>JAKCOX010000002.1:48447206-49653206 GCA_022605575.1 Laterallus jamaicensis coturniculus | reverse complement strand
GGGTATTGTGGTGGTTTAGCCCTGGCTAGAGGCCAGACACCCACCAAAGCCAGTCTATTACTCCCCTTCTAAGTTGGACAGGGGAGAAAATATTATTAGGAGGCTTAGGAGTCAAGATAAGGACAAGGAGAGATCATTTTATTGGCAACAATATGGGCGAAACAGACTCAACACAGTGCAGGAAAGAACTATTCTAATTTATTACACTACACTAAAAAGAACAGTGAAAACGGAGTCGGGAGTGGGACCAAACCTTAAACCAAATGCAACCAGATCTTAAAACACGTTATCCCCACTGCTCCCTTCTTAGCAGACTTTAATCAGAATCTTGCTCCCTTCTTCCCTCCTGTTCGCAGTACAGGGGGAACAGGGACTGGGGAAAATGGGGTTCTCAGTAGCACCTTCCCCTCACCCCTCCATTCTAAGCAGACTTCCCTTTAGCCATGATTTTACTCCCTTCTTCACCCCCGGCTTGCAGTACAGGAGAGGCAGGGACTAGGAAAGATAATGGGGTTCTTGGTTACTTCTTCATAAGCTGTTTTCCTTTTCCAGATCTTAAAACACCTCTACCTCCCCCGCCCCCCCCACTCCCTTCTTAGCAGACTTCACTCTAGTCACGATTTCACTCCCTTCCTCCCCCCAGTCACAGCACAGGGGGGCAGGGATTGGGAGATGGGGGCTTTGGTCAGTTCCTTGCAAGTTGGCTTCCTTCTCGGCTGGGGGGGGGGCATTCATTCCACACACCCTCCCCCTGCTGCACCATGGGATCCCACCAACGAGAGACGCTCCTCCACAGACTTTCTCCAACGTGAGTCTGTTCCCCCAGGGCTTTATCTCTTCATCAGCTGCTCTGTCTGGATCCCTGCTATGGTGGGCAGCAATAAATTACAATGTCTCTCAGTCCCAGTCCTCCACCGGGGCACCAGCCTCTCCCCAGCAAACCTGTTCCTGCACAATTCTCTCTCTCGCTCATCTCTGTAGGTTGCAAGTGCTGGCAGGGGCTTGCTTCAACGTAAGGGTCACAGTGTCTTCTCTATGTCTCCACCTGCTCCATCCAGCGTGGAGCCCCATCCACAGGCTACAGGCGGGGTCTCAGCCTTTTCCATGGGGTTTCCCCACAGGCTGCAGAGGCATCTTTCCAGCACCTGGGGCACCTCCTCCTCTCCCTTCTTGGCCTTGGTGTCTGCACAGCTCGTTACATCTTCTCACTCCCTTCTCTGGTGGCAAAATGCAGCTGCTTCCAGGTTGTTTTCTCCTATATGTGATTCTCAGAGGCGCTGACTCTCTCTCATTGGCTTGGCCCTGGTCAACAATGAATCTGGCCTTGCATTGTTTACACCTTGGAGCTCCAGAGAGTTCCAGCAGCTCCTCATAGCAGCCATTTTCTGCATCCCTGTTCTTTTCCCAGCACCCAACCTTGCTAAACTGCAACTGGTATGTACCTTAAGTGAACTTTACCCTGACCTTAAGGTAGACCTATGATCTGTACAAAAGGTTTTGCTCCCTGTTAGGAGCTGGCAGTAGCAGCAGTGATGCTGTGGAGGAAACTGCAGCTGGTGGTAGAGGTGCTGACTCATTACCAGATGCTGGTGATCTCAGCTATGTTAGAAATCAGCAAATGGGCAGCTGTGCTCTCAACCTCAGGGCACACTGACAGTTTCACACCTTTTTCTTGCTTGTCAGGCTGCTGCCCTTTCTGATCTTCAGGCCATGAGGATTTTATGGTGGAGCTTTATTTCATTTTTTCTCACTCAGAAGTTTCCCTGACATGCTATCTCCCTGTCAGCTTTCCCTGAGGTGGTATCCTCTTGTGCAGCCACTTCTCCCAAGCAGTTGGGATTGTGGTGGTCCAAGTGTCCTCATGCCAGAATCATCTGCAGTTCTTTACTGCAAGTGAAGCAAGTTGTTGAAAGGCAGGAGAACTGGCAGACAGGCTCAAGAGTGGGAGGTCGGGATGTAGGGGAGGGAGGGCCATGGCTGGGCAGGCAACAGCATCCATTCCAGCTCCTGCTCTCCAATGGGTGCATGGTTGTTCTTGGTCTCACCTTCTCAATCTTCTGTATGAAACTTGGATTGAAGTCCATGGAAACAGTTAGCTGAGTTTGCCTTTGCCTGTGAAGCTGAGGATACTTGGAAAAGTTCCCTTCATTCTGTCAGCCCTGGGCATCTGCTTATCTTCCTTTCCTGGTTTTCATTTTAGCGTCTTTCATTTTCATGTTAAGAAGTCTGTGCTTCCAAGTCTCTTCTAAAGTTTTTACATATGTTCTAAAACTTTGCTCCAGCCCCCTCCAAGTGATTCTACAGAGGATATTCTCTAAGCCACTCCCACAACATCATTGCCATGATGAACTTGTTATTTTCTCTGGCTGCTAATTCTATCCAGTAAAATATACTTTGATCTTTGAAACTTCACGAGGAGCATAAGAAAACCCTAGAAACTGGGCAGGCCTCTGAGATCTGCCTTACTCTTGGTGAAAGTTTATTGCATAACATTATAAATATTTGAGAAATCATTACTTCATTTCTACCACTTTTCAGCAATGTCTCCCATGATCTGGAGCTTCACAGATGTGCTCAACTTTCTGTTCTGGTAGAATCTGAATTCAAGTTTCATAGGGAAACCCTTCTTCATTGTGTAGCTTTGGAGAGGTGCGAACAATACACTGTACAGAAGCATTTGTACATTGGCTTGGCTGACTTCCTACACAGTGAACACCAGTACTCAGAGACTACAGGATGTGGTCTTATGCAATTTACTGTTGCACACATTACCTGTGGCTTTGCAGAGATGCTGATTATCAAGTGCCTGTCTGACAGAGCTACAGATAGTAGAGTAGAAGAGAACAGAACTGAACTTTTTCAGCTGTGTGATGGTTTGACCCTGGCTAGAGGCCAGATGCCCACCAAAGCCGCTTTATCACTCCCCTATTCAGCTGGACAGGGGAGAAAATATATACTGAGAGGCTCAGGAGTCGAGATAAGGACAGGGAGAGATCATTCTGCAATCAGTGTCATGGGCAAAACAGACTCAACACAGAAGAAAGGAAAGAAAGCTCTCTAATTTATTACACTGCACTGCACACCCAGTGACACCAGAGTCAGATAATGAAAAGTGCAACCAGATTTAAAGCACCTCCCCCACCCCTCCCTTCTTCACAGACTCAACTTTATTAATGATTTCACTCCCTCCTCCTCACTGTGGCATGGGGAGGGGCAGGGACTGGGGGAATGGGGGTTTTGGTCAGTTCCTCATGAGTTGTTTTCCTTCTTAGCTGGAGAGGGGCATTCCTCACACCCTTCCTCTGCTCCAGAGTGGAGTCCCACCCACAGAAGACAGTCCTCCATGAACTTCTCCAGTATGAATCCCTGCCCATGGGGCTTCAGCTCTTCACCAGCTGCCTCAGCGTGGGTCACTTCTATGGGGTGCCAACCTTTAGGCCCAGACTGCTCCAGCCTGGTCCTCCATGGGGTCACAAGCCTGCCCCCCAGCAAACCTGCTGCAGCATGGGTCTCTCTCACTCATCTCTGTGTTTCTGTCTCTATCCATGGGCTGAAAGTGCTGGCAGAGTCTTGCTCCAATGTGGGTCACAGCATCTTCCATATGTCTCCACCTGCTCCAGCCTGGTCCTCCATGGGGTCACAAGCCTGCCCCCCAGCAAACCTGCTGCAGCATGGGTCTCTCTCACTCATCTCTGTGTTTCTGTCTCTATCCATGGGCTGAAAGTGCTGGCAGAATCTTGCTCCAATGTGGGTCACAGCATCTTCCATATGTCTCCACCTGCCCCAGCATGGGACCTCTCCACTGGCTGCAGGTGGGGTCTCTGCTCCCTGTCCTCTTCCATGGGCTGTGGGGGGACACTCACTCCACCATGGGTCCTCATGGGCTGCAGGGGCATCTTTCTCTCTGACATCTGGGGCGCCTCCTCCTCCTACTGCTTCTTCCCTGGCCTTGGTGCCTGCAGTTTCTTGCATCTTCTTGCTCCCTTCTCTGGTGGCAAAAAGTGTCTACTTGCAGGTTTTTTTCCTCCTAAATCACTGTGCTGTGACCATCGCTGGTGGGCTTGGCCTTAGTCAATTACTTCATCCTTAGTCTGACCTCTCCGGGAAGCCTCTTCCACTGTTTGACCACCCTCTCAGTAAAGACATTCTTTATAATAGTCTCAACCTCCCTTGATGCATCCCACAAGTCCTGTCACTGAATCCTAGGGAGACATCTTGTGAATTTGAGGAAGGAAAAAAAACAGTAAGGGACTTGGGTTGAGGCCTGGATCAAAAATGGAGAATGTGTTCATTTTGGCTGAAGCTGGGGTGTTATTTTAAAATAAATTATCTCATAGAAGGAGAAAATTAAGCTAAGGTGGTAAATGCCAAGAGTTTTCTTCATTCCAAGATCATGCCTTTTTTCCCATGGTTAGGATGCCAGTTCTCAAGGAGTTTTCAAAATGAATTGCTGCTTAACATGTCCACTGGGGCATCAAATGTATCACGCAGAAGCAGATGAAAAAATCCATTATATTTTTTACTTTTTGCCAGATTTACTGTGAAAAGACTTCTGTTCCATAAGCATTATCAGCTATTACACATTTCGTATGTTCAAATTTGCCAGCTGCAGGATGAGAATACCAGTTAGTAATCATTCTGTTGTCTGAGTGTGTCTACTGCATCTGCAAATTATAGCTCCTTTGGGAGTGTGTGAAGGTAGGGAGGAAAAAATTGTGGTTTAATTTAGTTTCTTGCAAAAAACTGAGTAATATTTGTGGCTTCTGACATAGATGAACAGGTAAAAATGTTCACTCTGAGCATCAGTAGCTTGGCAAATACGTGATTTTTTTCACTTGTCAACTAAAATAGTCTCCAACATAGGCTGGTAGTGATTTTAAGGCCAACATAGACTCTTCTAGAGGTCTTTTTGATGATAAATTAGCATATACAAGAGAAACACAAAGCCATTAACAGCTGGAAAATTATTAATGAGCACAGGACAATATGTCTCCACAGAAAATGTGTAATAATATTCCTTTTGAAGCTTAGTCCTAATAAACTGCAGTAATTTAAAGCTCTTTAACAAGTTTAACCTAATTCTATTCTTCCCTTTCTCAAGTTTTATGTTACATCGCTTTTGGCTCAGCATTCAGTACTGATGTGCTCATTTTCTTTTATGCATTTTTTACCTTGCATGGAAAGCAATTAAGGCAGTTGGAAGCCTTAATTAAAAGCTTCATTTTCTTCAGAGGAAAGCTAGCTGGTCATATTGCTGTTCCACTCTTGGGTTTTGGGTTTTTATACTGGAGGAAGGTATCTCTTGCAGAGCAGGTTTAGGCCTCAGGCTAACTCTTCTTTTGTCTTGCCTCGGAGATTTTAGCCTGCATTTTTTTAGAAAATATATGACAGGTAAACACAATGTAGAAACAATATATTTTTTTAAAAATTTAGGTAGAGCTTTCTCATTTACTAAAAGTTTTATGGGATCTCAAAGCAGTGCTTGATAAGCAGCTGTTTTAGAATTTGCATAATCAGCGATCCCCCCGTAAAAGCTTTTAAACTTACTCCTGATGTGATTTGCAAATGCATCTGACTTCATTCACTCTACTGTGTTTATCAATTAATCTCCAAATGTCCAAGGGTGCTGAGGGTGTTTAACTCTTTGATGCTTGACAAGTAATTAGAAATTTGGAAATAAAAATATATGCAATTCTGTGTTTCTTCTGTAAATTAGTCTGAAATATAAAATAATGCAATTTGAATTTTATGTGCATGGACTTAGAACATACCCAAGGGTATTGTTAACTAAAGCTAGATGGGAACCTTTGAATTAAAGGATGATTTGTTGGAAAATCTGGAGGAGTTTCACCTAACATATATGCCCATGTGTAAAATTAGACCTTAGCCTGACTGTGGGTTCAGGCATCGTAGAATAATCAATGTGAATTTTGATTATAATCACAGATGGAAATACAATGTATAAAAAGAGACCATGAGTGGAGGAGAAAAAAATGTTCACTATGGATTTTGAGACTTCTTTGGGCCTGGGGCCAAAAGAGCAAAACTCACCTCTCTAAGCGAGGGGTTAGAGATGCACTTCCATGCCCCAGGTGGTATTAACTGGTGTCAGTGTTGGAAGGAGAGACAGCATTCATCAGATGTGCTAAAACTTGCTGTGTAGGGCTATTAATCACTTAGTTAAATAGATTAGTTAGAGGCACTCTGGGATACACGGCCTTTCGGATACTTTTGACCAGTTTTCTTGCTCTTCTCTTTACAGTACTGTTTTACATATTAGGAGGCTGGTAGCATGCCAGTCCTTTTTGGCTAAACTTAACCAAGTTGTTTTTTCAGCCCTGTGCAGGCCTATTCTCGAGACCTTCTCTTTCCGGTGTTCTTCTCTGAACCCTTCTGAGTTTGACTCAGACTTTTATCGAAGTGGGATGCCCTAAGCTGACCATCAATGTGCAGGTCTGCAGTTTAATCTTTTCTACCTGTGGAACACTCTAAGCCAGATGCTGCTTCACTCTGGAAGCCTTAACCTTTGTGATGGGGGATAGCCAGGCCCTCAAGTGCTGTGTGAAATAGGAGCCCTCTAATGCTGTCTGTACACTTAAAGAAATTACAAAACCACAGAAAATGACAGTAAACTGTCATGACTGGAATGCCCTTGCATGCTCTGTATGGATTACTAAATGACACAAAAGGAACAGAATAGAAACTTGAAAGAAACTGTCATCATGAAGCAAGGAGATGCCTTTTTTGTGCAGCAATCTATGCTAAAAACATTAGAGCATTTGATGTCACAGAGACAGATCAAATAAATGAAGCTGATAAACAGAAGCCTCAAAGTGAGAAGATGCTGCATAAAGATTTTTATATTCTAGACCACGAGGAGTATGAAAAGTCAAAGTTATCAAACACTGCATACAGCAAGTTCCTTGTATGCTTTGAAGAAGAGGACAGCAAACTACTGCAAGATTACTCTAATCCACTCACAGTTCTGTTTCTCCAAACATAGGGTCCACCTGTGCCCTCATAGAAAGGAGAATTTATAGTCAAGAGACTTCAGCCTAAACCTAGGAATCAAATATGTGGTTGTGTTGTTCTCTAAGCAGTAATTTAGAGATGGACATCATTCTGCTGAATAACCAAGTAAACTAAGAAAATTCTGGAGAGGAAGTAATCTCTCAAATCGTAAAAATGTACTTGTTTGTCTTACTACCAGTTCCTAAGATTAATAATAATAATAGTAACAACACTACTAACAACCCCAAGATTACTATCTCAAAGAGGGACACTAGCTGGCGAGCACATCTATTTTGGACTAGAAGACCCATGAGATTTCAGGGAGTATGGTAGTCCTGAAGAACTATGCATCCATGCAGTGATTTCTACATCAAGAAGCAGGCATTTGGTGCAACATGCTGGCTCCTGCTGCACAGTTGTGAAGGAGGATGTCACAACCCCTTAGTTCCATCAGTAAACCTACACATCTTCTGAAGCAAGCTACTCTATAGACTAATTAGATGTTTCTTATTAGTTACGAGGGACTTGATTTTCATTAAAAAAACCCCAAACAAACAAGACAAACCAAAACATCTTCAGAGGAAAAACTATTTTAAAACTGCCTTGATTTAGGAATTTGCTTCATAATTTGAAACTGAAACCAACTCAAAACTATTTCAAAACATTCCTTTTTGCACCATGCCACAGAAATCAAACTCTTAAGAAACAAAACTCAAGAACTCTATTATGGGGACAGCAATTCTATGAACCTTTAAAAATTTCTAGTGAACTTCATCAGGCTTCATGTGCCCAGTGAATCTCAGTGTATTGCATTCAGATTGAGACAAAAGAAATAAATGGAATCCATTATTTCCCCAGCTTTCTTATCATCTGTTGGCCCCAGCCTGTGTGCAGTCTGTCACTGTCCATCCTTATCACCTTGCATGTGGGCTGATGGAGTGTTTCTACAGTTGCCTCCCAGAACACTATTAATCCAGGAGAAAAATCAGATGCAATGTCCCTCACGTCAAGAAATTGATAGTGCCATTTGTTTACCATATTACTAAGCACTTAAAAAAATTCTATGATTTGAATTTCCTGTGGGTTTTTTTTTTTATGTTCTCCACTCATATTTATGAATTGATACCTGTGTTTACTTTCCTTGATGTATTTTTTCTGCAGAGGAAAATAAATAATAACGGAGACTTCATGGGTTTCAGTGGGTTCGGAGGAGGGTTAGCCTTAGATGGAGAGATTCAGGAAGACTTACTCTGAGGGCTTTCAGACTTACCCCATTTACATCTCATTCCCTGTGCACAGATGGTGCCCAGGTGCACTCTCTTTTCACAGAATCATAGAATCACAAGGTTGGAAAAGACCTTTAAGATCATTGAGTCCAACCGTTCCTGTCCTATGCTAAACTATATCCCTAAGTACCTCATCTACCCTTTTTTTAAACACATCCATTTTTATACCAACTGTGATGGAAATGAAGTTTGCCTGCCTTTGTATGCACTGTGGTATAAAAGACTGTATACAGCTGGTAAAACTGATAAGATGAGCTGTGGAAATCTGCTTGTATGAAGCACACATGCTGGCAATTGTATTTCCAGGGTTGGGAACAGCAAGAGTTTGTGTAGAAGCACATTGTAAAACTTGTCCTTGGCACAAGGCAGCATGAGACCTACCTTTTAAAAATTCACTTTACAATGTGCTGTACCCCCCTTATCTTTCACACATCTGATTTTTGGCCTTTTGTGAATAAAATAAGAAAGGATTCATGGCATTACTCATGCTCAAACACAATCCTGTTTACTCATCACTAAGAGGTTCTACTTCTTTTTCAGTTGGATAATTTATGCTAGAAATAAATAAACCCCTTGTACTGAAAATATTACCAGGAAAATTGTCAGCTGCTAAACCCCACATTACTCTTTAGCAGGAAGCAAATGTCTATAACCACTTACTGTTGATTGGGACAGGTTTGGGAGGATTTTTTGCTTCTGGAATTTTTTTCCTGCTGGAAAATTTGTCATTTCTCATTTACAACTATTTTCCATAAAACCATCATTTTAAACATAAAATCTTAAAAAAATCTAGAACTCTCTTCTGTTCACATGTTTCGAAATAATGCTGTCTTCAAGTGAAGTGTTTCGACTAGACCATTCAGACTCACGTTTCCTGAAAGCAGCAATGCTTGGATCTGTTAGTATCATATTTGGGCAGAGTTAGCAATAAGTACAGAGATTAAAAAATGGAGTTGCAATGTCAGGGTTTGTTTTTGACAATTACAGAATAACTTTTATGGTGGGATCAGCTTGTGAATGGAGTGATTAATAAGAAAGCAATCAAAAAGTAATATTAAAATTTTTGCTCATGGTCCAATTCTGAAATACATCTGCTTCAACTCAGGGAACATCATTCTGATGTGCTGGATCCTACAATTGAGACCCTTCTTGCACTGAAGTTCACAAAAAGGAATTACAGCTGGGTTCAACAGAAAGCAAAACCTCCTGTTCGCACCAGTGCAAAGACCTCAAATGTCAAGTTTTTCAGATGTCAAAAAAAGATAGGTGTTAATTGTACAGAATCTAAGGTCCTGTTGACGTGAATGTTTCAGATTTGATTTCTCACTGGACTTGTAGTTTATAGCCTATATTAAAGCTATAAAACTGTATTGACCTCAAAAAGCTGAAGGTCTGGCTCAGAGAACAAAGTCTCAGTGCTGGATTGATAGGCTTGCTCCAGTAAAGCAGTTAGCTAAGAAACTTTGCATTTCTCCATTGGTGTGCATTCACAAAACCAGATCTGCTTGGTGAGGCAGAGCCATGTGCCTAAACTGTACCAAAGCATGAACCAGACCAAATAAACATTCTACCAAAAGAGACTTTTGTCAAAGATGAACAGTGTGCTGAGCTGTATGATTTAAAATTACTTCCATAAACTGCAGTGTGAGTAGAGGAAAGCTAATCTGGTCAAAATGATTCCAGACTATTCTCAGGGGTGTCCAGCCTGGCCCAAGTCCAAGGCACAGGTCTGTTACCTCTGTGTGATAACGGCCTCCTGCCTCTCTTGCCTTTGCAACCTGCTCTCGTAAGTTAGTACTGTGGTAAATATGACCCTGGATTCACATAGTGTAGTGGGGTTGATCTAGAGCACCGGTTAAGCCAGTTTCTTTGACAACCAGATAGGAGATCTGGCCTCCATGTGCAGCATTCACTATTCTGTAGTGGATCTCTCACTTTGCTTTTCTTAACACGTTGAATACCTCTCTTTTGCCAGGCCATTTCCTCTGTAGAGGTTCATCAGCTGATTATCCTCAGCCTGAGGAAAAAGGCTGCACCTTGGCCAGCTGCCAGTCATAGGCACTGTACCATTTCTGGCTTTTGCTCTTGGCTACCTTGGCTAAGTTCCAGATCCATGGGCCGCATGCTCATGGATTGTGACATCGTCTTCGGTTTGCGTGGTCAAGTATGGTCACATCAAAGTACTCTAGAGGATCTATACCCTGCCGTTTCAGAGCCTTGCTTGTGATGAACAGAAATAATGCTTCCTTTCCTCAGTCTGTCATCTGTGAGCAGCACAGGACAGAAACTGTGTGCGCTTCCACGCAGGTAAGCGAAAACATAGATGGAGCTGTGGTGTCCTCTGAGGCAGGGCAGGTATGATTGGGATGGTGTCAGATGTTATGGTTTCATATTAAGAGGCAACCTGCTTTGTGCTGAGATTTTGCAAATCCCACAGTGATGGTGTATAATTTTAGTAACCGCCTGCAAACTAACAGTAATTCATGGTAAACAGGAATTTTTTTATTGAAAAGGAAGTTACTAAATGGTGGAAAACCCTTGAAATTCTCCACACCCATCCCATGTGCCTGAGAATTTTGCCACTGAGCATGTTGTGAAAAATATTTATTCTTGTTTTCTTGAGGCTAAGGGAGAGGTAAGGATTTTGATTTCCCCCCCCCAAACCAGTATCTTACTAGATAATTTACAATTTTTTCCTCTAAGTAAGTCTCATAAAAATACCTGTATGATAAAAGGAGCAGGTATCCATGGTGACCAGCAATTTACTGTCTTTTGTTCTCTGTTCTCACTTCAAAGAGAGTAGAATAATGACTCACTATTTTGCCCAAGGGATAGTTTCTTAACAAGGCAGACGGCAAAATGTCAGAACTGAGTTACAACATAGTTACTAAAAGTATTAGCTAAACTAATTTCTGACAAACTGCCACCATATTCAATGGAATCACCTTACCAATAACATTATTTAATTCCAAATTAAAACAAGATATTGTGATGTTCTATTGGGACAGGTAAGTTCCCTGCGTCTTTATTTGAAATCAGTCAAGACTGAATATCAGAATCAGCACAGGATCAAGAGATACCTAGATGAACACCTGCAGTTCCCTCCCTTTTACTGTTGAAGTGGTTGTGAATTCTGCTGATGGCAGAACTGAATTCTTTCAAGTTCATGTTAATATGAGATAGGGAGCCTGCTTTGGCAGGGGGGTTGGACCCGAAGATCTCTTGAGGTCCCTTCCAACCCCTAAGATTCTGTGATTCTGTGATTCTGTGATATTGTCATCCTATTGAAACCACATTAATGCAGAGATTATTTTACACTTCTTGGTTTTTTGTGTGAGAACTACAAGTTGTAATTTTCTTACTATATTTTTTATTTATATTTTTAATGTACACACACAGTTTTAAAAGACAGAAAAGATGCCCAGTAGCTGAAACTTGGATAGCTTTCCTTCATTATTAAAATGTATAGATAGTCCTGTATGGCTAGTGAATCAATCACAGAATCATTTGGGTTGGGTTTGGGTTGGAAGGGACCTCAAAGAACACCTAGTTCCAACCCATTCCCCATGGGCAGGGCCACCCTCCACTAGACCAGGTTGCCCAAATACCCATCCAACCTGGCCTTGAACACTGCCAGGGAGGGGGCAGCCACAGCTTCTCTGGGCAACCTGTGCCAGGGCCTCACCACCCTCACAGTTAAGATTTTCTTCCTTACATCTAACCTCCCTAAATCTCCCTTCTTTTAGTTTAAACCTTTTCCTACTGCTACATGCCCTCGTGAACAGTTCCTCCCTGGCTTTCCTGGAGTTCTTCGTTATGTATTGGAAGGCTGCAATAAAGTCCCCCTGGAGCCTTCTCTTCTCCAGGCTGAACAAGCCCAACTCTCACAGCTTGTCTTAACAGAAGTACTTCAACCCTCTGACCATCTTTGTGCCCCTTCCCCCTGGACTTGCTCCAATAGCTCTATGGCTTTCCTGTATTGGGGACCCCAGAACTGGATACTCCAGGTGGAGTCTCATGAAGGCAGAGTAGAGGGGGAATCACCTCCCTTGACCTAATGGTCATGTTTTTGATGTGGCCCAGGACATGATTTGCTTTCTGGGCTGCAAGTGTGTAGAGCCAGCTCATGTCCAGCTTTTCATCAATCAATGGCCCCAAGACTTTCTCCTCAAGGCTGCTCTCAATCCATTCTCCAACCAGTCTGTAGTTGTGCTTGGGATTTCCCTGACCCTTGTACAAGACCTTGCCCTTGGCCGTGTTGAATTTTATGCTGTTTGCATGGACTCACTTCTCAAGCCTGTCAAGGTCCCTCTGGATGGCATTGCTTCCCTTCAGTGTGTCAACTGCACCACACAGCTTGATGTCATCAGCAAACTTGCTGAGGTTGCACTCAGTCCCACCACCCATGTGGACAACAAAGATATTACACAGTGCCAGCCTCAGTACTGAACCCTGAGAAATGCCACTCATCTCTGATCTCTACTTGGACATTAAGCTGTTGACCACAACTATTTGAGTGCTACCATCCAGCTAATTCCTTATCCAATTAGTGGTCCATCCATCAAATCCATGTTTCTCCAGTTTAGAGACAAGGATGTGTGGGACAGTGTCAAATGCTTTGTACAAGTCCAGGTAGATGATGTCTGTCACCCTTCTCTTTTCCTCCAGTGCTGTAACCCCATGATAGAAGGTCACCAACTTTTTTAGCTACGGTTTTCCCTTAGTGAAGCCATGTTGGCTGTCACCTATCACCTCCTTAATTTCCATGTGCTTAATTATACTTTCCAGGAGGATCTTCTCCATGTTCTTGCCAGGCACAGAAGTGGGACTGACCAGTCTGTAGTTCCCTGGGTGTTACTTTTTTCCCTTTTTAAAAATAGGGGTTACGTTTCTCCTTTTTCACTCAATAGAAAGTTCACTGGGCTGCCAAGACTTCTCAAATGTGATGGAGGGTAGCTTAGTCCCTTCATTTGCCTCCTCAGGAGTCACAGATGCATGTTGTCAGGTCCTATGGACTTTTGCATCCTCAGGTTTCTGAGATGTTCTTGAACATGATCTTGTCCTACAGTTGGTGGTTCTTCATTCTAATGGCTACTTTTGCCTTCTGGGACCTGGACACTGTGGATAGAGCCCTTGAAAATAAAAGGATAAATAAACACATTTTTTGCTGGAACAAATTGCGAAGTGTTGAAATATCTTGCCACTTAAGCCTTTGCACACACACTGAAACCTCCTGAATGATAAGTTACAGTTACATTGTAGTAATTCACTCTGTATCCTGATCTTTGAGGAATCACTTCAGCAGTGTATGCTGAGCAGAGTTGTATGAATTACTCGTTTCCCTGCCTCTCCTACTAAAGAGGCTAGTCCTCTAGTAAATCCAGCTAGAGCTAGTTTCTAGCTAGCCACTTCCCAGTGGCTAATGGCCACAGTTAGAAGACAGGTTACCAGGCTGAATTGACCTCTGGCATGACCCAAACCCAGCTGCTCTTACATTCTTCAATTCTTAAATATTCATCTTGTAGAGCCAATGGGATCCTGGGTTGCATCAGGAGGAGTGTGGCCAGCAGGTCTAAGGAGGTGATCCTCCCCCTCTACTCTGCCCTGGTCAGGCCCCACCTGGAGTAGTGTGTCCAGTTCTGGGCTCCCTGGTATAAAAAGGACAGGGATCTCCTTGAGAGAGTGCAGAGAAGGGCTACGAAGATGATTAGGGGCCTGGATCATCTATCCTATGGGGAAAGGCTGAGAGAGCTGGGGCTGTTCAGCCTGGAGAAAAGAAGACTGAGGGGGGACCTAATCAATGTTTATAAATATCTTAAGTATGGGGTGCAGGGGGAATTGGCCTTTTCTTTGGTCAGTGGAGACAGGACAAGGGGCAATGGCTGCAAATTGGAGCACAGGAAGTTCTGCACCAACATGCGGAGGAACTTTTTCCCAGTGAGGGTGACAGAGCCCTGGGACAGGCTGCCCAGGGAGGTGGTGGAGTCTCCATCTCTGGAGATATTCAAGTCTCGTCTGGACGCCTATCTGTGCAGTATGAGCTAGGGAGCCTGCTTTGGCAGGGGGGTTGGACCCGTTGATCTCTTGAGGTTCCTTCCAACCCCTACAACTCTCTGATTCTGTGATTCTGTGATCTGTGCAAATGAACATACCTCTGCAAATCAGTGGAGGTACATTTTCTGTTCTGTTCTTTCAACATTACAGTGAAATAGAACGGTTGTAAATAGCAATTAAAATACCCTTTTATTTGAGGTGTTAGCCTAGAATTTAAAGACATTTTTCTGTGAATTGGAAATTTTAAAAGTGAACAACAAATACTGCTGTCCTTGTCAGAGTCTAGAAATAGGACTGTGTGTTTGAATACTATTAGTCTTGCAGTCTGACCACTTCAGTTGAATCAGACTTCTAAGCACAAAAGGTTGATCACTGGCAAGCAAAGATTACGCTGTTTGGCCAGCAGCTCTGAATTCAGTGTCTGCTTTTCAATAAACAGGGCTATTAGAACATGAAAAATTTCTCACTACACATAGACATAGGCTTCCAGCAAACTGTACTGGTAAATACAGCCCTTTTACATTGCTTTTCAAATAAAATGAATACTTTTCAAAGCTCCTTAACCAAGGTAAAAAGGTAGGGTATGGATCTGCAGAAATCCAGGCACCAGTCTTTTAGGATAGGGTCTTCCTGTCTGCACTTAGCTTATTTTTTCAGCCTTTTCTTATGGGGCATTTCAGTCTGGTTTTGATTACAAGTAATTTACTTCCCTGCTTATTCTATCTGTGCACCAAATGAATAGTCCTCTTAAGCTTTTCTTTTGCTCTACAGCAAAGTACTTTACAAATATTGTCATTTTCTCCCAATAACTCTCAAATAACTTTTCGTGGAGAAGTTCTGATGCTTGAGATGCCCACATAGGCAGCCTGGTAAACAGTAATTCTTCAGACTTTCAACTTTTTCTTCTCAAAGTCATATTCTCTAGTATCATTACAATTTTCCAAAAAGTCATTTTTCACAATGTGGCTTCCTGGACATTATTTACAGTTGGGTACGTGAAAAGTACATGAAAAGCAAGGGAAGAAAAGCTTTGCTTGAATGGTCTTTGTAGTGCCTATAGCTGTTTCACAGGCTGTAAATGATCAATACTGTTATAGGGCTACACGGGAAATTAAACCCCTCTTATCTACTGTATGCACTCTGAGAACAACTGATCAGCAATTAATAGTGGATAGTAAATAACCTTCCTCATTACAGCTGAGAGAGACTTGATTATTCTTTCTAGTAGGCAGTATGGTGCTGTGCTTTGGATTTAGTGTGAGAATGCTGCTGATAACACACTGTTGGGTTCAGTTGTTGCTAGGTAGTTGTGTCTACACTGTCAGGGACTTTTCATCTTCCCACCCCTGCCAGGTGTACAAGGAGCTGGGAGAGCACAGCCAGGGCAGCTGACCCAGGCTGGCCAGAGGGATGTTCCCTGCCACGTAACGTCATGCTCTGTGCATGCGTGGGGAAGTGAGCTGCGAGGCATACTGGGCATGGAGTGAGCTGGGAAGCATGTTGGGCATGGAGTTGTTTTATTTGTCTTTCACGTATGGTGAGCAATTGCATTTATGCATCAATTGTACTACTGTCATTATTATAATTGTTATTACTATTATCTTCCATTTTTATCCTATTAAACTGCCTTTATCTCAACCAATCAGTTGGGCATTCTTCCATTTTCCTTCCCATGCCTTTGTGGTGGGTGGGTGAGTGAGTGAGTGCATGGTGCTTAGTTACCTGCTGAGGTTAAACCAAGAGTTAAAATGAAAACATAGAGAACAAAAAGGATTTTAAAAGTCAGTTACACAGACTGTTCTATGGGTAAAAATTAAGGCTGCCTTCTACTTTCAGGCTATTGTGCTGTGATGGGGACTAAAACCAAGAGACCTTTGCACAAGGTGTCAGTATTTCAGCTTGGTTTGCCCTTTGCTAGATATGCACTATGACCAGAGTCCAAAGAGAAGCATCCAAGAGTGGGGTCACTGGAGGAAATTGGTATTCCACACTCATACCATCAACAACACTGATGTATGGGCTTGGGATTTGAGTGATATAGGAGCTAAGTCCAGGCTGCTTTGGTTGTCACTTTAACCAGTGTAATAATCCTTCCTTTCCCTCCTCATGGACTCAGGTGGAAATAAAAAACCTGCAACATGTAGGTTGTAATAAAGTAGCTGGAAGACTTTTCCCCAAAGTCTGTTGTCAATATATATACAAAAAACAAGCATCCTTTTACCTGGGAGGCTGGGGAGAGTATTGGGATACCTATAGTGAGTGAATGGTGTATTTTTGCCCTTGGGCCTCAGAATCACAATAATACTACAATGACTCATTTTTAGAACAACAGCTTGTCAGATCTATCCTTCCTGTTGTTGAAACAAAGTACTGTTTTGTTATCTGATTAAGTTCAAAAAATGACTAACACTTGCTTTGCCAGAAAGGAATATTAGTTTATCATACTAAATGTCAGAGCTTTAGGAGCATGGAGATATGTCTCTTTCTTTAATCAAGGAGCTTAACTTGACACTGAAAAATTGCTTGAGCCCTGTGGGAAGGCCAGTAGCAGGTGTATGCTAGCAGGAAGATGCTAGATTTTTTTCTTCCATTTCAATGTATTAATTGCCTGAGTGTTTTGTCTGAAAAGCATGACATCTGTAGCTAGGCAAGAGTGCTACTCTGGTACTTGTATGGGAGCAGAAAAGACTGGAGGTCTAGATTTCCTAAAAAAAAAGGTTGTCAACTCATGGTGGGTGCAGGTGGAATCAGTAAGTCTGGTTGGCTTGGCAGGACTTGCAGCCAACCTGGTGTTCGGGTGCCTTGTACATTAGAAGCAGACAGTACCATTTACAGCTGCTCTTTTAAGATGAACTATTTCATTGAGATGTTTCTGGAGATCCTGAATTCTTGGGTATCTCACCAAGTACCCACCACCAGAGCAGGCTTTCCTCTGAATGCTAACAGTGCTGTTTTCTCAGGATCACAGGTTTTTCTGTATCTATGCTCTTCAGGATAAAATAGCTGCAATTTTTCTAACTGTGGCATGAATATAGGATCATTATTTACTATAATGACCCATATTAATCTATTGCTACACTTATGTGTCTTTCTCTTCTATTTATCTTTCTGTTTTCAACCTTTATATTAATACTTTTCCTTTCTATCAAAAATGAAGTTTAAAGGGACTTCCTGTGAAATAAAACACCCTGGTGTGACTGGGGTTTTCACAGGCTTCCTCAGACATTGGCTTTGGCATGAAGTAGTTAATATAAACAGATTTTTCAATATGACTTGCAGGAACAGATTGTACAATGTGGTTTGAGTAAAAAAAAACCCAAACAAAGCTCTCTCTAAAATTGAAGTCAAAGTAGTTCACACATTGAAATTAAAGGTTCTGGTGAGAAGCATCACCAAGTGGATTGAGCTCTCCTCAGCTAATGTGGAAATATCTCAGCAATCAGAGTGCAGGCACCAAAACATCACTTCCATTTCTTCCACCAGAGTATCCACCTGCCACAACCTATTGCAGTGATGCACGGCATGCTGCCACACCATCTCGTGCTCCACAGGTCAATAAAGTTATTGGCTGCCGGGGACTGATTGGCCATGTTGTTATTCTTCAGTAATTCAAAAGATGTAGTCACATTATCTCAAGCAAAGCAGCCTGTTGCAACCGTTTAATATTGTTTTCCAACCCCCGTGCTCCTGTGAAGCAGGAGCTCGGCTCAAAGTTTAGAAGTTTATACTTCATGTCTTTCCATCTACATCCTCCCCTGTCCACCCTTCCTTCTACCCCTCACCCCCTTCTGGATGACTCTGGTTTAAGGCCAAAATTACTGAATACAGTGCCTAGCTTCTGGAGGGAGACTTGCAGAATTTTGAAATGTCGATATGATACAAATTGATGTAAACTGAGCTAGTGGCTAGAAAGAAGGGTCTGTGAATAATGTAGCATATTTTTCGCAGGTTTTGGAAAGTTCTGAGATGTTTCTTGTTCAATCTGTAATTGTCAGGAGCCTCAATTACTTCAGGGGCTTTGTTGCAGGTGCAGTGAAATTAGATAACATGCAAAGATGAACAATCAAGCAATTCTTGACTTGCTAATGATGTTACTGAGCAATGTTCTTCCAGTAAAATAACGTATTTGTAAATTGTATGATAATATCTAACAAAATACAATGCCAAAAATTACAAGTTATCTAATAGGGAAAATGTTAGAATAGCTTTCTCATTATTTCTGTTTAATTTTTTACCAAATTAGTCAAAATTAAATAAACAATAAATCTGTAGAAACCATGCTAATGTAGTTTTCACTTTCTTACAGTATTGTATCCAACTGTGTATCTAATGTAGTTGTGCATAAGCATTTTGGTTGGAAAAGACCTTTAAGATCATCAAGTCCAACGGAATGCACTTCACAGTTTAATTGCTTCATGTCCTGTTTTCATGCTTCTGACTTTTCCTCCATTTTTCTTTCCTTCTTTTGTTGGTGGCAGTTAATATTTTCTTCTAAATCTTCCTTTGATACCTGCTTCAAAGAGATTGCAGGACTTGGGCATTTCGAGTGTCTCTAAGAATCCCTAAGAAATGCAGAAAGAGGGGAAGGAGACAGTGGTTTGTATATGTCTCCTTCCCTAATGCAAAGGGAAGGATGCTAATAGTGCCTTGTTATCTGGGCACTGTAAAGGATGTGTAAAGATTTACCTGTAGATTAGGGTAACATGAAAACCATTAGCACACAAAATTTTGCTAGCTATAAAGGAGTGAGTTCCTTCCTCTTTTGGATTTGTAAGAAACGACTTAATTACTCTGTACTTCCTGTGTTGTTCCACTTTGTTTTAAAATTGCTTCCTTTTCCTCCTAATGCCATGCATCATTTGAACCATTTATCACATCTCGCTGCAAAGGCTGTAGTAGCTTCAGTCAATTAAGTAGTAGAAACAAGGCATCCAAGCCATTTACTTTAATATTAATTAGCAGTTACACTAACTGAGCACGAGAACTTCAATGCTATTTCCAGTGGGCTAAAAAGCAGTGCCACCCAAGTTTTTCACTCAGCAGCCAAAGACTTGGGCATAATGTTTACCATAAAGTTATCATTCAAATACTTCTGTTTGTGTACTTGGTGCAATCCACATTTTTCTTTAATAAGCTAATCAAGTTCTGTGTTGAACTTGGAGGAGTTCTGCAACAAGTTTAGAAGAATATTATAAATTATGGGGAAGCTTCATAAAAAAATGGCACACTCCATTTAGATATTTAGATAATTTTGTATTTATATGGTACATTCAGGAATACTTTCCAGTATGTCCCAGCTTTCATTGTTCTATATTGTTTCATAGCAGATGAACAGCTAAATGGCTCTGTTATCCTTTCCAGAAAGTCATAATGTGAGCTCCTACTTTTCATAAGTGCAATATCTGAAAAATTATGGGGTTCTGTATGTACAAGGTTCAATCCCATATCTAATGATGGGGTCACAGTTCTGTAGGTTACCAAAAGATTGTTTGTCTGCTCTGAATTCCCTTGGTCAGGTTCACTTTCTGGGTTTTTTGGGGTAACTTAATTACAGTGAAAAGCACTTAGATGTATAGCAGCACAAAATTGAAAACAGAATTTAAGAAACATACCCCTTATTTTTTTTACCCCTTAATTCTTTTACCTTCAATATTGATCTTTACCCACACACTGCTACATATGCATGTAGCTGACACTTTTTTTTAGTAATAACTGAAGGTATTCTCTATATTGGCAATTCTTTGTTTCCAGTGAAATTATAGAAGGAGAGCAGAACCAAATGTATAGGTACAAATGGAAAATGTGCTGATTTGCTAATAGGACAGTTTGTTATATTTTATCAGGAAAGAAGGTACTAAAAGAACAGGAGAAAGGAAAAATGGATATGAAAAAGTGAAGAGGTAGAGTGAATGTCAATTTTCAAAGGACATATTTTATTGATTACAAATACAGATTTTTTTTTTTGTTGTTGCCCACTGTTTTTATTAATCCGTTGTGGAATTTCTCAAGGCCTGCATACTGATTGATAAAAAAAAAATAATCGAAAAACCTTACTTAGGTCTTAGCTTGAAATGTTCACGTCACACAGATTCTGGTAAACAACCTTTTTCTAGGAACTGCTGAGATGATTGAGAAAACTTTCCCAAAATGATTCAATAATTCTATTACCTAGATGTATGTATTATTAAATAATCATAAAGTGACTAAGTAGTCCATAAAGTGACTACTTAGTCCTTATATGATTAAATAATCATAAAGTGACTACTGATCATACACTTCTTCACACACTTCAGGTATCAAAGAGGCTTTATAAGTCATACTACTTATGCAACTTCCAGTAAGACATACTCTTTCTGTCCTCTGTCCAGCGCAATGAACAGGCAGAGGAACAGTTTATCTCTTCAGCTGAAAATATACACAGTCCCACAGCAACATAAAAGAAGTAGAGGTGCTATCTTGCAAGCAGTGATCCCTCTTGAATTGTCTTTGAGCTGTACAGTTGTTCTTCACAGTTTGGCTTCATACTTGTTCTGGTTGAGCAGAAATTCTCTTTTTAAGAGTTAGGTGGCATGACTTTCCTGTGAAGGGACACAGGAATTTACATTAGTCTTTAGTGACACCAAAATTATCCTAAGTGGTTGGTTCATCACCTTTTGAAAGAGCTTCTGTAGAAGAGAAGAAGACAATTTTAATTGCACAGTGGAAGGAAACAATACGGTGCAAGTTGGTTTTTACCTGCTCAAGGTCAGGCAGTTTCAGCATAAAGCACATGAGCAGCACTTGCCACTTGCCTCCCATCCTTTCCTTCTTCCTGCACCTGACCTGAGGAGCTGCCTCGGAACTTGACCTTTGAGTTTATTTGGTATGTGCCCCATGCATATTCCAAAGTGACAGTCATTTTGTCAACTGTGCATTTTGAGTGCAATCCTGAGTTTCTCTGCCTTTTGGAATAGATCCATAGGTTGGTAGGCACCTCGCAGGAGGCCTTGGGCTCCATCCATTGGAGGAATGAAATGTAGTGGTTTATGAGAGAGAACAACTTTGATACAAGCAAGTGCCTATGACTTGAAAGCCATCAGTACTGCTGAGGCAGGTCTGGATGACCTGGTAGGGCTGGAGCCTCTGGAGGAGTCTGCTTTTCACCCACTTCTTGTCCTTGCTATTTTGCTGCCTCAGATTTCCTACCTGACAAGCCAGTCCTCTCTCCAAAGCCTGGAGAGATTGAGGCCAGGGTGGTCAGTCAAAATGTCAAGGGTATCATTATTTTTACTGCTGGTTTAGTGCTAGTTCGTCTGGCAAATGACAGTTTTGTGTCAAGTGGTGAGGAGGCTGACGTCGATTCACTTGGAGCCTAGCTCTGATTTTATTGCTTTGTGCAATAATAAATCCTGATAGAAGGTGAGAGTTCTATCTGAGTAGTATCTATATACAAAAATGGCAGGAATAGAGGGATGGAATAAGAATTTTCCCTATAGATTGATGCTGAGGTTTTTTTCTTTCTTCAGTTGATGTCATTACATTTGTTGCTTTCTTGGTGATCAGATTAATAATTGTGACAACAGTTTCTAATGAGATCCTGTTGCCTCAACAGGAGACTGGTCTTACGAAGTTCTGTGTTTGTTTTATTTCTGCTTGATGAAGAATTTGAAGTAAATATTGAAGTAAATAGCACCTATTTTTTGTAGGCCAAGCAACTTTTCTGCATCATGATTACTATGTCCTGCTTTATGCAGAAAGACTTACTTCAAAGAAGCAGGTCTGCAACAAAAATGTCCATGATGAATAAAAAAGGATTTTCAGGAATTGAGGCAATGCTAATTTTTTCTGATTTCTGAAGTTTTACTTTTTAGTAGTTTAGTAGTGTCTCAAGGTTAAATTGAAAACTCAGATGAATTATTATTTTCACAGAATCACAGAATTGTAGGGGTAGGAAGGGACCTCAAGAGATTTGTTATTGTATGTTCTCATTCCTCTGTTTCTTCTTCCTAAGCTTGTAAAGACCAAGATGAGTGATACCATTCAATTGTGTTAAGGAAATTGGAGTCCTCCTTTTACTGACATGATTTAAGATTTGTTAAAAAAAAAAAGACTCCATTTATTTCTATCACTTTTTTTTTTTTTTAAGTGTAGGGTAAGACATTCATTGCAAGGTTTTTGTTTTAATTTTTTTTGCAAGGCTAATTAACTGAATTCTATGCAATGTGCATTGACATTCACTGAGGAAAGCTGCTAATACCTGACAAATACAGTGCGTTAATCTGGAGGCTGCAGGCACACTCAGATGGAATGACAATAGCATATAGATCTGGCCATCTCACCTGCCTCTAATCAGAAAATGTGCAAGAGCTAACACATAATAAGTTGCTAATTGCCATTTTTTGGTATTGACTGTAACTTTGAACAAATTAAACAGTTTGAGTCCTTACAAAGTTCATTGATGTCCGAAAAAGCCTGTGGAGAGCCCAGAGGAAGAACTTTGTATCTATAGTATCTAAGTGTTGCTGGAAATACTAGATTAAGATTCTTAACAGCAGAAACAGCATAATTCACTTTGAATGCCTTTTATGAAACAGAGCAGTTATTTTTACTTCCCTGTGACTGCAGTTTTCTTACAGATTGAAAGGCCCTAGATGAGAGAGGGCTTGAGTGTGAGAGCGAGCAGGGCTGCAGCTCTCTCCTGCTCTTTCGGGCACCACCGTGGAAAAGAATTTCTTTCGCTGCTTGGGCCAAAGGCAATTTGAAAAGTGGAAGGCAGGAATGTATTGAGGAAAAACTACAGATCCTGTATGCTCTGGCTTGAAACTGGTTCCCTATACTAGGGCAGTATGTGTATGTTTGTGTATCTGAGAAAACAAAATCCAACCCCTCTGTGATAGCTCCACTTCTGCTGTGACTTCTGTGATTTGCAGACTGTATAGGCATCACACATGCAGCTTCACTCCCCTGGTTGCAAGGGAAACACCCCCATCCTACCTTGAATAGAAAAATGTTACTCAACTTGATCTTTAATATTCCACTCAGGTCCCTTCAAGTAGTGGAAAAGCATGATCTTCATGCTTAAAAGTTAGAGAAACAAAACTAAGATTGCTACCATCACTAAACTCATTCAGGAAAATGAAGCAAACGGAACCCTATTTTTAGTGAAACACAGAATTTCTCACACTAGTTCCATGTCTAAACCCCTTTAAATAACTAGAGATTAAGAAAGAAACATCCCATTTGTTAACATTTCTTGACAGGTGAAAGAAATGCAAGACTAAAAATCTATTCTTGAATTGTGTCTGTGTGTAGAAGAAGAATTTGCTCAGCTGAAGCTGAGCTGCTGTATTATCAAGTTATTTTCACCAGACAGGAACTTTTGGCAGTAATATTTGATACAATTTGACGTTGTTGTCCTTCGCATTGCAGTGTCAGCATCACAGGTCATGTATTTATTGCAGAGTGAATGTTCTGTTGAGGCATTCAGAAGACCCCTGTTCCCTCTGTGGTGTATGGCCCTATTCTGCTCTCCAAGTCTTCTGCTGAGTGGCACCGACTGTGCTGCCTGGGCTCTGACCTCACACCTTCACGCAGGGTGCAACATCTCACAGTACCTTGCACCACATAACTTCCCCTGCGTGTGAATGATGCATATCAGAATCTGGATCTATCAAACCAAAGGGTATACGGAGTCTTTGCTCAGTGTCTCAGCGCAGTGTGACTAAAAGGAATGTGCTCTTAAGCAATGCTGAGCTTGCTGTGATGTTGGAGGATGCAAGGAGGAAAGTGTTGCCTAAGTCATGAGTAAATTATTTGTGACAGATCATGAATAGTGGTGGAAGTTAAATGCTGAATTTTGTGTGAAGTCCTAAATTATTTAAGGAGTGTGTTTGGGATCTTTTTTCTTTCCTGTGGTTTTTTTTTTTGTTGTCATTGGTTTTGTATTTTCATAAGGTCTGCAAGCTTCTCCCGATGGAACCATAAATTTCGCTTTTCATAAGGAGAAGCTCTGTTTGCAGGAAAGCTTACTGGTTAATAACCTTGTTGCTAAATGGTATTAAAGTTTTAAAACTCTCTGCTTGCTTGCTCCTGCTGCTGTGGAGACTTTCCTAATCTTTTTGGTGATGAGGTGACATAAACCACTTTACTTTCCACCATTCTTAAATTGGTACTTTAAGACCAAGGGTGATTGTTAAGAAATAGGAAGTTATATTTTTGATGTTGCAGTCCTAGTTTTTTCCACTTCTGAAGTTATTTAGTCCATCATTTTGGATGTTCTTACACAAAGTTTTTCAGCTGCACTGACAAGCTAGGTTAGGAAAAAAAAAACCAATCCTTTAATCAATGCAAAACCTCCTCAGATTTCTCAGCTTTCTCAGCAACCAGAAACCTGCTAAGCAATGCTGCTGCTACTGTATACAAGAAAGGAGTTTTTTATTGTAAAAAGGATACCAAAATACATAGTCCTCAAATATCCAAGTGAGCCACATGGGTTAAGCAGCCCATTTCCATTAAGGTTTTATGCAGTATTTAGAGTAAAATCCTTTTAACATTTTCCATCCACTTGAAACACCAGACAATCACTTCAATAATTTGCTCTTTTATGAGCTTTCCCATTCCTCCTGATGGAAAAAAATCCACCTAGCAGGACTATTACATTTCCAGTATATCTTGAATGCCCCAGAAATTAAATCTCTAGAGGAGATGCTGAGTATGCCCATCACTCGTGTAAAGCCCTCATTCCCTACAGGGTAAGTGAAATGCCAAAAGGAACTCTGGAAGTTTGCAATGTTGCTTTCATTACTCTTGTGAACTTCTTCCTCTGCCTTAGGTGCATTCATGTTGGAGTCAAACCAAGCCTGAAGCAAACTCTGAAGCATGGACCTCCAGTCTGAGCAGAGCTTTGAAGGGTAGCACAGGTATCTTATTTCAAAGAAGACTCAAAACTCATTTCTTGGGAATTTATTTTTTTTAATGAATGAGGAGGTTGTGTCAGATGGCACAAAAAGGTGAATGGTGCTGTACCAATTCTAAGGCTGTCAGGGACCATATATGAGCTCTTCTTTACCTTCCCAGGGCTATGGCCAGAGAAAGAAAGGGTGATCAGGTGATAACAAGTTGAGAACCTGAAGCTGTTTGAGTAATTTTCAAGACTTTACTAAATTAACTAATGCGCTTCACTCCAGAAGCAGAGTCAATGTAGTCTGATTCCTCATGGGGAGCCAGTGCACTAGAGCTAGGATGATGAAAAGCTTCACGCATAGTTTGGGTAGATTTGGACTCAGATGTACTGCTCCTGTGCCGTGCTACTTGCTGAGGTAGATGTGGCTTGTGTTTACTGAGGGTAAGATTTGATACGTACTGGATAGGTTGGTTGGAGGAAGAGCAAATCTGTTTGTTTGAGGCTGTTTTTGTATCTGGCATTACAAACTTTGCTTTGGAATGACTTTAAAAAGATCTGGTCGTTATAGTTGCAGGGGATTTTGTACAAGTTGCCTTATCAAGTAGTTTGATGCTCCAGAGAACTCCCTCTGGAAACTTGTTTGGATCAGAGTATGTTCATTTTCCACCTCTCCTTGCTGACAAACTGTGTGCTTCCTGACATCATGACATGACCAGGTACATGTACCTCCACCACGTGAGGAGACAAACAGAAAGGCAACCCCTGAGAGCCAGGCTAAGCTAACATCAGGACTTTAGCCTGAGTTTTAATAAAGTCTCAGGCCCATAATGTTGCTTTTGAAATAGCTGGTCTTATAATTCAGCCTCTTGAGCTGCAGGTGCCACAGCAGCAATGCCAATATACCAGTAGCAACTAATTAATAGAGACAGAATTATGAGATCAAGCTTTATTATACTGATTAGAAGATGGCTTTCTAAGTTCTGCTTCTGGAGTCAGGAGAGAATTTCCCTGCATCTGAGCAAATTACAAAACTATTCATTACTGATTTCCCTCCTCCCTTTTTTCTTCTCACACACAGGAGAAGGCATGCAGTCCAGAAGAAAATGACAGCTTTTCATTTTCGTATTGCCTAAGCCAGCTGTTAGGGCAATCAGCTATGGGCCTGAGCCTCAGAGAAGGATCGTATCAAGTGAGAAGGATTATTTCCAGGAGAAGTAAGGGTAATGACATTTTTGAAGGCTTAATCAAACACATTTGAAGGGAGGGAGTTCAGAAGAGTCTTTTCAGATGAGAGAGAAATGGGGAAAAAAATCTGGACTACTTAAAAGACTGTACCTAATCTTTGTGAAGGGAAGTTTTGAGTTATTCCTGGGAGTGTGAGCAGAAGAAATGGTTTAAAAAGAGACTTGGCACAAAGAAGCCATTGCATTCTGCACTTCCATGACAGCATACAGATAAGGAGGCAGATAAGGACATATATAGCCATTAGAAATAGAAATGCTGAAGGATTTAGAGATATACATCATTTCATAGGAGAGTTCATGTATTTCACCATTTTGAACAATGCTCCCCACCCTTTCTATGCTTCGCTGACATTTAATCTATTTTATTACAGACAGGAAAAAAGATGTAAGCTATGGCTCAATCAGCCTTCAGGTATTTTTGGGCATTTTTTACATTTCTAACTGTAATACTCTGTCACCTAAGTAAACCAATGAATCTCTCATGCTGTCTTTACTATGTCCAGAAGTAAAGATGGCTTCATCCCCAGAAAATAACAAAGTTAAACATTTTCTTTTTTCTTTTTTTTTAGGACCAAAGCATTTGCTGGGATAAAAGAAATATTAAAAAAAAATCTTTAGAGTTGTTTTTTCCAACTGTGTCTATTCACTGAATATTGTGCCTTTATTGCAGATACTAACTGAAATAAATTCTGTTTTGCAGCATACCTGCACAAGAACTAGATAATTTAATAAAATTTCTCAAGTCCTAGTGGCTTCCTTTTGATTACTCAATCTAATGAAATGCAATTAAACCATCATTGAGAGCATGGATGGAAGTGAGCACCAGCATGTTCACCACTTACAGGATGGCTTGGCCAAACTGAAGTTTGAGGTGTAACACCAAAATATATGCAACAGAGGTAGTATTAATGTAATTTTCATATTCTTCTACTAAGAAGGAAAGGAAGTTTTGCCTTGAGAATGGAGTGACAAGTACAGACCACTATTAACTACGAAGGGCCAGGCTTTCCACCTGCCATTCAAATGCAGTACGCCACCTAAGACTTCAAACTAACATTCAAACCAGTTATCTGAGCTTCAGGCTCTATACTACCTGCATCACATGACATTTATTATGAGTGGAGGTTTTTTATCAGTGGAATGACACCACATTTTTTTTTGCCATATTACTAGAAAGAAATATTTTTCTTTAGATTAGCTATCAAACTTACTTCAGTTTGTTACAACGCTTCTCACAACTATTTGTGTCATTCCAGACATGAGCACACCCCATGGAATCATTGCCTCCTGCAGCAAACAAGCTACTGATGCAATTTTTTATGAGTAGACCAGTGACAGATCTGTGCCTACTTTATTGAAATGCTGCGTGCTCTCACCACCTCAGTTTTAATAGAGAAGCCAAGTACTTAGTGAAGAGTAGGAGCCTGGCAATAGAGAGAATGGTACCTGGGGAGGATTTTTGAAGAGCTTTCACAAGTCAGCTCTTAGATATCCCTGAAATAATCAATTACAGTAAACTAAGGGTAGCTTTCAGTTACATCAATAGAAGGACTCCGTAAAACAGGGATCGAGACAAGACTGGATTTATTCTGTTTATTCCATCTCACCATGTTGTATTTTTCTCTTCTCCCACAGAAGAGAAAAATACAATAAAAGAGGGAAAAAAGACAGACATTGAAGATCTGCAGTCTGTTAGATCTCAAGTCAGTCTACTATTACTCCATTATAGATGCTTTAGGATTCTTCTGGTGCTTAAATCCTGCAGAGATAGTGGGAATGGACTGGAAGCAAATTATGCCAAAGATGTTTATAGTAATAGCTCTTGGTGTAACAAAACTTGAAAATTATTTTGTAGAAACATCTGGAATTCAGCATTTTATGCCTGAAAGGTTTTTTACTTGGTTTTAATACAAAAAGATTAATTTTATCTTGTACTGCAGGTAAATGCCATAGCTGGGTTTAGAAGATTTGTGGCAGGATATAATTACCCATTTAATCGACATTTGATAAAATAATTCAGAATTTCAGGAGCATTTTCAGCTAACTATGGAAAGAAAATACTGCCTTGTAAAACGCTTGTTTGTTTATCTATGTCACACAGAGCATAAAGTGTTAACATAATTAGTACAAAACTCTGGTAACAACATATTTTTTCACATAATGTAACAATGCCAGGATTTATTTTTATTGCTATTTCTTCTGGGTTTCAATACAGTACTCATGACATAAGTCTCCTAATTGACTTAAATGTGAACTGAAATTGGTCAGTTTATTAAAGAAGCAATTGTTAGGGCGCTGGGGGCTCGTATTTCATACCTTCTATTTTAAAAAGTATGGCTTTACACTGAAACACAAGTTCAAAACTTTAACTTTCATATTCTGTTTTTATTGTTCTTTAGTTATCATTTGGACAAACCAGCATTGTTTGTGAGATTCCCCTTAAGATCACAGAGCAGCTGCAAATAGTGCAAACACAAGATTAACTTTGGAGGAAGAATCTAACATAGAGATAATAAAAAGTTTTTAATTTGTCTTATTTGCAACTCTGGTGGGACTAGCTTATTCAATCCTTTCCTTATCTCTGAGCTTTACTCTCATCACAGCTCCCTTTTTTTCTTTTTTTTTTTTGCTTTTGAGGTGGTGCTGCAATGACAGAATCTGCCAGATCTTCTGTCTCTTGTCCACAGGTTTCTAGAATCCAGTGGCCAATATTCTGCGTTGCCCTTCAGCAAACAATTAGAGAGTTTTGGTAATTGTCTTATATTCATTCCTGTAAAAGAAGAAATAACCCTCAGTGGAGTTAAGGAGTGGCTTGATATTTGCTTACAAAAAAAATTTGAAATTCAGATTAAAAATCTTAAAAAGCAGCTCCTATAATGAACTCAGCCTTTGTTGGAAATGTGCCAGAGAGTTGCTTTTTATAGAGTGTCCCAGTAGGAGTAGCTTTATTAAACATAAGCTGTAAAATAATCTTTCTGAAGTACTCTTTCTGAGACTAGGCAGAAAAAGATTATGCAACTGAGGAACAAAAAGTTGCTAAAAGGCATTGGGGAATCCCATGTTGTTCCTATACCCAAGACAGGAATTTTCAGTTCTGTAAAATTTAATTAAGAAAAATAATATCTGTCATGTGATGTTTCCCATAAGTGTTCAGGGTGCCAAATTACTCCTGATGTTCCCAAAGGACTTCCATCTTCACTGGAAAAAAATCCCACAAATCACTCATCCCCAGATAGACCTAGAGTTTAACTGTCAGAACTTCCTTGTCATATGTTTTTACTGTACAGGCGATTTAAATAAAATTTTACACGGTCTTCAAATGTATTGGATGCTTACCAATTTAATTAAAATGATAGATAAGAGAAATATAAGTGAATCACTGAAGGAGAACTGCTTTGCTCAGGTACATATGAATCAATTTTTGTGGGTACCTCTTTGAAAACTGAAAGTTAATTTTAAGTGACCCCATATCCTCAGTTGTGAGGTTTTGCATTTCTCATGAATAGTTTTATTGCTGGAAACGTTATCTACCTAAATAACAACTATGCAGCTGCTTTTTTTTTTTTTCCCATTAGGAAAATTGTGCTGTGTTAATATGATGTCACACTGATTCCTCCCAATGATATGACCTCATTCCTACAATGCATTGGCTTGGCTTAAGCCTCTAAAGATGACTGTTTTTCTCAATTTAAATGGAATAAATAAAGCACTAGCAGCTCAGAAGGCCATCCATGTCTTGGGCTGCATCAAGAACAGCATGGCCAGCATACTGCGGAAGGTGATTATGCCCCTCTATTCTGCTCTCATGAGACACCACCTGGAGTAATGCATCCAGTACAGGAAAGACATGGAGCTGCTGAAGTGAGTCCAGAGGAGGGCCATGAAGATGATCAGGGGGCTGGAGCACCTCTCATAAGAAGACAGGCTGGGAGTGTTGGGCTTGTTGAGTCTGGAGAAGGGAGGCTCTGGGGAGACCTAATTATGGCCTACCATACTTAAAGGGGCCCTACAGGAAAGCTGAAGAGGGACCAACTATTCACCAGGAAGTGTAATGATAGGTTAAGAGGTAGTGGCTTCAAGCTGAAAGAGGGTAGGTTTAAATTAGATGTTAGGAAGAAATTAATTACTATGGGGGTGGTGAGGCACTGGAACAAGTTACCCAGAGAGGTTGTGGAACCCCATCCTTGGAAGTGTTTGAGGCCCGGTTGGATGAGGCTTTGGGCAACCTGGTGTAGTGGAAGTGTCCCCGCCCATTTGCCCTACAAATTAGGATTCTGTATGTGACAGTGGTTTAAATTATTAGGAAATGGGATTAAGAAGTGAAATTCATCTTGACAGTTTATATTGTAAAATGCTTTCCAAGTGTTAATTTTGAGATTATGTATAGAAATGTTAACAGGAACCACACTGCAAAACATAATAGATGGACATTGTAGTTTTAGTCACAATAGTGTCTCTAAAACATTCTATAGGGCTGAATCTACAAACCTACAATTTCCCAGCTGATCCTCTTGTGGTCTCAAGATTGATTCATTCAAGGGGAGGTAACAAGATAACATTAACACCCTTTCCTATTATATAGGTCACTAGGCATAACCCAGGGGACTAGGTTATAAACTAAGTGATGTACAAATGTAAAGACAGTTGGCAACCCAGAAAGCTTGCAGAGTCATATAAAATACAGGGTAAAAAACCTCCCAAATAACAGATAGAAAGTGCCTGGCAGGGAAACACACAATGAATGGGACATATTCCTGATGCATTAGCAACTTGGCCAAAGCCAACTTTTATTCATTTTTGAGAGACAAGGAAAGGAAAGACAGAAAAGGAACTCAAAGTATGGTAAGTTTCCCATAAGGAATTATATTAGAAACCCATAGTTTAAAAATGAAAAATTCTGATTGAACATCATTTATGGTCTGTGATTTGATTCCTGAGGATTTTTTCTGGGGTAATTTTGTAAGAGTAAGGCTTCTGTAGCAGCTATTCACTCTGTAGTACCACACAGTGATGTCTATTAAGGAATAGGATGGAGCAACAGTGGTGCCCAACATAGTCCCTTTTCATGACACCACCAGCACTGAACCTGATGGGAATGTTTGCAGTGTTGTAGGCAATCAGTTCCCTATTGCTTGGTAGAGATATTTTTTTCTAAAAATGGCAACTTTTCTGTAACTAACATTCTGTATGAGATATCTTGGGAGTTAACAGAGGAATCACAGTTTTGAATGCAGTGTTAAAACCACGCAGAACTCTTTTATAGATGTAGTAGAAATACTCTCTGTTACAGGGTCAGTAAGTCACCTCAAGGAACCTTTGCCCATATGATGCTTCTGCATTACAGCTTTAATATGCAACTAAAGTTTAAAGTTTAATCTAAAATTTAAAGAATTCCTATGAAAACAATATGTGCTTGCATTAGTCTTGTAGTCTTATTGCTCACTGCTCTCATTAACATCTGTATATTTTATTTCAGCTGTGTGGGTTAAAGTTTAATAATATATTTGACAAATAGTGAAAAAAAAAGAAAACACAGTGATGCCTTAAAAGAGTAAATGTTGGCTAAATCTGCAATGTATTCAGATGAACCAAGTCACAGCCTGTGAACTGCATATATTTGACTTCCTGATGCAAGCAGTCGTTATCACTAAATACATTATATATCCTTATTGTTGAGTTTTCCTGAAAGTCTATCTCTTTTCAGCATTATCTGTCTCCTTACCCTGGAACAAGGTTGGACTAAATGATCAGTGCAATGAAGAGGATATGGGGATAACGTACAAAGAATCTAAACTAGATTACAGCCAGGAGTGTAAATATCCCTCTAACACTTCACTACTGTGAAGCATAAAGTAAAGCTTTCCAGGTTCTTTGATAGTTTGGTCTTTTCTCAGTAGGCTTTGAGAAATGACTCCTCTGTCCCAGGATCCCCCACAGCCTGCTCTGATGCAACATAAGAAATATTAAGATTCTTTATTCTTCTTTCTGAGTGACCATAAAATGATGGAATTACACTTGGATGCTTCTTTTGTTACTATGACATATTGCAGAGTGAGGTCTGAACATCTCTTTTTTAGTTTCATGGGGGTGTGTCCTGGTTTTGGCTGGGATAGAGTTAATGATCACCAGAAACTGGGACAGGACACAGCCAGGACAGTGATGCAAAGTAGTCAAAGTGGTATTCCATAACATATGATGTCATGTTCTGCATAAAGGGGGGCTAGTCAGGTAGGAGTGGAACAGCTCCAGGGTGGCCTGGGTATGTGGTCATCTGGTGAGCAAATTGCATTGTGCATCACTCACTTTGTATATTTGGATATTCAGTTATAAATTATGTTGTTGTTATTTCCCTCCCCTTTTGCTGTCCCAGTAAACTGCCCTTATCCCAACCCATGAGTTTTACCTTTTTCTTCCAATTCTCCTCTCAGTCCCACTGGGGAGGTGGGGATGTGGGGGGACAGGGAGGGAGGTGTGGGGATGGGGGGTGGGAATGGGCAAGAGGCCACGTGGTGCTCAGCTGCTGGCTGGGGCTAAACCATGACAAGATGAAAAACTAGTGTGAAGTGGATACAGATCAACTAAAGAGTATAAACTTTACTTACTGCCTTGGATTCTGTTGAACAGACTGTGGTAAAAGAAAAACTTTTGTTAAGGCTCTTTCTAGCCAATCAAAAGAAATGTGAGAAGCAAGAATAAGACTTTTTTTTTTTTGTCTCATAGCTTGAATTCAGTTCAAAACCCTTAGAAATAAATTTAGCTGTTCAAACTGGCCAGAAAACTGCATGCAAGAATTGCAGAAATCAATAAGCAATTTCTAGACTTATTTGTTAGTTCAGAAAGATGTCTTAAAAGCTAAGATCTGCCAGTAAGCCTTTATTGACACTTTTTTTCCCTTCAGTATGTGATCAGAAGACCCACAGGACTATGTTTAAGATTGAGGTAGGCTTGAGGCTGCAAGCACTAGAGAGAAATCAGTTCAAATCAAGCATTTGACTGAGCTAACATTTAAGATTTACCAGAAAGGCACAGATTTTATAGACATTATGGAAAAATTAGACCAGTGAAGAAAATAAGCCTAAGAAAATATATGGAAATTTTTACAGGAGTAAACATACAGAGTCACTTCTAAATATAATGTTCCCCTTCAAACTCCTGAAGATCTGTTCTTTTGTAAGACTGGCTATTTTTTGCTTTCTCTTTCCATCACATTGCCAGTCATCAAGTTTGTATGCTCTGAGGCCAAGTAACAGTCAACATCTCATTAGTGTTTCTTTCATTGAGCTCCAATTCACAAGAAGACAATAGCTATTGCCTATTCAAACCCCAGATATTGTCAGGTAGGAATGGGTGAATTATGTAGATGATAAATGTAGTAATCACTGAACCTGAAGGCATACTGTTGCTTTTATAGGTAGATAATTCAAAAAGAAATTAAGCTCAAGGGGAGAATCTTTTTACAGTGCATGTCAGCATAGAAGATATCTGGGAAGCTTTTCATTACAATGCCTTAGTGAAATCTAGTTTTGTGATTTCACAGTGTGGCTCTGAGCAATAGCTCAGGTTGGTTCCTGCCTCAGAGACTCTGTACCTCTCCTGATGCTATTGAATATTGGATAAAAATTTTGACACAAACTTAATGTTTCCCAAAGGCAACACTTTTTTATAAAATACCATTGTTCAGAAAAGCATACCTTAGTTTTCTTTTCTCATATAACTCACCCTAAGTTGATATGTCCCAGGGAATGTAATTTTGCAACACTATAGGCAACAATAAAATCCCAAGATGTAATGTTCTGGATATTAACTGATCTTAGGAAATGGTTTCTTAGTTGCCTGATAAAAACTGTTACTTGCTTTCTCCTAAAAAAAGAATCTCTGCTTTCAAACAAGAACAACAAAAACACTCCCAACCAATAAACAAGCACTGTCCCATACCCCCACACCTGCAAAATCCAGTTTTGGCTTGCTTGTGGCTCTTTGTTCTTTTTTTCTTTTTCAGCTTGATCCTGCACGGTGATGCCCTGAACTGTAACTGGCATTCTTTTTCTTCAGAAATGTTGTGGTTTGTTTTTGGTTTTTTTTCCAAACTGTTCTGGAAGGAGATAGAAGGATTTGGGCTGGTTACCTTTTCAGTTAATTTCTAACAATTTTCAGAAGTAATATTGACACACTGAAAAACTTTTCTTGAGGTTTGGAAATAGTATTTTCGCATATATTAGCTCCTCACCCCACGTCCTCCCTTTCTCTAGTGTAATAAAGTGGACAATAGTCTCTAGCTATTCAGTCTGGATGTTACAATGAACCATTTTTGAATTTATATTATTTCATTATGTTATCTCCCAAACAATTCACTTTTTCATAACCAACCACGGTCAATCCATGCCCTTCCTGGTTACCTCTATATATTACATTTACTCTACATATCATCATCATCCTTTTTCTTTGCAAAATCTGTCCTTCATGCAAACTGTCAGAAAACAAATAAAATCAACATTTTCCATTGAAAAGAAGGACATAGTTTTTCAATTGGCTCCTGTGCTTACTATTAAGTAATTGTACCTTCTTGGAACTCTGAAAATGCTTAAATGAGAGAAGACTTACATCCAGTTTGACACAATAGAAAATACTACTGTTTAATTTTTAACTTTTTTTTTTTTCATTAGTAACCTGTGCCAAAGATTTTGAGTGGCTAAACGTGCTGTCTTTGTTCCTTGAAAAATTAAGTTCTGTACTAGAAAACTTGAATGGTGACATGGTAAATATTGACAAGGTAAAAAAAAAATTACTTGTGAAACAGTGGCATAAAGCTGAAATTAAGGAAAACAGGAGAGGTAGTTCAGACACCTGTTTAATGGGAGACAAAATGTTCAGAAGTTATGATAGGAAGATTCATCTGTTCATAGATAAATTGTCCTCTCAATATTTGGATAATTCCAAAGGAACAAAATTTGCTGTGTACTTCTAAACACTGAATTAAGGTTGAAAGTTTGAGTTTAAAGGATGTGTAATGTAGTCATCTTCAACCTGAAGGAAATATGTTTCAAACACCACCACGTGGGAGATATGGATGTCTATGAGCCGGAGGACAGAGATACTGAAGTTTTTCATGCTTAAATGCAAGAATGTGTTCAAATATTTTATCATAAATTCATTTTTATGCTTGCTGCTGTAGATGACTTTTAAAGGCACTATCTATAATGTGACAGTGTAGCACAGCTTTATTTTAGTGAGCAAAGTTGAGAAGGCAAGAAAAAAAATCTGTGCTATTCTTTAATATTTCTTGAGTAAAGTGCCAGAAGAAAGATTTGACATGTTTCTTTGTTTCTGCTTTGAAATGCAAATTCTTTTCTGTAGACATTGATTTCCAGAGGAATGAAGAAGTTTGATTAAAGACTATACAGTCAGGTTGGCTACTTAAAGTAATATGAGGTATGACAATAAGCACATAATAGGATAAAAATGTACATGGTTTGAAGTTTTAATTCAAAAGTCTGTGCCAGGTGAATCTGTGATAACAAAACTCTTTGAAGCTGTTTCATAATCCTAGGTATGTTCCTAATGCCTTACTTCAGCCATAGTTAACTTCATAGTTAACATAGTTGTTAACTTCATTCCACCTCCTTTCTGACTATCTATCTCATTTGCATATGTGTTTTGGGGTTTTTTGTCTTCTAAACCTGTTGTGAAGCTATCAGTTCCTACTGGAGCTATAAAGCGATTGGGGTTGAACTTAAAAACAGGAATCAAGCTTCTTAACATATTTGATACCAAATACTTATCACTTGGAACTTTTTTTTTTGAAAGAGGTTGTGGAGTGGCATCTCACAACTGTAATTTTTAGCACTGTATTTTGAATCAAATTTCAATAACTCTGTATATATGCAGCATTTCTGTAAGACATCGTCTAGAACTCTTAGCAAGCCCTAACACCTCCAGCTTTTCTGACTTTTAGTTTAAAGACAAGTAAATAGTTCTAGAGCTTCCTTCCTTAAAGTCTGCTCTCTAGTGTCATTTTTTATGTCAGTGGTACAAGTTGACAAGGCTGACAAACTTGCAAGATTATTGGTATGGCATCTGCAAACATGTCATTGGAACTCATAAAAATATACCTTCCTTGCAAAGTGTAGTGCAAACAAATATTTCTGATGAGGAGCCTGGCTGTTACAACTTTTTGAGTAAAGACAAGGTAACAGGGTCTGAGAAGTGTATAGAGGAAGAAAGGGGAAGGATGTAATTTTCCCCTCTCTTACACAACAGATGATGGACTTTATAAAGAGGGAAACAATGGCTGGGGCCAGGGCCACTGCTCAGCTATCCAGCCTGAATTTTATTACTTGGAGAAGTATTCTACAAGATGGATGTGTTATCTTCATCAGAGGAGTGTCTTTCACTTCAAGTAGAAAGCTGAGACATGAGTGTACTCGTATCAGGTCATACATATCTAATTGTTTCCTTCCTTGACTAATGCCAAGATTTATTGGGATAGCTGCTTCTGAAGGCTGATTACCTCTATTGTGTTCTGCTGCCTTGGTAGCATGGTTGCTTCTTAGATACTCACTCTCTAGAAATGATTTGTCTGGAAATTCAGTTTGACTTTGGCCTACAGCTCAGGCAAAAAACACAACAAAAAAACCCAACACCCAGCATTCATTAAGGTTACTAATGAAGAACTTTTGATTTTGAGAATTTCGCAATACCTGCCTTATTAGATGGAAGTGTCATTTCTCTGGTGCAGAAAACAGAACACTTGATATTATCTTGTAGGTAATTTCAGCCTACAGGCTTACTGCTTCCTTGATTCAAATACCATCATCCCAGATAGATGAGATTTATTACTCTGTGAGGCTCTTCTCAGGAAACAGTGATAAAATATAATTTATCATGCTGCCTTTCAGTGATGTCTTTTAGATGCATCACTAAATCCCAGCTTGCTTTCTCTGCATGGTGAATCCTGGCACTGTTTGTCATGATTGTATCTACAGGGTATAAAAAGTGGCCTTTCTATTTTTCTTTGTAGGTGATCAAGCATCCTCTGATTTTTGGATGCTTTCCTTTATTGTTCTTAATGTGAATAATAAAATGGATATTGCCTTTTATAGCACTTCATATAATAACCTTTAACATCAGTTAGGCATACAGACTCAAAAGAACTAAAGATTTCATGAGCTTGACATACAGTAGAACGGATATAAATATTATCCATTCTACTCAGAAGATAATTATAGACATCTACACCACAGATCTGAGGCCTTATTAAACTTACATTGTCTCTCCAATTGTTCAAGTTTTAATATTTGGACTGTCAGTTACATTACTTTGATTATATTCCTTAAAATATTATTCCTAGCTATCGTGAGTTTTAAAGTAATAAAACCTGACTCTTGGATAGCAACCATTATTGTGTAGACCAGGTTAATAGAGAATCAGTAGCAGAATCTGACACAAAGCTTAAATCTACTGCTTCAGGACTCCAAGCTGGAAATCAGGTGCATTTTCTAAAGTAATAGTGTTTCATTAAAAAAAAAATTATTCTTCATGCATTAGATAGTAAACTTTTGAAATATCTGACTAAAAGATGATACAGCTGTAAAGGTTTTTATGGGTTCAAAATAAAACTAGATGTTACAGAATATATTATACAGTATACAGTATATAGCATAGTGGGTATACAATCAAAAAACTACTTAGAAATCTGAAAAGAAGTGATCTGTTTTCTCAGGAAAATGTAGGTGGTTTTGATTTAATAAAGCAAACTGATGAAATTAATTTAGGTTTTGAGCCAAATATTAAAGCTTTTTTTGTTATAAATGAAAATAATTCAGATGTCCAGAGACAGAGTTTCAGGTGCACAGTCATAAGTCCTTTGAGAAAGTTCATGATCCAGTGTTCCCCTCCTCTAAGGTTCAAGCTTTTTAGCTGACCTCTGTCTTTCATGGTCCATAACAAGACTTCTTTACAGAACAACAACACAGTAATACACTACAAGATGATATATTCTGTCTATAACCTAGTTTTCAGAGAGGACTGCAAAACCAAGGGTTTGCAATGTGTAGTAATTTTAAAAAATAATAAAATCTTTAAATTTTAGCTTTCTGAATTTTCTGTGGAAATTTTTTACTTACATTGTTTAAGCCTTTCTTGGAAAACAAGTCCTTTCCCAATAAACTCTGTCTCAAGTGTCTTAACGTTATGTAAAGCTCAGACTAAGAGTTTAGCAAATCTATATGAATTATAAATATGCTTAATGTTTTGGTTGTGGGAGTAGCTATGTTTTGTTGAAGATTGAGCTCACGTGACTTTTAAAGCTTTGAATTCAAATGGAAATGAAGGCATTAATTTCAGATTACTTTATATTCTGGTGTTGTCTGCTATGTTTTGTGGGATTTGCCTGTTACTGGGTGCACTCATTACAAATAAAACAGTTGTTTGTGTCTACCTGCAATGATACCATGTTTGAGACCATCTATTACACTGTTTCCTTCCTCAGTAATTTTGCAGACTAGAACTAAGAAAAATTTACCACAGGCATGGTATGATCTAGAAATGAGTTGATGAATGATGATGAATCACAAAACATTAGGAGTTGGAAGGGACCTTGACAGATCATCTAGTTCAACCCCCTGCCAGAGCAGGATCACCCAGATTAAATCACACAGGAATAGATCCAGACGGGCTTTGAATGTCTCCAGAGAAGGAGACTCCACAGCCTCTCTGGGCAGCCACAGTGCTCCGTCACCCTCACAGAGAAAGTGTTCCAACTTATAATCACATGGAACTTCCTATGCCCCAGCTTGCACCTATCGCCCCTTGTCCTGTCACTGGCCATCACTGAGAAGAACCTGGCTCCATCCTCCTGACTCTCACCCTTTACATATTTATAAACATTAATAAAATTACCCCTCTCTAAAGAGGCCCAGCTCCCTTAGCCTTTCCTCATAAGGAAGGTGTTCTACTCCCTTAATCATCTTGGTGGCCCTGCGCTGGACTCTTTCAAAAACTTCTATGTCCTTGAACTGAGGGGCCCAGAACTGGACAGAATATCCCAGATGTGGTCTCACCGGGGCTGAATAGAGGGGGAGAAGGACCTCTCTTGACCTACTAACCACACCCCTTCTAATACACCCCAGGATGCTATTGGCCTTAGCCATGAGAGCACATTGCTGGCTCATGGCCATCCTGCTTTCCACCAGGACCCCACGTCCCTCTCACCTACCCTGCTCTCCAATAGACCAGTCCCCAGCCTATACTGGTACCCGGGGATGTTCTTCCCCAGATACAAGATCTTACACTTGCCCCTGTTAAATCTCATTAAACTTCTCCCCGCCCGACTCTCCACCCTGTCTGAGTCTTGCTGAATGGCAGCACAGCCCTCTGGTGTGTCAGCCACCCCTCTCAGTTTTGTGTCGTCAGCAAACATTGATCAAAACTTGCTGGTTTCTTCCTTTTAACGGAGACTCTTCCCTTTAAATGAGACTGCATAGGGAAAGGTTTTATCCTTCAGCTTGTTCTTTTCATAATTTATTTATTTTTCACCAGCTCCACTAGGACTTGATATTTTGTTGTATTTTAAACATGCTGGGGTTTGTGTTCAGAGTCAGGTTTCTCCTCCTGCATGGTTACTGCTAGAAATATAGGATTAACATTCTGAAATATCAAAATAGTGTTCCTCCAAAACAGTCTCCTCCAGAACATTCCCCTCCAACATTTCTGAAGAGATTTTTCTGAACATGGAAACTGCTTTGATATTTATTTCTGTACGTATTGCTGGTTATTGTTCTGTTCTACCTGCTGAGTTGGCTTTTTTTTTTTTTTTTTGCTTTTGGATAAATAACTGTACTGTGCTTTACAGTTTTGAGTTGCCAGCAAACTCTTGACAGCTGAGGTAGGGAACCTGCCAGTGAGACAGTCCTGCAGCCAACTTTCATCTCCTTTATCCTCTTTGAGGGTCTGAAAATTATTTTCATGGGCTAATGAAACCACACAGTGAAATGATTATTTTTCTGTCTCAGTGGGCTTTATTTCCCTGTACTCTAATTTGTAGGAAAAGAAAAGTAAATTAACAATTTCAATTGCAAAGGCCAAAAAATAGTTTACTCCCAGAGCATAATATACTTGGGAAAAGCAAAAAAGTTTGCAAGACTTAGGCCTGCCTGACTGCAACATGTGTCATAAGAAAATGATTAGAAGCCTTGAATAAGTCACAGTGACTCATTCTACCAGATGCTCTATCAATGCTGTTTTGATCCAAGACGTTCCTCTCCCAGGGGGAGAAATTCTGAGCTGTGTTTGCCTTCTTCCACGTGCTTGTTTCTTGCCATATGGCAGCTTTCCAGTGTGCCACTGAGCACCAGAGAAGCAGATTACAAGCATTTTCGCTGTGCAGTTCTCCAGTGTGTTGAGCTGTTAGAGCAGTGAGGATGCTGCTGGTGGTACTCTAATCCTGCTTTTCTGTATTACAATGTGATTAGGAGAGGACAGTCTGCATGAAGAAATAATTTCAGTCAGCTTGATGATCTTTAGCGTGCTTGAAAAGCAACAGAACTTTGCAATGAAAAAGAAGCAAGCTTTTTGTGTAAGATGTGCAAGGAATTTGGGTATGATTCTTCACTCTTTTTGAAAAGAAAAGAATTAACTTGCACATAACAGTTGAAATGTGATTAGAGGAAAACATGAGGTTCTGTTTACAAATGAATGTCAGTAAAAAATCATTAAGAGATAAATGAAGGAAACAGAATAATCCAGGCTTCAGATTAGTAATAGACAAGAGATTAATAAAGCAGAAAGAAAAATGATTTGTAGTTACTTAGCTGGCCAGGTCTTTAGTTATGTAACAGCACCTAGAGAATGAAACTAAAAAAATCTGTAGTTAATTGTACAATTTTGCAAGCTACCCTACTTCTCATGTCACAAGAAAAGAATGGGAATGTTGTGCTGCAACATTGAATAGGCCAGATAGCTTAATCTTAACTAATTATTTTCTTACAGAAAATAATGGATTGGAATGGACTTTTTCAGTTGGAAGAGACCTACAGCGATCATCTAGTCCAACTGACTGACCAATTTGGGGCTGACCAAAAGTGTGTTACTAAGGTCATTGTCCAAATGCCTCAAAATACTGAGAGGCTTGGGGCATTGACCACCTCTCTAGAAAGTCTCTTCCAGTGTTTGACCACCCTCTTGGTAAAGAAATGCTTCCTAATGTCAAGTCAGAACCTGATCTGATGCAGCTGTGAACTTTTCCCACATGTCCTGTCTCTGGGTCCTCAGGAAAAGAGCTCACCACCTCACTTTCCCCTTCCCCTTCCTCAGGAAGCTGTAGAGAGCATAGTGGTATCTGAGCAAGCGGTACTTGAGTATTACTTAGTGTAATATCAGATGAAAGGTTAAGAGGCAAAGCGACAAGTGATCAGAATTCAGTTTAATTTAACTCTGATAAAGAAAAACATCTTGGCTATCCAAAATTATTATTTTTTTAATACAATCTGAGTGAAAGAAATGTCTGTATGGGCCTGAGTAGTTCTCCTGATGAATTATACTGGTAACTTACAGGTTGATACAAGGGGTTTTCATGTGTTTTTACAGTTATGCTCTTTATACATCCTAAATCTATCAAGGAACAGACCATAGCAGTCAGAAAACAAATGCCTATACCGTGGTATGTTCTTGCATCTTCTTAATGGGAATTGCCTTCCTACCTAACAGAAGCATTGAGAGAAAAGTATTTAAAAGTTGAAATCTTCTCTGAACCCCATTCTGTGGTAAATGAATCCAAAGTTCTCTGTAGGGGTTGGAAGCAAACTTCAAAAAGACAGTTTCTGTTGGCAGGGAGATCTTTTCTAACAGAAAAGACAGTTTCTGTTAGATGGAGTGGACTTGTTTCCCTTTCTCAAGGATTCTTAAAAAATTCAGAACATGTTCTTCAATATCAGTGTCCAAATAACACCTGAGTGACAGAGAAGTGGTAGAGGGAGGCACGTCTTGGGAAGGATAATGTGGTCTGCTGTTGCCACGTGACGGCAACAGGACCAACGTGATAATCCACCTGTCTCTTTGGGTAGACTGATCTGTATGGCCCTCCTTTGGACTTGCTCCAACAGCTCAGTATCTTGCACTGGGGACCTCAGAGCTGGACACAGTACTCCAGGTGGGGTCTCAGGAGAACACAGTAGAGGGGCAGAATCACTTTTCTTGAGCTGCTGGCCACAGTGCTCTTTATGCAGCCCAGGACATGGTTGGTTGTCTGAGCTGCAAGTGTGTATTACCAGCTCTTGTTAATCTTTACATTGTGTACAGTTCAGGCTCTTAAGAAGTTGAAAATACTATTTAGCCACCTTTAAAAATAGACTAATCATATCTGTACCTTCTGATTTTATGATTACTACTTAAATTGAGGTCATTCTCCATTCCTTCCTTTGATGGTGGTAAAAAGAACAACGAAGGATGGGGCTAAGAATTTGCTACTATCCTAAGCAAAAGGATCTGAGAAGAAACTACACGTGGCAATATTATTATGACAGACCTGATGAGAGTTTGCCTTGGTTTTAAATGAGTGCTTCTGCAGAAGATTCAGAAGTTCAGTCCAGTCTCTACATAGATGTTTGTGTTTGTGTGTGGTGGCAAAGGACTTACACATATACTTTAACATAATTATCAACAGAAGAACTAAGTGCCAGAGAAACATCTTGGAGGATTCAGTAAGCAATATTTAACACCAACAGTTTTTTATAAAATGTGTAGATAAGCACTTATTTTTGACCACATATGCATGTATTCCGTACATTCGATATATAATGGAATTTAGGGCCACTAAATTTAGGGCCATTTAGGGCCATGAAGATGATCAGAGGGCTGGAGCACCTCCCCTATGAAGACAGGCTGAGGGAGCTGGGCTTGTTCAGCCTAGAGAAGAGAAGGCTGCAGGGGGACCTCACTGCAGCCTTCCAGTATGTGAAGGGAGCATACAAACAGGAGGGGAATCAACTTTAATTTAAAGAGTAGACAATGGCAGGACAAGGGGGAATGGATTAAAGCTAAAGGGAAGGTTTAGATTAGGTATTAGTGGGAAGTTCTTTACAGAGAGACTGGTTAGGTGCTGGAACAGGCTGCTCAGAGAGGTGGTGGATGCCCCGTCCCTGGAGGTGTTCAAGGCTAGGTTGGATGGGGCCCTGGGCAACCTTGTGTAGATCCAGGCCTGAGGTTGGTGGCCCTGCCTGTGGCAGGGGGGTTGGAGCTCTCTGATCCTTGGGGTCCCTTCCAACCCATGACATTCTATGGTTCTATGATTCTATATAAGCTCTGATTTATTATTCATAGCAAATAAAAGAACAATAAGTCAAATACAGAGTAACACAGAATACTTTTTTTCAATATCAGTGACAGATGATTTTTAGCTTATGGTGATATAAAATCCTGAAATGTGACTTTGATCCCTTGTACCCAACATATAGTTGCAAAGATTTAATGCTGCCAAACAGCTTGCTTGGATGCCTTTCCAATGATTTGCAAAGCCTTAAGGATTTCACAGTGATTAACTCTACCATATGCTTTTTTGAAAGGTCAGTTTTTGCCAGGTCACCACTTTATATGCAGATTAAACTGGCAAGTGTGAGCAAACTTTCCAAATCAAATGAAGTAAATGTTAATTGCTCATGACTACTTTTGGTTATCTTCTTGTAATAGAAAAGTTACGAAATAAGGAGGGTAGATGTGTAATAAATGAAATTCCTATTTGGAATGACAGCCAGAATAGGAGAAAATTCTCTTGTTGTCATGGGTTATTGCTACCAGTTATTTTACATATAAATTGTTTCACTCATCCCTGGTTGGCAAGTTTTCTTGGCACCACCAATATTTACAGAGCTAATTCTCTAAGTGAATGCTGAGAAATATTTGCCTCTCCAGCTGCTTATGAATGACTCGCATTTGGCACCAGAACAAAGGCAGATTTCTAAACACACATTAGAGGTTTTGGGCCCTGGAAATGGACAGAAACAATCAAGAATTAATAAATATGCCAACATTTAGCTAAGGAAGATGGTTAGAGAAACCTTGCTTCTGCAGCAGCTGCTGATCCAACAAGACGGTAGTTACAGACTTCCTTCTCTGGCCAGGGACTATGGAGTGAAGCAGAACAGATACTGGTTTGTAGGAAAAAGCAAGGTGTCTGTCATAGTAGACTTCAAACCAGGGTCAGGAAGTCATGAATCTAAAAATGTCTTTTATTATAACTGTGCCTCACTCAATTATAAACAGCACATATAATCTCTGGTTGCATCTAGCGCAGATTTACATTTATAAGAAGGTTGGTCTTTGCCCTGGGATCTCAATCCCTCTCCCAGAAGGAAAAGAACACTGTGCTCTCAGAAGGTTGAGGAACTGTTTATATCTGGTTATTGATGGCTTCCCTTAGCCAATAATGTTTACAAAATTTATGGGTATGTGAGGAAGTTTCCTTCAGGAAAACGCGAGGTTCGAAGTCCAGACTGATTTCTGTTCTCAGAAATCTTGAAGTAGACACTGGGAAAAGGTACAAATCTGAAGGGAAAAAAACCCCCCACCAGCACCACCACCACCAAAACCAAAACAAAGCTCACCACCAAGACCCAGAGAGATATATTTAGGCTTAGAATTTACCTGTATCCTCTTGTTGCAGTACCCTGCTTGCAAATCAGACCTAGGATTTATCTAAGAGTAGATGTACAGCTGAACTTGTTCGCTAGATGGCAAGAAGGGAGAGATCTTACACTGAGACTGATGAAAGCTTGTAGAATTTTTAATTTGGTGAATCTACTCAAAAACCTTTCTAACTCTGTTGTCTACTTCTGGACTGTGAAAATAAATTCCTAATACATATACTTATCCTCAGTTCTTGGATAAACACACGTGGACAACTCTACTCAATACAACTTCTAAGGTACCTATGGGAAAAAGGGGAGATGCTCTTGCCTAGAGGACCTGCAACAGCTTCTCTGTGGTGGGAATATCTTCATGTGATGAGATTCAATGGTGACTCCCTGATGATGGGACAAGCTGTCTGGAATTCAAGGGCTGTAGTAGGCAAGCTGCACTTTAATAACTGAAGAGATCTAGGACAGCCACCGAAATCTAAAGTCAGTCCTGGTTTACATTAGTAGAATCTGTAATTAATTGTTTGTTTCAAGAAGTTTGCATGCTGAGCAGGTAAGGCATACTTAGAAATTAGGGGAATAAGAATTTTATACCCCTTAAGTGAAGCTTGCTTATCCGTGTTAGTATCCACCATGGTGAAACAACTAAGCTGGATTCTAAGTTTTGTCTGGAGAAGAGAGGTAGGAAGTCTGAAGAATAAAATAGATATAGCTTAGTGATGGTCAAAAATTGAAGTTAGGGGAGCAAATTAACACAGAACACGGAAGAGGAAAAGACACTCTTATAGATAGCAAGGAAATGGAAGGATTAGTCATAATGAAATACTTACCAGGGAGAGACAAGAAACTTAAAGGCTGAAGTGAGGAAATTATTTTTTTTAGTATTAATCAAAGGAGCTAGGGGAAATCAATAAATGCATCAGGGTGATACATCCTAGAAAGAAGAAACTGCACAGCCACGAATATAAATGACTCAATAAGCTAGCAGACAGTGAACAAATGCTGAGTGTCTAAATAAACAGGAGGTGAGTTATATATCATTGAAGAGCAGGTGTAGGAGTACTTGGAAACACTGTGAACATGCTCATATTGACCATTTGAGACAGTATACACTTCCCATGATACTAATATACTAAATTCATTAGCACTGAAAAGTCATTGAGCATAGGGTAAGTAGCAAATAATCAAGATTCTCTTTTGACTATGGGTAGATACTTACTGCATTTCTTTGTGTATATTTGTTCACCAAAGGGACAAAGTGTGGCTGTGGCAGCGTTTTATTCTTTGCATTTCTGTCACTTTTTCTTCATCATGACTTTGAGAGAAGGATCGATAAGAAAGGACAGTAAAGAAAAAATTTGTTTTGCGTCACTGATCATCCCCATGTTCTAGGAAAAAAAAAGTTTTTTCATTCTATAAATACTGCATGTAGTTTTTATAGAACTTTATGAATAACAGCATATAATTTAGCTCCTAAAGGGAATGGATAACTCTTATTGATAAAGCTTCCTTAGATGTTTAATTCTTTGGGATGTGGAAAGAACAAACAAAATGAACCATAAAGGTTTCCCAAATACAACTTCCAGTGTAAATGTTGAAATTGGAATAAGATAGAGATCAGGACATATTTAGAGCTACACATCTTAAGGTTGTAATAAACTTAGATAAAAGTTGTGAACTTTGTTTTGCCTTGGCAAAATATTTTGTTAAATGTAAGAAGTTGGCCACATCCCAAGAACTTTTACAGAACTGGTTAGTTGGGGGGTTTTCATAGTTATTTGTTGTGTGAATATAAAAGTGGAGAATTTTAAGAGACCAGTTCTAGGGGGGGGGGAGGGGGGGGGGAAGGCTTAGTAGACTCAAGGAGAGTCCTTGAGTCCTTTCTTAGATTATATTAATAAATAATATTTTTTTCCCTGTTGGACCATAGGAGTTTTTCTGGATTAACCAGAAGGTGGGGAAGATAGTTTACTAACTCTGAAGAAGCCTTTGTTGCATGAAGGAATTAACCAACAGAGAAGGAAGATTTCTTGAAGCTGCTCCTTGGAGACAATATGGGATAAAGAATGAGGGATACAGGAAATTGAATGGCTGACCTCCAAGATTTCCATGCTACCCATGTTTGCTATCAAGGAAGATGGAAGATTTCTTAATCCTTTAGAAAATTTGTTTCTTTCTCACTATATGTAGACATGTATGCTGAGACAGAAGATAAGGCACCTGGAAAAACAGTATCAAAGAATGAAGGAGGAAATAGAATTAAAATTACAATAAAGATAAATATTTTCTAGAAAAAGATAGGATGCCAAGTCCAGCAGACTGATATATCTTTGTAATTTCCTAATGTTAGCCCCTGCGTTAGAATACTAGTATTTAAGGGTGCAACAGACTTAAATACTGCCTTTTTTCCCTTGTTATCCTTGGAATAAGGGTTATAAAACCCTCTGCTCTCTCCCTCTCTCAGACTGACTTTGTGCAGTCTGTTTGATTTCTCCTGAACACTTTTCTACATGCCCTAACAAATGTAAGGACATCAGGACACTGTGAATAACAAACTTCTACTGGAGAAGAAGTCCCATCAGACCTAAAATAAGTGAGAGTAAAAATCCGAATCCATTGGATTAGTGCTGCATGAACACAAGCTACCTTTTACTGTCTGCTTTTACAGGGATAATACACAGGAGCAAATCTTCCAATCGCACTGGAACCTAGCCTTGGTGGAAAGTGAACAATACACATGGAGTCTAGTGTAGCCAGATTTAATTTAGCATCTGCTTGATATTGCAAATTAATCAGTCCACATCTTGAAAAAGCAGGTGTGTCTGAAATAAATTCTATTGATTGCAGACTAAATAACAGGAAATCATTCAGACATATAAATGGTTAGATGAAAGGTACATATTTCCATGCAACCACTATGAAGAAAATGAAGATAGGTGTGACTATGAAAACAGACAAAACCTTTTGACTCATATCACCACTGACTCTAAAATGTTGTTAATTTTTCTGATATGGAGATACATTCACAGGTCAAGCCTTCTTATAATTTCTGACAAGCATTTACCATTTCAATGACAAGTATAGCATTCTACTTTTGTTTATGGAGACACACATCATAGTTCCCTAACACTCTGTTAATTCTATCCAAGCCACTTTTCATGATTTTCTTACTAGAGGAAATTTGTATCAGTTATTATATGCTGTAGCTGGTAGCAATTTATTCTTGGAGAAAGTCTGTGTTCAGACTGAAAAACAAATGGACATTTTGTTGCTGTTGTTTATTTTTTCCACTTTTATTTTATTACAGGATTTTTTTTTTCACCTATCTCCATATCTATTTTTTTTTTCTTCTAGTCCAGTTCTGAGTCTATTAAAATTAAACACTTTAAATTCTTATGGCAAACATACTGAATCTGGAAGTAAAATGGAAACATTGCTAGCTCCTAGCTACTGTGAATTATTATTAAACATCACTTTCATCTTTGATCAGAAAACTGAAGAATAAACATACATGAAGCCAAAGTTTGATCCAAAAAACCCCCCAAACATTGATGATTTTTTTCTTACATTTAAGCAGAATTTCTTGTGTTTCAGTTTGTGCCTATTGCCCCTTGTCCTTTCACTGATGCCAGTGAGAAGAGCATGTCCCTGTCTTCTTTAGTTCCTCTACTCCCTCCCATCAGGTATTTCCATGCAAAGTAAAGGTCTCCCTGAACCTTCTCTTCTCTGATCTAAACAGTCCAAGTTCCCATGGCCTTGAATGACACTTGATCTATCTGCTGTGAGGACACATATCTGGCTATGTTCCACCTGGTGTTCACGAGGTCTTTTTCCACCAAGCTGCTTTCCTGCCGTCTCCCAGCCTGTGCTCATGTCTGGTGCTATTCCTACCCAGGGGCAGGACTTTGCAAAAGTCTTATTAGAAGTTCTGTGATTACAACTATATCACAGTTTTCTAGCTACACAATGGCTTCCAACTCCTCCTATTATTTGACCATAGTGTCTACATTAATGAGATAGGAGGGGGAAGGAGAGGAAAGCATTAGTTCTGGATAGATTTTATTTTACCCCAAAGGAAAGTGGTTTTGTTTTCAATACTTTTGATTGAGCCTGCACTCTTTTTAGCCTGATAATTAATTTAGAATTAAAATTTTGAAGAGACTTTCCAATTTGGAAAGCAGTTACCAAACACACTTCCAAGTAACCTTTTCAGAAAAACAGAATTCTGATTTAATGAAGAAGTGATGTGGTTTTCTTCCACAGTTAAATTATAATGAAAATGATTTTTCAAAATAAAAAGCCTTAAATTAAGAATAAACATTATTAAAATATAGCCAAAAGCCTGTTATTTAGACAGAGCCTCAAATCTCAAGCTTCTCTTGCTCTCAGATACCTGCATCCTGAATCTAAGAAAACTTCTGCTTTCACTACTGTTACTATTTTAATGATATACTTCCACAATAAGTCTTTTCATAAATTTTAATTTTTAAGTCCTTATATATCCATTTGTCAAATAAGCACTATTAAAATATAGCATATGCTTTATTTGAAATCATAATGATGCCAGATATTTATGGAAATTCCGTTCTCTGCTTTATCAGGCTTTTCCTTCCACATGTACATACCATATTTCAGAGCACAGCAGGACTGCATAAAATAAAAGGGCTGGGTACTGGTTAATATTGAAGGCTATCATTAGTGAAAATGAAATTAATTGGATTATGCATTATGTGCTGTTAGTTCTTACAGAAATGTCAGAATAAAACAGCAGGCTTTCTTGAGAAGGGAGTAATCATGTAAACAAAGCATCAAAAGCCTCACCAGGAAGCATTAAACTTCTGAAAAGTAGAATGAAATTAAACATAATTGCTAGCCTACTGGGGATGTTATAACCACCGCCTCTTAAATATTGTCTGCACTTTTACAAGAAAACACACTTTTTCCTGAGAGAGGTGAGATCTACTGATGTGGCTGCTGGTGCCCATCCAATGGCAGAGAACTCCTGTAGCCACGTTTTAATCAAAGGAAGGACCTGTGGTATTTATTCCATTGACCTCAGTGTCAAACAGGCTGCTTGATTCACAACCAGAATCACCATCAGTTTCTGGTATGAGGAGCATGGGACAGGGACATGGTGTTGTACTGAGTCAGGGGCTCACTGCCTTGCAGGACCCCCTCTGTGTGTGTATGAGATTATGTGTGTTCTATGGAATTTTTATTATTTTTTTAATGTTATCTATGGGGTTTAGTAAAATTTGCTGCCCTAGCAGTTCCCATTTCAGGACTTGGGAGAAACTTCTGACGTTAAAAGATGTCAACTGTATTTTTAATGAATATTTGGTAGCTGGAAGCTTTCCTGTGGGCTCATCTAGCTCCATTAGACATTGTCTGCACTGAACACCACACCGTACTAGCATGGATACTTGCCCCGCCTGTTACTGCACCCCAGAGAGATGCCTCCACTGGACCTTCCATATTTCTTTGTGAAGATTGTGTCTTTGCCACAGTTACACATATTTTACCATGTGGAGTATAGCCTACTCTTTAGTACTCATTAATCTTACTTCAATTAATTTGCTTAGTCTTTTTAGCCTCTTGCTGTGAAATTCAGGTATTCAGAGTAACTTCTTGTCACCACAGAAACATCCTTCAAACCCTGGTCAACTGTATGGGGCTACACAGATCATATTTGGGCACAATGCTCAAATATGGGGCTACACAGACCATATTTGAGCACAGTGCTCAGACTGTTGCCAATTATTTCATTCTGCTTAAGTTTTTGAAAACAGTTTTTCTCTTCAAATTATAAATATCCAGCAAGACTAGATTGCAAAAATCTAGCAAAAGGAATTGTTCCTCTTTGTCCAATTAAAAAATTTCCCCCCTTTTTTTTGTGTGTGTAATTTTTTATCATTTACATGTATATCAGACTTACCCAGGAATTTTTAATACATAGATTGCTTTGGTTTCTAGAAAGTGCATAAAATAATGAGAGGTTAGTCAAGTTTGTGGTTGTTCAGTAAAACTATCCTTAGCCTTTGAAAAGCAATTCAGCTTAGTTTAACAGTTTAAAGGCATAGAGATTTAGCGAGTTACGTTTGTGCAGTGCCAAATGAAGCTCATAAAAGGCTTTTTAAGGCATTACAAGGTCTTTCAGAGTGCTCTAATCTGAAGCCTGCAAGATACACAGGCCATAAACAACTTCTGAGCATTTACAAAGTACTTCTATTTGGAAAAGTCATCAGAAGGGAACATACCTGATCTGATGATTTTTTCAAGTAGAAATGATCCCAAAGCTTCTACTAACACTTCCCAGTTTTTCTGAAATCTTTAATATAATAATGGTACATAATTTCACTAAAATGACAAATTTTAAATAGTTAGATGTACAATGGGGTGTTCGATTCAAGTGAACATCAAGAAAATTGAAATACAGCAAGCTGCCAGTGTTGTTTGCTTGTTAATCTGTTTTACTCTTTCTTTGCAGATGAGTATTAATGTAAACCAGAGAGTAAAATAGAAGTATTTCTATTTTTTAATAATTTTTCCTCAGGTATTTAGTTTGGTGATTCACTTCATTAGCTCTTCAGCTGCAAATTGCCCTGCAGATCAGTATGAAAATGTGCACTAATTTGTTTTTTCCTCTCTGCTCAAATCTTGAACAATCTGCTGAAGGGTCTCAAAACAGGAAGATTCTTTTCTGCCCTGGAAGACAACGCAGAACTGCTGATAATACCCTAGTTGATAATACCCTAGCTGATAGGAATTTCATTTGGAGGAAGGCTGGCAACAGCCTTTCTTTCCAGACACAGGTCAGCTGGCAGAAGTGATTGCTGAGCCGCTCTCTATTATCTTCAACAGGTCTTGGCGAACAGGAGAAGTGCCCAAGGACTGGAGGATAGCCAATATCACTCCAGTCTTTAAAAAAGGCAAGAAGGAGGATCTGAGGCCAGTCAGCCTCACTTCTGTCCCTGGAAAGGTGATGGAACAGCTTGTTCTGGATGCCATCTCCAAGCAACTGGAAGAGAAGAAGGTCGTGAGGAGTAGTCAGCGTGGATACACCAAGGGAAGATCGTGCTCAACCAATCTCATAGCCTTCTATGATCTCATCACCGGCTGGGTGGATGGAGGGAGAGCAGTGGATGTCATCTACCTTGACTTCAGCAAGGCTTTCGATCTGTCTCCCATGACATCCTGATAGAAAAGCTGAGAGAGCATGGGATAGATGAGTGGACAGTGAGGTGGGTTGAGAATTGGCTGTTGGACCGAACCCAGAGGGTGGTGATCAGTGGAGCAGAGTCAGACTGGAGGTCTGTGACTAGCGGTGTTCCCCAGGGCTTGGTGTGGGGTCCAGTCCTGTTTAATATCTTCATTGATGACCTTGATGAGGGAATAGCATCCACCCTCAGCAAATATGCCGATGATACAAAGCTGGGAGGGGTGACTGACACGCAGGAACACTGCGCTGCCATCCAGCGAGACCTGGACAGGCTGGAGAGCTGGGCAGGGAGAAACCAGACGAGATTCAACAAGTGCAAGTGTAGAGTCTTGCACCTGGAAAGGAACAACCGTTCGTTTCAGTACAGGCTGAGAGATGTCCTGCTGGAGAAGAGCTCTGTGGAGAAGGACCTGGGGGTCCTGGTAGATGACAGGTTGGCCATGAGCCAGCAGTGTGCCCCAGTGGCTAAGAGAGCCAATGGGATCCTGGGGTGCATCCAGAGGAGTATAAAAAGGTGTAAAATGGACAGGGATCTCATTGAGAGTGTCCAAAGAAGGGCTACAAAGATGATTAAGGGCCTGGAGCATCTCCCCTATGAGGAGAGGCCGAATTATCTGGGACTGTTCAGTCTGGAGAAAAGAAGATTAACGGGAGACCTAATTAGTGTTTACAATTATCATAAGCATGGGATGCAGGGGGAATGGCCAGCCCCTTTTCAGTGATCTATGGAGACAGGACAAGGGGCAATGGCTGCAAGTTGGAACACAGGAAGTTCCGCACCAACATGTGGAAAAGTTTTTACACAGTGAGGGTGACAGAGCCCTGGGACAGGCTGCCCAGGGAGGTGGTGGAGTCTCCTTCTCTGGAGATATTCAAGACTCATCTGGACGCCTATCTGTGCAGTATGAGCTAGGGAGCTGCTTTGGCAGGGGGTTGGACCCAATGATCTCTTGAGGTCCCTTCCAACCCCTACAATTCTGTGATTCTATGATTCTGTATCCTTAAAGACTGCCCAAGTCTGTAAGGAAACTTAAACCAAGGATTACAGTATTGGATTTTAATTTGTCCATATATATATATATATATATATATATATAGGTACAGTGCTGCGAAGTGGTATTTAGGATGTGGCTTCCCTATATGCTTTGTCATATAAAATAATTTATCTAATTATAAGTATGCTTCTTGAAACGAGCCTGCTTATCTCACTGGAAATTACAGAACTTTACAAGCTTTCCTGCAAACTGGATTGAAAAGTGTATGTTTCATAATTTAAAAAAGGAATAGGTGTTTGAATTGGAGAACAGTACATCCCATGATATATTTTAAATAATTCCAGGATATTAGATTTAAAAAGTAGAAATGTTTATAATTTGAATTTAAATGGTTATAACAATATTTTCTTCCTTAATTGTTTCAAAATGTTTACACTAAAGGTTCTCCTAATTATTTTCTTGGTTTCTTTTTTTTGAGATGTGATGGATGCAGAACTCATTAAAATTCCTTTTCTGACAACATGAAGAAAAAAGAATAAATCCTTTTCTCTAGTATTTATGCCAAGAACAAATTTATTAGTAACAGTTCAATGAAAATAAATATTTACTCATAAGTATGTTCTAAATACAAAGAATGTGTGGTATGTTCTGCAATACGTTAATTTGCAAAGTCACTTGCCTGACTAAAGCTAGTCTCAGCTTTTAGCACAGTTTTAGACTGGACATGAGATGTGTTCTCAAGAAAAGGTTCTTGATAGTAGCTCTTTATCAAAAGATCTTGACTTTGATACAATGAAATGAATGGTGGCCTGTTTCAAGGGCCCCTAGCTTATCCCAAATGCTGGACTGTGAGGGGAAACCAATCTTTAACACTCTAGTAGTAGCTACGTGAAAAAGGGGGCTTTGCTGAAGCCTCATGACACAGTTTTTATATGACATGGGAAAAACGTTTTTTCGTCTTTAGAATGAAAAAAGACCTCTGCTACCTCTCTTAATTGTTGTTTGAACTAGGAAGTTAGTGTTTCCATCTAATGCCACTGCATATTTTTTTAGGAAAAATCCTGGCCTTGCTGTATGTTTGTGGTACTACATCCTTAGCAGATGTGTAGCACAGATACTAATGCAAGCTGAGACACTGGGATATAATTGTCAAGTGTGGCTCCTGGGATTTACATATTGGATTTGGTGCATTAGAGCTTTTAATATCCAAATAAAATTCTTTCCCCTTTGCCACAAAATCACATATCATATATTTTTTATCAGGAGAGTATATCTAGAAATCAAATTTAATGTTCCAAAAAGCTTTGATTTTATGGAGTATTTCTCATTACAGATACTAAAGTATGTAAATAGTATTGCAGTCTTAACTCCACTGGTTAAGCCAGTGTCATTATCAAGAGGAGGTCTAATTGATCATCAAAAGCAATCACCCAAAATGGAGATTTCAGCTTACAGCTGGTTTGAAGACACAAATGAGAGACATATGATAGCCGAGAATAAAGTTTTAAAGGTGAGAATGTATGTGGTGGAAACTGAGCTATGAAGTTGGGAGGTAGGTTTTAGTACAGTGAAATACAGGAACATCACTGGGAGACGGGGGTGAAATTTGAATGGCCTTGAAGCAGCAGTGTGGATCAGCTTGGAAAGCAAGGACTTCGCTGAGACAGTTATAGAGAAGTAAAACAGCACGTTATAGTGGATGTGAAGGTGACCGAGAGTTGGTCAAGCAGAACAACAGGAGAAAAGTTAGAGCAGAAAAGACAAGGACTGTAAAAAGTGTCTGATGCAGATGGAAAACAGGAAGCTGTAAACCAACGCCCTTGACTGTAAAACTATGGAGTGAGCTTGGAGTAAGAGGTGCTAACCAGGATAGCAGGTAATGCTACCCTGCATAACTTGATGAAAGATACGACAGCTAGAGACACCTGGGACATGGATTTGGTCTTCATGTAGAGACAGATATTTCAAAAAAAGAAACCCAAATAAATTAAAAAAGAAGCCTTTTATAGAAACAGGCCAAATCATTGATAAACTGCTGTTAGGAAGCTTTTAACTCCCAGCTGATTCAATGGAATTGTTTGATTTCTTTTTTCCCAAGTGACTAAGCCGGCATGAGCGAAACAGAACTTCCAGAAGCAAAATGAAAAATCTTCCTTTTCTGGAATTGGTGATCACTAAAAGGCATGTTACATAAAGTACTTTTACAAGTTTTTGAAGATAATTAGGTCTCTGGTGTTTGTGGGAGTGCTTTGTGCATTCAACTGTTTTGAGGCTGATCTATCAGTGACTAACCCAGAAAAGGAGGTGGGACGTTGTGCCGTGTGGTTTTTAGTGATACCACAGCTAACAAAGGGGGAAGAAAACAACAACAACAAATGTTACCTCTTGGTTTTGGTTTGGTTTTTTTTGAGGGAAAAAACTCCCACACTTACTCAAACTAAGCAATGTGATTTCTGCAATGTGTTTTTCCCTCTCTTAGACTCAATTCATTAGGGTCAAGGGATTTTTGTGCATTAAGGTCACTGTTAATAGCAACTTAAGAGAAGATCTGAGATATGCAGATTTACATCAGGCTTAAGAAGGTGTATATATTCTATTTGGTCTTATTTCCAATACTGTGCTTCAGAAGGTAATAAACATTTAAAGATTTCTTAGGCAGTGCTGTACACAGCTTAACAGGGTTGGTTTAAACAACCATCCAAAGTATCAAGACTTACCTGAAGATACATCAGAACTTCTGACTTTTTCTTTGGGTTTAATATAAGGTGAAGAAGGGTTAAGGATACATTTAATGCATCCTTGTATCATGACTTTTTAAATTAAAAGGAATGCCTCAGGTATAAACATGTATTGAAGTGGTGGGGACTTTTTAAATTAAAAGGAATGCCTCAGGTATAAACATGTATTTAAGTGGTGGGGAGAACATACAAAGTTGGACCTGAATGCCTTCTATAAAATACCAGCTATTTTACCAAAAGGTGGCATGTAAGTGAAGCAAATGGGTAATAAATACGTCTTCTAGGCATTGCAAGGTTCAGAATTAAAATGGTGGTCTGTGTTACAGGCATTTTTGGAGCATTCCCAATATTTTTACAGGAACAGCAGGATATTGTAACACAGGTTCAGTGATACTAATTCAGACCCAGTGAGGTTCCTTTTTGTGGCAGACAGTAAGACGCTGACTATTGTGCACAAAGGCATGTACCCCTCAGACATCATAGAATCATAGAATATCCTGAGATGAAAGGGACCCAACTTCTGGCTACACACAGGGCCAGCCAAGACAGAGCATGGGACTGAGTGCATCATCCAGACACTTCTTGAATGCAGTCGAGCTTGGTGCTGTGACTACTTCTCTGGGGAGCCTGTTCCAGTGCCCAACCACCCTCTCAGGAAAAAACCTCTTCCTAATATCCAACCTAAACCTCCCCTGTCTCAGCTTCTTCCCATTCCTTCAGGGTCTATCACATCTTTGGTATCTTTCTCTGCACTCACACTTATTGCAGCATCTCCTATCCTATTTTGAAATTGGTTAAGCTTTCTGCTTTCCTATTTGTGAGAGTGAAGCCCAGCATGCAGGACATCCACTTTGTGAGAATTCCTAATTTCTGCCGTGAAATGCAAATTTGTTGCATTCAGTTTCATGTACTAGCTACTGACTCTCACCTTGGCTTTTTAGGCTCATTTACCTTTCCTTGGGTGTGTTCAAGAGCTTTGTGCATATGGTATTATAACGATGCAAAATACAGAGTTCATTGTATCATATCTACACTTCCTTTGACAAATGATGCACATTTGCACCTAATCTGCTTCCTCTAGAGCGGTTTAGTTAGATCCCTCAGTAAGTTTGTAGATGACACTAAACTAGAAGGAAGTGTTGATCTGCCTGAGGGTCGGGAGGCTCTTCAGAGGGATCTGAACAGACTGGACCTATGGGCTGAGACCAATGGGATGAAGTTTAACAAGGCCAAATGTAGAGTGCTGCACGTGGGACGTAACAACCCCATGCAGTGCTACAGGCTTGCGGGAGACTGGCTGGAGAGCTGTCAGGCAGAGAAAGGCCTGGGAGTGTTGGTTGGCTGCAGGCTGAATATAAGTCAGCAGTGTGCCCAGGTGGCCAGGAAATCCAATGGCATACTGGCTTGTATCAAAAATAGTGTGGCCAGTAGGTCTGGGAAGGTGACTGTGCCCCTGTACTCAGCATTGGTGAGGCCACACCTTGAGTACTGTGTCCAGTTCTGGGCCCCTCACCATAAGAATGAGCGAGTCCAGAGAAGGGCAACCAGGCTGGTGAAGGGGCTGGAGGGCAAATCATATGAGGGGCGGCTGAGGGAGCTAGGGATGTTTAGCTTGGAGAAGAGTAGGCTGAGGGGAGACCTTATCACTGCCTACAACTGCCTGAAGGGAGTTTGTAGAGAGGTGGGCGATGATCTCTTCAGCCAAGTGACAGGAGATAGGACAAGGGAAAATGGCACAAAGCTGTGCCAGGGCAGGGCCAGATTAGATATTAGAAAAAGATTTTTACTGAAAGAGTTGTTGGGGCCTGGAACAGGCTGCCCAGGGAGGGGGTTGAGTCACCTTCCCTGGATGTGTTCAAAAAAAGGGTAGATGAGGTACTTAGGGATATGGCTTAGCTTAGGATGGGATTGTTTGGACTTGATGATCTTCCAAGGTCTTTTCCAACCCTGTGATTGTGTGATTCTGTGATTCTGTGAAATAATCTTTGCAAGAAAGAGGCGAGATTCAGTCCTGAAACACTGCATGTGCTTAAGTGCATTGGATCTATGCCTAAATCAAATAATGAGCTTGCATAAAAGGCTTGGGCATCGGCTTGGAAAATGCTAATGGGCAAGGATCATTAAACAAGGCAATAGTCACTCAAAGGTAATTGTCAAAATACTTTTCCATTGCTTTTCCATGGCTACATAAACGTAATGCTATAACAATTTCAGTTACACTGAAATGTAATTTCACTTTGAAATTACATTTTAATTTAATTTCAGTTCATGAAAATTCAAATTCAGTTCCCTTCAGTTTCCTTTTTTCTCTCTTGTGTAGGTCTGAAAAGCCGTATCACTGGTCCCTATTTCTTCATGTTAACTCTCTCCTCATGTTCACGGTGCTATCGTTACCCTTGTTCACAGATTTAATAGTACGATACCAGATGGATTAAAGCAGATGGGCTAGCTTTATCTCTTTTTTTTCCCTCTCTGTGCCTCTAAATAAGGGTAAATTTCATACACCTAGCAAACTGACCATACTTTTGCATGGAGGAAAAAAAAACAACCAACCTTTCATAAAGTAATTCTTTAGCCATAATTAGTAATTTGTGCCTGAAAATTTAGGAACATTCAGAAGGATGTTCATTGAAAACAAGCTGCAAAATCCATAATTAAAGGAAAGATGGATTTTCCTTCAATGAAATGTATAAAACAATTTAAATGTAAACTCATTTAAACTTTATTTAAACTTTATTTAAACTTCTAGCTTATAGTATTGCCAACAGATTTCAGAAATTCAAAAGAATAGTTTTTCTTTATTGCTGTTAACAATAGTGTTAAAAAGGGTTTTCATACAAAACTGTGTGAAACCTTACATTTTTGTTGCCAGTAAATTCAGGTTTTTGACTAAGAAAACAACTACAGGAGTAAAAGAAGTAGAAAAGGCTGAAGGTAAACATAAATTGGAATTTTTGAGCAGCATGTTTGCAACAAGCAGCCAAGTACTGTGAAAGAATATGCAGAAAGGTTTTATATCCAGAGGAACATTTCCTCCCCAAACACCCCAAATCCCGAGCAAATGATAAAAGACAAAAGCTTTTTTGGGAAGAGTGCTGGCTTGAAATGAAGTAGAGCCTCCTCAGTCCTTGCTGTATTTAGGGAAACAATGAATGGATTAAAGCTAAAGGAGGGAAGGTTTAGATTAGATATTAGGGAGAAGTTCTTTACGGAGAGAGTGGTGAGGTGCTGGAACAGGCTGCTCAGAGAGGTGGTGGATGCCCCATCCCTGGAGGTGTTCAAGGCCAGGTTGGATGGGGCCCTGGGCAACCTTGTTCAGATCTGGGCCTGGAGGTTAGTGGCCCTGCCTGTGGCAGGGGGTTTGGAACTCTGTGATCCTTGGGGTCCCTTCCAACCCAGACCATTGATTCTATGATTCACATTTTAATAATTTAAAAAGAAAAAAAAAAGTAACAATCAGTGTTTTGTGTTCTTTTTCCTTTTGGAAAAACTCACAAGGCCTCCAATGTGTTTTAACAATGGGCATTGTCAGGGTGATGTTATGAATGAAACTAAGTTATAAATGAACACTCTTATGAAACCTGCACCTACCCATCAAAATTGGAATAATGGCTTTTGTTCACCCTTCCAGTTGCAAATGGTGTACTTAAAATCCATTTTATAACTGTGAAGTTTTTGGCATAGGTAACAGGCACAGTCTGTGACTGTTCTTTGAGCTGTCCAAGTGTGGGATTGGTATTGAACAATGTATCAACACTATTGTGAGCTCAGCTTTCACCGAGACTTTTAAAACATGCCCATGTTAAATCCATCCAAATCTCATAGCAGATCTCTTAAGAAGACATGGTATCACCAATAGGTGTAGTTAAAAGATGTTATGATACTAATTAAGAGAGAAAAAATAGGTTTTTCTTATTTTAGGTAGAAAGCAGCATGAAATTTAGGAAGGATTCTTTCATAAATCAACATGCTACAATGTAAAATTGTGCACAGGCATAAGGAAAGAGGGAGAGGTAGCAAATCCAGGAATTTCACTTTATGACAAAGAAGTTTTTGCTTTTAACAGCAAGAACCTTTACAGGACAGGACAGCACTGGGTTAAGCTGCAGAAGATGAAGAGCCCACTTTACGAATGAATGGGGTGACCATGGTATTATGCAAAATCCTTCCAGTTGAGTGGAAGTTTAACAGTGTTGGGATTTTTTTGGAATTGTATAGCGGTATTGCAAACCTGTGTTTTCAGAAACACTCAGCTTTTTCTTTCAAAAAGGTTTCTAGGGATAAAATTGATCCCAATTTCTCTAACATGTTAAGCCATTCTTTTCCTACCAATATTAAAATCCCTAAAAACATGCTGTGGGGAAAGCTCTTGCAGTCAAGTGCATTACAGGAAAAGCTCCCAAGGGTACCCAAACATACAGTTATGCCCTCAACTACTTTCTCAAGTACATTTAAGAGCTGCTACAACAGCCCTGTGTAAAGCTTCTGATTGAAATGTTGCTATAATTCTGGCAACTGTATTGAATTTGTGCTACAGAGGGACTCCAGTATTTCTAATACATTAAAAAATGCCTTATCCTTAACCTTTCTGGACATAATTCTCACGTATTCCTTTTTGCAACTGTCAACTTTATTTGCATTTCAACATTGCCAATTTGAATTTATTTCCTATATTTCCAATGTGCTATGTATTAGTGGGGTGGGGATTTTTATTTTCTCACTGTTTTCACTTCAGCTCAACAAGCAGAGGTTGAATTGAAAGGACTTTCTTTCTATTGTGTGTGTTAAAATGCTTTAAAATAATTGCCCTTTATCATTCACATTTATATATTTGTATTTTCCTTCTCTTCAGCCTTTTGTCTGTCCAATTCCATGGTAAAGACTGTTTTCCTTTCTTGAATTTTATTCACCTTGAGTTGTGTCTCATCTTTCTGAATTTAAAATTAACCACCTTTTTACTGACCATATCAGAAGCCAGTTTTTAGATCCAGAGGCAATATATCATCATTTGGGTACTGAGGTAATTATTTAATAACAAGTGCTTACTAATTTTGTCATAAACATATGCAGGAAAATGCAATGTAAATAATTGGTTAGAAATGCAAAATATATTTAAGAGGATGGACTACGGGTTCAACTCAGCTGTCTACAAATGTTAATGACATTACTAATTTGCTGCTTGCTCAGAAAACAAAAATCAGAGCTGATTGCAGTCATTTTCATCCCCACAGTTTTCAGTGACAGAAAAAAATTACAGGAAAGCAAAGTCTACAACAATCCAGATTTGGTTTAGAACATACAATTTATCTCCCTATCCACACTCAATTAAACAGTATGGTATGAAGCTCGTCTAATTTCCTTGTTCTAACACACAGACACCCACCATTGAAGTTAATGGGTTTTATTTTATTTTATTTTATTTTACAGAGCTATTCTGGCTAAGCTAAATTAGCAGGAACTTTCAATCAAAGCTTGCAGTGGATAGTCCCTTGTCAGTCTCAGGGGGATTACAGCTTGGTGAATGTGGAGGGTGTGTTTGCATCTATACCCTCATATATGGCCAACACAGACAGACTGGCTAAACTGTACTATTTGATTATTGCTCTGACAAGCTTAAGTTACTCTCAACGTTACCTTTCTTCCTTCTGTGCAGCCTGCAGAATGAAATTGCAACCTGAGTATTTGGAAGACCCTGCAGATTGTTGACCTGTGGAGAATTACGGAGTGACCATAGGCAAAGTAAAGCTTGAAATCATGGCATATTCTTGCCTCACTGTAGTTATTCCATCAGAGGAGTGTAGTTTAGTTCTCAGTGAGTTGGACATGCTGTGTATTATGAAGCATTTGATGTTTGCTTTATGGTAAGGTTTAGGAATAGATTACCTCAATTAGACATCTCATTTTAAAGTTCATTTGTCCAGCAGGAGTGTTCTTGTGAGGCCTATTTCACTGGAGAAGTGAAGTGGCATGGGATGTACAGTCTTTAGTTTCAAAAGCATAGGACTCTTCAATGCATAGCCCTGAGCTGTCAGTAAGAGATGACTCATCAACCTGCCAAAGGCTGCCATCCTTACACACACACTGAGAAAGGCCCATACTGGGTCTGGCTGGGATGGAGTTATCTTTCTTCATAGCAGCCCATATAATGCAGTATTGTGGATTTGGGACAAGAAAAGTGTTGAAAACACACTGATATTTTGGCTATTGCTGAGCTATTGCACAGCATTAAGTCACTCTCTTCTTCCTGCTCTCCCCCCACTGCAGCAAGCAAAAAGTTGTGGGCGAACACAGCCAGGACAGTTGACCCCAACTGGCCAAAGGGATAGATCATAGCAATATTGTGATGCTCAGCAATAAAAACTGGGGGTAGAAGAAAAAGGGGGTGGGGATTTGGGACCATTGCTTACATAGTAGGTGGGCCTGTGCCTGCTTGAAAGAGTGACTGCCTTTGTGTTGCTTGTTTTTTCCTCCTTCCTCCACTTATTAAGCTGTCTTTATCTCAATCCAATATCTTCTCTTGCTTTTTCTCTTCCTATTCTCTCCCCATCCTGCTGTGAAAGGGAGAGGGAGCAAGCAGCTGTGGGGGTGTTTGGCTGCTGGCTGGGGTCAATCTGCAACAATGTCTTTTTTATGTATTTTTTCAATACTGTCAGGATATATTACCAGACTCCAGAATAGGTATTTTAATCAGGGTTTTAAATGAAAAAGGAGTTAGAAATCAAATGTGGAAGAAAATTGCTAAAACAAGTTAAAGGATTTTGAATATATGACTTTTGACCTCTCCAACAGTCACTAACCATGGCAGGGTTAGGTTATAATTGGATTAATTTTTAAGAAACAGATTCTGAAAGCAAATTGCATAGAGCTAGATCACAGAGCTAAATACCCACTTTGAAATGACAAGATGGGTTTCTTTGATTTTTGTCTTCTCTAATGTAATGAACAGTGTCACATAGTTTTTTCTTTCTTTCTATAACACAAAGGAGAACAAAATATATTGCACTACAAAACAAGACATACTTCACACCTGATACCCATGGCTGCTGAGGACAGCATGATGCAACTATTTGTAAATTATGTATGTTAGCCACAGTGTGATCTTTGAGGCAGCTACCTTAAGTATTCTGATGTATTCCCTGTGAGATAAGCACTTTTCTCTGACTTCGGTCTTTGGTACTGCTATAGCACTTGCACTCAGGTCTGTAGAGCAAAGAGGATATTGAAAATTGCATATTCTGTAGGCTACTGTGGGGGGTGGGGGTCAGGAAGTGGCAGTAATACCTTTAATCCTTCCCTTTAGCACTGTACTCTTTTGTAAGAGGGACTGAGGAATCTTGATCTTTATCAGAAAAGTTATTGAAGCGAATTTATGGAGAACAAAATATTTAGTGCAGGTGCCTGCCATATGATATCACACATTTCCTACTAACATAGATAGCTATGAAGAAAACTAGTGTATGCTGATTAATTTTTCATTTTCTAACACCATTCTCCAAACACCATTTTTGGCACCTCAAGCAAGTAATAACAGCCGTTAGCCTGTCTGGGTGCACGTTTGGCTTTGACAGGTCTGTTGCATGCCAAAGTAGAGAGTATGTTTTGTCCCCAGTGGTATCTGGGTCTTTGCTTTGCTCTTTGCCAGATGCTAAAAGGGAAAATGCTGAAAATGTTGAATGATTTTTGGATGGAATGCAACATGATGTTTCTTTCTTCTAGAATTTATAAGCTAAGTAGTTTAAAAACAAAAACACCTTAGTGATGATTTAGATAACCAAAACAGATGGAAGGGACTAAGTGTAAACATTTTGTTTATACATTTTGAAAGGCATTTAAAAAACCCTCCTGTATTGCCCTATACTGATCTAAAAAGAAGAGAGAATTTCATTTCTCTGCCATAAGATACCTGCTATTTTTTTCTCTTAATAGCTTCTTCCCTTCATTCCTGTATAATGGAAATAATTTCATTTGAGAAGTTTTCACATGAAAAGTGTCTCATTGGACTTTCTCTGGAGAAATTACATTAATGTTGCACTGTATTGACTCAAAATGTGCTCTGAATTTTAGATTTTGTCAATATTAATAAATATGTCCAGGTCAACTGCTGTTGTATTTCATGAAAATTGTTCTTCCTTCACTCTTTTGTCTCACAAGAGATCAATTTATCTCAGCTTGACAAGTATCTAACAGTGTATCTACCCTCAGTGTACCATGGACTTTCTCTCTGGTTGAGACGAGGAGACGATCTGATGTGGAATGAAAGTAAAGGAGACTCATTTTGGAATTTTCTGTGGAATAGGATTTCCTTTTTTCAGTCACCTACCAGCTATAGTCTCCTCCACGTTTCTCCCTGGTCACAATCTCAGAGGAAAAATAATTTGACCAAGTGGCATAGCTGGATCTCAAATGGTGAAAAAATACTAGTGGAGAAAATCAGCAGATGGAAAACATTCTAAGTGGATGCCCAAGCACAAGAATTGGAGCTGGGAAGTATGAGACTTCCCATGTCTTGCACGTTCCAGATGCCAAACTGTGCTCTCATCTCCAGGGAGAGCTATCAGGACATTTCAGTCAATGAAAGAGTAAGCTCCTTTCAGCCCTGGTCCTTGCTCCTGTCCTACTGTCTTATTTATATATTGCCATCATCTGGAAGGGGAAATTAATGACTGAAAATTAAGCCATTAGGGGACAAAGGCTTATTTAAACTTATTGCTGTTCCCTGCAGTCACACAGCTCCACAAACAATTGTGGTGGTGCATCTGAAGCTGTGACACTGGAGCAGTAGCTGACCTGACTGTTCAAGGAAATATAAACTCAGGATTTCCCTTTCTCGTGATGAGACAAGTACAAGTGATTGTGAGCCTGCTTTATCTTTCTGAAATAATCTTTGTGAGAGCAGTGGACTGTCAATACATCTTAAAGAAACATGTTAAGAGTAGAAGTTCATACTGCACATTGCTTCATCACTTACCAGAGCAGAAGCAGCCAGCTGATGGGATCCTCTCACAAACTTGCAATTCCACTTGAAGTAGCTGGAAACCAAGCACACATAAAACATTTAGCAAAAAAATTCTCAATTCCCTGTTCCCTCACTCTATTTCTTTCCACACTTCATGTATGTGTCTGCTACCAAAAAACTGAAAACATGAACATTTCCTAAATATATTTATGTATGGTGAGATGGATCATAGAATCACAGAATCATAGAATGGTTAAGTGATCTTAAAGATCATCAAGTTCCAACCCCACTGCCATTTTAGTTTCCTCAGCTTTTCAAGTTTCATTTCTCTTGCTGTTTAATATTATTCTTGAATTGTCTTGATGTCTGCATATTTCAAAACAATAGCAAACACCCGGCACCAAGGAAAAGACAGATAAAGAAACTAAGATGGTTTTTTTCTACTCATAATGACTTGCAGCTCTGAGGTCTGCAAAACCTGGATAAAAGCTTCACTGTATGAACACTTTGTGTTCACTGAACACAAAGAAAAGGTGTGAATGCTTCACTAAAATAATACAGTACTTCTTAATGTTACCAAGACATATTTCTTACTAAAAATGTAAAAGCTGTTATTCAGAGAAACCCTTTAATACTTCCACTGTGAAAATTAGTTCCACTTGGAAATGGATAAGGTTCTCTTTCCAGTAGTCTTTTGTAACTCAAAAAGTAGTTCAGCTGACTTTCTGCTGTAAAATTTAAATTTAGGCTAATGCTCAGGTTTGTTACAATTAAATCAAATGCACACAGGAGTAGAACCAGGTTTTTTAATTGGTTTTGATTGAGAAATAAGTTTTGAAGAAAAGAAGTCTGTTTTGCTCACATATAATAGATGCAACCATAAATCGGCAGTCAGTGATGTTTTGCAAAAGGACAACATATTTGGTTTAAGGTCCGGCCATATCTGTACACAGTAACTCTCCTCTGCTTCTTCCACGTTTGCTTCTCCTTCCATCTGTGCTCCTTTCTGCAAGTTCTGTGTTACTACAGTTTATTCCCCATATTTCTCAAAAATTATCTCACATTTAGGGTGTAGGTGGTTTTTTTGTTGTTTGTTTTTTTAAAGAATAGGTTTGAAAATGCTTTTTCTGAGTGTTTAATGCAAGAATTTGAAGGAGTATAATTACAGTTTTCAGGTTTTCATATATTTAAATAAATCCATTTAGGAAGATGGAGCGAGAAGCCATCCAAATTATTTTAACTATTGGTTAAAAACCACAGAGAAAGATTTTTTAAAAAGTAATTTTCCCTTTTAATAAAATTTTTCTATGTCTGGATCTGTATCCAATCCTTTTCCCAAAACTATAAACATGGGAAGACAAAATCTTTTTAGCAACTAGTTCTCAGTTGCTCCCTATTTTGACATCTCTAAACCAATTTGAGCATGACTTTCAACAGCAAGAAGTTATTTTCCACTGAGCTGAGCTTCATTCACCTTTAGTAGTGGCAGGGTGAATTACTGGTGGGGAGGAAAAACATGCTTGTAAATGGATTTTGTACACAGGGATGAGAAATGAAGATAGTCAGTTGTCACAGTTACAGTTCAACTTTTTCATTTCTCATTATGTGGCTGCTTTTGAACTTGCAGGCTAACTTTAGGTGCTCCCACAAAGGCAGCAATTTGGGAAGAGTTAGCCACGGGCTTTAGTGGGTCTATTTGCCTGATACCAACTTCATAGGAGGGATTTCATGTGCTAGTTGCTTTAGCACCAAAACTAATTCCTTCCCCGTAATTTTTTCAACTCTTACACATTTTTTCTCACAGCTTGCCAAGTCAAGACTCTGGATTTAATCAGTGAATGTGCCTTTTTCTTCACACACACACACACGCATTATGCCTTTTGGTTTTCCATTGCCATGGGCTCATCTCTTGCAGGAAAGCAGCTTTTTCTTGCCAGCATTGCTCCAAGGTGCAGCTGTTTGAAGGAAAGGTTATTCAGGTTAACAACCACTCAGTTGTTGCTATACCAACCCAGCTGATGGCGTAGCCTCATTGCTGAGCAGCTGGCTTGGTTCAAATAGAGGTTTTACAAGCTAAAGCACAAGCAGCTGGCTCTGTTCAAATAGGGGTCTTACAAGACAATCCACAGCTCCTGAAGTTTGCATTAACAAATTTGCTGAACTATGAAGCAAGTGGTTAGAAATGTGTTCAGCTCTAATTTTAAAACTGTAAGTTTTAGTTTTAATGGTGCAGCTTCTATCCTCATTAAATGTAAGCTGTATTTATGAAATCTAGGGAACAAAAGGCGAGTGTTCTGTAACCAAACTCCCTACTCAGATTTTCATGACCTGTCAAGATGCTTGACATAAAAATTTTTATGTATAATTTGGAGAAAAGTCTGATATGCTCTTGCAAAATTCTCTGCTCTTCCACCACCCAGTAACTCATTTAATAAAATTTCTGTAGGAGAATAAGATAGTGTTTCTGAATCTCTATTAGACCTGATTCATGTAAGCAAAACCAATTTTGTTATCTTATTTCTTAATCAAATATTGGGGTTTATTTCTGGTATGTGATAAAGGATGTGCAGATTACAATAAAAGTGCTATTGTTTGATGCAATTCTTAGATATTTTTTGTACTTGGCAGACTTCTTTTAGATAATTCACAGTAGTACCTCTACAAACTTTTGTCGCCACAGACACAAACATAGTAATAAAGCCTTCCTCAGGCTGGGGAAGCCTTCCAGAGGGCTGCCGATCAAGCCTTTTCCTTAATTTGTCCATTTGTTACCAGAAGTGTTATACAGGTCACATAGTACTGCAAGAATATTCCATTTCTGATGGCAAATAATCTACAGGAGCAGCAAAGTGGCCATAAGATAATAGCCTGTTTTGAAAGTGAACCAGAATCTAGATTATGAGGATGCAGAAAGATTAATATTGCACCAGTTCAAAAGGGGCAAGGGGGATGGTGTAGGCTGCTCAGTCTCACCTCTTCCTCTGGGACCATTTTGGAGCAAATCAGCCTGGAAGCTGTTTCCTGGCATAGGCTGGGTGAGCAGATGACCAGGAAGTGAATGGCTCAATGAACAAGGGGAAAACCAGTCAGCTTTGTTTACCTTGACTTTAGACACGCCTGGAGCATCTCCCCTATGAGGAAAGGCTGAGTAAGTTGGGACTCTTCAGCCTTGAGAAGACTAAGGGGGAACCTGATTAAAGTCTATAATTATCTTAAGCAGGGGATGCAGGGGGAATCAGCCAGCCCCTTTTCAGTGGTCTGTGCGGACAGGACTAGGGGCAATGGCTGCAAATTGGAGCACAGGAAGTTCCGCACCAACATGCAGAAGAACTTTTTCCCAGTGAGGGTGACAGAGCCCTGGGACAGGCTGCCCAGGGAGGTGGTGGAGTCTCCTTCTCTGGAGATATTCAAGACCCATCTGGATGCCTATCTGAGTGATATGTCCTAGGGAGCCTGCTTTGGCAGGGGGGTTGGACCCAATGATCTCTCGAGGTCCCTTCCAACCCCTACAATTCTATGATTCTATGATTCTATGATTCAAGACGATCTGCCACAGCACCCTTACAGACAAAGTAGAGGGAGAAAGTTTGGATATGTGCATGGTAAGGCCAGTGGAAAATTATCAGGACTTGCAGACTGAAAACAGAGTTCACAATTTGCAGCCTGGCAGTGGCTACTGCCAAGCAGTGTTCCCAAGAACTGATCATGTTGTAGATAGTGTTTAACATCTCCATTTATGACCTGAATGATGGGATACGTACTGGACACCCTCAGCAAGCTTGCAGGTGGCAAGCAGTCAATATGCTGGTAAAAAGATTGGGCTGCTGGTCAGAGAGACTTTGACATGCAGGAGGAACAGATTTCCTGGGAGAAATCTCAGGAAGTTCAGCAAAGATCAAGGGGACATCCAGCGCTTGGGGCAAAATAATCCCATGCAACAGTAGAGGTTGGGTTGTGACTGACTGGGGATCAGCCCTTGGAAAACAGCTTGGGATGCTGGTAGACAAGAAGTAATGTGAATCTGAACCATGCCTCTGCAGTGATGATATGGGTACATTACCAAGAGAGTGTCAAAAACTCAAGGGACGAGATTATTCCTTTCTAGTAAGCATTTGTGAGAGTAATTCTGATTTACTATGTCCTTTTTTGTGTCCTCTTCCTCCCGGGTACAAAAGACAGATTAAGAAACTGGAGGAAGTCGAGCAGAAAGACTCTAAGGTGGTTAGGGTGCTGTAGCATAACATATGAGGAGAGGTTAAGAAGCTAGATTATTTCAGCCTAGAGAAGAAAACACTAGAGGTGAGACAATGTAACTTTAGTCTTCAGCTCCCCAAATGTAGATTTATAGAAGACTCTGGTTTCTCTATGAAGTGTATAGATGGCAACAAGCTGTGTCAAGGGAAATTCAGACAGTTATGAGGGAAAAAAGTCAAAATGAGAGTAGCTAAGCACTGAACATGTTGCCCAAAGATGTAGTGAAATCTCCATCCTTACATCCAAAACTTGACTGGACAAAGGCTCTGAGCAAGCTTCTCTAACATTGAAGTTGGCTCTGCAAATAAGGCTGGGGATGTGGGAGTGGGCTGGATGCCAGAAGTCTAACCTAAGTTATTCTGTGATTCTAAGCTCAATATAAGCAGAGGGGATCTCTTTTCTTTCCCAAGAGAGTAATAAATGACTACATTTAGTCACTCAGATAAGGTACATAAAAGCAATAAATGCCACCGTAGAACTGCTGAAAATTGATTAAATGTTGCCCTTAGCTCACCCAACATTAGAGCTACCACAATCTGACTACTTTTTGGCACTCACTTCCCAGTGACACTTTTTGGCAATGGTGATGTGTTAGACAAATGTATTAATTGCAGGGCTAAAACTTGTTCCATTTAGTGATCCTTCCCTGAACATCTATATTGCCCCTTGAAGCATGCCCTACTGGCAACCTCTGTACTACGTTTACAATTGGTCTGTCTCAGAGTTGAAGGGTTTTGTGCTTCTCCATTTTAAAAACTATGATGCAGGCACTGTTGTACTGCATTATATTATTATTTACGGATATGGAATTATTCACACTGACTGGATTTATCTCAAGATCAAGATGTTTATTTTAGGTAGTTTATGGTCATTTAATGCATTTGTTTTGACTGAATGTCAAATTAGAACTAATAATTCTTTTATTGTTAACTGTGACTCATTAAATGTCTGGAGTATTTCCAGATACTGGTTTACCATTACAGCTTATGACAAGGGATAGAATTTAAAGATATGTACCACGCAACCCGCTGTTAGAAATACTTGTGGCAGTGCAGAGAAAAATGTCTGCTGAAACTACCACTTCTGTGTTATTCTGTAATCACAGTGAGATATTCAGTGCTCTCTTTGCAATGCAACGTCTTCATCTGTTAACCTCAGACTGTTTCTTTCCTTCCACGGCAATCAGAATCAACATCAACAAAATACCACAGTATCAATGCTTATAATGCAACACCTTTCCTCTTCCAATAGAAAATGCTAATCTGTGGTAAGCTTCTATTTGCTGAGCCCTGTACTAGTTCTTACAGGGGGAAAAAAAAAGTCCATCTTGATCTAAAATGTAAGGGGGTGCATGTGTAGGGTGTGTGTGTGTGTGTGTGTACAGGTATATATCTTATGAAATGTGTTATATATATCTGCTATCTGTTAAAATCACTGGAATGTTTTAGACCTCTGAAAGACTGCTAACATGTTCTTTAGCAACTGGATCAGGTAATGAGTAATATAAGCTATTTGATTTAGAGCTTACATTCGGGTTTTAGATTATACTGATTAAATCCAGCACTTGTATCTCTATATACTGTGTTACATCTATGTTATTCCCATTATACTAAAAAATGATAATTTACTTTTAAGAATATGAGATGAATGGCAGGCATATTCTCAAATATTTTATTCAATAAATGCCGACTCAAAAGACCATTTCTATTAATGTGTGGTTAGGGACTGCTGATGACTAAATTAGACAAATAAAACTTCTGTAGGCATGCATGTAAGTCTCTCACTACTTAAAAACAGCCTCACACAGCTTGTATCCAACTCTGCTTAACTACACACTGTAATTTGAATTTCGAACTAAAAATTGACTCCTGCATCATAGATTTGTCAGTAGCTGCTAATCTTGTATTTTGCAATACTGTAAACACATTTAACAGGTCTGTAGAAAGAAAAATATTTCTGAGAATCATGGCACTAAAAATTAATGTCCATGAGAGTCTGGTGCTCTCCTTATATATGAGTAGTTCAAGAAAGTTCTTGGCAGATTCGTCATCTTAGAATTGACATCTAGTGTGGTTGGGAATGCATGTGAAATTATAATTCCACTCCATGAGCTTGCAGTGGTACTGCTTTGTCCAGACTCTATGAATTCTGATATTCAAGATCACTGGCCTTTGACAGCAGCAAGGACAAAGACTGGTAATACAAGAGAAAAAAAAAGGAAAGGTGTTTTTTCTTAATCTAAATATTTACAATGCTGTCCTTGCTGAGGTACCAAAGTTCAAGGTATATGTTGTATATACTAGCAAGGAAAAAAAAAAAAAAAAGCTGATGCTAATCTCTTCAAAATATTTCTTAGTGTCAGTTCTCAGCTGTAAGAATTGTGGCCCATCACAAATGTCTAATAGAAAAATATATGCAGCTAATAAATATAATATGAATAGATGAAAACAAGAACAAATATTTTGACTTTCAATGAAATTTGCAATTTTTTAGATTCCATGTGGGTTAGAAACTTTCAGTTTCCTTTTCATGGAAATTGTGGTGGGAGAAGGGTCTGGAGAGAAAGATCCACCATGATTTCCCACACACAAAATGAATGAACCAATTGTTTGTTCGATAGCAATGGCTGGAGTGGCTTTATAAATCTGTCTCTGAAAATCTCTCTGAAAAATACATGTTTAAGAAAACAGTTCCACTGGAGACCGTGTTACTGCATCACACAATCAGAAAGGTCTTGTTTTTTAACCACAAAACTGTAGAAATGAAAGGATGTGTGCAATAGCAAATTTTCTGTTCTGTCATCAGGAGATTATTACTGCTTTAAAAAGTGCAGATAAATGCCAGTTTTGAGCTTAGCATTATTTTATCTATGAAACATATCTTGTCCTGTGCCTAACTTGCTCCTACACCTACAAAAGCATTATGTCAGGAATGTCTTCACTTGAAACTTCATGAAACACATGACACAAACCAGCTGGACTGAATTATCATTTCCATGGGAACTTTTCCTGGATTAAAGCACGACTCAGTTGAACAGTTTCATGTTTTTCTCTTTGAGTCTGTGATATGAAGCTGACACTGAAAAACAACCTTTTGAGCAAAAGGCAATTAATTCCAAGTAAAAATCCCTGACACAAATGATTTGCTCTCCAGCCAGTGGTTGTGGCTGTATGTCATAGCCCTGGAGCAACAGGGTTTGAGCCTCAGCTACAGCTGCTGTCATGAGGGCAGGCACTGTGGCACACACCAGCAACATGTTTGTTCTCCAGGCTGAGACCTTTAACCTAAAACTAGGTCCTACACTGGAAAGAGTTGTTTTCTTCTACGGTCCCAAGAAGCCAATTGGAGTATGAGGATTGACAAGCAGCTTCAAGAAAATTAAATTTGTTAATAATGGATATGGAAGAGCAGGAAGTCACACGGTTCTATTTCTAAGCAGTGTGGAGGAGGTGCACCTCCTATTACTGTCCGTATTTTGAGACTATTTTTTTCTCACACTACCTATGTGCTGCTTGCAGGTGCTGAGGTCCAGCTGACAGCGTCACTGGGATGAACCTTCTCTTATACAAATCCCTACATAAACTCCATTGCCTTCTACAGCTTGGTGCAAGTGTCCCTCTGAATACAGGCAGACCTTTGACACTCCCTGGGAAGGTTTCTGTAAGGACTGCTCAGGGATTTGGAAAAGTGACTGGTTGAGGAAAACAGTTCTGTCTTCCTTCAGTTTCCCTTCCTCTTCAGAGAGAAAAACGTAGGGGGAATATGGTTTGGTTTAACAGATTTCATTCTGCCTTAAAGTTTCTCTAACTGAAAACAATCAGCTCTGCTTTCAGTTTTTCTTCTAGCTGCATTTATCAATCAGCATTTTTATCAGTTTACTATTAACCATATCTAAGTGTGACAGGAATGAAGCATTTCACCCATCACTTTGGGATTATTTGCTGTGCTACAGCAGGAAATTCTTGTCAGACACGAAGAGGTCTTTGTACTATCAAGGCAACTCACACTGTGCTGTTCTGTACTCAATATACTACGGCACTATCCTGAAACCAATTAAATCATGTGGTATGTTAAAAAAATGGCATTATGTTCTTGATTCAGACCCAATGAAGAAATCTAAGGTAATTCTGCTGTTCGTCATTGGCTCTAGACTGTATTTCATAAAAATCTCAGTATTAATGGCATATATCTTGGGTGTAATTCTCTCGCTTCTTAATAAGACAGGAAAGAGTATTTCTAGTTTCCCTTTTACAGGCTAAATCCATCATCTGCCTCTCAGAGAAAGTATTGTAATTTGGGACATAAAAAGCCTCTGTGATCTAAAATTTGGAAAAGGGTCTCTTTTTCAGTGTCAGTTATATGCTTTTTAGCAAAGGTTGTTAATTAAGACTGGGATTTCCAAACCATATTGACTTCAGTTGCCAGAAGGATTCATGATTTTTAAATTAAAGTTCTGGTAGGCTATTTTATCTATCTAACATACAGTATCCTGGGACCCGTTCCTATAGATTTATAGAACTTCTTTATTTAATATTTTTATTGTAAACAATATATTTTATTTATATCTGTCCTATTACTCATATTGTTTTCCTTTAAAACACATATATGTTGTCAGTTTGCTGGCTTTGGTGTATTTTTTACCTACTGTCTGTCTGTATTTTGGTACTTCTAGAGATGCTTATAAAAAAGTGTACTTTTACTCGTCTATTATTACACTGTATTTATAGTTGATAACAGGAATAGAAATAGCTTAAGGCACGAATAATTCAGATAAATGCTTTTTTCAGGCTTCAGAGCATTACTGCATGTGAATTCATAGATAAAGTACCTCTTTTAATCTAATTTTCAATGTCCTTAATTATGAAACTCTTTTCTTTACCTACATACACAATGGAACAATTTTTTAGACCTGAAGAACTCTAGATGAAGAATTCCAAAGCAGATCTTTTACCAGAGCATATTTTACATTTATCTGACTGTTAGGTCTGGCTGTGAGCTGTAGGTTGGAAAAGAGCAATTAGAAATTACTAGATAGTACCTTATCAGGAACCGATGTAGACCTACAGCATTGAAAATTCCACATATTGGATCATTTTACTGAGATGAATGTCTAGTTCTAAAATAACCATGAGCAGGACATCTCTCAGCCTGTACTGAAATGAATGGTTGTTCCTTTCCAGGTGCAAGACTTTACACTTGCTTTTGTTGAACTTCATTAGGTTTCTTCCTGCCCAGCTCTCCAGCCTGTCCAGGTCTGGCTGGATGGCAGCGCAGTGTTCCTGCGTGTCAGCCACCCCTCCCAGCTTTGTAGCATTGGCGTACTTGCTGAGGGTGGATGCTATTCCCTCATCAAGGTCGTCAATGAAGATATTAAACAGGATTGGACCGCACACCGAGCCCTGGGGAACACCACTAGTCACAGGCCTCCAGTTCGACTCTGCTCCACTGACCACCACCCTCTGGGCTCAGTCCGACAACCAGTTCTCAACCCACTTCACTGTCCACTCATCTATCCCATGCTCTCTCAGCTTTTCTATCAGGATGTCATGGGAGACAGATCGAAAGCCTTGCTGAAGTCAAGGTATATGACATCCACTGCTCTCCCGCCATCCACCCAGCCGGTGATGACATCATAGAAGGCTATGAGATTGGTTGAGCACGATCTCCCCTTGGTGTATCCACGCTGACTACTTCTCATGACCTTCTTCTCTTCCAGTTGCTTGGAGATGGCATCCAGAACAAGCTGTTCCATCACCTTTCCAGGGACAGAAGTGAGGCTGACTGGCCTCAGATCCTCCTTCTTGCCTTTTTTAAAGACTGGAGTGACATTGGCTATCCTCCAGTCTTCAGGCACTTCTCCTTTCTCCAAGACATGTCAAAGATGATAGAGAGCAGCTCAGCAATCACCTCCTCTAGCTCACCCACACACGTGGATGCATCTTATCTGGGCCCATGGATTTATGTGCATTAATCCCTTTGAGACACTCCTGGACCACCTCCACCTCAACCAGAGGGAAGGTCTTAATTTCCCAAACATTACTACTTTCATCCAGTGTCTGTGGGTCCCGAGGGGCCTTTGAAGTGAAGACCAAAGCAAAGAAGGCATTCAGTATCTCCACCTTCTCAGCATCCCCTGTTACCAGGACACCCGCCTCACTCAGCAGGAGACCCACGTTATCCCTAGTCATCTTCTTACTATTCACATATCTAAAAAAACCCTAAAGATATTGTTTCCTTAATATCTATCTAGAAACTTTTTTCTGTTATCAATCTCCTCAAGTCTAATATGAAAGGAAAGTGGAGGATGGGTTCTGCCCTTTTAGTGTAATAATCCTATGATCATTTTGTTATGCAAGTTCAGCTTTGAACTCTGCCAGAAAACCAGAAATCCAATTAATCTGCAAAATAAACACCACATAACTTTATGAGAAAAGAAAGAAATTTGGGGCAATAGCATTCTAAATGCTAAAAGAAAATTAAGCCAAACTGACAAGATCAATATTCCCTGGTACATGCAAAATATATAAATAACATTCATGGTGTATCAGTGATCATAACATGGGCCCTTAAACTGAACCTGTTTTTCCAGTTTTCCTACTTCAAAATCCTGTTTGCAGTTATTATCTTCCACTGTCATCTAGTGTCCAAAAAACTTTCTGCAAGTGTTTGGTGATTACATGGAAGAATGCATTGCTACATTGCCCAACTTAACTTAAAAACTTTTAATCAGAAAGTAATTCCTAAAGCTTGGATATTAAAGGTTTTATTCTGTCATATAGTTACTGAGCCTTGAAAAAGTCTATGCAGCTGAACATGCATGTCTAGCAAGGAAATGTGAAATGGAGGGACATACAGAGTTTTAAAAAAATAATATCATTACAGAGGGTGGTGGAAGGAACAGGGACGGCAGGTCCCAGTTGTGTCAGGGATTTAAGGGAACTGTGGACTAGAAGAAAGCAGTAAAACATCTCAGTACAACTGCACAGAAGAAATGAGTAAATATATCTAGTGGAGCATGTATTGCTAAAAAGTACCCAAATAAATCCAACTAAACCTCTAAATTGCCAAACCAAGAACATGCATTAAACATACTTTCCCATGAATTGTTCTTCTTTCCTACATAAAGTAAAAAGAAAGCAAACATCACAGATTTGAGTCATGGTGTCTCAGGCACTTGTGTTTCAGTGAGCACACTGTGTCAGCTTGCACAGTGAAGAACAGAGCCATATCCGTAGTTATTATGTTTGTCTTACTCTTCATAAACATCCATGTTTGTAATTCTGAGTAATAATACTGCACTGATAATATCTGATCACCTTCTCAAGGCAATATTTGTTAGTCTTCAAAGTGAAAGATAGTATGAAACTGTTGTTTCTAATTACCTGCCACAGCCACATGATCAAATTCAGTTTTTATTTCACAACATTCAAATAATGCACAAGATATTCTGTGAAAAGTGGGGTCTATGCTCACAAATCCAAAAGGAAATAGAATTAAAATTAAATGTCAATAACCTGAGAAGTAGTTAATGTATTTAACCCTGCTGAAATTAGCCTCAAGGAACAACAGCTCCAGACTTAAAATGACAAATTTAACATGGGGCATTAATTTCTGTTATCAAAAAATTACATTATTTGTTTACTTTGTTAATGTTATTCCAAGGGTAAAAGACTGTACAGTGAGGCTAAATAACCTGAAATGACAAAACATATTAATAAAAGGGTGGGTTTTTGAAAAAAAGATGTAAAAAGTTGCTTTTACAAAAAAAACCAAACAACCAAACCCCCCAAAACCCAGTATTTTTTTTGTAAGTGAATAGGTCAAATAGAGAAACAACTTTAACTATACCCTCTTATTACCTATGAGCGGTATGAAGCTTTAAAATTAAATTTTCAGTCTTTATAAATCAGATTTACATCACCTTGTATTGCAAAAATATTGATCAGAATTTCACAATTATTACTTGGATAATAATAATTAAAGAATGGGTAAATGTTGCACTGATTTGAAGGTGTAAAAAGAACAGATCCATATTAATCTGCTTATCCTTTTGATACGGCAGCAATATTCTTACAAGTTCAGCTGACGAAATCTTGCTGTCCACATAATTCAAGAGTTAAAAAATGGTAATGCTCCCACAAGAACTTAATTTTTAAATACTTATTTGACAATTAGTGAAAGAATACAAGAGCCATGCTGTTCTTCATTAGGGTAGATACTGAACTTAAGTGGGTAGATACTGAACTTAAGTGGGTGAGGGGAATAAAGGTTTCAGCTTGTTTAACTGGAAGAAGTCCAGTTTTAAGTTTTCTTTCTGTATTTACTACATATATAAATAACTGACTGTGTTTACCAGTTTTTAGAGAGCAAAAGAAAGAACTCACTGTCATTCTCTTTCAGTTGGCAACTTACAGTAATGAGTGGTGATGTCTTGATTATAGTATTCTTCTTAGTGCTAGAGTAAGATGAATGGAAGGTGAGTTTTAAGTCCCCGTATGTCCCCAGAGGCATCCATATGATAAACGCAAAAACATTTGGAACCCAACTAAATATGCACATTATTTATTATCCTATTATTGTCCACAAACTTTCAGTAGCTCAGGGTTCTGAAAGCATTTTAACTCCTTTTCTGTAAACAATTTATTCTGTAGCTTTGATCTATTATTTCCTTGCCTTGAAGTGTGCTGAAAGAAAACCTAAAAGTAAATTTGGAACTCAGCAGCAAATAGCCATGCCAGAAATGACTGTCACACCTAAAATGTTGCTTTAAGAATACAAAAATTTTGTTCCAAAAATTTTTTGTTGTTGTTATGGCTGTCTTTGATATCTGAATACAGTCATTTTCAATTGGAACATAACTCATGAACCCAGTAAGCAGTTCCAACAACTACAATCATTTGTGAAATGCAGTATATATGTCTTAATCACACATGGTGTATGTACTTAATCATTTGAAATCACACTAAATTTCTACTTGCTCTTTTTTAGAGAAACAGAAATATTTAAGGATATGGCTTTTTGCATATAGTAAAAGACTTTCAGAAAAATTTGAAATTGTTGGACTGTACAAAAATGAGAACAAAGATAAAATTTCTTTCTGAAAACCCTCCTAGCCTCACTAAGGCTTCTACATACTATATTCTGCATCCTCATTTAGTAGAAATTCCTAATATTGACCTTTAATCAAAAATATCAAAAGACAAATTAATTCTTGTTAAATGAAAGATTGGGAAAATAATTAAAAAACAATTAGAGAATAAGAAAGAAATCATATAGAACTGACATGCAGGTTGCTAGACCACTGTGCTGGTTTTAATGTATGTATTCACCTGTCTGTTTTGGGATTGCGATCCTACTTCCTATTATTTTTTCCTAAAAGCAAATTCTGAAATCAAACGTGAAAAATTATGAAAGCACATGTCAAGTGCGGATTTGGATCCCAGGTGTACTATTGTTTAAAAAACAATAAAAGGTCATTCCTATAGGTAAAGTATGAGAGCTCCAACACTTGCTTCGATGCTCTGGTTCAAAATGTAAAGACTAGCAATGACCTCTAGTGATGTGGTTTAAGTACTGCAAAATAGCACTGGTAGCAATAACCCATGAAACGGGTAATTCTAGAATGTATTACTCAACTGTGTTGCGTAACACAGATGAAGGTTCTTTTAAAGAATATAAAAAGCTTTATCTGTTAACTAACGGCAGCAGTAGCAGAAATAGTCTTGCCATTTTCAAAAAACCTAGTAAACATTAGTGAAATACTGTCTGAACTGACAGCTTCTGACTATGGGGCAGGGTAAGTTTCTGTACTTATCTTTGCACCTCGATCAAGAACAAGGATTATGAATCTGATGAGATGTCACTCCATACTCATATCCCCACAACAGATAGGACAGTGGGTGAGGGAGAAAATTAATTAAATCCCAAGAAGAATTTTTTATACTATTGCTGGATATGAATCCTTTGTACTGTTCGTGGAAAAAGGACAGAGCAGTGTTGCTTTCTAAAACGACCTTCATGTAAGGATAAAGCGATTACTGTCCCCTACAGAAGCAAATGTCCATGTTGCATATTGGCTTCATCAGCCATAGGTGTGAACAGAGCAAGACTAGGTGCACAGATGTGGTTTAAAAAACGCAGTACTAGGACCTAAATCAATTGCCCATTTAGTCTTGAGAGGAAACCCAATACTTCTCTTTGGCAACACCACAGAATTCTTGGCCTAAATCTTACAGCTCAGACCTTGCTTTTCGATTTCTTGTGCAATTATTTAACAAGTGGGATCAATTTATTTCTACTAAACATTTTAAAAAATAATCTGCAGCTTCAGTGAAATACAAAAAATTGTCTTCAGGGAGAAATCAACACAGCAGAATTATTAATAAAACTGTATGAAATGTGCTGTGAAACCATTGTGTGGCACACCTGAAGAGTCACAAGTACTTCACAAGTGTAGTTGAACTGAAATTACCAAACTACCTTAACAGATTTTTCCAGGGCTTGCTCTAGCCATCAAGCACCAGAGAGTGTAACACTTCTGTGCTTAATTCCAATTTTGGACCTGGCTTGCTCCAACTTGCTCCTTGCTTTTTTCTTAACGTTTCTTTCCTTCTGTACAATGTCACAATGTTAAGCACACTGCTGAGCTAGTCCTTGCATCTAAAAGAGTTTTCACATGCTATTTAGCTCTTTTTATTGCTACCAGATTTTACTGCTACTTAATCAAGGTGGATATGGTTTTTATTCAGAGTACACGTCTGCAGTACTCTAGCCAGTCACCATCTGCAATTTGAGATCATTTTTATTGTAGACTTTCATAAATGTAACCCTGTAATTAGAGGGAAAGTCACCATAAAACCTCTTCTGAAAGGCTAGCCCTACATTGCTTGCAGCACTGCCGGTGGCATAGCCACAGCAGCACAAAGCTCAGGCTGGGTTAGCCCACTGTGAGTTTCCCCTTCGCTGATTTTGCAGCCTTGGCTGAGCCCTGCCATGTCTCAGCTGTGCTGTCACTGATAAAAGAGACAGTTGTGTAAAGCGAGTTCCGCTCCTCTTCTACAATCTGAAATCTTGTACAGTGCATGAGCACTGTGTTTCGATTCCAAGATTAGCTGCCTGAAGTGAAATCACAAAACACTCTGATTCGTGCTCGAATTACAGAATATTAAGCAGCACAACAGTCTTAGGGGTGTGTGGAAAACAAAGAGTCTTTGAGTTCGTAGTCTGGAGTATTTCTGATTTAAAGGTTATTAAAGGAAATACTTGAATTTCTACATGCCTCTGGAGAGCATAATGCGAAAGCAAGCATAAGCAATATTTTAAGAAGCATTTTGGACTGGCATTTGGGGTTTTCTTTCTTCAGCATCCTAAGCAAACTCCAAAGTTGAGTTAGTACTTAGAGAAATATCAAACCATTTTTTTAATGACAGTTTCTCCAGCTGTCTTTCCAGCATAATCTCTTATAACTAAGATGGAAAAAACATTTTCTTCTGCAGATAAATCTAGATTAAATAGTTCTTAGAATTATAGAATAGTTTAGGTTGGAAGAGATCTTTAAGGTCATTGAGTCCAATCGCTAAACTAGCACTGCCAAGTCCACCACTAAACCATATCCCTAGAGCCACATCTTTTAAATACCTCCAGCGATGGAGACCCAACCAATTCCCTGGGAAGCCTGTTTCAATACTTGACAACACTTTCAGTAAAGAAATTCTTCCTGATATGTAACCTAAATCTCCCCTGGTGCAATTTGAAACCATTTCCTCTTGTCCTATCACTTGTTATTTGAGAGAAGAGACCAGCACCCCTAGCTACAGCCTCTTTTCAGGGCATTGTAGAAAGTGATAAGGTCTCCTCTCAGCCTCCTTTTCTTCATAGCAAACCACTGCAGTTCCCTCAGCTGCTCCTCATAAGTTGCGCTGTACACCCTTCACCAGTTTTGTTGCCCTTCTCTGGACACACTCCAGCACCTCAATGTCTTTCTTGTAGTGAGGGGCCCAAAACTGAACACAGCACTTGAGGAGTTGCCTAACTAGTGCAAGAGTCTAGGGGGACCATCCCTTTCCTAGTCCTACTGGCCACACTGTTTCTGATACAAGCCAGGACGCTGGCGGCCTTGGGCACTTGGGCACACTGCTGGCTCATATTCAGCACACCAGGTTCTTTTCCTCTGGGCAGCTTTCCAGCCTCTCCTCCCCAAGCCAACAGTGTTGCACAGGGTTGTTGTGACCCAAGTGAAGGACCTGACATTCAGCCTTGTTGAACCTCATACAGTTGGCCTTATTCCATTGATCCAGCCTGCGAAGATCCATCTGTAGAGCCTTCCTGACCTCAAGCAGATCAACTTGGTGTTGCTTGCAAACTTGATGAGCTTGATTCCATCATCTGGATCATTAAGTTATTAAACAGAACTAGCCCCATTCAGATCCCTGGGGAACACCACTTGCGACCGACCACCAACTGGATGTTAACTCCATTCACCACAACTCTTTGGGCTTAGCCTTTCAGACAATTTTTTACCAGTGAAGAGTACACCCGTCCAAGACAGGGCAGCAAGATTCTACAGGAGCATATGGTGGGAAATGGTGTCAAAGGCTTTTCTAAAGTCCAGACAGACAACTTACACAACCTTTTCCTCATCCATCAATCAGGTTACAGTCTCACAGAAGGAGATAAGGCTGGTCAATCAGGACCAGCCTTAATGAACCCACACTGACTGGGCCTAATTGGCTGGTTGTCCTGTATGTACTGTAGGATGGCACTCAAGATGATCAGCTCCATAACTTTCCCTGGTACTGAGATTACACTGATAGGCGTATACTTCCCTGGATCCTCTTCCAGCCCTTCTTGTAGATAAGAGTCACATTTGCTAACCTTCACTCAATAGGGTCCTCCCCAGTTAGCCAGGACTTCTGATAAATGATGGAAAGTGGCTTGGTGAGCACTTCTACCGTTTGCCTCAGTACCCTCAGGTGGATCCCATCTGGCCCCATAGGCCTGTGCATATCTAAGCAGTATAGCAAGTTGCTGTTTACTATTGGATTGTGAGGGCTTCATTCTGATCCCTGTCCCTGTCTTCCAGCTCAGGGGACTCAGTACCCTGAGAACAGTTGATCTCAGGCCTTATAAAGACTGAGGCAAAGGAGGAATTAAACACCTCATCCTTTGTCACTATGTTTTCCCCTGTATCCAATAAAGGATTTTTGACTGTTGTATGACCACCAATAGTTTTTGTGTCACGTTCAGAACAGATATATTTTGCTCAGATTAGAGGAGATATGTAAACTTGGCAATTCCTTTTCCTAGTTTTCTAGAGATAAAAAATTACTTGAAAAAAAAACATACAAAGAAAAGTGTGGATGAAAACTGAGTATTCTCTCAAAGGATTTGATAAGCAGACAAAAAGCCCCAACTTTGCAATGTAGAGAGCACTGCTGCTAAGAGCCTATCCAGATTCTCCAGTTGTATAAAAGGTATAGTTCGAAATTAAGCAACAGCAGCAAGAAAACTAATCAGTATTATATAACTCACTAGAGGACAAGAGAAATAGATAGGAGCAATCTGTACTGGGAGCCATGAAACACAAAACATTGAAAAGTCCATAGCAAGTCAGGGCAAGGGTCAATTGCTCTTTTGTTTCCAAAGTTCTAGATCTAACACTATAACAAAGTGTTGAAAATGTTAATGACATGAAAATCATCTCCTGATAACTAAGAAAGTTACCAGACACATAATTTGAGTAAGTCTCAGTAACTTGGGGTTGTACCTTGTGGTCCACTAAAAATATAATAAAAATGTGAAATTTGGGGAATTTTCAATTAACTGAAAGAGTACAAATGTGAGGGCAATGTTCAAAAAGGGCAACTAGATAAAATTGCTCAGTCTAGTTTGATGTGAAGCCTATATAACACTACCTCCAACTTGTTTATTTCAGTAGAGGAGAGTTTGTGTTAATTTGTCATTAGCACATGTTAATTTCCATTTTGGTGTTCTTCATACATTGGAATGTAAGTATACTAAATGCAGACATTTCAAAAATGCATGTTAGAAAGACATTAATTTGAGAGCTATGAATACTCTTAGCTTCAAAATAGCCTACCACAATCTCCATCGCTTTAAACAATTCCCAAGCTACATGGATTTGAACAATCTACACATGCTTTTTAAATGCATGGGGAACTTAAACAATGCAATCAAACCAGAAGTCATCTGAGTTGCTGTATTGGAAAGCTCGAGTGCAGAGCAAATTCCAAAGCTGCAAAAAGCCCTGAAAGAGGATTCTACCAGCACCCACGCCTGATGTTATCAATGAATACAAAAAACCTCCTAATAATGAGCAATGAATGCAAATGCACTCAGAATAGTCAGTTGTGGTTTGGTTTTTTAGAGGATTTATAACCTACTTTAAATTAGTCTACTCCTACAATATCTTTTAAAATACTGTACCTAGGTACTTAGGAGGGCTTGAGAGGTGCAGTTTCATCTGGAGATGCAAAGAATCATTTCAGTTTATTTAGTTCGTGTGGGAAAATAATGGAAGGCTGGCACAGAGGATTGCAAGCATGCTCAAGTGACTTGCAGCCAGGGTGTAGAAAAACACGTATCACCCTGTTGTTTAGCCTTGTGTGCTGGGCAAGCAGAACATCAGTGCTCAGGTAAACTCCGAGGAACCCCAGTGAACAGGCTTGAGATTCCTGCCCTGCTGTGGGAGAGCTCAGAGCACAGTGCTAAACTCTGCCTGCGTGAACCCTTGAAATACGGGTGAAAATAGCAGCCTCTCTCAGCCTCTGGCACGGACCCAGCTCTGCTGTGCCTGCCTTCCCGCTCGTGTGCCTCTGCTCGGGTGCTGCTTTGGGGATCCCCCGGTTGTCAGGGTAACAAAAATAAATTTACTCTTTGCATTTCATCTGTGGTTTTGTGGTTGTTCTTCATCCTACCTGTGCTGGCCCACACATTTGATGTAACTGGCAGGTTCCAGGAAGAGCCATGACATGGCTGGCAAAAAGTCAGGAAATGGGGGGGCCACAATGATGGCTCTCCGTATTCCAGGATGTCCCATTAGTGACCACTGGACCCCTGAGCCCACATTCCTGGCCACATGGGCTCCAGCAGGAATATTGCCCGAAATAGATTGAAACAAAGCCCTCAAAAGATTGAAACAGCTACACATGAGCTACCATGGAATGAAGCTTCAGATTCTCCTTGCAAGTTAGTGGGGAGATTGTTATGGTTGTTAGTTACTGATCTTAGAGCTCTTGGCTGTCAAGTTGTTGTGTTACAGTATAAAATGAGAGTACTGGAAAAGGAAGTCAGGACTAAGTCACTAACATGATCATGCAAGAAGCAACTGCTACCCAAGCAGCACAGTGCCACAGGCTACAAGATACTGTAGAATGGGTGACAGTGTGTATTGCTATTAAAAGGTGCAGTGGGAAGAGGGAGTGAGTGGCTGTGTGGTGCTTAGTCACCCACTGGGGTTCAACCATGACATTCCTTTTTGGTGCCCAACAAGGGGCATGAAGAGTTCAGATAATAAAAGATTTGATTGGAATACTAGATGAAATTTATAGTTTTCTATTGCTCTTTAGCTGTTAACCATTATTCAGCAAGCATCTGTGCTTGCCATGGGGCTTGCTTACCTTACTGTATGTTGTACTCCGGCTCATACACTGATTACAGGATCGAATCCAGACACGGCAGCAGTAACCAAAATGCACCAAAAAGCAGCATTTGAGAGGAGTGCCTGCCTCACTGAAACCTTTCATTACGCCAGAAGTCAGTAATGCTACAGGTAACAGTACCTCGAGGGAAGTTGGGGCTGTAACTCCAGGACCATCTGTGCAGGTGGTGAATAAGGGAAAGCTGACAAAACCAAAAGGGGTTACATCGCAGGTGACAAGGAAACAAATGTAGAGTGGTCTTGTACAAGCTGGTATCCCATGATCAGAAACAAATGGGGTTACATTAGAAATGTTACATCAGTGACTAAAGTTAGCACCTATGCAAAATGTCGCCTGCCCTGGCCACAGCACCAACACTGCACCCACCCTCCACCATCACGTGCCACCTCAGGACAAGGCACTAACCTTGCAAATGCCAAAACAGCAGAAATGCAGGTAGGGCATGTCTCCTAAATTGTTGCCACTGAAGCCTCTTCTGTAATGGGGACCAAAGGCCCTATGTTCTTTTAACTATAAAGTGGCGCTCTGGGGGCATTTTACATGGGTTTACATTAAGGAAACCATGACTGCTTTTAATAATGCTATTTGGACTGTTTGAAAACCAGCTGGCACTTGAAGAATGACTGTGGATTATAGAGAACTCAACAGTCCCCTCCCCCCATCCCCCACTGGCAGTTCTGGTACCAGACACGGTTACTCATATAGTAAAAATCAGCAAAAATTTACAACCCTGGCAGGTGGCAATAGACCTTGCTAGTGACTTCTTCTTGATAGCCACTATGTATTTATAAAGCATGTGCTTTATTGTACTATTTGTGCACAGCTACATTTAATGGCACTATATCGAGCATGGGGAAAGATTAAGTGGGCTCAATGTGCCATGAATACCTAGCAGGTCGATTACATGGGTCCACTGTCCCTGTCAATGAGATGGCAGTATACATTCACCACAGTGGTGAATACATGCAGTGTCAGGACAAATTTTTGCTAAACCCACCAAATACACTAATCAACATAGCACAACTGAAGCATTAGAACAACTCATTCATCAACACAGGCCTCCTCATCCCACATCAAGTGACCTAGGAACACACTTTTAGTAGACATCACGTCCAAGACTGGGCACAAGGGCTAGGGATTGATTACATATACCATATCGCCTACCTTCCCCAGGCTAATGGCTTGACTGAAAGATTGAGTGTATGGGATGTTAAAGGAAGATCTAAAAAGGCAAACCAGTACTAAAACTTAGAACATTGGAGTTCACATCTGACTAAAGCAGTGTTTTTGTTAAAAAGTCTGAATACTCATAGTCAAGCACCCTATCATTATATTACAACCTCTCCATTACAAATCATGGCAAGGATTAAAATTTTCCAGATGGTGTCTCTCCCAAAATACTGGCTACAGGGGAAATGGAGTTGATGACACTGCTGGATTGCATGGTTGGACCATGACATACTAGTTTAGATGTCAAGATTCATATAATCACCCCTGAGAATGCCATACTGTTTCATACCCCAACTTTCTCTCTTATTTTACATTCTCTATTAGAATCATAGAATCACTTAGGTTGGAAGAGACCTTTAAGATCACGGAGTCCAACCACAGACTAACCTCTAGACCATGTCCCCAAGCACATCTACACACCTTTTATATACCTCCAGGGATGGTGACCAAACAACTGCCCTGGGCAGCCTCTTACAGTACTTCACCACCCTTCCAGTAAAGAAATTCTTGCTGATATCTAACCTAAATCTCCCCCAGTGCAGTTTTAAAACATTTCCTTTCATTCTATCACTTGTTATCTGAGAGAAGACTGACGCCCACTTCTCTTCACCCTCCTTACATGTTGTCTCTTACATAGAGAGCAATATGTTCTCCCCTCAATCTCCTTTTATTAAGACTAAAAATCCTCAGCTCCCTCAGATGTTCCTCATAGGATTTGTGCTCCTGACCCTTCACCAGCTTCATTGCCCTTCTCTGGACATGCTCCAGCATCTCAACATTCTTCCTGTAGTGAGGGGCCCAAAACTGGACACAGGACTCAAGGCGTAGCCATATGCCAAGGAACATTATGAAATCGATTGGTGGTGGACTATCTCCTTTGATACCATAAATGCTGCTCCAATTCTGAAGGCATGTGTTGCTTCAACATAACTGATGAATCAGACAGCATAAACCTTCAGTATCTCCAGGACTTAATGCATCAAATGAAGCAATCTGTGCTGGTGCCTGGCTGGCTGAGTAGTTTATTTCCCTGACAGGATGATTGGGGCACTCGATTCAAAGCATTATTGAAATGCTTTCATTTCCTCTATGACCTTATAATGTGCTTCTGTAAGTTTCTCTACCCTACAGCCCGCAAGCTCAAATGGACACCTCAAAAGCTCTTCCAGCCCCAGCATAAGTCATGCCCTAAATGAGATGGTGGAATGTGGGAAAATAATGGAAGGCTGGCACAGAGGATTGCAAACATGCTCAAGTGACTTGCAGCCAGGGTGTAGAAAAACACGTATCACCCTGTTGTTTAGCCTTGTGTGCTGGGCAAGCAGAACATCTGTGCTCAGGTAAACTCTGAGGAACCCCAGTGAACAGGCTTGAGATTCCTGCCCTGCTGTGGGAGAGCTCAGAGCACAGTGCTAAACTCTGCCTGCGTGAACCCTTGAAATACGGGTGAAAATAGCAGCCTCCCTCAGCCTCTGGCACGGACCCAGCTCTGCTGTGCCTGCCTTCCCGCTCGTGTGCCTCTGCTCGGGTGCTGCTTCGGGGATCCCCCGGTTGTCGGGGTAACGAAGATAAATTTACTCTTTGCATTTCATCTGTGGTTTTGTGGTTGTTCTTCATCCTGCCTGGCTCACACAACTCATGATTTCAGTTTACACAGTATATTGAGGTCAATGACTAATTCTTTGAATTGAGACTCTGGGAGCTGGGAAAAAAAAAAGATGGTTTGCTTTCTATTTCATTCAGGAATAAAAATGAAACAAAAAAGGCTGAATGCTCTAAGTTACTAGAACAAAAGACAAAAGTTAATTCAATATGGTATTTTCGTGTTATCTATTCATCTCCATGTAAGCAGATAGTGAGTTTTATACACTTGGTTTAAGGTTTGTAGTAGTTTATTTAAAGACAATTAGTAAATATATATTAAATGAAGAGTTTCTGTGTCTTGAAATTCCAGTTTGTGTTGACAGAAAGCTTGGGGAGGAGAGAGAACTTTATGTGCATACTTGAAAAGGCTATTAGTCTTTATTAACAAAGTGTAAAAAACCCCAAATGTCTCAATTAGTGACTTAGATTAAATATAATCATAGTTTTCTAGCCTTTAAAAGAACAGAGTGCAGATTAAAAACTAAATATAGGAGGAGTGGACATAGTCTAGAAGCATCTGAGCCTGTCTTACTGGAGTGCCTGACTAGGTACATTTCCAGGCCAGCTGTGTGATGTTGACTGGCTTCTGTCCTGAGGTTTCAGCTGGAGGTGCCCCAAATCCCTGTTCCTGGAACAATACTGCCACTTGCATCTGGCCTCTCGTACTGTTCCAGGGGTTATAGTGAAAGTTCACTGCCAGGGCTGAGGGAGGAGCTGAAGCCTCGCAGGTGTGCCTGCACCCCTTGGTTTATAAACTGTCCTTACGGTTACCAAACCAGGAGAGTGACTGATGCAAACTGGGAAAGGATCCAAGTCTGAGAACAGAAAGACCAGTAGATGTTTAGAATGTTCTTTTGCAAATGGGGACAGCATATCCTCTGCCACAGCTGTGAAAAGAAAAATAAATTAGGTTTCCAGTAATGTAAGTCAAATTAATTTTTGATATAATTTCTGAAATAACTGCTTATCTAATAATTTTATTGTTTACAGGAATTAGAATTAACATTTGAAACTCTGAATGTATATGTGAAGTGACTTAAATACTTTATTAAAAAAACCCTGCAACAGTAAAAAATTGGAACTGTCTTCTCAGGAACATTAAATATTTAGTAGTGCTAATACAGCATTACCTTTCTATAAATGTCAGATTGCAGGATTTCCATGCAGTCTTCAGTTTATTTCTCATTTGTCCTTGTTGCATTCAGTATCACCTGTGTGTTGTGGAGAGGTGGTGGTGTGGGAAGGTCCAGTTGCTACATCACACAGATGGGGTCTCTTAAACCAAAATGGGCAGCAGGGGACTTTTACAGGATTATTCAGGCTGCCTGTTTTCCCTTAAGAGTTTCAGTTCTTAACCATTTCTGAGGGTATGTCCACTCTGACTGTTTTATCTGAGATTTAAATGTCCTTTGCATATTTCTTCCCAGGATCAAGAACTGATCTCATGACCTAGATGTTAAATTGAAGCTAACTATCCTCTTCCTGCAAGGTGCTTGGGCAATAAACAAGGAAAATCACTTACGAATTCAAAACCTGTGTAGTCAGAATTTCTGAAACTTACTGGGACACCACACAAGGTTAAAATCACTAGTTAGGAATGATCCATAAAAGGGTCACAGGGAGTGGTGTGCTTTCAAAAATGGCATCAGCTGCTCCTGAGTCACTGACCATTCAAAAACAAATTACTGGGAGCTTATGGATCAGTCAGTGCTCTGGAAAAGAAGCAAAAGACAAGATAATATTTGGTGTTTCCTATGGACTGCCAGGCTACATTAAAGCACAACTGAAGTTCTTGAAATACATCTCCCTAACACACAGAAGTTGTTGGAGAGTGTTATGCACTGTGGATGTTCCAGATCAGAACCGTCATACATACTTTGTGTTTTTAAAAAAAATCCACTGATTTTTAAAGTGACTACACTCTTTAGTTCTAGGAAAACTAAACTGAAAATTAATACTTGTTCAAGTACCCTTTACAAAATGCCACAAACCCTCAACATAGAAGGAAATGTTATCCACCAAAACTTGGGCTTAAAACATCACCCGGGGCTTAGAAAGGACCTGAATGCAGTTGTTTCCCATATTAAAGAGAGAAAAAGCTAAGACAAAAAAGAAAGGGAAGTTGATACAAATAGTAGCTGTAAGGGAAGTAGAATTACACAGGGACAGTTCATGGCAAGTAGAGCTAAAAAAAATAGGAAGATGAGGTTTTTCAAGTACATTTGGAACTAAATACTGACAGTATTGGTTCATTACTGTCACAGCAGATTATGACAATACAGAAAAATTGATGTGCTACTTCTGTGTTTGATACTGAAATAGCATCCTGACCTGGTGTGGTTGGTGGATAAGTACTGAAGATGAACTATGGGAATAAAATCTTAAGGCAAAACTCAGGCTTAGTTGATTTGGTGCCATGGAGAAAACTAAGAGGTGTTAAGGAACCACATGCAAAGACATTTCCAGAGAAACACAACAAATTACACGGATGGCAGTGAAACTGCCCAGCTGAGGTAACAGTATGATGCTAATTAGCCACTGTAGCCCTTAAAAGTTTAGATTCACAGTGGAGTTCCTTCCTACAACACACTGTAAATCAAACAGGAGTTTTCTCAGTCTTGTCCTATTTATTTTCAGAAGAAAGTGGAGAGCTCAGACTAACTCCCATCTCCTCAGTTTATTTTGGAAATGAATGAATACAGTAATTTGGTTTGGTTCTTCTCTCTAAAGCATTATCTCTCAACAAACATTCTTGACTCCAAGAAATCTACCACCCCCATAGTCTGTAGTAGCTCATCAACCATACTTTCAATTTTTATAAGCATGATTTTGGTTTGTAATTGGAATTTTTATTTATAAATCCCATTTACAGTATCCAATTTAATATAAAAAAAATTACTGAGAAGTGTATATCTAAATTAAAAGAAACCAAGTCACTACCACAAGCCAAAAGGGGTCATGAATTCCACAGCTAAGGAATAGTGGACTCCCATGTTCAAGTGGTAGGTTGGATGTAATTTGACAATAATTTGGGCAACGAGTGCTCCTAACAGATAAATCAATTTGGGGATTGACTATAAGAAGGAAACACTAATGTATAACAGAAATAGGTTTACCTGTTTATTTCACATTGGGTTCTCTATGTACACTGTGTTTTAACTTTGCATATAAATCTATTTCCAGTCATGGCAGCTGTCACAGCCCTGAAAGCACCAAAAGGCTCTGCTACCCCCTCTGTCCCTCAGAGGGGCCTGTCTACTCCTGCTCAACACTGCCTCTGATGCAGTGTGACTGTTGGACCTGGTCAGAATGCTGTTAGAGAGCAGTGTGGGGGCTGCTTCCCCTTTGCTCAAGAATTGCACTCAAGCTTCAGCCCCTAGCCCTTTCTTGAGCTAGGCTGCAGCTGTGACCCCACTGATCCTGCTGCGCTGGGCTGACTCTACCCCAGACCTGCCTTCTTACTGTGGACTTGTCCACCAGTCATTGAACTGGTGCCTGAACTGGGTTTTTATCACCAGACCTCACTCTGGTACTGTGGGACTGCACTGCTTGTCCGTAAGAGTGATGCTGCCTGCCCTCCCGCCAGCCCTGGCTCCCAGCTCTGCCTTCCCTTCCACAGCAGCCTGTTCTTTCTGCTCCCCGACTGCCCGGCACAGACATGTAGTTTAAAAGAGATAAATTTGGTACACCAAGGAATGTAAAGCCCAAAATTAAAAGCACACAGTGAAAAACCCCTTCAAGCTCCTTCTCTATTTTCCAGAATGTGAAAAAAACATGCAGGTGAATCTTAACAAGTACCCTGAGAGAATAATAACCTACATTACGTACAGCACTTGGAAAATGTGAAAAATTATCAGCAAGCCTGATTTAATGCTTTCTTTTCCTATATCCTGAACCACATAGTCTTCATAAAATACTGCTTTTTCAGGACAGAAGTGGTAGAGAAGTTACATTTTTGTTTTTGTTCGTACAGGCTCACAAAACCCCTGTAATTAGTTGCTCAGCACCACTTTGAGAGGAAGCAACATAATGAAACGTTCCAAGAACAAGCCAGACCAACCTGCTCTGCTGGTAGCGCTTTGCTTACTCCTCAGTTCCTGATTCAGTCCTGCCTGAGCTGCCTTTCACAGAATCACAGAATCACAGAATCTTAGGGGTTGGAAGGGACCTCAAGAGATCTTCGGGTCCAACCCCCCTGCCAAAGCAGGCTCCCTATCTCATATTACATAGATAGGCATCCAGACGAGACTTGAATATCTCCAGAGAAGGAGACTCCACCACCTCCCTGGGCAGCCTGTCCCAGGGTTCTGTCACCCTCACTGTGAAAAAGTTCTTCCGCATGTTGGTGCGGAACTTCCTTTCAAATCAACAGTTGTCCCACACATGCTGTAAAAAAACCTGAACAGTCCTTAAGTGCCCAGAGCCTCATTTTATGTAACTGCTTAGAGCCCGAGAGGCAGAGGTGCTTTACCAGCAAACTACAACCCTGGTCGATGCTGCAGCTTCAGTGTTTGAACAGTTGGTGCTGCTTCTCTTGCTGATCTCTCAGCTCCTCCAACTGCAAGAGGTCTCTCTCAGCAGTATCTGAGTATCACTCTCAGTAGCAAGACAAGTTTAAATTAGATTCACTGGTGCTTCAGGCTCACAAAACCTCAAAGTTGTTGTTTTACCTCTGGCTTACCTCTCTGCTTATAGCACGTATGGCACTTGTTTTGTGAAGTTCTAGCAGGATGCCATTCCCCTCACACTAAAGGTTACTCCTTCACATCACATTCAAAGAATTTATGAAGACGACCATTTTGGGAGATGAAAACCATTCAGTTTTGACATAGTCAATGTTATATTACACAATGCTGCCTTGAATTGCTCTGTTAGAAACTTGTACTGTATTTCCCATTATATCTCTTCACCTGAGTGCCGGTCTCTGCAGCTCCATTCAGTTGTAGTCTCAAGTGCCAAGGATGTCTTTCAGAATATGGGTTATTAGGACACAACTCCCAACTAGATGCAAAATTGGAGAGCGCTTATCAGGTGCCACAAAGTGGCAACTAGGGGCAGCAAAGCCGTGTTTACTTTCAAAAGCCCAGGACAGCAGCGTTTTCCAAGAACAAATACCTGTGTGGAGAGGCTGTGACCATTCAACACAGCCTTCAGTACTACAGGTAGGAAACTCTTCAACGGGAAAGAAGTAGCTATTAAGAGCTTATTGTGAAAACAGTAAATCTAGTTTAGCTAGAACTAGGGAAAAAAAAAGATAGGTGAAGGTGCATTTTTAACAGGACTAAGAGAAAACTTTAGGGTAGGGAAAGAAAACACTTTATATAATGAACCTAACTGAATTGAGAAGCTTGTGCTCCCTTTTGTATTCCTCTTCAAACGCACTTGTTTCATACTATGACCACAGTATTGTGCTTTTAATTTCTTGTGCTCCGTGACCTACGGTGCATGCTACAGAAGAGGTCATGATGAGCCAGCAGGAAAAAGTACTGATGCTGCCATACACTGTGATGAAGGGATACTTGCTGGAGAACGTCGGTCTTGCAATTTGAGTGAAACAAGCCACTTCTTCACACCCCCCTCCAAACCGTCCTTCTCTGATTTACACAGCTACGCGGTCGTCTCAAGGAAAAGCTGTCTCCGAGGAAGCACACAATAAAAGAGAAAGCTGAAAGCGACATGCGCGAGGTTCTCTCGTTTTCAAAGGAGAGGAGCTAAGAGGCCGGCTCCAACCCTACAGCGTGCACTCTGCGTGTCGCCACAGGGGCCTGTCCGTCCCCGCGGCCCAGGCAGGCAGGCAGGCAGGCAGGCAGGCAGGCAGCCACAGGAGCCCGGCCCGGGCGGTGAGTACGCCCTGCGTCTCTCTTTGCCTCCGCCGGAGAAACTTAGCGGGGAAATGGGGAGGCTGCTGCCCACCTCGTTACCGTATTGAGGCAGGGCCTAGGCGGCCGGAGGCTCTGAGCCTCAGGACGGGCGTCCCTAAGGGCCTGGCCGGCAACGCTTCCCGCCCCGCGCTTCAACAGTCTCCGGAGGCGGCCGGGGTGAGCGGGAGGGCGCAACTTCCGCCTCCCCCGCACCCGCGCGCCGCCACCGCCACTTCCGCCCGGCGGTTCCTCCTCCGGGCCGCCCTCTCCCGGCATGCACTCGCGCCGGAAGCGGCGAGCGACAATAACAAACATCGGCGGCGGCGGCTGCGCCAGGGCTGCCCGTCCCTGCGCCTCGCAGCCCGCCCCGCCGGCCCCGCGCCGCCCAACAGCCCGCCGCCTCTCCCCGCTCGGGCGCGGCGACTGCTGAGGCGGTGCGTTCCCCCGCGAAGCTGACGGGCTCGGCCGCGCTGTAGGGGGTGGGGGGGGGGCGCCGCCACCGCCGCAGGATGCGCGGCGCTGCCGCGGGACGCTCGGGTGAGTGGCGTCGGGTGAGGGGCGGGCTCCCCGCGCTGCCCCGCGCCTTGTCTCGGCCCCTTCCAAACGGGGACGAGGGCGGGGGTCCCCCCGCCACGGGGACTCGGTGCCTGGGAACGCGGCCTTGACAGGGGGTGGCGGACCCGACTCCGGACGCAGGGCTACACCCGCGGGGCGGACGGCAAGGAGCTGGAAAGGGGGGAAGAGGAGGATGAGGGGAGGGGGGCGGTTGGCATCCCGCTTCTGGCTCCGGTCCCGGAATGACCGGGTGACCCCCGCGGAACCGGTGTGGGAGTGGAGTGGGGGGCGGCGGTGTCGGCCCTCATCGGGGAGCTGCGGTGGCGGGGCAGTGCCGGGCGGCCGGGGCGCTCCCTCCCTCCCTCCCTCTCTCCCTGCCCAGGGCTCCGCTGCCAGGGCGAGGGACTCGCGGTGAAGTTACTCCAAGGAATGACTCAGCCTGGCTGCACCTCTGTGCTCGCCGCCGGCGGCGGTCGGACGAGCGCCGTGCAGAAGCGTTGTGTTTATAAGCGTCGCTCTGCCTTTCCCTCGGTTGTTTACTTGTTTCTGCTCCCGAGGAAGCACATGTCGTGTGCTGGACTTTCCCATCGTTTTCTCGTCATGGCTTTCGTGTTCGCTTTCAGGCTGCTGTGTTGATCCGTGCTGGCGTTTTCTTCTCGGTGCCCCCCAGACTTGTGGCTGACAGTGATCCAGATGTAGACATGCTAATAGGAGTCCTGGGAAATGTACATTAACCAATTATTGTAACACTCATGGTTCTTACTTAACTTCATTTAGAGATGGGGGGGGAGGGGGCTGGCTCGACCCTGAGATATTTGGAACCAACACAGAAATTTTAGTTTAGTGCTCTTGTAACCATAACTTTTCTTATGGTGTCATTGTTTTTTGATTAGGTGGGGTTTTTTTTTGTCTGAGGTAGTTAAGTGGTATGTTCTGTCCATGAGACATTCCCCATGGTCTGTATTTAAAGCTTTCACCTTTATTTCTTCATGGCCAAGAATGAGGAGACAGAGTGGGGTGTTTTTTTTCTGCTGCTCATGTAAATGTGTTAGAAGTACTTTGTGCAAGCAGCTTGGGGGAAGATCTTACACATTTGAAGTTATTTTGTTGACTGCTTGGTAAAAGAAACTTCAGCAGTGCTGAGGAAGTGATGAGGATGGAAAAAGTTGAAGCTCGCTCAGCTGGGAAGTACTGAGAGGAATACTGCCTGCTATAAATACTTTCTAAAGAAAAGTTGCACTATTATGGTAGAGTTAAATTGTGACCTTTAAGAATGTGTAATATCTAGTGCCTTGGGAAGTTTTTAGAACATGAAGCACATGAAGAAAGGAGTTTTTGTTAAAAGACTGGGTAACAGTAAACTTTAGTGCCGAGAAGCAAATATTAACGAGACTGACATTGAGAAGGCTGCAGGGGGACCTCATTGCAGCCTTCCAGTACCTGAAGGGAGCATACAAACAGGAGGGGAATCAACTTTTTAAAAGGGCAGATAATGGCAGGACAAGGGGGAATGGTTTAAAGCTGAAGGAGGGAAGGTTTAGATTGGATATTAGGGGGAAGTTTTTTACAGAAAGAGTGGTGAGGTGCTGGAACAGGCTGCCCAGAGAAGTGGTGGATGCCCCATCCCTGGAGGTGTTCAAGGCCAGGTTGGATGGGGCCCTGGGCAACCTTGTGTAGATCCAGGCCTGGAGGTTGGTGTCCCTGCCTGTGTCAGGGGGGTTGGAGCTCTATGATCCTCGGGGTCCCTTCCAACCCTTGCCATTCTATGATTCTATGAAAGTGTTCAGAGGATGTATTTGTACTTATTCTCAATGCTGTCAGGAACTCAAAGTGGCTTTATTATGTTGGGAGCAGTAAAGAAAACAACTTACTGTAGAATGTAAGGTAAGGGGCTTCAGCTGTGCTAGTCAGAGATGGAAATACAAACAGGATCTGTTAGTATAATGGATTAGTGTAAGGATTAGGCCATTAATTGTACTTTGAAATTATAGTGTTTGGTTTGGGGTTTTTTTGGTGCCCTTTGTATAAGTAGCTACATGTTTCGTTGATTAAAAAAATCTTACGTTGTGTTGATCTAGCCTTATGCTCAGCACAGATCTGGGTTATTAGTGTCTGAGATCATATTTGAGGGGCTGGCTCTCTCCCCATGTCATGTTACCATATTTATAATTAGAAGCATATGCAGCAGATTTGCACTCTGGAGAAGAGGGCAAGGATTATTTTGAGTTTTTTGTGGTGTCTGTTTTAAACATTGTTTGTCCCTGAACCTGTTGGAACACAGCTAAGGTTACATAGTCTTGCAAAAAATGAAAGTGAAAAACATAAACTTGTAGCATGTTTCTTAGAATTTCAGTTACTGTGGTTGAGTAGGGGGTGAGTATATGTGGGGGGATGGGAGTTGCACGTGTCGATTTGTTAGTACGTGTCTTTTGATAAGAGAGTGGCAGTTACAGTAAGGTTGTTTGAAAGTTCTTTTTCTCTGTACATTGTTCTGTAGGGGAGGTTGTTATCAGTGTGTTCTTAAGTCTTTATTTGGTTTTAAACTGGCAGTTAGTTTCTGTGGAAGACTCTCCTGAGTTGTGTAAAGGTCTTGTCACTTACTGTACAGGTTGGGTTCATTCACTTATGGTGGTAAAGTCAAAATGGAAAGAAAAATAAAGCATGCATACCTGGCTGTCACACGAGCTACTTCGGAATCACTTGGACAGTGTCCAAGCAGTCATGCCTTTGTCTCCTACATATGCATATTGGTCAAGAAAGTTATGCTCCTGATTTTGGTACAGAGCTCAGTGGCATTATATGATGAGTTTTTGAAGAGAAAAAGGAACTTGTTAGTGCTCTACTACTTTTGGGGGACCCTGCTAATAATTGGTGTTCTGATGCAAGGTTGATAATCAGTATTATCGAGTAGCTAACACTTGATTACAAGATACCAACTTATGTAGTATATTGTAATATACTGCAGGACCTGATTGAATATACTGATGCCAGGCAGGCAAAAAAGTGTCAATAGTATGTAAATTACTAATCTTATTGCTAGAATTACAAAGCAGTAGCTTCTTTGTCAGAGTAGTTTATAGCTGCTTTGTCAGAGTAATGATTTCAGTGTACAAGCTGCAAGATCTTTACATGATATTTTTGTCATAAAAGCCTACAGCATGATTAATAGTGATAAATTGCCAGCAAGGATTTTTGTCAGCTAATTAGGATTCTACGGTTATTGTGAAAGTTGCTTGCCTATTTGAGAGTTAATTCACCTCACAGATCCACTTTCAATTTAGTTTTGAGTTCAGTTGGAAGAAAGGTTGGAAGACATCATTACCATGGATCATTTATTTCTGTCCCCATTTGTAAGCAGAGCTGGAAGTGGATATGCTTTGGTAATGTTTGTTCTAAGGGGATTTGAGCATAACTAAATTGTTAATGATGTGTAAATCATACCTAAATTGTTGGCACTTTTTGATTAGAAATGTCAAACCAAATTTCTTTGTCCAAAATTTTCAATCAGAGGTTCAGATGGGGCTGGCTGGTCAGGAGACCCACCTGAGGTGTCAGGGCAATTCTTTCACATCCTCTGTACATCTCCAGGTGTGTATTTTCCTTTTGTGGTTCAGGTTTGCAGTTCCTGTGTGGCTCCAGTAGGGTCCTGAGCTCAAGCAACAGGTAGCATAGTTTTGTACGTGCATCCAAGACATTGACAGTTCCTTTTTGGAACAGGTATTGCAGCTGGGCCTGCTCTCTTTATTGCATCCAGGTGAAGTGGTTACAGTGTGAGGTGTATAGATCCCTAGTAGTTTGTGCACATAGAAGATCAGCTGTTGTAGCATGTGGTAGCCTGATTTTCGTGTGAAATGGCATTAAGTGTTGTTAGGAATTTCTCTCTGACCTATATTGATACCTGTTGATTAAAAGCAAAATGTAAAACTGCTTTGCTGACTAGTTGGATTCCAAATGTCCTGCATCTGTACTCAAATAAGGAGAATGATGTGCAAATGTTTGAGACTAGTTCTGGTTAACAAATATTCTAGTGGGACTCTGAGTTAAGAACATGCTTTTATTTTCTTGTTATGAAATAGCTCATATTTTCTTACCTTCTAAGACTTATTTTTGAAACAGCATTTTTGATCTTTCTGGGCATGTAGGGAAATGGTGGTGGTGAAATAATGTGTTTAGCATTTCAGTTGCCTGTATTTTTTTTTTTTACTGGGAGGGATTAATTGAAACTAGTGTCTGTATGATAGAAATACAATATATCAATCATTATTTTTGAAGATGTGTATGAAAGGCCAGTATGCTGTTTTCAGTTTGAACAGACTGAAAGCTGTATTTTTTAGGTAGAAAGCAGCATTGAAGAACTGATTAAAGAGAAAGTTTTACTTCTGTCAGGGATTTAAAAAAAAAGACAACTTTTAGTGAAATTAAAAGATAAATTCTGTTAAGAATGACACTTTGCTGAGATCTGACTTCTTAACATTTGAAGCAGCTGCTTCTAAATTCACAAATCTTGTTCTGATTTAGTGTTCAGGTTCTTTTTTGTTACTGGCTTACCACTTTTTTGGTATAATTGAGTATTTTACAGAATGTAGCATGAACATATGCTCTTTTGTCTATTATGTATAGTCTACATATGGCTGCAGCAATTTTTGCTATTTATTATTTGAATGGTGGTGTTTCCCTGATATTGCAGGGACTCTAAATGCCAGTAGTTTATCTCACATTTTATTTTGGGTTCGTTGATGCCAAGTAGCAGTGCTGGTATGTTGCAAGTGTGACTGTCAGACCCTTATTTAGTGTAGTTGTGCCTGGGATAAACAGTTCATGCTGACAAAATGGTGCTCTTACACAGTTTTCCTTCCATCCTCCAGAGTGTGTATTTTTATTAAATTCAGATGAAGAGGAGATTCTTATGTAAGAATATATTGTGTAACTGGACTAGCAGCTCACTTCTAATATATTATGCTTATGCTATACTGCAAGTATTCTACTAGTAAACTCAAGATGACTTATTTGCCTATTGTAATTAAAAAATATTCCTTACAAATCCTTGTGTTGCCTGCTGATCGAAGGAGACTTGATTCAAACCCAGTGAGTGGTTATTTAAACAAGAAATGAGAATGTGACTCAAAATCCTCAGTTCTGTCTGAACGGAAAGAGGGGGTGTAACGTGTAAACTTAACTTTACTTACGTTATGTGAAAGACTCAGGAGATAAAGTAACTGCAGGTTTCATAAGGCAGATGTAATGTAACAGAGATTTCACATGTGTGTTGCGGCTGCAAACAGCACAACCTGGGTTCTATAAGGGAGGAGGACAAATGGCAGTATCTTGACATTTGTGGGTTTATGGCTTTGGTTTTTTGGGTGGGGTTGTGTAGTTCTTAGGTTGGTGATATTCTCTAAAGGGATGTATTTGTGCACTTTGTTAGCTGTTTTAAATTTCCAAAGATTTATCCCAGAAAGGTAAAGGACAGTTGAAAATTACTAAAGGGTTTTTATGAGATAAAAATGTAATATTCTTCAAACCCTTGCCGCAGCTTTCCTTATTTCTCAATACTTGCTGTTACCTTCTCTATGCCAATAGCGATCTGAAGGTGATAATCATGTAACGTTGCCAAAAATACAGACTTTTGAGTTTGTATTCATGGAGAGGGTGGGGGTTATATTGACTCTGCTTGTTGCTGGTGGTCCTTTTCTTCTCTGTTTCAGATACTTCTGAAATAAAACCATGTTGATCAATATGAGATCGTAGGTGACATGAATTTATAAGGAACGTAAAAATGAGAAATTAGTGAATTTCCATCGTGAAAGTGCATGTGTTAAATTTATAAACATCCATGTGAATAAGGAATTTGAAAAGAGGTTTAAAGTTGCTAATCATTTGAACAACTTACCAAGATGTTGGTGTGCTCTATTAGTGGAAAATGTTAATGTTATTCTAAAATATGATTGCTTATGAATAGAAATTAAGGAAGAACCTGTGATTTATGTAGGCAATCAGACTAAATCTAAAGGAACTTGTCTTACATTTCATCATTATTGATCTTTTACTTTCTTTTCTATCTGTAGTGTTTTCACTCCTGTGAAATAAATGCCATTTAATCAGTCTTACTTTCTGTACTTTTATCCTTCCAAGTATCACAGAATCACAGAATTGTAGGGGTTGGAAGGGACCTCGAGAGATCATCAGGTCCAACCCCCCTGCCAAAGCAGCTCCCCAGCTTATACTGCACAGATAGGCATCCAGATGGGTCTTGAATATCTCCAGAGAAGGAGACTCCACCACCTCCCTGGGCAGCCTGTCCCAGGGCTCTGTCACCCTCACTGTGAAAAAGTTCTTCCACATGTTGGTGCGGAACTTCCTGTGCTCCAATTTGCAGCCATTGCCCCTTGTCCTGTCTCCACTGACCAAAGAAAAGGGGCTGGCCAATTCCCCCTGCACCCCATACTTAAGATATTTATAAACATTGATTAGGTCCCCCCTCAGTCTTCTTTTCTCCAGGCTGAACAGCCCCAGTTCTCTCAGCCTTTCCTCATAGGGGAGATGCTCCAGGCCCTTAATCATCTTCGTAGCCCTTCTCTGGACTCTCTCCAGGAGATCCCTGTCCTTTTTATATCAGGGAGCCCAGAACTGGACACAATACTCCAGGTGGGGCCTGACCAGGGCAGAGTAGAGGGGGAGGATCACCTCCTTAGACCTGCTGGCCACACTCCTCCTGATGCACCCCAGGATCCCATTGGCTCTCTTAGCCACCAGGGCACACTGCTGACTCATGGCCAACCTGTCATCAACCAGGACCCCCAGATCCTTCTCCACAGAGCTCTTCTCCAGCAGGTCATCCCCCAGCCTGTACTGATACATGCAGTTGTTCCTCCCCAGGTGCAAGACTTTGCACTTGCTTTTGTTGAATTTCACCTGGTTTCTCCCTGCCCAGCTCTCCAGCCTGTCCAGGTCTCACTGGATGGCAGCGCAGTGTTCCTGCGTGTCAGCCACCCCTCCCAGCTTTGTATCATCAGCACTTGCTGAGGGTGGATGCTATTCCCTCATCAAGGTCGTCAGTGAATATATTAAACAGAACCTCATACTATCCACATAAAAAGGAGTGTGTGTGTGTGGGAATCCCTTGTCAAGTTATGATTGGGAGGGCAGGGGGAGAGAAGTGGACTCGTAGTCTGTATTTTGACAAACTCTCATGGATTGTATCTGTAGTAATTGCTGATTTTTGAGTTTCCTTAGCCCACTCTTTAAGAGGATACTGACTTTTTTTTAACAGGTTCCCATTTATCAGAAGTTACCTATTAATAACTGCCAATGGCATGTGCAGCTAGGAATGTGAATGATGCCTTCTGGAAATTCTCACTTGTCTTCTTGGATAACTGTGCTGGCATTCGGTCCCCCCTTGTATTCATCAGCCTCTTTCCAGCCTTAGTTGTAGTGTAACGGTTTTTGTGGCTGTGTAAGGAACTGGGTTGTGGAACTAACTTGAGCTAGTAGTAACCTGGGGAAGTGTGCTGTTTCTAACTCGTTATGTCAAAGTAATCCAGTTTACTTCATAGAAGTGTGGAAAGTTGCATCACTGGATGTTTGTGCAGGGAGAGAAGTGGAAGAAGAATTGGCTGAGGAAAGGGACTTGTAAGTCTGATGCTCTTACTATAACTAGTGCTTATGTGGCTGTGGTCTTGGTTTATCAGAGAGTGTCAAGTGAAAGAAACATTGGTGCCGACTTGTCTGAGTGTGATGTAAGAAACAAAGGAATTTTGTTGGCCATTTCTTGCAGAATTGTTTGCAAACACAGTTAGGTTTTGTGCTAATTATTTTTAAAGAGTATATGTCTACAGGGAGAACCTTCTCACCAGTATGGAGTCAGTAACTTGAATAAAACCACCTGAAGCTCTACATATCCAAGAACACCATTCTTTGCAAAGTGAATATGTTAATCTCTGTAATTGGAGGGAGCCTAGTAGTCTACAAATGCTTTTGAAATAGCAAAATTACACATTAAAAGAAGCTGACAAAACCTTCAGTTAGCTTTGTCAAAGACCAACTCTCAGACAGCTGTGGAAAGACTGTTTCTATCAATTAAAAACAAAGAAGAAAGAAAAAGGGTACTTCTGCAGGCTGTGGGCTGTTTCCTAGCAATAAGAATGTCAGAGAACCTTGGTGTTCTGAGGCACAGAAATCTCAGTTTCTGTCAGCGAAGAGATACAGGCTTTTTGAAAGATGTGAAGTTGGGGTTTTTTTACTGTTGGAGGCAAATAACTTTTGGCTGATCCATTGTACAGATTGATTTGGCAGCAGCTCCTCAAATCAGTGGAGAGTGCAGTGTAAATAGAAGCAAACCCTCAAATCTGTAGCTTCATAATTATGTACATATGGAATCATGATACAATGCCTAATAATGGGCTTGTTGCCTCATAAACATATTTGAAACTATTGCTTCTATACAACTCATGCTGTATATTGTGTCTAAACTTGTAAGAAGCTGCATTGTTTTGGGCCACACCAATTTTGGAGCTACACAATGTTTTCTTACCAGCATGGATGAAGTTGCTTTTGATCTCCTGCTCTTCCACCATAAATGTTGAGGATATCTGAAGGAATTGCTGCACTTTCTCTGCTGTGTGAGGAGCTTTCATGGAATTCAGAATTTTAATGGAATGCAGGAGCATATATTGGGGTCATATATATAACTCCACAGTTTTAAGTTGGTACTGTGTAGTACTTGCTACCCGTTACTGATTTTCCAGTTGGGTGGTGAGGATGTTGTGACTTGTAGTCTGCAAGCAATTGAGAGAGACTTCAGGGCATTGGGATGGCTAGTGAGAGACTCTGGGTGGGGCACAGGTGTTTTTTAAATCCTTCCAGTTGCAAGTGCTGACAGGAGTAGGAGGGTACAATCTTTAAATATGTAGCTACATGGCACCAGGTATGCTGGCATCCAGTGGGAGACACCTTTTTCAAAGGAGGAAGAGGGTCTTTACCCAAGAAATGTCAGGGCTGATTGACAGAGCTTTAAACCAGATGTGAAGGGGGAGTGGCATAATATCAAGATTGTCTGTGATGAGCAGCAGGATGATGTGCCAGGGTTGGAGGGATGGGATGATAGAAAGGGTCCCCAACCTGTTGCTTTGAGGCATGTAGTGGGCACTGCATCACAGGTGAAGTCTTACAGAGACAAGTCAGAGGCTCCTGTTGTAATAGGAGACAACAGGGCAGTTTCCAGAGTGTGGCTATTGATGGTTGCAAGCTGTTCGGAAGGGGCAGGAGAAAAAGGAGGGCTTGAAGATATTGCCCTCCATCTTAAGAAATGGATAGAGTGTGAAGAAATATCTCTAAAGAATAGTCATGAGCAGGTTGAAAGCTTATGGGTAAGAATTGGGGATCGTGACAAAGGGAGCCCTGTGGTTGTTGTCTACTACAGGCCGTTCAATCAAGGGGAGCTTATAGATGAAGCTTTCTTGCTCCAGCTCCAGGAGGCATCAACCTCCCAGGCTCTCATCCTGCTTGGGGGGTTTCAACCACCCTGACATCTGTTGGAAAAGTAGCATGTATGCAATCAAAGAGACTCCTGGAGTGCCTAGAGGAAAACTTCCTGAGACAGGAAATAGCCCTACTCAGGAGAAGTGGTATTGGACCTGATGGTCAGCAATGCTAGTGAGCTCACCAGGGATGTCAAGATTGGAGGCAGCTTGGGCTGCAGTGATCACACACTGATGCAATTCACTGTCCTAAGGTGTATGAACCAAATGAGAAGTGTAGTCAGGACCATGAATTTTGGGAAAACTGACTTTCAGCTCTTCAAGGAGTTGGCCAGTAGGACCTCCTGGGAAACAGTCCTTAAGGGCGAAAGGGTAGAACAAAGCTGGCACATCTTTAAGGACACTTTCAACAAAATACAAGAGCTCTTGATCTCCAGGTGTAAGAAACTGGGCAAGGAAGTCAAGAGACTGGCATGGCTGAGTCGAGACCTGCTGGTCAAACTCAAAGACAATGTGGAACTACACAGTCAGTGGAAGTGGGGCAGATTACCTGAGAAAAGTACAGGGATATTGCCTGGTTGTGTAGGGATGACATCAGGAAGGTCAAGGAGCAGCTGAAGTTGAACTTGGCAAGGGATGCCTTGCCCACCCTGCCCCCTCGCCCCTCACCACCCTCCCCCCCTCGCCCCAATGAGCGACTATGATGAACTGGTAGCAACAGATAAGGAAAAGGCTGAGGTTCTTGACTTTTGCCTTGGTCTTTACTGCAAACTCTTTTCTCACCACTTTCAAGTTGATGGCCTGCAAGACAGGGACCGGGCAGACAGAAGGACAAAAGTCCCTTGCATGGTAAGTGAAGGTAAGGCTCATGACCATCTGAGGAACCTGAATATGCCCAAGTCCATGGGACCTGATGAGATGCATCCTAGAGTTCTGAAGGAATTGGCTCATGTAGTTGCCAAGCCACTCTCCATGATATCTGAAAACTCATAGTGATCAGATGAAGTTGTTAGTGACTGAAGAAGAGGAAACGTGATGGCCATTTTAAAAAAGGATAGGAAAGAGGACCCTGGAAACTACTGACCTGTCAGACTCTCCTCTGTGCCTGGGTAGATCATGGAACAGATTCTGCTAGAAGCTATGTTGAAGCACATGAGGGCAGGGAGATGATTTGAGACAGCCAGCATGGCTTTCCTAGGAGGAAGGTTCTGCACCTGGGTTGAGCCAATCCTCATCATCAACACAGGCTAGGAGATGATGTGCTAGAGAGCAGCCATGCAGAGGAGGACTATGGGGTACTCATGGATGACACGCTCAACATAAGCTGACAATGTGCTCTTGCAGCCCAGAAGGCTGACTGTAGCCTGGGCTACATCAAAAGGAGCTTGACCAGCAGGTCAAGGGAGGCGATTCTGCCCCTCTACTCTGGTGAGACCTCATCTGAAGTACTGTGTCCAGCTTTGAAGCCCTCAGCACAAGAAGGACATGGACCTGTTGAAACATGTCCAGAGGAGGGCCATAAAAATGGTCAGAGGGCTGGAGCCACCTCTTTGAAGATGGGTTGAGGGAGTTGGGCTTGTTCAGCTTGCAGAAGAGAAGGCTCTGGGGGCCTTCCAATACCTTAGAGGTGCCTATAAGAAAGCTGGAGAAAAACTGTTCACAAGGGCATGTAAAGTAGAATAAAGGGTAACTTTTTTAAATTAGAAGAGGGTAGATTCAGGTGGGATATTAGGAAAAAGCTCCTCAATATGAGGGTGGTGGATCTCTGGAACGGGTTGCCCAGAGAGATTGGAGGCCCCATCCCTGGAGATACTCAAGGTCAGGCTTGATGGGGCACTGAGCAGCCTGATTTAGTGGACATGTCCCTGCGTACTGCAGGGGGGAGGTTGTACTTGATGACCTCCAAAGGTCCCTTCCAACCTCACACATTCTACCATTCTAAATGATTCTTCTTAAAGAGGAAAATTAAAAACCTCTTACATACTATGAGTTACTGAATACTGAATTACCGAGTTTTGAAATTCCTCTTGAGTGAATTGAGAATTAGGGGGCTTAGACATGTTCCCTGGTTGCTCTGCAGAATCGCAGCTTTGTCCTGTTCAGTTTGAGTCTTGCTTTACTGACCAGCAGCTGAGTTTGAGAGCTGCTAACACCACAGAGACAGGTGAAGATGCTGTAATTAAGTAACTGCCTCTGTGCCTGATGCACATCTCAACAGAGTATAAATAGAGCTCCAGATGGCACCTTACAGGTGTCAGGGATTGACAGCCTTTCTTTAAGACTACAGTGTCTTGAAAATGAGGTTTAAAGGCTTTGATTAAGGTGGTAATGGGAGATAGGATCTTCACTTGGAGTAATATGTATCTCTGTGATTAGATGTGGGCTTCTGTTTAAATTTATGTTGGAGGAGCAGGGCATGAAATTCTTTTCTGCAATGGGGCCAGGAGGAGCCCCTCATTCATTCATCACATGCTTTAGGTGCCTTTGAAAGCACGCTCCATTTCAACAGCGGGTTGTCTGGATAAGGGTGGGCATTTGCATTGTGTTTTAGAAACGAAACCATTTCTGTTGCTAAAAACATTAGTAAAGAATGTATGCCCTCATTATGAGGTCATTCTGTCTGTTCTTCTAATGGTCGTAGTCTTGTGTAAAAGTAAGGTATTTCTGGTTTGTGTTGGTTGCAATATGGAAGAAACCTCCTTGAAGCCTGCCTTGAGAGATGATCTTACAACTAGCATGAAGGAGTTTGGTTCCTTAAATTCAACTTCAGTCTTAAAGTTCCTTTTGCTTTGATACTAGGACATATGTGATCTAAAATCCATTGTTTGAGGCAAGGTGTACAAGTTAGAGCAAGAGAGCATTTATTTTTGAGAAGGGCATTTGAAGAAGCACAGAGGTAGAAGACAAGTTAATAGAAGAAAGTGAATTTCATTGAAAGGAACATTTTGTGCCAGTCTCACGTGTTTGTCTTTTCTAGAGCTGCCTAAGTTGAAGTGAAACAGGAAATCCTGCTCTAAAAGGAGATAAGAGAAAGTTGAAATCACAGGAATTGCAGCATCTCAAAGGCAGAGCTTAAGCTGTGCTGTGTGGAAATGAAGCACAAATTAATAAAATGTTAACGTGCCCCAAAGTTTGCTCTGCATCTCCATAGCTAATAAAGGTATATTCCTCTCAAGGGGACATGTTCTCCTAATGAGTTATTTAGTGAAGGAGGAATAGCACTTCAGTCTTTTAAGGATGTGATGGACTTGCCAGCCTTTGCCTCAGATGAATTGACCTTTTGACAGGCAGGAATTCTGCAGTGATCTCTCCTGTGAGAAGCCTGACCCCTGTAATCAGGGGTGACACTTATGACTCATCCTGGAGGCGCTATCTGTTACCTGCACTACAGCATTGACTTGTCCGCAGTACATCCTTTACTAGCAGCACACAGATGTTGATCCTACAGAGTTATGTGAATGCCTCATAGTTAGTGATGTGGAATAGCAGGCTTGTGAGTGGGCAGTAAGAGTCTTGCCTTTCTTGGGTAGTTAAGCTGGTCTGCTTGCAGAGTTTAATCCTTTCCAACCTAGAGGTACACGTGGAAGGTGCAGAAGAATTTGGGCCTCTTGGTTCCCTCTGACCTGGGAGATGAAGCATTGATAAGTACAGCACTTACTGTACAGATTTGCAGCAGTACTTCCCCAGGCACAAAAAGCAAGGTAGCTTATAGTGTTGGTGTGTTGCTGTTACAGAAGATGGAGTTTTAAACACTGGGCTTAAAGGAAAGCCATGGCTTTGGCATAGCTTAGTTTAAATTCCAGGGGGTTAAAGAAAAATGTATTAATTACTTTGTTTGCTTAAGTTTGACTGGCTTGTAATCCAGTTTTAAGGGAGGCGTGGGAAATGAGATGTCAAAAACATATGTACGAACTTAAATGCTGGAATACTGTAGAGGAAACTGGGCTTTAAAGTGAAGTTGATAATGCCCCTTTAAACCAAACCAGCATACGTAAATGTTAATTTCTGTCTTTGTCCAGCCCTGAATACTATATTTCAGTGTTTGAGTTTCTGAAGTTGGAAAGAATTGTTGGAAACAACAGAGGAGTTGGAATTGGATAATAGAGTGTGTGTGGATACTGCACTTAATGTCAGAAATGGGTGGGTAATGCAGCTGTAGAGTGGAGTGCTGTGAAACTCATGAGACCTCCTACTGTGGTTACAAAAAAGGAAAGGCCTATAAACAGAGGTTTATTTCCTTCTACAGATGTAACAGTGAACATGTTCTGAACTAAGTAAGATACATTTCAAAACTGCTAAATGGCATGCATTGAAAGTATTGATCAATACAGACTTCAGAAGTACTTAGTTGAAGAATTTGTATTCATAAAATCATAGAATGTGTTAGGTTGGAAGGGACCTTTAAAGGTCATGTAGTCCAGCCCCCGTGCCATTAACGGGGACATCTTTACTAGGTCAGGTATTGGACAGGAAAAGCTTGCAATACTTTCATGAGGTAAAGCAGATGTAGTAATTGCATTGCAATGTAAACAAAATGTTAGAGGACTGAAATAAATTTTACAACCAGCATAACACCTTCATGGCTGGTTTTGTTGGCTAAGGTAACAAAATATACAAATTCTGAATTAATTCTGGAAGCTTTTTCTACTTCTTGTTATTCTTTCATTTTTGTCATCTTGTTTGTGTTTACCATAATCTGTCTGCTCTAGCAGCTGCTACAGAAACTTCCTTTTCAAATTTTCAGCTATGTTTTTAATGTTGTTACTGATAATTCATAGTTGCTCATCATATGAGCTTCCATCCTATAATTTGAAGGATCTAGTTTATACAGTAGTGTGGATCAAATGTTACGGGTCACACAGTTCAAACAAATTAGTTGTGTAGATTAGTCTTTTTGTTACATTTTAGCTCATTACATAGTTATTAGTTGTCAAATTCAGTGATTATTCAACTCCTGTTAAAATGAATTGAAATAATTGCAGCAACTTAACACTAAAAAGCCTGAACTGGTCACACTGTAATGCTGAAAAAGCCTGAAATTCTCTTAATCACCTGTTGTAATGCAAAGGAGAATAAAATCTATGTGATTATGGATGTATATTCTTGAAGCTTTGTGGTAGCTGACTTTCACTCCAAGCTTATGTTAAAAGCTTGTGTTACTGCAGGATGACAATATTCTTGAATATGTGGAACAACCTCAAAAACTAATTTGTGATACGTATCTGACTCTGCTAGTAATAGTCTGCTGTAACCTGGCTTTTGAACTGTGGTCACTTTTCATACATCTTCCCCTTCAGTTAAACTTGGTCTTGGTTGGCCAGATGCAGACAGATGTCATCCAGAGATGCAAGACTAGAGTGCTCTCAAAATCCAGTTTTATTCTCCATTCTGAAAGCGTGCACTGAATTTTGTGGCAGGCTTGGGAATGGGTGAATTCTACTTTTCCTTTTTTTGCTTTGCTTTTGAAATAGTAACCTAGAGACTGTACGGATTTGTCCTGCCTGTATGAGTGTAGTTCTCTTCCCACAGGATTTTTCATTGAAATGTTGTGTGGAAGAAACACCACTTGGGTTTTTTTGACTTCTTAATAGTTGCAAAAGAATTAGAAGAACAGAAATTAACAGTGTTGTAATCCTAGAAGTGTTTCAGTAGTTTCTTGTGATTCACATTAATGTGCATTACTTTGATCTAAAGCAAGTATTCATAAACTTATTTTGCTCAAGTACAACTACTGACTGCTGATAAACTGGAAGAGGACACTTCTGTGTTCCAGTGGTGTTCCAGTGGTGGTACTTTAAACACGTTGCTTTTTTCCCTTTTATTGCACCTTTGCTTCTGACAGTGTGATGTGTGTGCATTGTTCATAGAGGGAAAGAGGGAGTGGGCAGGAGGGAGGAAGGTAAGTGGTGGCACATATGCGTCGTCTGTTCCAATTGTATGAAATACATGTAATAGTTGGGGGGGATGGGGGGGTGTCTTTCCCTTATTGTAAGGGTTTTGAGTTTGGGATAAAGTGTTTTTCATTTACTGTTAGTAGCATGAGTTGTATATAATGATTTACACATTCTAATGGTTTTCAGGCTTCAGCAAACCTATTTTTAGTACTGGATTATCACCCTTTATAGTGCCCGATCATCTTCTCGGGAGGCTTGCTAGGGCATTAACGTGATAGAAATAATGCGTGTTTGCAGTTGGGAATCTGATTGTGAACTTGCTTGACTGTCCTAAGCCAACTGCTTTTCACCACCTTCCTTCTCTTGGCTGCCCTCCTTTGGTGCTGCTACTTATCTGAAAAGTTACAAGGAACTAGGGTAGCAAAAAAAAGAGTACCTTTGGTGATCTGGCTCACTGTGATTGTTGCAGATGCCATTGTATTTTAAATAGCAGTTCTGGGAGAGGAAGCCCCTGGAAAGGACGGTGGAACAAGCAGCTGGGAACAGTAACACCTTCAGTTTACTTAAAAACGAAACCAAAAACTAACAAATGTTTTGAAAGTAGGTGAATGGATTAACAAGCAAGATTACCGTATTTCAGGTAAAGAAGGTGATGCTGATCTGTTGGATACAGCAGCAGGATAAGACTCTTCATTCAACAACAGTAATGTGTGCCTTTTTGCAGTGTATTGTGTTTTGACATGGCTTTCTGTATTGCTCTTATATTAGCCATCTGTACCAGTTCTGGAAAATACTTTCAGTTAATGGACATACAAGCAGCTCTTCTTGGGGAGCTATATCTGCCTCCCTGGAAATACTGAAGTGTAACACTACAGGTTACTTTAAACCAAATTTGTGGTCAAAAATAAACATTTAGCAGTTTTGAGCAGACTTGTAACTGTGCAGCATTGTTAAATGAGAAAAATACTACCACATAACTACTCTTTCTGGCGTTGGCATACACTTGTGGGTTAGAAGCAAAGCTCATACTAAAATCCTGACATTTTAATAACACTTGTAATTGCATTCAGTATCTTTTTTTTTTTTCCCCCAGATCTTCTCTGGCTTTGAACAACCATGCTACTCTGTTGCCAAAAAACAAGTAAAGCAAATGTGTGCATTTATTCTCTTGAATTTGAAGAAGGTGGTAGCTTTGTATAGTTCCTGAAGGTAATTCTTTCTTTGCTTGAAGCTTAAAAGTTTTAGACTTCTGAAGCATGTGTGGCAGATGCTATCATAAATATTTTTGGACTTGATAATGTTTTTTCTTTCTGTGTTTTAAATAGTTAGCTTTAGTGTTAAGGTATAGTGGGGGAAGTATTGATTAAAATTTCACTTTATGTGCATGAGGCTTCTGAATAGATTCTCAGCTTGGAAAGTTATGTTTATTTGAAAACTACTAGGTACTGTACAAGCTTTTTTCTTTGCTTAGGTGGAAAAGAACACTTTTTTTTTTTGGTGGGTGCTCCATGGTGCTTCTTTTAAGCATTGTATTTAACACGTTTGTTTCTGATTCTACCTGGACCATGATCACAAATACTCTTTATGAAAAGGGTGTGTGTGAGTCTAAATTCTTTGAGGAAGGTTTCAGCATTAGTAATAAGCTATTGCTAATTTGTTCTTGGTGTTCAGCCATTTTTGTCTATCTAATAACTTTGTTTATAGAGTATATTGTGTTTTTCCAGTGTAAGTTGTAACTGGTGCTGTTGAGCACACAGTAAATTTCAAGTGCAAGGGACAACAAAATTCAATTCAGATCAAATTATTTAACTAGAGGCTTTTTTATTTGGTATCGTTCAGCTTTTGTAGCCTTGTTGTAAAAATGCATGTTTTCACTAGTTTATTTACAATGTTTAATGCTTGATAAGTATCTGGAAAGCCACTCTCTTGAAAGGAAGCTCTTCTGATTTTCTGGAATTGTTATTCTGGTAAAACATCTTTTAGTTATTTTTTTTCTCTATGGTTTGTCAGGTTTTTTTCTGTGTAGGCAAAGAGATAAATGCAAATTCAGACTAATTTTAGAACAGCTGCATAGACCTTATGTGTGTGTGTGTGTCCTGTTCACATTTCAAGGAAAGGGAGACTACTTCTATTTCCTGTGAAGTAATTTAATCCAAAAAGTCATTTTTGTAATGGTATGAGAATATTGCTGAGTGGCTAAAGCTCTTACAGTTTAACACTTCCAGGTCATTAGTGACCAAAGTGCTCATTGTACTTCTGCAGGAGCTTTGTTAGTGTGGAGGAGAAATTATTCATAAACTTCTTAGCTCCTGTAGAGGAGAAAAGAAAAAGGCTAAGTATTTCAGTGATAAAATTTCAGACTAAACATCAGTGTTTTACAGAGCAGTTCAATGCTTTTAATTTGTGCTGTACACTAAAAAAACATCTGCTTGTGGTCACTCATCCAGATGCTTGTAGGAAACAGGATTGAGAATGTGTCCAGTGTGTTGGACTGCACATTCACGATTACTCTGTGTTTGTTATTGATGATGAAGAAAGTAGCTACATATTTAGCTAGGGATTAAAACAGAGGAAAATATTTTTTAAAGCTACCTCTCCATAATTAAATTATGCAAAAAGAAAGAACTACATAGTAGCTCTTTTTAATCTTTTTTTTTTTCCTAATGATTCCATATGCAGGAGTGAAAAAAACTGTGGATAGGGATAGTAGTGAGCAGATAGACTTTGTAACTCTAAATTGAGGAATTAATACTTATCGGATAGTCATGATGCTGTCTGTAAAATCTAGAAATGTTTTCTGGAAATAACTATCTGATATGGTGGCTTCTGCAATTGAAAGTCATCTTTTCTCTTTTTGTCTCTCATTTTCTCTGTCTCTTCTCTCTTTTCATGTGTTCTCCTAACCATCTGCATCTGTGGAGGCTTACCTTCCACATTTACATACAGAAGCATCTGTATGTTTATTAATGGATAAAGAACTGTGGAATATGAGAGCTGATATTTACCCACTGTATTTTTTTCTAAAGCTTGTACATGCCTGTTTTGTAACTCATGCTTAAAACTAACATTGATTATTTTTTTCAGTTTCTAAATGGTTTTAGCTGTGGAAGTTACAAACTTCAGAGACCTAAAGAAATCATCATGAAGCTATATGTATTTCTGGTCAACACTGGAACTACCCTTACCTTTGACACAGAACTTGCTGTACAAAAGTAAGAAAGTAAATTAATTGCATATTGTTTGGGGCTTTTTAATTAAAAGGATGGGTGTGTATACTTTTTGTATACTGTGTTCTAGAGAGATGATACTTGGTTGTCTTTTAGTGCGTCCATGTAGTTCTCATCTGAGTGATTTTGCTGAACTTGAATTACAGTTTTCAGTGCCTTGTAGATAGTTGTGTGTGGTTGAGGTCCCATGAAGGGCTGGACAGGTTAGTTACTTATTGGGGCACTGACAGAGGATGTTCTACTTGTTGCTGAGTTTGGTGCTGTGTTTGATTGCTTTATGGAAAAACTGTCAGAATGACTTCTGATCTTCTGTGACCTCTTACTGGATAGCATTTTTATTTAAGATTCTTCTGCAAATGCTTTATTTTCCACTGACTGCTGTAGAAGAAATTCTGCAGATCGCTTTTTCTTCTGTCAGTGTATACTTCTCATAAAGAAAATAAGTGCTTTGTAGTATTTTTAGATTGGATGCTTAAGAGTTTTTGTCCCCTGTGCAGAATGGATTAAGGTTGGTTCTGCCCTATGTTGTAAGGCTCTGAAACAGTTTACAGCATTTTACATATAAAAAAAAAAGAACTTTGGAATTCAAAAATGCCTGAAACTTGTTCAACGTTACAGAATTACAGTGAGGTCCCAAAAGCTTTGCTGTTTGTGTTTTTTTTCACTGCACATTAGAAGCATCTTTACATTTGCTAAATGGTTTTTGAGAGGTATAGTTACAGTGGTTGTGTTGTGTCCTTCTCCCTTGTTCTCGTGGCCTGTGATCTAAGTAGTAAATCGTGTATAGCCTGTGCACCTTGGAGCTAACAAGAGCCAAACTTACCTGCTGTCTTTGTATTCTGTCACTGAGGAATGAGTTGCAAGTAACTGTGCTTGAAAGACTTTTACCATAGATTTTGTGCTCACATCCATGGTTTCCTTTCTCCTGAACTCCTGTTTCTATTTTACATGACTAAACAAGTGTTTAGCTTGTCTACACTGAGTGGTTTAGTATGCTTTTCTGCAAAGCCCACTGGTGCACAAGGTATATTGAGCATGAAATAGTGTTCATCTTGGCCATATTGGATCTACTGGGTTCTTTGCAGATGTGTCAGCACCCCTGTGTGCTGGCTGGTACGTTGAGACATTCTGGTTTTAAATCATGGTGAGGTATGGCATCAGAACTGCCAGACCAGGGACATAATCTCTTACAGGCTGACTTTTTGTTCATTTGGATAGGTCTTTGACAGAGAAACTTTGCAGCAGGTGAACGACACAAAATCCAGGGCTCTTCAGTTGGACAGTTTAATTTCAAAGACCATAGAGATAATGGGTGAACGTTTACTCTAATGCAGGTAGTAAATACAAGCTTATGCTCATGGGATGTTTGTTAGGAATTCATGATATCATATTGGGTTGTGGTTATTTCAAATACGTGATTGTTATTTCACAAATACCACATAGCCAGTTACATTATTATACTTCCTGCCAGTGATACCAAAACCATTGATGCTTATATTGATTATTCACTTGGAACTCTAAAGCTTTCTAATACCTTTGCACAAGTGCTACCCCTGTGTGTTCTAGTTTGGGGCAGCTACTGTATCATATTAGTGATTTCTTGTTTCATTCTTTGTTTCCCTGTGTTAAGACAAAGTCTAGAACTGCCTAAGCAGTGATGTGAAGGTGTCATCACTAAGAATTAAAGGCACAAGGACAATGAACACAAATAGGGATGTCTTTTTGATCATGCTTCTGCATTAAAAGTGTCTATGGCTCTATTAATTTGTTGCACATATACAGATTAATTTCCTGTTAAGTGCTCTACTGTCGGAGTTGATTATGTGAAATTGTAATTAAGTTATGCATGATGAAGTGTTAATACTCTTGTCTTCTGGGGCTTCAGTAACTCAGCTGTTTGTTCATAACGTATATGTTCAAAGAACACATGACTTTTACAGTTACTGTCTTAAATGGTTGACGTGACTTAATTCAGACTTTCAGCATGCTGTCAGGACTTCTTGGAAAGAGATTGCTGATGAATTACCAGTAACTCGGAGGCTATTGTCTTTTAGCACATAGCTTATTAGATGAATATCCAGAGTATGACACATTGTTCTGCACAATGATGTACTTTGAAGCTTTTAAGTGTTACAAAATCATAATTCTTTAAAAAGAAAAAAAAGGTCTGTGACAAAGCAGAAAAGTCACCTGTCTCTATTACAGAAATACGTAAAATTAGAGGTGCAAATAAGCAGATAGTGTCAGCTTCCCATGTTGGTTTTTTTTTCTAGTGTGGCTGATCTAAAACATGCAATTCAAACAAAGTACAAGATTGCCATTCAGCACCAAGTACTGGTTGTCAATGGAGGAGAGTGCATGGCACCAGACAGAAGAGTGTGTAGTTACAGTGCTGGAACAGTAAGTGCATACTGTAGTCTTCATATAAACAGTCATTTTTTGGGGAAGAAAAAGATGTTTTGCTAAAGGATTTTGAAGTATTTTCCTTTAGTGTAATTTAATTTGACAGGTTTCCTTCTTTTGAGAAACATGTTTATGTATTAAGCTCATACCTTTAGATTTTAATGTGTCGTTAAGACACATTGTCCACATAGTGAAGTAATTAGTGACTGAGCAGTATATTGCTTTTACTCAGTGCTTGGTGTCATTTTCTTTTTGAGTGTAGGACACCAACCCAATTTTTTTATTCAACAAAGAAATGATCTTGTGTGAACGTCCACCAGCTATCCCCAAAACCACGTTTTCAGCAGAGAATGAGATGGAATTAAAAGTAGAAGAATCTCTAATGATGCCTGCAGTGTTTCATACAGTAGCATCACGGACACAGCTTGCTGTGGTAAGTAAATTCTCTCTGTACTTGCACACTGCATCAAAATAACCTTTTTGTTCGGAAGGGAAGCTTGGTGTAAGTTATGACTTTGAAGTTTGTTTTCAAAGATGGTAAGAATGGTGTATTAGCAATGATGTGTTTTTCAGAGCTTTTGTCTTGAAGTTTCCAGGTAAGTATTGCAAACGTGCTTGCTTCTTCAGTGTTCAGAGCATATTGTAATACAGCTTGTGAATGCGTATGTTTACAGCTTTTGCACACTAAAAGCAATCTGGTTGCTTTGGACCCGTGCCTTAATGCTCTGCCTTATTTTCAGTGTCTTCAGTCTGCCTCAACCTGAAAACAGAAAGCTTTGTTGCTTTGGAAATAATGTTAACCCATGTAGAAAATCAGCAGTATAATTATTGCACCTTGCCAAGCTTCTGTATCATCTTTTATGCCTAAACAACTGGTGAGGAATTAATAAAACTAAGCTTCCTTTTCCTAAAATTCATGGTTATTTTGGTGTTTTTTATTGAGTGCTGACTTTTACTTGCATAGAAACAAAATTAGTCAGAATTCCAGTTTGATTACTTTTGTATTACTTTGATGGAGGAACTAGTCATGTAGTTCAGTCAGTAAGAGCTTAGCCGAGTGTGCGTATGCTAGAAAGGGCTGTGTGGTCAAGAGTGACACTATGCCTTCAATAGCTGGACTGATTGCTTTTTTTTCCATGTCAGGAAATACTTCCCTCATTTTCCTTTTCACATTTTGCATTCTCAGTTCATGTGTTGAAAGATTTAAACTTCCAATGACTGCAATTAGGGGAGTGGTTATGTGTAGCATGTGGCACAAAATTGAGAGTAATATCTGTTTTTAGCATGTTGTCTTGGTACTGAAACTAAAGCTTTATAACAAACTTTCATGCAGCCCAAAAGAGTATTTAGCACTTGAAGTGGCTAGTTTTTAATACTGTATAGCTGAAGTCAGAAGAAAGTGTTAGGTTTTGCATATAATGCAGTGTATTTTGTTGTCGTGTCTATCCCGTGTTTCCTCCTGACCTGTCAGGAGGAGAAAAGTTAGCCTGAATAATCTGACCTTGACGTACTGTCTGATTTAAGGCAAGGATTGAGTCCCGTAGAGGCTTCCTTGCTCTGCCACCTGTTGACAGTTACTGCTGACTTAGTAAATTGGACCTTGAGTTATTAGGGGTCTGTGAATCATATGACTGTCATACAGAGAAGAGTGGATATCAGTGTGAGTTCAGCTAGGAGTAGGAGGTTTTCATTTGTGCTACTTGAAGAGTGTGAGCCTTCTGGTTTTAGCAGCTGAAACCAAGGGGTTTAAAGTCATTTTTTTTGGGGGTGGGGATTGAGAGGATCTTATAAAAGTCAGTAAGACTGGTACCTGTTAAATACTGAACATATGGATTGATTTGATATCAAAGGGGGTCTGGGGCTGTAGTAATGATATTGTCTTCATGTTTACTTTATTTAAGGTAATAAGGTAAAGGGTGATGGTACCCAGTCTCACACTTCTCATGGATATTTTATCTTCTTTCTCCACTGCATCCCTGACACTGTGGTCTTGAATATTATTAATTTTTGTTTTGTTCTGGTGAAGTTAGTATACCTTCATACAGCAGATTTAATTCCTTTGGAGGTAGCTTTCTATAAGAGGAGTTTTATAAGAAATGCTCTTGCTTAGACTTCAGAAGAATTGTTAGTGCTACCTTCCCTTCCCCTGGATTTGACAGATTGTATTAATATGCAGAGCAAGCAATTTTATTGCAGTATTGGGAGGCCTTCTGTAAGGGAAGCCAATATTTCAGAAATAGTCTTAAAAGCCTCTGCATGAAGTATGCTTTTTATTGGCCAACTGGAACTAGAGACTGAAAAATTCACCTGAAGAGGGTGGTCCTGGGCTGATTTGCAAGAAGAAAAACTTTCCATACTTGATGGCACTTACTAATATTATTTCAGGATGGAGAAAGGAATTTAATATTTAAAGATCTTTAAACATAGATCTAGGTAGAATGGAAGGGGTTTTAGTCTGCAGGTTTATCTTCAAAAAAGATTATTCTTTGTTTCTCATTTCTTTCAGTTCTTCACTGCTAGTGATACTAGATTCTTAAGTGATAAACTGACCAATTCTCTAAAGAGTAAAGAGGTAGTAATATTCTTAAATCTGATATGCCTTTTTTTTTTTTTTGTGCCCACAGATAATTTTATCCAAAATCTTAAACCTTTCAAAATCATAGGTTCTGTGTTTAGGGTATGAAAAAGCATTTGGTACTTCTGTGGGAGGTCAGGGGAATGACAAAATTATCACTTGTGGTGGAAGATTAGTAGATAGGCTGGGCTGTCAATTGGTTTAGATGAACCAAGGTGTGAAGACTGTAGAAAGGAGTACTTCAGTATTGTACTAAAGCAGTTTTTAATGATGCCAGTTTGAAGCATGTTGGGCAGTAATTCAGAAGAAACTGAAGGAGGACTGGGAACATGGTTAGAACATTAATCTTCTTCAAGGTTCACCATAAACTTCTTGGCTGGGAGAAGAGGGAACATGGGATATTAATCCTTTTCAAAATTGATTGCGTTCTGGGGAGAGTTAAGCTGTAAACCTCTGTAGTTGAGATTGATGCATCCAAAGCCACACTGAGAGTACTGTATGGGAGGCTTCCTGCAAATTGGGCATGAAAAATATGCCTTAAATCCAAGCTTTGTCTTTCTATTAATTTTAGAGAGACATTGACCAGCCTTACCAGAAAAGCAGAGTGGCAGTACTTGATGGAGGGTTTTTTGCCTGTTGTAGTTATTCAGGGTAATTAATTAAACTGGTATTTACCACTAATACATCATTAAAATGTTTTTTATTGGGAAAATAAATGCTACAGTCTAAATCATTGCTCCTGATGAAGTCATGCCTATTCTTGTCAACAATAACAAACAGTAGTATATAACTGAAAAAGGAGGGGGTCAAGATTTGATAGCTACCAGTTTAATTGCTCTCTTTTCTGTTCAGAGGATATGCAATATGATTCCTATATTCAGTCTTGATATGAAATTGTAAATAGCATATGAAATAGTAAAAATTGCATAGAAGATGGCTGCTAACTTACTATACAAGAGCTCTTGATGGTCTGTAGTACCTCATGTCCAATGTCTGTCTTAATAATAGGAAAACTTGTGTTGAAGGTGATGGATATTTTAGGGTGTGAAGCTCTTATTTCTATCTTTCTTCTCCCTCATTTTAAACTTGCCTGGAAACTGTTGTATTTAATCAAGCTTTTTAGCATCTTGAACTATATATTACTTGGCTGTATGCTGTAGAATTGTGCAAGAACTGGTGATTTATATTTTTTTCCTTACCTTATTTCAATCCTTACTTGTACTGTGGAGAAAAGTGGGCAGGTATTTCTGATCCGTACTTTGTACACACTGGTATATAGCCTTCAACTTTTCCCCACAATAACAGGTAGTTCTTGATTCTCCTTTAACAAGTATTTTTATTAATCCATGCCTTTATTTCCACTCAACTGGTTTTTGCCTGTCTAAAGCCGACCATTTAAATTCTGCTGTTGTTCAGCATTTCCCCCCCATAATTTTCCTATATCTTGAGTTACTATATGGGTGTACAGGAAAGTCGTCTTTTAGTTCACAGTAGAGTCCCTGGAATACTTAGAGCCTTTTGTTCCTATATGCATAGGAAAAATAAGAGAAACTTTTTTTTGTCAATTGAAACTAGTATCTTGAACTTGTATATTGCTATTTTGAGATTTTAATGGCACTTAATTAAAAATTAGTCCTGCAAGAAACTTATTACCTCCTGCTTGTTTATCCACTGTACTGTAATTATTACATCAAGATACCTAATTTTCCTTTTCTTTTGTGCTTTAATGGTTTTAACATCTATACAGATCCTGTTGATTACACAGGATCTCCTTATGTAGATAGAATTCACAGTAGAAGGACTTGGTAGCTTGAAGGAACCTGTCTGTTACCTTAACTTGTTCCTTTACCAATTCAACTGCAATTATTGTGGTAGGTTTTGTCGCATATGACAGAATGTCTTTGTTTTATAAACTTTTTAAACTTGGTCAGTGTTCATTGCAGCTACTGTCTGGCTTTGAAATCTCAGTTAAAGCAACTTTCTAAGCCTGTTTTCATTTTATGCCCCAGTCTTCTGGTTTTCCTTTTGACTGAAAACTTAACCTTTGAGTCTGTGCCTAAAGGGTCACGGCTTGCCTTTTTTACAGCTAGCCTAGTTTCCCACTTCTCTTCCAGTTCAGCTGTTTTGGCCTTTAACAGTATGTGGACAATGAGGAGCACAGAGTGTTTACAAAAAGTTACATACACAACAGTTTAGGAGAAGACAAGCTGTTCTCTACGCAGCACATTGAGCAATACAATGTGTTGCATGAATCTTGTCTGATCTTGTGGACTTCTAATACTATGACTTAAAACACTTTTTGGTATCTTAGCCTTTAGTGAAGGATTATGTTGGGGTTTTTTAGTGATCTAACTGTCCCAGAATAAGGATGTCAGAAACTTGAACTTCTTGTTACTGGACATGTTTCACCTTTAGTGTTACCGGGTTGCTGGTGTCAAACTGTCAATTCTGGTCAGTTTTATTTTGAGAAATGGGAATGAGGATGAGAAACTGTGGTTTGTTCATTTAATTGCCTAAACTCATGGCTGTAGTCCTTATACCTAGATCATTCTTGTCTTAGTTCCAAGTGCTTCACAATACTTAGGCCAAGAAGTAAAGTCATGCTTGGTCATGCAGCTGAAAGCTGCCTATCTGCTGTTAGGAAAAATACTTTCGCTTTTACTATAAAGCTGTTTTGGGACCCTCTGGAAAAGAGTTGCTTTAAAATTTTATGTGAAGCTGTAGTGATTGTAATGGTTGTGTAACTAAATTGCTGTTACTCATTCCTTTTGGCTAAATTATCAGTCTAGTAGTCAGACATACTTCTAGCTCCTCCACAGGAGTCCAGATGACTTTGTAACTTGAATTAGTGATCAATCTGATAAACTTTTAAAGTAATAAAGCTAGGTCAGGTTAAAATGGAGTAGTTGTTGGATGTGTGGTATGCCAGAAAATAATAGCATTTGGTTTGGCTGCTCTTTGTAACCAGAACTGTTAGATTAAGCTTTTAGAAAATTCACGAGGAGAAGGAGACCTGGGTGGCTTGGAATCAAGCTGGTGGAAGCTATCCACCATGGTTTCATTTGCTGGCTGTGGTGGCATATGTCAGCTTCTCAGTATTTTTTTTGGTGTTAAACACTGTCTCTTCTCCTTGCTTGTTTTTAATAGAGCGAGGAGCTAGTGAAAACAGTACTGAAGAAAAAAATCATTAAGCTATGGCTTACAGAATCACTTGGTCTCTATTATGCTTATGAAATAAGTACTTTCCAATTCTGTAGTAGGCTGTGAACTGTGTGGACAAATGTCCAGGGGATGCAGGCACCAGAAACGACCAATGTTAAAGGAGAAAGGAATAATCAGCTGTCTAATGAGAGAAATTACCATGAAATAGAAAAGTCTCCCTTCCAGTGAAGTTAACTTCTCTAATTGCAGGTTTTTAAAGCTGAAATCTTGACGTGGTTAATCTAGTAACTTAACTGATGTTTTAGCTGGAGGTGTATGAATTAGGGGTAATGGTTTTGGTTACTAATATTGGTAAGCAAGATGATGGTTACCCTTTGCAGAAACTGTTAAGAGTGTATGGGCCTGTGTAATTACGCCTGAAAGATATATTTTTCTTTTTTTTGGCCCAAGGTTGATTTTTAGGGTGACCGAAACCTAGGAGGTGTCCTTTGTACAGGATTTCAGATGCATGGCAATAGAGGACTTAGATGACTTGTTTCCTTTTACCACAGGGTTGTAGAGAATGGAAAGAACCCTTCATTTCCTGAGAACTTTTGTTCTTTAGAGGTAAGTCCAAAGACCACTTCAGGCGAACAGACCTTACCCAGATTTTTCATTCAGATGAACAGAATTACGTCAGTAGGATGCAAAGACAAAGTCTTGAAATAGATGGGAGATGCTTTAGCAGTTATTCTCTATGTACTTTGCTGCTTCTGACTTTTTGATTGAAGCCTACTAAACAGGAGTTACTGCAGTCAGAAGAATTGCTTTCCTTTAAGATATGGTGCTTGAAGAAAATAAAAATAATTCCCACTAACATTCTATAAAAGCACCCAGTCAAAGAGAAAAAAATCTTTCTGGTGATCCTGTGAATTTCTTGACAAACTAGAAATTGAAGATGCCTTTATCTGTCTTGCTGTTCTGTTGAAGAATAAAGTTAGCCTTGGTTTGTCTAGTCTTGTACTGGTAGTGGTGCTTCTTAAGGTCCACGTTCCAGTGGTGCAACGAAGCTGTTGGTGTCCTAGGTATGCTCATATAGCTGAGTAAGAGGGACATAACTCTACAAGGCAAATGAGGTTAATTTTTGTGCTCTCTGAACTATTGGGTGTCTGCCAGTTACCCTTAAGTAGATCTGTGAAAAATCAGTAACAAAAGCAAGCCTGTTGTTAGACAGGCTTAATTTTCAGTGCTGGAGCTGGCACCTCTACTGAGAAGTGCTAAAGCATATGTTGAATTGCAGGCCTTTATTTATATGCCTGACATAGCTAAGTTTTTAGGCTTTACTAATTTAGCAGAGAACTGCTTGATTTTTTTTTTTTTTTTTTCTCTGCATGCAGACATACTGGATATATGGAATAGATTGGTCTTGATCCTTCTAGAATAGTTTGAAGAGGACTCCCCACAAATGTTAATAGAGTTGGTGAAGAACAAGGCAAATCACTTAAAGATGTACTTCAGTAGTGATGGAATAATAGGAAAGATATGTGTACTTTTTAATTTCTTAACTACTTTCAAAGGGAGTAGAAAGTTTAACTGCTTCATTTTTTTGCTACACACCCTCGTGTTTTGGAAGCAGGGATGTAGGATTGATAAAACAGTGCTTTCTTCTTGACCCTGACATGCAGTATTAAAAAATAAGTCTATCACAGTGTTCTTGTTACCTGTAGTGGTATCTGCCTAGTGAGATTGGAAGAGTTTTGCTAAGTGGATAAATAGTTATTCCCTGTGCTTTGTACTTTATTATAACCGTCTGCTTGGACCTCCTGAATTCAGTATAGTATTCCTTACTACTTGAATATAGCGAGCTTATTTCATGATACTGCCTAAGGAACCAGCATCAGAATCAGTACTGAGCTCCTGCGGGCTCTAATTTCCTTCAGGTTCATCTGTGCAGACAGAATTCTGTGTTCCTCAGAGGTTGGTGTTGGGACTGGTTCTGCGTTAATGTTTGTCAGAGACATTGACAGTGGGATCAAGTGCACCCTCAGCAAGTTTGGCAACGACACCAAACATGCTGGAGGGAAGAGGTGTCATCCAGAGGGCCCTTACAGGCCTGAGAAGTGGGCCTATGCAAACAGCATGAAATTCAGCAGAGCCAAGTGCAAGGTCCTGCACATGGGTTGGGGTAGTCCCAAACTCAACTACAGGCTGGCCTGAGAATGGATTGAGAGCAGCCCTGAGGAGAAGGACATGGGCATGTTGATAAATGTAAAGCGGTACATGAGCTGGCATTGTGTGCTTGCAGCCCAAAAAGCCAACTGTATCCTGGGTTGCATGAAAAGCAGTGTGACTAGCAGGTCAAGGGAGGCGATTCTGCCTCTGCTCTCATGACACCGCATCTGGAGTACTGTGTCCAACTCTGGGGTCCCCTGTAGAAGACAGACGTAGAGCTGTTGGAACGAGTCTAGAGGAGGGCCACAAAGATGATCAGAGGGATGGAGCACCTCTCCTATGGGGACAGGCTGAGAAAGTTGGGTTTGTTCAGCCTGGAGAAGAGAAGGCTCCAGGGAGACCTTATAGTGGTATTCCAGTAACTGAAGGGGCCTACAGGAAAGCTAGAGAGGGACTGTTTACTTGGGCATGTAGTGATACATGGGGCAATGGATTCAAACTAAAAGTGGGTAGATTAGGTATTAGGAAGAAAATATTTACTGTGAGGGTGGCAAGACACTGAGACAGACTGCCCAGAGAAGCTGTGGCTGCCCCCTCCCTGGCAGTGCTCAACACCAGGTTGGATGGGGCTTTGGGCAACCTGGTGTAGTGGAAGATATCTCTGCTCACGGCAGGGTGTTGGAACGAGATTGTCTTTGAGGTCACTTCCAACCCAAACCAGTCTGTGATTCTATGATTGCTCTTACCACCCAGAGAGAGCTTCTATGGCATGTGGAATGCCATAACTTTGGGAGGATGGTAGTATAGAATGCTTGCATATGTGTTCTGAAACATGGGGGTCTCTATAGTTGTACAATTTGACTTTAGTATATTAGCTTGCGCTTAACTTTGAAAACGTATTATTTGAAAGCAACTTAGCTATGTTTTCAGGCTAATGAATTTTGAGCTTAGCATTAGTTTGGTTTGAGCTCTAAACAGTTCAGGAAAATAATCTTTTGTGTCTTAGTATTGTCTCTGTGATTGTGTTCACATGGGGATTTTTTTGCTGTCATGTCCAAACCTGTGTATACAATTATGAGCTCCAGCTCATCTGTCAGTGAATATCTGGTTGATAGCATGTAATAAAGCTTCATAGGACACTCTAAATTTTAACTTCTAATTTATGTTATGAATACAATAAATGGATCTAAAAATAGAGGGGGAAAAAAAAGCAAGCACTGGCCACTAGATATGAGTATGTCTCAGGATGGAAGATTTGATCGCATCAAACCTAGTGTCTACATCTCATTATTACACGATTGAACTGTGCCAGTATAGATGAGCTTGTCAAAAGGAAAACTGAACTAACAAAAGCCTCTACCCCGGGCCTTTTAAGAAACATTTTTGTTTGAATCATAGAATGGTCTGGGTTGGAAGGGACCCCAAGGATTATAGAGTTCCAACCTCCCTGCCTCAGTCAGGGCCACCAACCTCCAGGCCTGGATCTACACAAGGTTGCCCAGGGCCCCATCCAACCTGGCCTTGAACACCTCCAGGGATGAGGCATCCACCACCTCTCTGGGCAGCCTGTTCCAGCACCTCACCACACTCTCTGTAAAAAAACTTCCCTCTAACATCTAATCTAAACCTTCCTTCCTTTAGCTTTAATCCATTCCCCCTTGTCCTGGCACTGTCTACCCTTTAAATTAAAGTTGATTCCCCTCCTGTTTGTATGCTCCCTTCAGGTACTGGAAGGCTGCAATGAGGTCCCCCCGCAGCCTTCTCTAGGCTGAACAAGCCCAGCTCCCTCAGCCTGTCTTCATAGGGGAGGTGCTCCAGCCCTCTAATCATCTTTGTGGCCCTCTTCTGAACTCTCTCCAACAGTTTCACATCTTTCTTGTACTGGGGGCCCCAGATCTGGACACAGTACTCCAGGTGGGGCCTCACGAGGGCAGAGTAGAGAGGGACAATCACCTCCCTGTCCCTGCTGGCCACACCTCTTCTGATGGAGCCCAGGATACTATTGGCCTTGCGAGCTGCAAGAGCACACTGCTGGCTCATGTTAAGTTTCTCATCCACCAGAATCCCCAAGTCCGTCTCAGCAGGGCTGCTCTCAAGGAGCTCTTCTCCCAGTCTGTATCTATGTCTGGGATTCTTCCAGCCCAAGTGCAACACCTGACACTTGGCAGTGTTGAACCTCATTAGGTTCACCTGGGCCCATTTTTCCAGCCTGTCAGGATCCCTGTGGATGGCTTCCTTTCCTTCTGTTGTGTCAACCACACCACTCAGCTTGGTGTCATCTGCAAACTTGCTGAGGGTGCACTCAATTCAGTCATCTATGTCATGGGTGAAGATGTTAAGAGTACGGGTCCCAAGATAGACCCCTGGGGGACCCTGCTTGTCACCGGCCTCCACCTGGACATAGACCCACTGTCCACCACCCTTTGTCTATGTTCTTTCAACCAGTTTCTTATCCACTGGATGGTCCACCCATCAAATCCACATCTCTCCAGTTTAGAGATAAGGATGTGGTGGGGGACTGTGTCAAAGGCCTTGCACAAGTCCAGGTAGATGGCATTGGTTGCCTTCCCTTTATCTACTGATGCTGTCACTCCACCATTGAAAGTCACCAGATTGGTGAGGCACGACCTTCCCTTGGTGAAGCTGTGCTGGCTGTCCTGGATCACACGCTCATCCCTCGTGCTCCAACGTATCATCCAGGAGGATCTGTTCCATGATCTTCCCAGGCACAGAGGTGAGGCTCATCGGCCTGTAATCCCCTGGGTCTTCCTTGCTCCCTTTCTTAAAAATGGGAGTGAGGGTAGGAGAAGTGTACAGTTGCTTTACCCAGCAACCTGTGACGCTCATTTGAAGGAATTGCATAAGACCCCTTTATGATTAGTTTTGACATTGTAGATGGCTTCTGTTGTTGCAGTCTTTAAACTAATGTGTGCTTTGTATATGCTCTCACTTCTGGAATTACTGTGAGTAGGTTGGTTGACTTTAGGAAGGTAATAATGTTTCTGAGTTGAAAGTAAAATTCTGGTGTGTATTTCCAGGACATACATTAAAACACAATGAAGATATTTAGTTACCTTTTCAGCTTCATATTTTTGGTGTATTTTTTTAGTATATCTTAAGGTAAAACAGACTCTTCTATTGGCTCTTATGTGATACTTGAGGAAGCAGTAACTGTGTTTTTATATGCTCTGGAATTTGCCTTAGTAACTTGTATACAAAGTGAATTTAGGAAAATAATAAAAAAATTGTTCAAGCTGTCAATGTTGTGTAAGTCAGCTTATGTGAATCTAAATTGTGTAGCTGAACTGGAGATAGTCTGAAGAAAATGAGTTGCAGGTTTCATCACTCTCTGGATGCTGTACCGGTTGTGTTATCAGTTGATTTTGAGTTAGGAAGTGAGAGCTCATGCAGCAAATAAAATAATTGTCCTTTCAGACTGGAAATCCTTATTCACAGGTGCACAGAAACAACCAAAGTTCAGAAGACAAGGTGACAAATAATGCCTTTACTGCCAAGTGATAAAATCTGTAATAGCTTTTGATTTCTATGAAATTGCATGTATAAGTATGTTTGTATTCGTTGTTGGTCTGCTGATAGCTTAAATACCAGTAATTTGAAGGGTGGTGGAACTTTGTTGTGCTCCTTGAGACAAGGCTTGGACTTTAAAAAAAAAAAAAAAAAAAAAAAAAAAGGATGTTCATAACTTTCAGGTTTTGTCAATATTGATTCTGAAATATTTGGATAAAATGCTCTGCAGTTTTGTGGTTTATTTCAGGAGGATAAGTGTTTAACTTTTTTTTTTGGTGTACGCATATGTGCTGCTAACCATGTGTTCTGCAGCAAAAGCATTCTGAAATATACTGATGTGCTGGATTTTTAACACTGCTTTCTCACTGTCTTTGTATAACTTCTTTCTCCATACATAGCTTTCTCACTTGTACTGTAGCTGCTATAGCATAGGAAAATTACATGTTCAGTCTGAGTTTAACAGTATGTTTGACCTGCAAAATGTAGTGAGCTTTTCTTTCTTAGAGGGACAGTAAATATTAAAACTCAACATACAAGGAGAATGTTTTCTATGTAGTATGGTGTTTGTGAAGTATTGAGCTGTAGGGTTTATCGTATGACTTTTGTTTTACTTTCTCATTTTGATGTTTGAGTAGTAAGCCCTTTGAGGAGGAAAGTGTTTTCTGAAGTTGGTAAACTTGATATAGCTACTCTTCCTGCTAACTAAAAATTTGGAGTTGAATATAATAGGCATTACTGTTTGTGCACTTTCAGGAAGAGATGATGCTTGGTGTACATAGGCCTCTCTTAACTGCCAAGTTGGGTGGTAATTAAATGGTGGTAAAATGCCTCTGTGTCATCTTTAACAAAAGAAAACTTCTATGTTAGCTTGCATATGCCAAGATTCAGGGGGTGTGTTAGAGCTTTGTGGACTTTCTGTACTGCTTCTCATCATGTTGCAGTGGGTTTGTTAATCAATGGAAGGCTTCTGTTGATTATCTTCTCTGCTGTTTTCCTCACGCATCTCTTCTTGTGTCTGATGCACCTGCACTTCTGCTGACTGATCCTGCAAGTCATTGTCTTGTTCTGAGCTTCTGCTTGGCTCATCAATAGCTTTCTCCTTAATGGACCTTGTCTGCAAGCTCCTATCAGATTAGTACAAATGTTGTTGCTCATGTATGCATGCACAGAATATTTTAGATCTGGAGCATTTAATTAATTTTACAAATTCCTTTGGAACTGCAATTTTCACCTTCTTGTTTAAGAAGTTTCTCAGTAAATCATTTATATGTTTTTTGTCATCTACTTGAATGTTTTTATTTAAGAATGAAGGAAGTTTTGTTATTTTTGAGGAGGCTTTAAGGTGTATAGCTTTTTAGCTATTTAAATTGAACACTTTTCATATTAGTATTTTCTAAATGTTTCACTTTACCGTTTTATATACTAACGGCAGTAATAATCTGGAATGATTTGCATTTTGTTGGATTTTTTTATTTTTTTCCCAGGAAATGTATGAGGTTGCCAAGAAACTTTGCTCCTTTTGTGAAGGACTTGTACATGATGAACATCTTCAGCATCAAGGCTGGGCTGCCATAATGGCCAACTTGGAAGATTGTACATACTCTTACCAAAAGCTACTTTTCAAGTTTGAAAACGTATATTCAAGCTATTTGCAGTCCATAGAAGATATCAAGTTGAAACTTACACAGTAGGTTTGCCATTAACCTTCAGCCTCAGTCTCCAAAGTTACTATATCTCAAGCTTCCCTTTTGAGTGTTGTATGTCTGGTGCTAGTTCTAATTAATCAAGCATGCGCTTGTTTGATTATGTGTCAGGGAGAACATTCTCTTTGTCCTGTGCTAGTAATTTTTAAACTGACACTATTTCCTTGTATTCATCAACATAAAGAACCTGTATTGAGTTATGTGGATGATATGTGTGTTAATGAACAGCTGCTTAAGAGCTGGAGTCCTTCCAAATGTGCATTGGAAATGGCTAGATAACAAATTAGACATTAATCAACACTATTAAATACATATTGGCACTCTTTAATTATTTCTTTTTTACACTTGAGGAGATACTAAGAATAATGATCTATGTTGAAAGTATGAAATAGCACAAGTTTTGGGTGTATATATGTACCTTTGAGGGCGTGTGTATACTTGTATCCTGCAAACTCTGGATATTAGTTCAAGGAAGGTCTTTGATATCCATAAATATATTTCTTGACATTATAGCGTTCTGACATTTCCACGAGTGCATTGCCTAATAGAATGTAAGTGGGTATTGGATACTTAAAGAAACAAAGCATAAATGTTTGACCTTTTAAAAAAAAAAAGTTTAAATTCATCGTTTTTCCAAATATATAGAAACTACTCACTCTGCAAAAGTAGTTGGCCAGAGGATGCTCAGTCTTTGCTAATAATCACTGGTATCCATCTAGATTGCAAATGTAATGGTCCCAGTTATGTGTTTAAAAAACAAAAAAGGGGCATGTCTCAGTATCAGACTTCCCTTTTTTTTCATTATATTAAGGACATTGGCTTACTTGGAAGTCTAGGAGCTCATATTCTAGCAATGGAAGACAATAAAAATTGAAGTTCCTTGTCTGTCCTGTCATAGTGTCGATACAGGACACAGCATTTTGATAGGGTAGCTACCCTCAATTCTAGAGTAAATAGTATTCTACAAGTGGCTTGCATCAAAGTTTTTGGGATTTGTATTTTTTGTCACATTCACTTCTGGATCTTGATGTTGTTTTTCTTTTCACCCTTTTTAAAAAAAGCTTGGGCTCTGCTGTTTCTATCATGGCCAAGATACCGCTGCTGGAGTGCCTAACAAGGCATAGTTACAGAGAGTGTTTAGGAAGACTGGATTCTTCAACTGAGCATGGAGGGGCAGAAAGTGAAGAAACTGAGGATGGGAAATCTGCTGAATTGGTGGTTTATTCTGAAATATCTAAAGTGAACAGTAAATCAATGTTAGCTTCGTTTTGTAAGTCAGTTGAACATTCAGCTTTGGAAGGCACAGATCCTGAAAATGTAAAAGATAAGGAATCTGGTCCAGGTGCTGCTGTCCAGGACAATGAAACATCAGTAGAATTGAAAGATGATGATCAGCCTTCCTTCAATGTGTCTTTGTTAGACTGGATAAATGTTCAAGATAGACCTAATGATGTGGAATCGCTGGTCAGAAAATGTTTTGATTCGATGAGCAGGGTAAGTTAACGGGGTTTTTTTTTTTAAAAATCAAGTTTCACTGCATTGAATATTGCCACTTATGTTCCAGATGCTGGTGCTTCTGAAGTGACTCGGCTTTTTGTAGTTCCTTGTTTCTCACATAACTTTCTGCATGGAGACCAAAGCAGAGGCTGGGGGACGGTGTGGAGGGCTGAGAAGTATTTTTAGGAGTTCTTGAGTGTTAAGAATTTGACCTTCAGAAAATGTATAATTTCACAACGAATGCTTGTGACAGAGAGATAAATGAAATACAAACATGTTTTAGTTAAATACTTACTGCACCGGTTTTGATTAGCTTGTAGTCTTATCTGCCTTGTCATATTTTAGACTATCTACTAATTGTGTGCTTTTTCTGTCCTTGCCTTATCTAAGACTAGTCAAAAAATTAACTGCTGTAATTGTTTTGAAATTTTTTGTAGGGAAAAGTGTGATTGCTTCTGTAAAAATGGTGTGGTGTTTTGTTTTGTGTGGGCTTTTTCTGGTGTGGTGAGTTTTTTTTCTTGGCATAAGCAGAATTGGCAGGTAGGGAAAATGCTTTAGTCAGACTGTTCTGGCCACCACTAGAACAACTGTGATTGATCAATTGTGATCTATTTTGGTTCACAGAAAACACAAAGCTTTGAAGTAATAGGTGAGTGTTTTCCTAAGGAAAACATTAATTTGTTCTATTTTGTTAGCAGCACAAAGGATCAAATGTTTGCCTACCATTGATTTCAAATTGGTTGGAAAACACAATTGGCCTGTAGGTGAAAAGGCAAAGAAAAGCCTTAAACTTCTTGCAACAAAGTTCTTTCAATTTTTACTTGAGATGACACTTCTACATAGCAAGCTAGAATAAAATGGCATTATTTTTGTTTGCTTTCCCCACATTCTTCCTATGCACTTTCATTCTTGGAAATATGAACTATACAAAAGGTTTGTGGTTGCAATTCTTACTTGAAACTCTGAATTCGGCTAAGATTTTCATGGAAGTGTAAAGAATCAGAGTATGAGCTTTCTACTGTTAACAGTGGTAGTCTGGGCAGAACTGGTGTGATACCCAGCAGCACTCTGTGCATCTGGTTCTACTAAATGATGCTTCTGATTGCAGAAACCAAGGCTGTAGTAAAAGCTGTGGGTAAGTAGGAGCTAACCAGGTGTTTTTGAGTGCTGTCATAGCCACTTAAAAAAAAGGCTAGAAAGGAAAGAAACTTTAAAATGAGGAGAGCAGTATTATCTACCAGTGAAAGTAGGGCTGAGTGCTGCAAATGCAGTTAGGTCAAAGATGGGATAAAAGGAATCGAGGGAGGAAATAAATTACATAATGGAATGAGAGGAATAGATAGACTTTTTGCAGAGGAAAAAAAAAACAGAATTAGTTTATGAAAGTAAGAAGGAAAAGAAAAAGCCCACATAAACCTTTTTTGTATTTTGTCTTTTAAGAAACTGTTCTGGATGCTGCAGGGGAGTAATTCAGGATGCCAGGAGGAGTATTCCTGAGTAGGGTAACAGTCCAGATGATGCTGTAAAAGCAATCTGGTTTAATCCTACAGACTATTTTTATTATTGTTGGGTTTAAGATTGACAATGCACTTGAGAGAAACTAAGATTCATGACTAGTCATAACACGTGTCCTTTACCATTTTCAGAGAACATTCCTGTGGTTTTTTTCATGTTGTTAATATCATTAATTGCTTATTCTGATAAGTTCTGGACTAATTACCATGTTGTAATACGTTCCTTTGTGGTCCCGTTTGTTTGCTTGGTTTTGGTTGGGTGTTTTGTTTGGAGAGAATGAAAGACCTATTCTTTGCATTCGTTACTTAATTTGTAATGCTTTTCCTCCACACTTCTCTCTATACCCAGAGAGGAGTGTCCAGAATGAGAAAGTGTTGTCTGTGAAAGCTTTTACACTGTTAAATAATAGATTGAGGAGAAAACAGTATGTTATTTATGTTAGTATTTAGTTACATAAGTGGCTTCTTGTTTGAGAGTTGTGTGCTAAGTGGCATACAACCTGCATGCTGACAAAAAAGGCAGGGATATGACAGCTAATATGACCTCACAGGGCAGTGAGTATCCTTTTCACTGAATACCCACACAGTAAATGGTATGCTGTAAGAATTTGGGGTAAATTTGGCCAAGTTTTTTCATACTCTAACGCCTAATGCCTCTTCCTATTTTCTGAACCAATATATTCCAGGTTTACACTAACATTTGTCCTGCATAAGCTGTTACAACTACCTATGTTGGTTTTAGAACTAAAGATTCTAACTTATTTCACTACTCTTGTTACCCTTAATAGCTGTAAACTTTGCTAGGCTCTTAACGTTTCACATTTTTTCCCATAGTGGCCTGTGGAGGAATATAATCAAATAATTTTAAAAATGTGTTTTTATTAAGAAAAACATTAGTAAAAAGCATTAGAAATATATTGTTTTTCTTTAGCTTGTTTTGCAGTTACTTAGAACTGATCTGCTTGTCTAAGGAATCAATTAAGGGATATGATTTCTGTGATAGTCTGGTTGGAATACTTCAAAGAAATTTGTGCTGTGATACAAAATCCACAGACTAATTAACTCAGAATTCTGAAAGAGATGACAGATGTAGGCACAAAAAAAAAATGAAGGTGTTAAAAACTCAGGTAGCTAGCTCATGTCACCCTTTCAATATGTCAACTGCTAATAATTTTTTTTTATTTTTATTTTTTTAAGCTTGATCCAAAGATCATCCAACCCTTTCTGGCAGAATGTCGACAAACGATTGCCAAACTAGATAATCAGAACATGAAGGCTATTAAAGGCCTTGAGGATAGGCTCTATGCATTGGACCAGATGATAGCAAGCTGCAGCAGACTGGTGAATGAACAAAAAGAACTTGCTCAGGTAATACATATTTGTGTGTTTGACATCGGAAGGTGGCAGATTTTTGATTTGTGTGTGCTGTTAAAAGACTACAATGAAACAACTGTAAAAGATGAACTTAACAAACTGGACATGCTCAATAGATGCTATATTCATAATAACTTGACATTTGGTAGCTTTTACATTTTATGGTACAACTACCACATTAATTTCAATATGTTTTTAAACATCAAGCTAGTTGAAAATGCAACAGTGGATGGGGAACAGTACCAGAGCTTAAGTATAGGGTTTACGTTTATGTTGCTTTATCTCTATTAGAAAAAGTCACTCTACAAAATAAAAATGTCTGTCTTAAAATATCCTAGATGTAATGCACTGGGAACATGCAGAGCTGTAGTTCGCTGCAGCTTTGTCAACTGCATCTTAATCGGTGTTTCTGTCCACGTTCTCTTGGTTATAATTTGGAAAAATATCTTTATTACCAATTCAGTCAGTATTCTCACAAAAACACCAGTGTAAGATTGCTGGCTTCTGAGATACATTAGGACATGGCATTCTTTTTCTAGGATGTACTGCATCTAGTTTATATTTTAAAAATTAGGTTTTATGTGTATGAGTAAGAATTGCTTAGAGAATGATACAATTTAAATATTAACTAAAAGAAAAAAAATATCTTTTAAGGTGTTTCTTATTGTCTTAAGGTGTATTTTGTTAAATCTGTTTTGTTGTGGTTCTGCCCCCAGCTGGGAGCTGGGCACCACACAGCTGCTTGCTCTTGGGGGGAAGGGGGAAAAGGGAAAAGAAACCAAAAGGGAACTTCATGAGTTGGGATAAAGATAGTTTACTAGGACAGCAGAGAGAGAAATATCAATAATAGGACTTTTATAGCAAAAACTATGTGAAACTGGTGATAAACAAATGCAGTTGCTCACCAAATCACACAGCTCAGGCTGTACACCTCAGAGCTGTCCTGAAGCTGGACTGTCCCCAAATGCTGCGTGTCCTGGAGCGGTGTGCTCCTCCCTTCACCAGCCTCCTTTTATACTGTGTATGATGTAATTGGCATGGAACACCCTCGTTGGCCAGTTTGGGTCACCTGTCCTGGCTCTATCCTCTCCCGGCTTCCTGGGTGCCCACTGCTTTCTCATTAGCAGGGAAATAGGAACAACTGACAAGTCCCTGAGTGCTTGGCAACAACTAAATCATTAGTGTGCTATCAGCACTGCTGTCATCCTCACTCCTAAACATGGCATTCCACTGGCTGCTAGAAAGAAATTAACTCTCTCCTGGTGAAACAGGGACACTATCCACCCCTAGATCCAACAGTTCCCTTGGGCATGGCCAGTTTCCTGTTTTTTCTCGCACACACATGCAGATATCATTCCCTTAGTCTATAAGCTGTCCCTCTAAAATGTCTGTTAAGTTCATTTAATCCATGCTTTGGGCTCCATCTGTCATAAGTCTCTCAGGGCAGGAGTGATGGTGTATGCTATTGGATTGTTGCATGCTACCTCCCAGACTCTCAAACAATGTGCTTGGCGTGGTCCATGCTTGTGGTCTGCAGGTTGGTTTTTTTTGTTTTTTTTTTTTATTCTGCCCCACTCCCCCTTCCCCCTGCCCAAGAAGTTTGTGGGTGCAAGTTCCTGAGGTCAGTTCTAGTCCCATCATCATGGCACTTGTCCTTCATTAATTTGTGTGATTCTTACTGTTGTATCATTGGTACAACATGTAAGAATTGTGACACTGACACAGATATGCAATAGCACGGTTAGTTGTCAATTAATGTCATGTGTGTTCTAATTTATTGATTACATTGGCTATTTTCACCCAAAATCAGATCCCCTTGAGGTACACATTGGACTTCTCCATCCCTCTGCATTACCCACCAAGTGCAGCCAGGCCCTTGAGCCAAAACAATCCCGGACATGGGTTTGCCTTTGCCTGAAGTAGGGATAACTCAAACTGTCTCCCCCAACGTATTCCTTATATGCATTACTGGGACACTATCTCCTTCTACAGTGTGTAGAAATTTTCACTGGTCAGGGCCAGCTCAATTGGTAGATTTCATATAGAATTGCTATAATGTGTATCCTAATATTGGAAGGTACCACCATCCATTGCTCTCAATGTAGACTTCAACAGTCCATTGTATCTTTCGATTTTCCCAGAGACTTGTACATGATAAGGAATGTGATATACCCACTTAGTGCCATGCTCTTTGGCCCAGGTGTCTATGAGTGTGTTTCAGAAATGAGTCTCGTTGTCTGACTCAATTCTTTCTGGGGTGCCATACGACTTGCTTTTCGAGGCCCAGGATTGTATTCTGGGCAGTGGCATGAGGCATGGGATATGTTTACAGGTATCTGGTGGTTGCTTCCACCTTTATAAGCATGTAATGTTTGCCATGGTGGGTTTGTGGGAGTGTGATGTAATCAGTCTGCCAGGCCTCTCCATACTTACTTCATACTTACATTTCAGCCACTGTCCTCCATACCGAAGAAGCTTTAACCATTTGGCTTGTTAAATTGCAGCACGTCTTGCATTCATGGATGACCTGTGAGATAGCATCCATGGTCAAATTCACCCCTCTATCATAAGCCCATTTATATGTTGCATCTCTTCCTTGATGACCTGAGGTGTCATGGGCGTATTGGGCTATGAATAATTCACCCTTGTGTTGCCAGTCTAGATCTACCTGAGCCACTTTAATCCTAAAAGCCTTATCCATCTGATGGTTGTTTTCATGTTTCTCCATGGCCCGACTCTTAGGTACATGGGTGTCTATATGATGTACTTCTACAACAAGCTTCTCCAGCCAGTCAGCAATATCTTGCCATAAATCAGCAGCCCAGATGGGTTTGCCTCTATGCTGCCAGTTACTCTGTTTCCATTGCTGCCACCACCCGTGAGTCAGTATAGAGGTAGAGCGTGGCACACTCCTCTCTTTCAGCAGTGTCTAGGGCTGAAACCAGGGTAGGTTTACCAACAGATTGTGCTGTATTAGTGTAACGATTTACACATTAATGTAGAAAGCTGCTAATAAAAATAGGATCTCATGAAGATGCCTTCTGGCTGTAAATACTGTAGATATTTATTTTAAAGCTTATTTGAAAATGGGTATTTTTAATGGGAATTTTGAGTTTAAGGAAAACATCTGGCTTAAATATTGTCTTGGGAACTGTCCATAATTATCTCTGTGAAATCTATCTAAATTCTACATGGTTGTACAGCTGCATTAAAGGTGATGGTAGACAGTTAGAAACTCTCAGTAGTTTGCAGTTGCTTCTGTGTTGGAGATGAGGATGCAGTGAACTGGTTCATCTTTAATGACAGACTGGACAGCTTCACAAACAGAAGGTAGAAATGGGGAAAAGGATGGAAAGGGAACATGAGGTATGAAACTGGCGGCATGCTGAAGTGGCACGTCCTGAACACTACCTGTCACACCAACTGTTTTGTTGGTTTGGTCTTAATATTTTGTCATCTTCTGACCTTCTACTAGTTCCAGAGACAAACAAAACCAGGCAGTTGAACTGTTCCACTGTGTCTTTATCCTTTCTTTTAGTAGTGTTACTTCACTCATGTGCCACTCCAGTTAAGTTTTCTTGTTTTGAGGGGCCAAGTTTTGTTCTGAGCTGAAAAGGGGAGTTACAATCCTGCTGCATTATATTGTTCAGGAGCTAGAAAAATTAGGGAACTTCAGGTTTGAGTTGTGGAGGGGTTTTCTGTTATCCTTGTGGTCTACAAAACAGCTAGAAGAACTTCAGTTGGAGATGTAAGAGTCAAGTAGCTTAAATTTAGTTCTGAAGAGAAGTACAGAGTCCTTGGTAACTTGTCACTCAAGGATAAAGCATCAGTGAGGATGTAATGTGTCTAATGGTTTGTCACAAGGTTATATGAGAAGAGAGTAGTGTGCTTGCACTAGACAGTGAAGTGATTAGAAATTTGATTAATTATATTTTACATTCCAAATACTCTAGCTTCTATTTTTAAATACATAGGAGTGCCATATCAAAGCTTCTTTATCAAATACAATTTCTGTGATGACCTTCAGTTAACTTTATATCAAAGACTGTACTTTATTGCCTTGTTTGCAACTGAAAGTATGTTAGAATCTGTATGTGGTCATTATTTGATACTCAGATTTTCACTATTACATCAGAGCTGGGACCACAAAGGAAGCATGAGTTTCTTATATACCAGTGTGCAATCAGAGATCATTAGTAGCAGTAAGTGAACAATGCTGTCACCTTATCTTGGGGTGGTCAGATTTTCCCCTTTGGAGGAGGAGAGAAACTGGGCTGACAGTCACATAAGACCCAGGCTTCCTGCTCCATCTTCTGGCTGGTACATAAGGGTAAGTGCTACTAGTAATTCTGGCAGTGTTATTTAAAAGTGGAGCCTGTCTTCAGATGACTTCAGTGAGCCAGTTTAGAAGTAAGCTTCTGCTAAATCTCAGTCTTGCAGTGTTTATGTTGTAGGCCAGTGCTAAACCCAAGGGAATTCAGCATGATGGAAAAGCTACTCTTTCGTCCCTATGCTTGACTGCCCAAGAATGCATGTGGTGGTGTTAGCCACGTGCTCCCTGTTCACTTGAATGAAGAGCCTACCTCAAGTTCAACAATCCCACTTTTGAATGAGATGCCCAAAAGTAATTTGGAAAGATACTTTGGCACCTTCTTTTCCTGCCCCTGTAAATTTACAGTTTGTACCTTGTAACTTGTGCCTTGTTAGACTTGTAACTTTCAAATCTCCATATTTGTGTTTTCTTTTTGTAAATTGTCTATTCTTATAGGGTTTTTTAAAAAGTCAGAATGTGACAGTGTGTTTGGCCTTTTTGTTCTGTGAGGTCTTCAATTAATTAAATATTTGTGGTTAAACAAGTGATTAAGTAATCTACCAGATGCTTTTATTCCTTAATATTATATTTAAGCCTTACAGAAGTATTTTTATAACGGTCTTAGCAGTTGTTTGGATACTATTTGGAAAAAAAATTAGATGCTTCCAAGATGTTAGGGCTGTGTTGTGTTACTCATTCAAATTATTTAAGAATGATGAAGAGGGTTGAATTTATATTTAAAAATACAGAACCATGGAATGATTTGGGTGGGAAGGAACCTCAGAAATCATCTAGTTCCAACCCCTTGCCTTGAGCAGGGACACCCTCCATTAGACCAGGGTGCCCAAAGCCCCATCCAACCTGGCCTTAAACACTGCCAGGGAGGGGGCAGCCACAGGTTCTCGGGGCAGCCAGAGCCTCACTGCCCTCTCAGGTAAAAATTCCTTCCTAATATCTAATCTAAACCTACCCTCCTTCAGTTTAAGGCCATTACCCCTGGTGCTGTCACTACATGTTCTCCAGATTTCTTGTTTGATTTTTTTTTTTTAATTCCTCTATAACTAGTATAGCTTTTCAAACATTACATCCAAATGCATTTGTATCAATTAGGTTGATAGAATTATTACTCCTCTTAGCAGCTCTGTTTAAACATAGTCCAAAAAAAAAGGATTTGCAGATGACCACCTTGTTTTCTTCCTGTTTCTTGATAAATAAAATTAAACCCTAGGTTTATAGTGATTTGGGGTCTTCTCACCTGCTTATTATATCACTGATTGCAGCCCTTCCCTGTTGATTGATGGAACTGTAGACTAAAAAGTCTTAAAATATTCTTTATTATTGCTTCTTTAAATTGGAAATAGTCATGGGGAAAAACGGCTAAGTATTATCATACCTGTTCTTCAGGACCTTTCTTAGTTTGGTTGTGATGCTGATGTCATGAATTCTGTCATCTGAGGGCTAGAAAGGCAAGATCTTGGATATGTCCAAATTTATTGTATTCCTCTCCCAGATTTTTCTGTCTGTTTCCTGCAGTTTTTATTAGTTGACCTTTTTGTAGCATGCTGATGGGCATACTAGGGTAATGACAGTTTTATCTTAAAGATGGGTCACAGATTTAGAAATGGCAAAAGAGAGTAAAATTTATGAATAGCCTTTTGGAACTGAGAGTAAAGCTGGAAGGATTTTTGTGACTTGCTGCATCCAGTTTTGTGTCATTTCAGGCTTCATGCCATGTGATTCATTTAGAAAGCTTACTGAGCTGCTATTTAAAATTAATTATTTTCTTGAGTTCTATATTCCTGTTAGAAAGTTGTGTAGTGTCTGATTGCCCTAATGTTTATAAACATCCATTAATTACAGATAGAAATGTATTCTTGGCTAGTTCAAATCTGTTCTCATGCCTATCCTGCTTTTGATTTTAGTGCTTGGCAATTCCCTAAAGACTATCACAGTGTGTTTCTTCAATGTCTTGGTCTTCCTTGATGAAATAACACAAGTTTTTTTTAGTGGGACTGATCCCTTGTTTATCATCTCAATAACAACTTTTTGTGCTTTAACCCCAGCTGGCAACTAGGCATCTCAGATGTCGCTTGCTTGCTCCTCCCCAGTGGGTTGGGGGAGAGAGTTGGTAGAATAATAGTGAAAAAAAGACATTTTAATAGGTGAAGCAAAAGCAGCACATGCATAAGCAAAACAAACCAAGGAATTAATTTGCCAGGTGTTCAGGCAGGCGTTAAGCCATTCCCAGGAAAGCAGAGCGCTGTCACATGTAACAGTTACTTAGGGAGACAAATGCCATCACTCCAAACATGCCGTCCCGCCATTCCTTCTCCCCCTCCAAGCTTTAGAAGATGATCATGACATCATATGGTATGGAATATCCAGTTGAGGTCAACTGTGCCAGCTGTGTCCTCTCCCAGCTTCTTGTGCAGCCCCAATCTACTTGCTGTTGGGGTGATAAGAGAAGCAGAGAAGGCCTTGGCTCTGTGTAAGCACTGCTTAGCAGAAACAAAAACATCCCTAGGTTATCAGCTGGGTCTTCAGCACAAATCCAAAACATGGCCCCATGCTGGCTATTGTGAAGAAAGTTAACTACCCCAGCCAAAGCAGCACAGAGTTCTTCCCACCTTTTCTGGTTTCCATTTGTTTGGCTCAGATAATACATACAGTTAAAATGTTTGCAGCTTGCTTGTGTTTCCCAGAGGGTCCTTTCTCATTCAGTACATGGTTGACTCTTCCAAGTATTCCTTTCCACCTTCAGGGTGCATCTCCTTTTCATTACACTTAATATACTTTTTTCCTTACTTTGATTTCTGTGCTGTTCTTACTAGAATAGAACTGTTTCTGGAAGCTTTAGAAATTTGTTTCATAAGATCTTACTGCTTTACATTCAGTTTCAAATCAGCCATGACAGCAGTTTCACTTTTCAGCAGTTCTGTATAACCTTCTGTTGTTTATTTATTGTCCTCATCCACCTTAGCTTTGGAAAGAAACACTTAAAACTATTACCTGGTTTAGAATACTTTTTTAAGCATGTGGAACCGTAAACATCCATCTAAGACCTGTTTATCTAAGGCAGTCCATCTTCCCTGTTTCCTTCCTCAGTCTTTTAGAAATTGTCTGTTACCATCTACAACAGATTTTTTTTTTTTTTGCTATGCCCATCTCTTATGTGCAAATAAGATGTCTGTGCACTATCTTGGCTCTTGAAGAATTAGTGTCATGTATGAATTTATTTACAAAAAAAGAGCTATAGTCTTTAGCCCACCGTAGTACTGAAAATGCTCTAAGTTGATGTGAAGATTTCATGTGCCAGAAGCTAACAAGCTGGTGGTTTGCAGAAATTAGAATGAAGGTTGATCCCTTCCATACTAGTAGGTGCTTTTCTGTTGTATTAACTATAGTGATTTTTCACTGGTGTTGGCTAGTTGTGTAAAGCTCTTGAGTTGTGTTGGTGACTCTCTGAAGAGAAATGTCAGATGAGGTTGATTTAGATGGGATTATACAATGAAAAGAAAGCAACTTTGACACTTCTCTATGTAGCACTGTTACCCTCCTGAATGGTTACAGTAAGTTTATTGAAATGCTTCCACTCTTACAGAGAAGATGGATCCCTTTGATGTTTTTTGATTTGTCACAAAACCTGTGTAACATGTGTCTCCTTCCTCTAGGGATTTTTGGCTAATCAGAAGAGAGCTGAAAACTTGAAAGATCCTTCTGTACTGCCTGATTTATGTTTAAGTCATGCAAATCAGCTGATGATTATGTTAACTAATCACAGAAAACTGTTAGATATTAAACAAAAATGTACCACTGCCAAACAGGAGCTTGCAAATAATCTACAAGTGAGACTGAAGTAAGTTATGACTTTCAATTTGCTATTGCTTCCACTTGCATCAGGACTGCTTAAAGCATGTGTCATAAGAGACTCTTTGATAGAGTTTTTCTTAGAGTTTGTAAAGTTTCTTAGAGTTTGTAAAGTTTTTCTTAATGGGAGAGAAAATAAGTTGGATCACTTCAGTTCATATATGAAGCTATTTGTAAGTGTGAAACAAGTATTATTTTAAAGAAAAACTTTTAGTAGAATTTAAATGGTCTTCATATTGATAAAACAATATCTAAGAACCTACAATTCCCTCTCCTCAAATCAACCTCAGAAGTTTTCAGTATCTTATCAAAAATGTGACTGGCAATTATATTGTAAGTGAAACACTCTTCGTTAGTCTGTGATCACGTCGAAGCAGAAAAACATGACAGTTTTATTTCCTTGTAGTTCATAAGAAATAATTATATCCAGAAATAGCCTGTAAAAATGGCATTTTTTCAAGTAAGCATTGTTACTATATAACATGGAAGGCAGTAAGTTTATTACACTGCTACACTTTAATAACTATGCCTTAGATACTTGTCTGATGTATCTGACAAAAAACAGATAGTTTAATCTTTGGAAGAAAATATTTGTTTATGCTAGCAGAAATACTTAGGCAACATTGTTACCCTGTTAGACTTTAACGCTGGATATTCATCAAGTAGATTTATTTTTTCCTTGAAGAAATTTCAGTTCATAGAGGTGAAGCAGATGCAAGGTATGTAGGAAGTAGTAAAACAGAATCAGCAGTGCACAATGGACAAAGATCCTCTCTTGTTTGTTAAAAGACAACCAACCAAACAAATCTGCTAGGTAAAGTGTGAATTTGTCTTTGCCTATGCATCTTAGCACATCATTCTTCACTATGTAGCAGGTATTAAGGAATAGTAAGTAGGACCTATGTTCACTTTCGCATCTTATATATTAAAATATTTGTGTTGTATGTATGTAATCCATAAGTTGTTAGAAGAAAAGACTTGCATCCCTTTGTAAGGAACAAGCTAGTGGAGTGTGGAGAGTGAATGTAAAGAAGGTAGTTTTGAAGAGAAGAATAAAGCATAGAAGAAAACCCTACCAACAGCCACTGACCCAAAACCACCACACAACAACAAAACAAACATATGAAAAACCCCACTGTACACTGGGTCAGGCCGAAGGCTTTCTCTGGCTTGTCTTGAGTAGCAGTTTGTAGCAAATGACCATAATGGGAACCAATAATGAGGAAAGAACATGACTCTCTATATATTTGAGGAGAATATTCTTGCCTGATCTAGAAGCAGCTCTTCTTTGTTTAATTGCCGATGGAGGGGTTTTGTTGTGACATAAGCCAACTTCTTTTTGACTCCACAAATTCCAGGGTTCATTGTTTTAATTTTTGCAAGTTTCACAACTTAACTGTATGTTGTAAACTGTGCTTCCTTTTGTGTTTTGAACTGGCCACTTACTGGCTTTGTATACTGCTTTTTTTTTTTTGTTTCCTACTATGTGCTACTATGAGAAGGTGAACAGTGCCTGTCTTGTAGTTTCTCTGTTAGTGTAAGTTTCTGTTTGCTTAATGTTTACTGTTTGTATTTGTTCTTTCATTTTTACTTCTGTCAAATTTTCTTCTTATTTGTGGGATATACCTCAACCTTATGCCTTCTCTGATAGCAAAGTAGCTGCAGTGTTTTCTATCAATCATACTGGTTGATTACCTTTTCAGTAGTTCTATGATTTAGTTATATTAGTAGGTGTGCTTGAAATTAATATGTTGATTGTATCAATAAGAGAATTGAAGATGTGTGTGGTTACAAGGTGCAAGAAATCTTGTTTACACGTGCTGTGATTCGTATTGCATGAGTAGATGGTGTGAACTTCCCCAACAGTGTTTTGAGCTTATTTCTTTGATAATATCCCTACCCTTAAGATTTCTTGCTAATGCTTTTCAAAAAGTAACTTTTAAGATTTATAATCAGAAAGTAATCTCTTTGTTCTAGCTTTTTCTAATTGTTCTGGAGAAAGTTACAGTATCACAGCTCCTAAAGTTATATCTGCTAAGAGCATTACCTGCCAAAACCAATACCCTAACTTAAATGGTGATAAGTGTTCATTTTTATTTTTTTTTGAGCACTGATACGTATATCTTACTGTGAGAAATTAATGGGGAACTGCAAGGTGACTAATGCATTCTGAATTCTGGGGTACTGCCAGATAGTTTGTTGTTGTCCCGTGCAAAATGATGTCATTGTTTAGTTCATCCAGACATGTTGCTAATCTTAGTGAAATGTAAATGCAGAAAAGATGACTAAGTTGTTATCTTCTAAAGTGTAACCTACTTTTGTAGGTGGTGTTGTTTTGTAATGCTTCATGCTGACCAAGATGGAGAGAAACTACAAGCATTACTTCGTCTTGTAACAGAGCTCCTAGAAAGGGTCAAGGTTGTAGAGGCTCTCAGTACTGTTCCTCAAATGTACTGTCTAGCTGTTGTTGAGGTTGTGAGGAGAAAAATGTTCATAAAACACTACAGGGAGGTAAGTAAGTAAACCTTTGAGCCCAAGCTTTTGTGTCTACGTATAAATTAACAACTGACTATATATTTTCACTTCCACAGTGGGCAGGTGCTTTAATAAAAGATGGGAAACACCTATATGAAGCTGAAAAGGCAAAAAGGGAATCTTTTGGTAAACTGTTCAGTAAGTACTTTCTCTTCTGTGAATTAAGGAGTTGTGGTTACTTATGACTTTGGCTTCACAGTTAAAATAGTAATACTAAGGTATCTTAAATACCTGTATGTTTGTTTTTACTTAGATAGGGAATCCATGAAAGGTTCTGAATAGTCCTATTATGATCAAAATATTTTCCTGTTAAATTAATTAACTGCTTCAAACTGATTATTCAAAACACTGTGAAAGTTCCTATTAGTTTAATGCTTGTAAAAGGTAAAGTTTTTCGTTGTTAAACTCAAATTCAGCTTCTGTTTGAACATGCTCTGCAAGTTTAAATAACACTTTAAGACCTGTTACTGAATATTAGGGTATTGCTACAATTTCCTCTGTACTTTGGAAAAAAAAACCAACAAACAAACCAAGACAAACAAAACAAACAACCCCACAAAAAAACCTCACAAAACCAAGAATGAAAAGACCTAGGTCTAAAGAGCTTGACCAGAAGTTCAGAAGCTTTAAGAAGGAAAAGGTTCTGGTTAAAAAAAAAAAAAGAATTCTGCAAAGTCTGCAATTTATGTTCTGAATTAACTGCTAAAATAAGAAAATTAAGAAAAAAAGTGATCAAAATTTTGGAAAGGTGATTATCAAGATTACAAGGGCAGTTTGAAAAAAGGAGTTGAGGCTTCTGCAGGTGTGAAGATTAAACGAAAAGAAGCCTTGATGAAACAAGAAGTTCTCCTTGGATGATGGGTTTGGTGTGAAGGTCTGTGGTCTATTTTTATGTGGTCAAGAAACGATGTAGTTAATGCTTTGAAAAATCATTCAGCTGTTAAAACTGTAGTAGCTTAAATTGTCTTCTCTGGAGGCTTTGTTTGTAAGTTACATTTCTTTCTTTTAAATAACTATTTTTCCTTTGCTCAGGGAAGTCTTTCCTAAGGAATCGCTTGTTTAGGGGACTAGACTCCTGGCCTCCATCCTTTTGTGTATGTACTCAATATTCTGGTTTTATTACATTTTTTAGAAACAGTGCTCTCATAAATTAAAACCAAACCTTCATTCATTCAAGCTATAAACCTGGCATGTTGCTCTGACACAGACAAGAAAGCAGGAGTTAGTGTTTGCTATTTCAAGTGGCGTGTATTAACATTGGTTCACAACTTGCAGTGTGAGGGAGGGGAAATGTCGACTTCATACTCCTTTTTAACAAGGAGTCTGTAGTACTGAACAAAAAATTGGTATTAATGATAAGAAAAGAAGTCAAGAGGGATAATTTGATCATCTAATTCTCTCTTCTGAATAATAAAGCCATAAAATTAATTGGATGGCAAAAGCAAGTGAAAGGTTTTTATGTTTTTCTGTAATGACTGGATGAGTGGAAAAGCATTTTTGTCTCTTTATTGGTTGATAACATGAAAGGGTGAAAAAGTATAGCTGTAATTGAGCATTGCCTGTTAACCAAGCTGTATGAAATAACAGCTAATTCAAGTAAGATAACTCTCCCTTATTCATCATGTTGGTGTCTCAATTTGCCTTGTTGAACCTTTGTAGTTGCTCCTTTGCAGCTTTTTGCTTTAAAGGATACTTTGAAAAATAGGAATGCTACTCATTTCAGGGTTTGTAAAACTGAAGTGAATTGCTGTATGTTTTACAGCACAATAAATAAACCTTCAGTGTTGTCATCTCTTATCCCTTAAACATTAAGAATGTGTTAAAGTTATGAAACTTGGTGCTAGGGAAGAAGTTGGACTTGATCATCATTGTAGGCCCCTTCCAACTATTCTACTGCTGTTGGAGGCACTGTGGATAGTTAATGACTATAAATATAAGTAAGTTGGGTTTTTTGGGGGGCATGGGGTTCTTTAAAGAAAGTATGAAGTCTCTGGAGAGAGAGATACCAGTTTAACACCATCTTTTCTATGTTACTAATGAAGGTAACTTTAATCCTTAGTTATCTTGATAGTATTTACCTTAACAATGTATAAACTGATTTCTTCTTAATACAGACACGAAAACCTCGCAGATTTGACAGTGAACTTCCAGATATCTCATTGAGTGACTTGCAGTTTTTGCAGTCTTTTTGTCCTTCAGAAGTACAGCCATTACTCAGGTAAAAGCACGTTTTTAAAAAACTTTGTATGCTATGGAAATAGCTTCCCCCTGCACTTTTTCCCAGTTCATTTTTTCCCAAGGAACAGGCAAGGATACTTTTTGAATTGGTATCATTCTTAAGCAGTGGTCTTCACTGCCTTAATGCAGTGTTATCTATATGCTTCACTTACTCAAGCTTGGGTTATTTGAACATGTACCCTGTATGGAGATGTAGAGAATGTTAGATGTACCTCTGAACTGCCCCATAACTATAAATAAACAAACAAAAAGTCAGATTTGCACTGAAATTAACTTTTTCTCAGATCACAGCTGGATTTTTTATTTGCTCTTTAAGTGGTATTCTGGAGGAAATAAAACAAGTTTCTTCAGCCCAGCATGAGATCATAGACATCTCCTATACTCAATCATTGTTTTTTCCTCTAAGTGCTTCTGCTGTCTATGGAAATCCATCATTTTGAGCAGAGGCTCTAGCTCCATGTTTCTTATTTCTTAGCAATGAGGCAGACATACAAGTGTAGACAGGAAAGCTACTGTTCTGTCTCAGAGGGAACTTGACATGTGGAGATATTCAAGACCTGTCTGGACACCTTATCTGAGTGATATGTCCTAGGGAGCTGCTTTGGCAGGTGGGTTGGACCCGATGATCTCTCGAGGTCCCTTCCAACCCCTACAATTCTATGATTCTATGTTTCTTATCTAGAACTTGGAGATTTTTTTTTCTGGAAAGGTTGACTGTTAGACAAAGTTCTCATAGTCAAACATCTTAAACCTGTAGCAAACAGATAGAAATGTCAATCAAGATAATGGGCTAGAAAAAGGCAGTAGCAAATTCTCATCAAGGTTCTGTCTAGGGAGAGATCTGTCTCAGTATAACCACAGTCAGATGCTGCCTGTATCAGTCGTCTTTCTCCTAGAAGAGATCTGTAGTTAGAGATATGCTTAGGTGCCTTTTTTTTTTTTTTGCCCCAGGGCCACAGTCCCACCAAGGATGGGAGAATAAATCTTACAGGAAGATGCACTGCTGTCATCTGTCAGATTCACAAACAGTATCAGCCTGTTACTGGTGCACAGTGCAGGAGCTGAATTCACTGTGGTTTTCACCTCTATTTTGTACTGTCATTCTTTTTGATTCAGAATTCTTGGCCATCCTATGGTTTTTCTGCTTGAATTAGCAATAAATATAACGATCTGACTCTGATGGTTCTAGGTCATGATACACCTGATGTACCCTTTTAATTTCCCTTGTTATATTTTTAGTTATTCTGTAGGGTAAAGATGCTAACTGTAGTTTCATATTGCTGATGTCTGCCTGTTTTTTGGGTCTGTGAGAATTTTACAACTTTACTGGGAAGTTTGGACTGAAGTCAGGAAGAATTTTGCCTTGCTATTGCCAGAAAACTAATCACTAACCAAGCTGGTGTAGTTAGTCTGAATTGTAGTGACATAGCTTTCCACTTGATGGCAACAGAGGTGGGATTATGTTATGTTCCTCCTGGTTTCTGGGCTCAGGATACCTTTGATGGGAATACTGCCAGTGGTGGGCTTGCAACTCGAGTGGGCAAAGCTGTCACACGCTTTGGTAGACACTGAGCTTCAGAAGCAGCTTTGGATCAGTGCTTTCTTTAGCATTGTCACTTAACATTTAAAAAGCAAATGATAAAGAAACAGGCCCAGCACAACTTCCTTTCTGTCATCACCAAACTCCTGAGCTGCATAATGAAAATCATGCTTCTATTTACTTTAAGTACTTCAGACTTCTTTCCTGTCTGAGCAATTACTGAAATCGTAATTCTACAAAAATACACTAAAGATAGCACTTGTGCTATATATTGCATAGCAAATGCAGAATATATTGGAGTATCATGTGTTTATATTATATTGGTAGCCTAAATGAGCTCCTGCTTTGATTTCAATGGAGCTATTCCTGAACAAATTAAAAATTATGGCTATATGAACTCTCAAGAAAAATTAAATGTTGCTTTTCCAGAGATTTAGAAAAATTATCTTGCAACACTTGCAATGTGATCATGGCACATTAATCAGCCTTTTAATTTAGGTTGCCTGTCATTAAAATAAAACAGTAGAGAATTAAAAGCAGCTTCAAAGGAAGAGCTGGGTTGGAGACAATCCAACTAGAGAGAAGAACAGTCATTTGCAAACTTAAGTGCTTCAATTGCAGATCTAATCAGTATGTTTGCTTCTGTTACTGTTAGTCTAACAACTCTAGGTACTACTGGTAATTTTTTTTTCTCAGAAGGCAAGGCTTTGACATATTACTGCCCCATCACTGTGTATATCATTATCTACTGCTTAAAAGCTCTCAAGTCCTTACCTGAAATAGCACATGGTTTTAGATTTTCCACGTGAAATAAATAAAATGAGGAAAGCACAAACCTTATACAGAGGGAAGCTTACTCTTGTTATACATGTAATGATTTGATATATTTGAATATTTAGATTAACATTGTGGAAGAAAAATTGTAATCCTGTACTGTTTTTCAGGGTTCCCATACTTTGTGACTTCGAACCACTTCACCAGCATGTACGTGCTCTACATAACCTGGTAAAGGCAGCACAGAGTTTGGATGAAATGTCACAAACCATTACAGACCTGCTGAATGAACAAAAGGTATTTTTATTTTTTCTTTACCAAGAGAAGAGAATATTCTATTTAAGAGTAGAATAAACTAATAATACTGCTTTTTATAAACCATTTGTTCTTCCAGATATAAAGATTCGTTGATCTCAACTGCAAGAATAGTTTCCTTTCTAACCACATAGTAGTAAATATTCTGAGAATTTTGAGCTCTGAGTAAAGTGGGTCTATCTAGAGAATAGTGACTAGATACTGAATATCATATCAACATTTAACATGCTTATGTTGCACAGAAATTGTAGAAGTTTCTGTTAATAGTTCTGGTTTATGCCATTTTCTCAAGCTTTGTGTGCAGGATATGTGTATTTTGCCTCTGTTGCTTTAGCTTGTATTTAGTGAAGTTGCTGTAACTTCACCTAGAGGGTTTGGGGTTTTTTTGCATTGCTTCTTTGGTCCTTTTGGCAGGAGCAGTTAAGGAGAATTTAAAGCCTTGGTTAGTTGTCCCCATTAGCCTGAATATTGATGTGTCAGTCCTTTGTTGTAGCCCTGTTTTGGGGGGAAGGGAAGAAATCTATGCAGTTTATTTCTTTGATTATAGAAGGGACAGATGGCAAAAAGATCCCTTCCTAGTTTCAGTCTGCATGTCAAGCAGATCTTTCCCCTAACAACTCTGTTAAGCAGTCAAACTTTTCTTGGTTGCTTCTGTGTATTCTCATAACATAACTTTCATAATACACCAAACAGGTTCCTCTCAGCTTCAGACTGTAGCCTGTCCCAGTCAAATTCCAGGTGAATTTAGCAATGCTTAAAATTTTACTTGCCGCTGGCTGCATCAAATTTGATTTCTTTAGCAGTTTTGCTATAGAAAAAAGGTGTAATTTTTCTGGAAACTCCCATGTTATCTATGGCATGTTTGTATCCACTCTGCTGAATAGAAGTATCTGCCAAGGTTTCTGGGCATATTTGATTTTGAATTAGCAAATTCCTGCTTATATGAGGTAACAGGAAGTCCCGTATTCCTGTTGTTCAAGTCCCAGAGTAAGAGATTTACTGGAAGGCTTTCATTTATGTAAAATAAGAGATCTGGGCTGCTTTTTGTTCTGCAATATAGAAAATGTGTATCACATAATTCTTAGCTCTTTTATCTCTTTATGTAGGTTGCTTTGATATAAACAGCTGTTAAGAACAGGACTGTTAGGGCCTGACCATGGAATGGCTAGGAGTGGTGTAAATTTTCTGAAATCAGAGTTTTCTGAACATGCTTTTCCAGCAGTCTATGCTCTGAAATAAAGAAGTCCGCCCCCAACTGCAGCATCCTGAAATTTCTCTCATGAGAAATCAGGGTAGTGACAGGTGTTGTAATGAATTAATTTTTCTCTCAGGCTTGTGTTGTGCTTTAGCCCCAGCTGGCAGCTGAGCACCACGCGGCTGCTTGCTCATTCTTCCCCCCGCCCCCACCTTCCCCTTTGGTGGGATGGGGAGGAGAATTGGAAGAAAAAGGTAAAACTCATGCCTGGGGTAAGGATATTTTACTGCAACAGCAAAGGAAGAAGTAAATATTACTACTTAGGATACAATTTGCCCACTGTTCAGAAACCGATGCCTAGTCAGTCTCTGAGCAGTGACTTCTCTCTGGTCAGCTTCCACTCTTAAGTACTCAGCATGACATCGTATGGTGTGGAATATCCCTCTAACTAGTTTGGGTTAGCTGTACTCTGTATGTCCCTTCTCAGCTTCTTGTGAAAATGAATTCTATCCCAGCTGAAAACCAGGACAGGCTTGCAATGTTAGTAGTGTGTGGAAATGATGGGAGTAAGTTTTAATTCAAAATATGTTTAATAGCAGTAAAAAAAAAACCTAGAAGGGTGCCTTACTTATTTAAGTCTATATGATTTGCCCTTTTTGACTCAGACTTGCTTATCTGAGAAATTTTATTCAGTATCTGGCTCCACAAAAAAATGTGTTTGCCAGATTGGAAGAATTTGTTCTTTCCACTCTTCCCTTTTGCAGTGCTTTGACCGGTTTGGATTCTTGACTGACTCAGAAATGTCAAGTGTTTAGACAGATTTGGGTAATTGTCTCTTTCCTTAGACTAAATTGCATTGCACAGAGTGGACCGTTCATGATGCCCCCTGAAAAGTGCCCATCAGTATGTGTAACTTCAGTGATTCATTTGAACTCTTTTTTTGGAATTGAAGCAAATAGATCTGTCAGATTTTTCTTTTTCTTTCTCAGCAATGGTGCTCTTGTTTTTACTTGATGAAAGATACGGCGTTCTAATCTGTGGTGATATTTTCTGCAGATGATCTAGAAGTAGGTTTTTTAAATTATGCTAGTTTTACCTGTGTTCTTTTTTGCATAGAATTGCTGCAATAATTTAAAAAGTTCTCTTATCCTTAGTATTGATGGGAGGAAGATGGGTAAACATTTAGTGATAGTCCTGAAGATGCTTTCAGCTTCATGCACCTACTTGTTCCATTGGTGAACTGTAAGGTATCTCCCCAATGCAGTGCAGAGTTGGTGATGGCTCTGCAGGCGTTGAGTATTGCCCATGTAACAACAGAATGCTGCTCTTGCAATCGCTTATGGAAGCACTTTTGACCCCAGCTTCCCTGTCTGTACAGGTGGCAGCAGAAGCCTTTTCATTTAAGTTGGGACTGGGGTCATTTCCCTGCCTTGTTGGTAGTGTGGCAGTTTGGCTCTGCCTGGATCAGGTGGGAGTTCATCCTACTGCATCAACCACCACAGCTTTTGATAGTTGCTTGAGGAAGAGGAGAAAAGCTGTTGCTGCAGACGAGCAAAGAGTGAGTCAGAGAGGAGATCCAGTACCTTACCATGGATGTTCCCAGCATCTCTTTTTAAGTGTCCAGTAACTCTTACTATTTCAGCTTTCATATTCATAGAACCTTAATGATGATTTGCTTCTCTGATAGTCAATTTCTTTTTTTAGTATTATATCAGAGTAAATAACACTGTGGCTGATTTTTGTTTAACTTGTTTCTACTTTTATATCTGTTTTCCTTTTTAAAAGCTTTCTGCTTACTCTTTGTAATGTAATAGTCTCACACCAAAGATATTGCTGTGCCCTCTCATATCCATATATACTGACAAAGTTTGAGCAGATCAGTGATTGGGTTAAAGATGTCCAGGAGAAAGTTCAGGTGCCTGTAGGAGTCAGGTAAGATGAATATGCAATCCTTTGGTGGTGAAAATTTCTCTTCTAAGAGAAGTTGTCTTTTCAAATGAGATTATGAATCTACTATTTGTTCAAGTTGGAAGGATTACAGTGTTTGAATTTCAAGAATTGCCCTATTCCCTGTTTATCACATAACTAATCCAGCAACACCTGAGAAATTGAAAAATTAACTCAGCTTTTTTTATTTTATTTTTTATTTGCTCTTGACTCCTCCTTATCACAGGACTCAATATATGACATATGCATTGCAGCTTGTGGATTTTAAACAGACTAGATGGCAGGCACCTGCTTCTCAGGAAAATAGACAACAATAAACAAAGTCTTCATATAATTTCAGCTACTCAGATATGAGGTTTAACTCTTCACTAGGCAGTGATCGGGTACTCTAATGAAGAGACTTCTCACAGCAGTCAATGCAGAGAGGCATGGAATTTGTTACAGCCCTGGGTCATGAGGAAGCTAAGCTCAGTAGAATATTACTGCACACAGTGACAGTTGTGGAGTTTTGGGTGGTTTTTTCCTCTTCATGCGTTATCCTTACTTTTCACCTTCCAGCATGATTCTACAGGGGTCCCAAAAATAGATACCTCTTTTCCTTTGCATGTGCCTCTGTAGGGCCTTATAATAGTCTGTCTTTGTAGTGCATTTTTAGCATATGCTTACTGACAACTGTGATGCTAGATTTATTACTGTTAAAGCTCTTTGTCATTGTTAAATGTTTCTCACTTAAAGCATGTGCTTTGAGTCCCGGTATCTGTCAGCATATACAGTACCTTTTGACAAGTATTTTTCTGAGTTTTCTCAGAAAGCATCAGTCTGAAATTAAATCCATGGGGAAATGCTTAAACTTGGATTAATAGTACCTTTAAGAAAAGGAGCATTTCCCTTCAAGGTTTTTTTTGGCTCACATCCTGTGTTCATTTTTGATAAAGACAATATTCTGTATATAATGTAAATAAGCACTTTTTTACAGTGGGTTTTCAACACTAGATACCAAAAAAAGTGCATGGTTTACTTTCATATAGGTGCAGAGGCTAATGGAGGTGAGGTATAAATGCAGCTCTGCCTAATAGATGAGTGTCAGAGCTGGAAATAGATTCTTCTTAAATCTCAGTTCAAAATTAATTTAGTCTCGCTTAATATCTCCATTAAGAGAATGTTTACATGGTGCAGAGAAGAGTAGGGTCCCTTTTTTTGGGTAGCAGCCATTTGTAAAAGAATGAGAAAACAAACATTGGCTATTTATGCATCACCAGTCCGCTATAGGTCGCTTCTGTCTGGGGCTTTTTGTGTGTTCTGTTGCTGATCATTTATTGCCCAGTTCCACTAACTGTTGACAGTCAAGTAGCTGAGCTCAACCAATTGCAAGAGTTTCTTCAATAAAAACTAACATATTAACATCAGACACACAATTTTAATGCATGGATACAACGTGGTTTGTTTGAAATAGAGACATGAGCAGCTGTCAGCAGGATTATCAGCTGGAGGCAGTGTTGGCTGTTTGGAGAAGAGCACTATTCTGAAGGATGTCCAGCACTTTCAGACCGAACATTTTGCAGTAAAAGATACCACTGAATATGCTTGTTCCTTTTCAAGGTGGTCATATTCCTGAGATGAGTAAGATCAAGCTCTTAAAGGGTAAAGCATGGAAAAACGATGGTTGGGGTATATTGCAGACAATGCAGCTGAGATTTTTCAGAATGTTGATCATTTAAAAAAAACCAAACAACCAAACAAAACCACTCAGTGTCTATTCCAGCTTGTGATCCTATTATCCTGCTCATTCCTTTTCATCCTCTGTGTCACTAATACTCTCCTTATGTATTTTAAAATATATTTCACTGTAGTTTTTCCTGTGAAAAATTACTTTGCTCTCCATCCTTTTACAAACTTGTTCGGGAATCTGTCCTTGGTGGATACTGAGGCAGTACGTTACTCTCTTGCTTCTACTGGGATGTGTTTCGCACTCCTGAAGCTTAAGGTTTTTATTCTAAGGATCTGCATATGATACTGTTGTTGGCATTAGGGCTTCTGTAGTCCCTGTTGTTGTTAATAGTATAAGATACTACAAGTTGACTATTTGTTCATAGTTCTGGTACATTAGAAGCTAGTGAAGGAGAAGGACTTTAATAAACACTTCACTTCTTCTGCCAGACAAAGCTTATGAGCAGTAAATGTATTATGTTTCATTTATCAAACAGCAAAGATAAAATCTATAACCAAAGTGTAACCTTATAGATACATCATACTTGAAGTTAAACTGAGTTTGTCACATACAAAAAGCTTGTGGGTTACAGACCACAGGCTGTTTGCATAGTCTATAAGGCTGCTTTGAGGTGTTTTGATTTTTTTATTTTTTTTCCCCCCAAAGGACTTCAAGATGTTGCTTTACTGAATTTCAGGTGCATAGAAATAAGTGCATGTAACAACTATTATAGCCATGATAAACTTCAGCTGAATTCACTTAAAATATACATTCCATGGCAGTATAAAAAAGCAAAACGTCTTAAAATAGCAAAGACTGGTTTAAACACTGTACCTGAATTTACACTTTGCAGCAGAATATTCACTGGATCATGAGATCTTTCTCTATAATTCATATAGTAATGAACAAGAACTAGTAACGTTGAGATTTAAACATGTTACCTAATGAAAATTTATTTGAAAACTGACTTACAGGTAAGTTTTTAGCTTTTTGATAATCAAAAGCATTGACCAAAATTATGTGGGAACAGTTCTGGAAAGATGGAGAGATTTTTCTTAATCTTTGCATTGGATTTCAAGCTGCTGTTACTCATGGATGATTGATTATAAGTGATTATTCAAACCATTAGCTCTTCTCATTAGAATTGAGAGGATCTGATGCTTCAGAATCAGGTTTGGTAGTATCCAGAGTCTAGAGGCAAAATGACAAAAATTGGGACCAATGGAGGCAACGATGGGTGGCGGGGGGTGTGGAAATCCCCTCAGGCTGTGGTATTTCTTGAATTCTGAAAAGTCAGAAGGTTGCTTTTTACTATTCTGTATGCTGCTACTACTATTCTCTCAAAAGTAGAACACATCTCATGCATGATGTTAGTAGGCGACAGTTTAGTCATAATAAAGCTTTTTATAAACTTTCTTTGCTTATTATATTAATTGTGATTGGATTATACTGATTTTAATAGCAGTATGAGCAACAATAAAATATGTTAGTAACAAAATTATTAGAAGAACTGAAATCAATAAGCTGTTAGTAAATAAATCACAGAATCTTAGGGGTTGGAAGGGACCTCAAGAGATCATCGGGTCCAATCCTCTGCCAAAGCAGGCTCCCTATCTCATATTACATAGATAGGTGTCCAGACGAGACTTGAATATCTGAATAAAGCCTATTTCTGATTGGTTACTTCCATTTTTTTACCATCCAAACGTAAGTTTAAAGTGTAATTATATATGGTCTGTGTAAGAAGACTTTTGGATACAATTATATGTGATTTACATAAGACTTTTGAATAGATGAACATGTATTAATATTTATGCATTTATAAATGGTGGGTTTTTTGAAACTTACTGGAAAACCTCTCTGAATTTCTGCAACTTCAAGTTACATTTTAGTCATAATTTTGGACTGCTACAGAAAATATGTCTGACCTTTCAAGTTCTTGTTTTGCCGGGTAATTTAAGTGATTGTTTCATATTTTATAACTTGCAGGCCTCCAATAGTCAAGCATCGCCACAATCTGCTACCACACCAAGGATGGAAAGTACAACAGGAACTGCAATTGCTACCTCTTCAAGAACTCCTCCATCGCTCAGTCTTCAGGGTCCCCTGTGTCCTCCTGTGTGTCCCCCAGCTCCATTAGAAGAGTTGTCTCCAGACAGCATTGATGCTCATACGTTTGATTTTGAAACTATTGCCCACTCGAACTTGGAGCAAGCTCTTAAGCAAGGATCATTAGACTTGGATTCATTAGCAGAAAGTCCAGAATCTGACTTTATGTCAGCAGTAAATGAATTTGTAATAGAAGAAAATCCAGCATCTCCTAATGTAATAAGTGATCCACAGAGCCCAGAAATGATGGTGGAATCTCTTTATTCTTCAGTTATCAATGCAATAGACAGTAGACGTATGCAAGATAAAAATTCTTGTGTGAAGGACGTTTCAGTAGAAAATGCATCTCTCAACGTTTGCATGGAGAAGTGTAGGGTTATTGCCCAAGACTCAAAGGTACATCTAAGGGGTATAAAAGAAGATCTTTGCCACTTTAGAACACTTGTACATAGAGAACAGTGTGACTTTTCTAATTCCTTAAAATGCACTTCGCTAGAAATAGTAAATACTATTGAGAAGGTAAAACTTTCACTTGAAAAAACACTAAAAGATAAACATCAAAAAGAGTTACAGTCTTTGAAAAGTGAATATGAGACTAAAATTAATAAGTTATTGGAGGATGGTGAAGAAAATAAAAAGAAGATTAAAAAGTTAAAAGGTGACTTACTAGGTCTCGAGGAAGTTCTGCAGAATAAGAATGATGAATTTGCAATGGTGAAAAATGAGAAAGAAGCTGTAGTTTGCCTTCAGAATGAAAAAGACCAGAAATTACTTGAATTGGAATGCCAAATGGAGACACAAAATTGTGAAATTAAGGAACTGAGACAGTCCCGTGAGGTGGTACTTGAAGACTTGAAAAAACTTCATGTGGAAAACAATGAAAAACTACAACTCCTGAGGGCAGAACTCGAGAGTTTAGAGCAAAGCCATTTAAAAGAACTGGAAAGCAACCTACAAGCCAGGCATTTAGAGGAATTTGAGAAGGTGCTAGCTGAGCACAAGGACTGTTTAGATAAATTAAAAACAGAGAACCAGCATAGACTGGAACAAATGCAGGAATCTCATGCGGTAGTTGTGCAAGAGAAACAACAACAAGTAGAAGAGCTGCAACTCAAGGTTTCAGATCTGTCTGAATTGAGGTGTAAATTGGAAGTTGAGCTTGCCCTGAAAGAGGCAGAAACTGATGAAATGAAGCTTCTTTTGGAAGAAAGCAAAAACCAGCAACAAGAGACCTTAAAATCTCAAATAGATAAGGAAACGGAAAGCTTAAAAAAGGAGATAGAGAAATTGAATGATAAAATACAAATGAATAGTAATGAATATCTAGTGGGCTTATCGGAACTAAGGACTCTGTTGACAATTGAGAAAGATCAGTGCATTTCTGAGCTAGTAAACAGATATGAAGAAGAATCAAATTTGCTTAGAACTGAACTAAATAAAGTAACACTTCTTCATCAAAAAACTTCTGAGGCAGAAAAAAGGCTTTCGGAGCAAATAACGGAACTGCAGAGTAAGTTAGAGTTGGAAGTGAGTGCCCTAGAAAAGGAAAAAACAGAAAAACTGGGTCTCTGTGAGCAGCAGGAAAAATATGAAGCTATTATCCATAAGCTTAAAGAAGAGAAAGAACTGTTAGTCTCTAACCAAGAACAAGACAGACAGTTGCTCATTCAGAAGCTCACTTGTGAAAAAGAGGATGCAGTACAAACTGCTTGTAAAGAGTTTGAATTGCAGAGGGAAGCTGCTGAAAAAGGGCTTTTGGAAAAAATACAACAACTTGAGATGCAAGTAAACCAGAGGTACTGTAAGAATTATTACTGTGTTTTCCTAGCATTTTAAAGTAATTAATACAGTATATTCATGATGCAGTATGGAGTAAATACAAATACATGGATGTTTTAATAGAGTTTTATCTGGGTTGGTTTCTATACTCAAGTTTCAAGTTGCTGCCATTTATAGTTAGTGATACTCGTGTGTCTGTTAATTTCAAAGATTGTAAAATGCCTTACATGATACTATTTCCAGACAGCAGGTTTTATATTTCAGTCTCGTAATGTTGCATTGAAGGAATGTTTCTACAGTAGCATGTTGCTTGCAATCCTGATTTTGATGATCTCAGTCTCTCCATCATTTTCTCTGACACTAGCACTGTGTGACCGTGTAGTAACTAGCTTTTGGTCTGGTAACTTGCTTTGGTTAGCTGTATGTTCTTGATGATGCTAACAGTGTCATGAAAGTGTGGGAATATATATGATCAACTGAGAACTGTCCAATGGCTACCTGGACTTCCGCTGAATTTTAGATGCCAGTTATGTATTTCAAGGTCTTCAGTTTGACGTTTATAATGAAACATACATTTGCAACATAATTTTAAAGACCACCTATCATAATTGTTTTTCATTGTTAATGTCTGCAGTGTTTTTCCATTTTAAAAAGAAAAAGAAAAATATACTTTCCCTTGCCATAAATTTCTAGAATTATTTCTGACTTCTCATTTCTTATCTACTTACTATTTTGTAATGCCAGCAGCAGTATGGTGTTATGGAATGGAAATAGTGGATTTTTTTTTCTCACTGATTTGCTGCTTAGAAACAGTATTATATTTTGAAATGCTAAAATTTGTCATTTATGTTCTTGTGTAAAGGAATGCAGCAGATAGATCTTTCTTGTACAACAGCTAAATAGAGCATTTTTTTCTAGATATGCTGATATACCCAGTATGTGAAATGGGAAAAGACTAATAAAAGGGACAGAATGGACATACAAGCCAGAAGAGTACTGCAGAACATGAATGCAGACTTAAGTTAGCATTTAACTTTTGAGTATCAATTTAATGTTAAAATAAGAAAAGGAGAGCGGAGAGGCAGAGAGGCCAACACATGCACACAGTTCACACAGTGCAAGGAACTTCTAAATATCCACTTTATTTGAATCGCCCGTGTCAGTCCTGTTACCTCAGTATTTTGATATACGAGCAGATCTGTCACTAAATGATGTTACATTGGTGTCTGTGTGTTGTATGTCAGTGTATGGAAAAATACATTAAGAGAACATTGTGGTTTTTGCATTAAGATTGGAATGTAATGAAATTAAGAAGTGCCCTTCTGAATTGAACAAAATATTCTCATAATGAAATAGGGTAAAATGAGGAGGGAAAAGGTAAAATATATTCTCTTCCTTTTATACGTATTAATGCAATATAGGTGTTTTAAAATTGACTCAGGAGGAAAAAGATCTAGCTGTGTCATCAGACTTGTTAAAAATCTGCCATCTGAACTTAAATTTGAACAATTCTGAGCACAGCTGTGTGTATACTTAAACAAGCAGGATAGAAGAGATAGTATTGTATTTAAAAAAAAACCCCTATCTGCTTCAATGTAAAGGAAGGTTAGTAGCTTGTTATGGGTTCTGTCAATTTGACTTTCAATGTGACTTTAAAATATGTATTGCCTCCTAAGACTCCTTTTTATGCCTTTAATCTGCTGGAGGTTTTTTCTCCGTGGGGCATATATGTTATGTGACTCTGTCCTCATGTTTCAAAGTCACTGTCTAGCTGTTTGATTTTGGAGTTCCTAAACCCCCAGGCTATGTCAGCAATTCAAGTTGGCATGTGCCTAATATGCTTGTCAGATAAACGTCCTTTTCTAGAAGAATAGTGCTACATTAGCCATCTAGAAGGCAGGGTCAGAGAGATGAATTGTTAAATTTGACCCAAATGTGGCACTGGTATCAGGAATTTGGGGTTGGAACTTCCATGAACACTTACAAATAAATGTTTGTGATCTGTGTGTTACCAACATATGAAAATTAATGTGGCTTCGTTATGATGTGCCTGAAATTCAGGTCATCATGATTAGAAAGGTAGGAAAACTGCAAGGTGCTTGTAACTCCTGTTTAATCTTTCTACTGTGTTAAGCAGTAACAAAGATAAACTGAAAAACACAGTTGCTGTAATGACTGTCCTTGTTATGCTAGTTAGTTAAAAGATTTATTACATTGTAAAGAAAGTTAAAAATTGAATAGGAATCTTTGCTGCTTTGTCCAGCCTTGGTCCTTTGCTGTTTGGTCCAGCCACTTCTATCTCGCTGCCATCAGTAGTGAAGCTTCTCTCTAAGAGCATGCACTTTCTCTCACAGTTAGGCTTGATTTAGAAATCAATTGAAAATCCAGCAAGGAAATGCTTTCTCAGTGGCATAAAAAAATGTTTCCTGTGTGGCTCATAACTCGCTTTCTTCTCTGCTTATTTTCCTTCTAATTTCTGGAATGTCAAAGGTTGTCTTGCTACTAAGAACTTCAGTTGGCTCTCAAACCTCTTTTATTTGCAATTTCTGGGCTTTTTGAGTGCTTAGATATAGCATAATAGTTTGTATCTTCAGCCTGTGTTCGTGTGATAGAGCAGTGGTAATGTAGTATTACTAAATACATCCTTTGTCATCTTAAGAGTGCAGTGTTTACGTGCACAAGAGCCCCAGTCTCTAAAGAAATGACATTTTGGTTATCTTCAAAACACTAAAGAAAGGCATTGTCACTGTTACCCTAGTTGTTGAGACCTTTGCAGATGAAATCTGCAACCCCATTATCTGATACAGTTGTGAGGTTTTAAAAACTAGGAATATGTTACCATCCTTTGGAGAAAAACAACATTCTTTACTTGGGTGTCATTGGCAAACAGCAGTCCAGGCAGACTACCCAAGAGGCAGATGACTCCTGCTTTAGTTTAGTGCAGCTATAGCCATGGGTTTAGGCCACATTTAGATAACGTGGGATAATGAACTTGTGTTGCTTGTAAAGTAAGGTGCAGACGTACCTCCTTTTTACTCTTCTCAAACTTATCCTGTGCTCTTGGTAGAAAGAATTGATGGCAAAACAGAGATAGGCAGGCATGGGCTGGATGGTTTGGTGAAGCAAAACCTCTGTAGTGATGGCTGGAATTAATGATTTCTTTCATGGATGCCTGAACTCCCACCCAGTGTGCAGCTGTCAGCAGTACAGGTTCCCTGCCTCCTCTGCAGTGCAATTTTCATTGATATGCTAAATCTTCCTGGTGTCTCTGAGGTTCTGTAGGACCCCAGTCTTAAAAGAGAATCTTTACATTATGAAGCAAGAAAAATGCTTGGAGCATTTTTAGCAGTAGAAGCTGTGCTTGTGGGTGTTAGTGTATTAGCACATGTTGTTTGGATTTCAGCACAGCCTTCCTAACTAACATCAGGAGACTGCACCTCGAGGCTGCTCTGACTAGAGAAAACCATTGACATGTGTGTAGATGAAGAGTTAGGTTTTGGGGTATTTTATTTATATTAGATGTGATTCTGTTATAGAGGAGTAACAGAAATTTAAAATGAATACTTTTTAACAAAAGTTGTCTGTCCCAGTGTTCTGCAGTGATGGTTCCTGATAAATCCAGCCCAACCACAGCAGAGGGCTGTTAATGCTTTTGGGTTCAGTGATGGAAAATGGTCTGTGTAACATTCCTTGTTTCAAGAGCCATTTAAAGTCTTTATCTTACCTGCCTCAATGACTGCTGATGTTTCCCTTTCTTTATGATTATTATTACTGTTCTACAGACGCTGTAGCCCAGAGTTTTGAGTTTCATATCTGGATTGCTTAGCATAAGATATATTGCTGAATTGTATCAATTATGTGAGAGCTCTGGAGGCTTTGACATGCTGAGAATTTCAGGAAGTCGATGTGCCGTTGGTCCTCTCTTTACCACTTTCTACACCTTCTGCTACATTACAAAAATAAAGCAAAAAATGCCCCACCCCCCAACAGAATATTAAGATTGGAGCCAGTGTAGTTCTCTAAAAAACAGAATGTCCCAGAGAAGATTTGGTGAGATGCTCATGATCTAAAAGTACAATTAAAGATTAGGAATGGCTTAATTGGAATAATATTTATTAAACATTTCAGAAAAACACCTCAAAAGAACTTCTGACTTGTGTTGCTTATTTCATGTATTCTGGGATTCTGTATGTGCTGCAAATTTAAAGCCTAAACATTTTCTTTTAAGTCCTCCCACTGAATCATTTGCTGAATCAAGCCTGGTTGCTGAACTTCAAGAGAAGCTTCAGGAAGAAAAAATGAAGTTCTTGGAGCAACTTGAAGAACAGGAGAAAAGAAAGAATGAAGAAATGCAGAACATCAGAACATCACTTACTGCAGAACAGCAAGTAAAGTTTTTTTTTTAAATTATTTTTTGCTCCCATGACAGTTGTTTCTTTTGCTGTTTTGAAGTTACGGAGATTTGTTAATGGGTTTTGGTTTTGCTATGTAACACTTAAACATTCTAAATTTGCACTACTGTCTAGAGCCAGGATTTGGTGTGTCAGTTGACTCCAATGCTAAAGCAATTAACAAAAAAACCCAACAAATAAATCTCAGATTCAGTTTTTGTTATTTTGTGACTTCTTTTGCTTAAAGTCCTTATCCATTGTTCCTTGAACTCGGGAAATATACTGGTTAAGTATCATTTAAGTTAACATATTTTTAAATACTAATTAATTTAGAATATTATTTAATGGCTTTTAAACTTTATCAGCCCAGGCAGGTGGCATTTGAGCTTCAAAACAAATGTATTTTAATTAATAAAGTCTGAAAAACTGTGTATTCCACACTGAAGCAAAAGCCATATTACACTCTATTAACACCAAGGAATTAACTCATGGCTTCACATTTTTAATTCAGATTCTAGTATATTATTCTAGTTTAATGATATTTTTCTTTTTTATTACATATAGCATATCTTGGTAAAGTGCAGCTTTGGCTCAATAACCTTAAAGTAACTGGTTTTAATATGAAACATGGAACTGTCATGCATTAACTGGAATATAAACCCCTATTTAAGGAAAAAACTCTCCTAATTCACTAACTTGCAATTAATTATTTTTAAATTATATTCTTTATAATTATACTCCATGTGTATATTGGGTTTATAGGAACTGGAAGGATAAAAACTTTTTAAAAAGTGTTAGAGAACCATTTTGTCTCCTCATCAGTGTAACATGTAAACAAGTTTAATTCCTTGTTTAAGTATAACTTAGGAAACTGAAATGTGTTATATCTCTTTTATCTTGTTATACAGTACGTTTCTTGCTTCAGTAATACTTTTTATTTTCAGACCAACTTTAACACTGTTCTGGCAAGAGAGAAAATGAAAAAAGAAAATATAATTAATGATCTTAGTGACAAATTAAAAATGCTAACGCTCCAGCAAGAAAAAGATAAGGGTAAGCAAAGTTCTGAAGAAGTATTCATCTTTTCTAACAGGGTAAATCCGTTCACTACAGATTGGTTGTGATCCTTAGTGCTGCTGTTTATTTGAATGTTTGTGTCCTAGATTTGATTGAAACACTTTCTGAAGATCGAGCTCGCCTACTTGAAGAGAAGAAAAAGCTTGAAGAAGAAGTTAATAAACTCAGAAGTAGTAATTTTTCTCCGTCAGCCTACTCAGCAGCAGTTTCAGAACCTTATGGAGCCTGTGCACCTGATATTCCCACTGACACAGATAGATTGGTTTCTGACATTGCTTCTGAAGGGAGAATGGACTCCACAATGGAAACCAGTATGATGGCTGTGCAGTAAGTATGGGGCATTGTTTGTAGTAGAAATACACAAAGCGTGCTCTGTTGCATGTTCTGAAGTACAAATGATCCTGTTTAACATTCCTGCCCCTGACATTCTTGTTAAAAAATATTCCTTTAAATGTTTGTGTGTGATTGTGGTGTCAAAGTCATCAGAACTGTATGTTTTGAGGACTTCAAAATATGTGACTTAACAGTGAAACTTGGCCCCTCAATTGCTAGATGAAAAAATAGACCCAAATATCAGAAATACAAGTAAAACGGGAGAACAATTGCAATAGCAGTGTAGGATGAACTGGGTGGCTGCATGTTATTGGCATATCTTATGAACTATGCCTGTCTTATTTAAAAAAACAACCAACCAACCCCTTTATTCCTGTTTGTGCAGGTGGCTGCAGTAAGATTGCATGCTAACATTCCTCGATAAAGGGCAAGGGGTGATAGCTATGCTTGATAGAAATTAGGCTGAATCCTCAGGATTCCAAACAAGCAATGGGACTCAGGCTGATGGTTGTGATGGATTGATGATTTTTATTATGGGAGAGAAGGACAGGTAATTCAGCATCCCTTTTTTTGCCTCTGAATCCAGTACTGTAAGCTGTGCTGTACTGCTGACTTACGAGAAGGTAGTGATGGGACTGGGGAAAAAAATTCTTAATGATTTAAACCCTTACTTGAGGAAATGGGCTAGGGCAAGCAACTTACTTCAAAATAAGCTTTTCACTAAATGGTTCTTTTTTGTTTGGATCTGTTGATAATCTGTATTTACAACATATTCAAGTAACGTTATAGATGTCTGAAACTATGCTTGACATTCAGAGGTGATTATACAGATCATACAATGCTTTGGGTTGGATCAGAAACCACTTAATAGAGTTTTGTTGCAGTCATCAGCTTCACTATATTATCTGTTTTGGCTGCCCTACAATAGCAGTGCACTTTGGTATTGATGTGTAAACCCTTGTCTACCAAGAGTCTACCTGTAAAACTAAAAGACTCTGATCTGCTCTCAGTACATCACTATGAAGTCTTTTGAACTTTAGTTCTGGCTGGTATTAAGCTGTCCTGTTGGTGGTTGTCAGAAATCCAGCCTGCTAGGAATGTATTTTCTTTTTTTTTTTTTTTTTTTTTACAATGCTGAGTTCCATGAAAATGTACATCTAGTTCAGAGCCTTGGTTCTTAAATGGACCCAAACTGATTTTTTTGAGGTTTTTGGATAGCAAAGACTGCTCCAAGTAAAGGGCTTCTGATGATGATGTATGTGAAGTTTTATACAATTTTCATAGACTTCTCTTTGCAAATGTAGAATGTTAGGCTTAAAACTTACTTATTTCAGTAGAGAATTTTTATTACCTGTACTTTCTGACTAGACTAAGACAGAATAAATAGCATATGGAATGTGTTAAATGGATTCATTACTAGAAGATACTCAGCTTTTACAATGCTCTGTGCAGTATGCAAATCCCTTAAAATTGCAGGGAGAGAAGTCAGGGAAAAAAACATGAAGACGTTTTGTCCAAGGTATTCTGCTGTAGCAGAAGCAGAGAGAAAACTGTTATAGGCTAGAACTTACTGATTCATGAGAACTGTTCTCTGTGGCAGTGTTCAAGGCCAGGTTAGATGGGGCTTTATGCAACCTGGTCTAGCAGAGGGTGTCCCTGCCCATGGCAGGGGGGTTGAAACTAAATGGATTTGAGGCCCCTTCCAACCCAAACCATTCTATGAACAAAATGTTTTGCTTGTTGTACTAAAAGTCATGTAATAAATAGGCAGAAACTATTGCAGGTTTCTGCTGGCCTCTCCTATTGCATGAGAGCTAAACAGCCTTTTAACTGAAATGAAGTAATGATTAGCATGGCTTAATTGCAATGTTAATTCTGCTTGATGTTTTGCTTGGTTTTAGAGCATATTTTGTCAGACTAGATGAATGGACTATATGTCAAAAAAACGTGTCCTTTTTTTTCTCCCAACCACATCAGTTGGGACTACAGAATATATTGTTTCTTCTCTGTTAATCTGCCTTCAAAAAATATTTTAGCTGTATTAGGAATTATTCTCTGTGTTATTAAAAACTTACTTATTAGGATGTTAATACTATCATGCCCCAGTGTTCACTTATGTCACAGATGGAGACAATGAGGAAGTTACATTAGTGTCTTGCTACTAGAGTCCCAGAGCACAGATTAGGAAAATACAGCATCGCAGAGCTGAACCAGAGTATTAGGGGTTAACTTTCAAGGAATTTGGAGTTGTATCTTTCATCCTGACATGTTGAAAACAATGTAGAAATAGCCCCATCTATGAACTAATCAGTGACTGAAAATTCACTGGCTTGTTGCAACAAGGAAGTTCCTTATGTTTAAAGATGGGGAAAAAAAATCCCCCCAGACCTGCCAGAAATGTCAATACTGATTCTTAAGGTATCTTTCTGTGCTGTTCCCTGTGAGCTAGCAAATACATGGCAGTCTTCACTGAGTGAAGATGAGGGGGTGGGAAAGATAATTTTTGGTTGTGAAAAAAAAATCCATTTCTAACTTACCAATTTTCTTCTTTTTTTTTTTTTGTAGTGAAAATATCCATATGTCTGAAGAAAAGCAGAGGATAATGTTGTTAGAAAGAGTGAGTAGATTGTGTGGTTAAGCATTACAGCTAAGTACTTATAAATACATATGTATGAAGATGTGCTGTGGTTACTGTTATGCAATATAGCATCTGCTTATAACTACCACTCCAGGAAATGGGTTTTCATTGTACTTATTTTGGGTCAGTACAGCTTGTTGAAGTAATGCAAAATAAGTATTAATATTATATTTGGCCTAGCTTAAAATTTGTTTATTCTGCTTAGGTAGACTTCGGTATGAGTGAGTCGAGTGTAAAATTTCTTCTTAGGAGTAACAGGTCATTGATCTAGGGAATTACCAGAGCAAAAAAAGTTCTGATTATGTTTTCAGATTAAGGCATCTCAAGCAGTTGGACAGGAAATAAGATTGGTTTACCTGTTTCTTTTGGAAACAGGTAATTTCTGCTCTTGGGCTGCTGTTACTTAGGTATCTTTCATTCTGCCTGGAGGGAGACACAGTCATGACAGTATTGCTTCTGTAAAAAGTGAAATAACACTTCTTATGTACTTAAAATGGTAATTTTCTGAAAAAATTGTCATGGACCTACAGGCTAGAATTCTAAGTTTATACTTCACACACACCCACTTCTCCCAAATACTTAAGCTTAAAAATTGCTGGAATCTGAAAAAATTAAGTTGTCCAGTCTTATCTATCTACATTCAATTTCAGACATAACCTACAAAAAAAAAAATCTTTAGCTTTCAGCTTTCTAGGATCATTTAGACTAAAATCTGTGGCTAGTTAGAGAACATGAGTGTTTTCTGTTAATAGATTGCAGCACTCTATGGTTCAAGTGGCTGGATGTTTCTCACTAGGAGCCCTTACATGCTTTATTCTGTCATCTGCTTACAAAGGATTTCTCATGGTTAGAAGTTACAAAATAGTAATATATTACATCTATTTTGCTGCTCTATCAGAGAAAAGTTTTTCAAAGTTAAGGAGAATGTCCAGCATGGAGATAAGCATAGCTTAGCAGTGGGTTTTGTAGCACTGTAGTAATTGCTAAGCTTTTTTTACATCTCTGTTCAAAAGATGTTTTGATACTGTCTGAAAACTGAAAGTGGTAGTAAATACATATATTATGTAAGTAATCTGGTCATCAAAGCTTTTTAAAAATGTTTATACTATATAAAGTTATTAGTTAATCAGATAAGACTTTCTTTCAGACGTTGCAGTTGAAAGAAGAGGAAAATAAGAGATTAAATCAAAGACTGGTAAGTATTTGTGCAGTGCATGTTCTAAGTCTCATGAATAAAATAAGTACAGCTCACATGTTAAGTTTGTAAAAATCTAAAAAAAATTGTTTTATTAATTTTTAAAATGTTTTAAATGTTAAAACAAGTGACAAATAGGGAACCTTTCAGCTCAGTAGTCTTCTTATGGAAAAAATTCACAGGACTGTAGAGAAAGACCTTTTTGCCAAGGAACGTGGACCATCCAGGCTTGGGACAGTTCACCTCAGTGGCACCATGGCTCAGTTTGTCCCCTGAGTACTGAAGGCCAGTTGACAAGAAAGTCCGTATGCCTGAACGCTAAATAACACACAATTAGAAGTGCTAGCAATAATTTAGAGATTGCTTTTGGAAAACCACCCCTGTTACTTTTGTAAGGTGTGAAATTTTTAATTCTGCCTAGCAAATTAAAATACAGACATAGTCTTAAACATTAATTCACTACTACAAATAGTAATTAATGGCCATGGGAAGAAAAAGAATACAGTGACTGAGTTCCCTTGATTCCTATGCCATGAATTCTTCTCCTTACATCAACACCTTCATCCTTATTGGGGAGACCTCATTGCAGCCTTCCAGTACTTGAAGGAAGCTTATAAACAGGAGGGGAATCAACTTTTTAAAAGGGTAAACAATGGCAGGACAAGGGGAAATGGAGTGAAGCGAAAGGAGGGAAGGTTTAGATTAGATATTAGGGGGAAGTTTTTTACAGAGAGAGTGGGTGAGGTGCTGGAACTGGCTGCCCAGAGAGGTGGTAGATGCCCCATCCCTGGAGGTGTTCAAGACCAGGTTGGATGGGGCCCTGGGCAACCTGTGTAGATCCAGGCCTGGAGGTTGGTAGCCCTGCCTGTGGCAGGGGGGGTTGAAGCTCTATGATCCTTGGGGTCCCTTCCAACCTAGACCATTCTGTGATTCTATTTATCTTAATCATATTGTAACCTGCAACATACATTTCATTGTAGCTTGCCAATGCTTTATAACTCTTCTTTTTTATAGATGTCCCAGAGCATGTCATCAGTATCCTCAAGACATTCTGAAAAAATAGCAATTAGAGAGTAAGTACATGGGTTTATTTTTTTTCGATATGAACAGATTGATATGCCTTCAGTACTTAGTAGGTAGTGTAACAATTACTCTGTTCTTGCTCTGTGATGAAGAGGTGTATAGGTAATCTCTAGTTTAGCTGTTACGTTGAACCATCCCAGTTTGGTCATAAATCCTATTTTCTAACCACACCTCTCCATCTTTTTTGGGGGGGGGAGAATGGGGAGGTGAGTGGAAAGGCCTTTCTGAATTCTGTATTTCACTGGTTTTCTTGAATTCTTTGAATTCAGTTCCTTTCTTGACGTGGTTCATAAGGGTAGTAGCTTATGGGATTTACAGAATCCTCACAGAGTTTTCTTTTAGATTATTTTTGTTTACCTGTAGCTTTTTTGAAATCATGCTAAGAAAAAGTAGAAGGAAACTTGTTCACCCTGAGTATGAGTTCTTGTGCTTTAACCTGAGCTCACAGCCAAACACTATGCAGCTGCTCTTTTGAAAAAAAAATTTGACCTGATTTATATAGAGAAACATTTCAAAACACTTTTTCTCTTAAAAGGTAGTGTCTTACTGACTTGCAGTAACAAATAGAAATGTCTTTTCTGCCGTTCAGTGAGGTCTCAGCCTCTGCAATACTTGGGAAAATGGTGATGAAATTAATGTAGTTTTTGAGTATCTTGATTTATTTTTTTTTTTATTTTCTTCCCCCTCCAGTTTTCAGGTTGGCGATTTGGTTCTCATTATCTTGGACGAAAGACATGACAACTATGTGTTGTTTACTGTTAGTCCAACTTTGTATTTCTTGCACTCAGAGTCTCTTGCTGCACTGGATCTCAAACCAGGTGAGTGTGGTAAGTGTCAGATTAATTCCAGTTATTCTCTTCTCCTACAAATAATACTCTAAACTTTCTAACAGTAAGCAATTTGACAACTATTTATGTGAGAAGTATAAGAAACATGTAGTATAGATAGCTGTCAACAATCTTTGTAGCTTCTGCTGTGTTATTTTGATGCTAAACATTTTCCAATGCAGAACATTTTAAGTTAAAAAATTATGGAGATGTTAATATCTTGGAAAAAAAGGTAAAGTATCTGTATCTTCAAAGTAGGCAATAAACAAAAAAAGGCCAATTTTGTACACATAAGTTTTTTAATACCTGATTTTAGCGTGGTTTTTGACTGTTATCTTTGGATAAAATTTGCTCTCTTTGTAGCTCATCTTCCACAAAGTTACTAGAATTTATGAAACCAAATACATGTCCAAACTAACAAAATGTAGACCACAGTATATAGTGATTTACAAGCACTGTTTTTGCTGGTTTTACACACACAGAGTTGAAAAGGTGTTTTGCAGGGCTCATCAGTTTTCAAAAAAGTTTCTGTATTTTTTGTGCATGTTCAGGTTGATAGCACATTTGCTTTTTTCCTTCCTTAATTTTCATGTTATTTGTTGGCTGGTTTTGCCAGATATGTAAACTTAGTTGAATTTAAATCAAAGTTTTAAACTCCCCAACTTGAGGCCATTTCCTCTTGTCTTGTGTCTCATTACTTGGGAGAAGAGCTGGCACCTCGTCTGGCTACTGCCTCCTTTCAGGGGCCTGTAGAGAGCAGTAACATTGCTCCTTTTTTTCCCCACACCAAACGACCCTAGTTTCCTCAGATGCTCCTCACAGGACTTGTGCTATAGAGCCTTCACCAGCTTTGTTGTCCTTCTCTGGACACACTTCAGCACCTCCATGTCCTCCTTCTACTGAGGGACCCAAAACTGAACACAGCACTTAAGCTGCAACCTCACCAGTGCTGAGTCCAGGGAGTAAGATCCTTTCCCCTGTTTCACACTGTTTGACACAAGCCAGGATTCTAAGAGCACTTAGAATGCTGTGATAACACTGAAATTGGTTGAGGAGTAAAACTTCAAACTTTGGTTCCTAAATGACTCATGTTCGAGTCACTAGACACAGGTTCTCATAAATAGTCATGCTTACAAATGCCTTGATTTTAGTATTATGCAGAGCATGAGTGAGGTGTTCCTTCTGTAAGATTCAATGTTTTCTTCATGCTGTGATTAGTGATAATTACAGGAGAGCATATCTAGTAAAATGGGTGTAATTTCTTGTAATACCAGACAAATATGCCTTTCTCTAGTGTTACGGAAACGGATGAAGCTGCAAGTGGGTTTGTGCCCACTGCTGCTCTTTTCATCCCTCAGTTTATTATTGAGGCTTTTCACTTTCCTCCTTTCCAAATGATATCAGGTACTCTCAGGCTGCAACCAAAACCAGCAGATTTCTGGGGGTTTAGAATTATTATTTATGGGTAACTGATTTCCATGAATAATACAGACAAAATAATAAAATGTTTCAGTAAAGGCAGTAGTAATAGCTGAGTAGAAGACTTTCTATCCTTTTAAATACTTTAAGAAATTCTCACCTTAAACAAGACCAAAATGCCAAGATGAGTTGACTAGAATAATTTGGAATTATTAAATTAATGTCAGCTTTGATTGGCTTTTGTTTTTCTCTCATGTCAATTTTTCAAACAACTTAAAAGTCTCTCTTGAAATCTGAAGTTACTTAATTTTTGTTAGTTTGCTTTAGGTTTTTTTTGAAGAATTCATGCTTTCAATGAAATAATTCTAGCAAATGATCTCTAATATCCTGTAACCTGTAGTTGATTATGCAAAATAATAAATATATTATCTCTTTAGCTTCAGGTGCATCTAGGAGACCTTGGGTGCTAGGAAAAGTGATGGAAAAAGAATACTGCCAGGCAAAAAAGGTAAGGGAATAGGAATGGGAAGTCCTCTGATAAAATAGCGGAGAAAATAAGTTTTAGTGCTTGTAAAAACTGTGAAAAGTGTTTTCTGCATAATAAGTGTGATGAAAAAGTTCTGCCACTCCTAATCTAGTTTTCAATCAGTTAATAGCAAGAGAAGGGTAACTTTGGGGGTGGGGGGAAAGAGTAAATGAGCAGGCTCCAAAAGGCTGTGTAAATATTTTGGGGGAGAAACCCATTTCTGCTTGAAAGCCAAAAACCAGAGGAATAATCCCATATTTCTAACCTAATTATTGTTTGTTTGGGTTTTTTTTGTAGGCACAAAACAGGTTCAAAGTTCCTTTGGGTACAAAATTCTACAGAGTGAAAGCAGTACCATGGAACAAGAAAGTATAACACAACAAAATTTTAGTTCGTTCTGTCTCCATTCTTTTTTGACTTGTCCTTCAGTGCTCGTTCATCGCTCCAAATACCAGGCCATCTTTTTATACTGAGGTCATGTGACAAGATACGTCATTGATGTACTGCTTTTACTTTTTAACAGGTCACATTTTAGAAAAAAGAATTTCATCAAAAACTCTGGCCCTAACTGTTCCAATTTTTTACCCAGGTGACTTTAGGAGTGTGGACCAAATGAGTTCATTTTCTCAAAGGGCAGCCACATGAAACATGGCTTTGTGAGGAGCCATGTTAATTGCCTGTTAAATATACATTAGCTTGTATTTAGATGTTAAATGTTAGTTGCCATTATTACCAGCATACGTCCTTTTGTGAAATCATTATCAAAGTACTTGCACTCTTTAACAGATTCTTTATATGTGTAAAATTCATCAACTATTTAAAGAGGAGTGTTCATTGCATGCAGATAATCATATAATTTTTCTTCAACATGAGTTTGCCTCAGTAGATGAATAAAAATAACTACCGCAACTTGTTTCATTACATGAAAATGCTCTTTAATGTTTAAATAAATAAATAAAATATAAAAAAAAAAAAAAGAAAAAAAAAGAGAGAAAACCTTGTAATTTGATAGACCGATTTGGAAAATCGGTCGGTTCGATCTGCAATCTTCAAAAGCACTTTCGATGGATTGATCGCAGGTTCTGAAGGGAAGGGCGCCTGTGCCGTTCGTTCCAAGTTGAAGCACTTGTTCTTCCCAGCAAAACAGAAATCTCGTATTAATCTATTTAGGAAAAAATCATATTGATGAAATTGTATTTCATGGTTGAGTTTCAGGAAAAAACTCATTGTACATTAACCATACGAGAGTCATTTAAGTAACAAATTATTGTAATTGTAAAAGACATGTAGAATTTTAAAACAATAAAGATTTGAAACTGTATGTGTTTGAAGTATTTGTGTGCCTTTTAAATACTATCTATGGTATTTGCTTCCTATTGGTAATCTGTTGCAGGCTTTCTTTGATTCCTCCAGCAGTTTCATTACATAGAAATACCTGACTTTTCTATGAGAGGCATTAATATTCAACAGCGTTGAGGAGTTATCAGAATTACCTTGTAATGTTAAAGAGTTTAAGCAGACAGATAGTAATGTTGTCAGCAAATTAAACTGATAAATGACATTTTTCACAATAGTTACACCGGCTACACATTTAAAGTGGAGCCTATTTTATTTTTTCATAACAGTATAAAAAGATGTACTATAAATTTGTAGACAAAGGAAAGGGAAATTCTCGATTCCGCTATGAGCCTATGTCTGGTACTTAATCTGTTGAGTTATTCAACTATGATTTATCTTCAGAAGGTGTGGAGTGGAGGAGGAAACGAGAAATTGTCGTGAAAATGTCAATGCTTCTGCCCATATGTTGCAAATAATATTCCTCCAGACTAACCAGTCCACTTGAATACCCAGAAACTTATGTATATGCTTTATTTAAAATTTTGTTCCATAACAGTTTTAAGTTCAGACTTTTATGAAATGCACGGGCTTGTAACTGTATCACACCTGTGATGAAATAAATCTAAGACAGTTGATCTCTGGTAAACAGAATGTCATTTCGTCAAGTTGCATTCTTGCCTCATTGTTAAAATTCCTAGCTGATGTACTGACTTTTTGCAGTTACTTATCAAAAACTGTGCCTTGTCCTTCCAGAACAGTATTGCCATAGCTGAGAACACCCAGTGTCAAATACATAAATAACATGGATCTGTAGAACAGATTGGGGGGGAGGGGGATCATGCTGCAGTATTTTTATTATAACTTAATTTTTGTCCTTCAAACAAATGGGAATTTGGTTCAGTCTGCAGTTTGGATGCAGTCTTGTTCCTTGGTTCAGCTGAGTCACAAGTGGTGTAATCTTCCCTGAAGCATGATTTGTTCCTTCTAACAGGCAGTTTGAAGGCTTTTACCCCTCTGACAACATTTCCCAGCTTCAGATAACCTCTCTGCTGCTTTGAAAGTTGTTTGTCCTTCTGGGACTAAAGCACCCAGGCCAAGCTGAGGCATGGAGTTTTCAGAAAACTAATGCTTTAGAATGATGATACAATTTGAATCAAAGTTCTGAAGACTTGTCTGCTTACTGTGTTAAAGAAAGCAAAGGATTCTGTAGACACTTGAATAGGAATATAAATCACCACTATTTTCATAGTTATGTGATAGTCCTTATTTTAACATACTAACTTTTAAAAAAGGTTATTATAGTTAAATTAATAAACAAAGCAAAAAAAAAAAAACCCCGAAAAACCCACCCCACCCTGGGAGGACAGTTACTCCCCGAGTAGCAGCCGTGGATCTGTGTAGCAGTGTGCAATCCAGTGTTACCACATAAGATGTTCCTCTTCCAAAGATAAGCAAAAGGTCTCCCAGAATTTTCTTCACAGAGGAAAGGATGTGTTGGTCAAGTTCTTCTGAGTTGGATAAAACCCATCTGATGATGGCCCTGCAGGACTGTGCACCTACAAGTGCCTCCCCTTTTTGGGCATGCAAAATTTAAATCTCATTAAGCACTAAGGGCGGTGTGTCTCATTGCTCTGTGTGTGTGACATACTGTGAAGCTTCTGGTAGGCTCTGGGATAATGTCTGGAGCACAGAAGTGAGGTGAGGACAAAACTACATGCTGAGAGTTAAAAGGCAATTCCTTCATCTTTTTTAAAAAAAACAAACCAACAAAAACCATAATCTAAGCCTTCTAGTTTCAATTTATTGTTGCCCAGGTTAGTATATATCTATCAACTTGAGCTTATATGTGGACAGTAGCAGTGAGGATTTATGATGCTGTGAAAGTTGGCTTGATTTCTAGCTTAAGATAGACCAAGGTGTGACTGACATTTGTATAGCTCAGAAACGCGTGAGCAATATCTGAAAGTGAATTTATGAAGCACCTAAATAAATCAATTATAATAAAGTACTGTAATGCAAACTATGAGGGAAGAAAAAGTCCTTCCCTGCTGATATCTGCCACTTAAAAGTATACCAGGATATATCTGTTATTGTTACATGACATCACATTTTTAAAGTATAAATAACCAGCAATGGCTTTGGTTTTTAGGAATATTTGTCATGTGTTTCATTTTATAATCTTTATGTATATCCAAAATGGAAATACTGTCAAACAAACTCCCAACATACTCAGTAATGATTCTGAACAGCATTGAAAAAAATGTAGTTTACATACTTTTTGTATGTCACAGCCTTACTAGTTCCTGCAACTATGCTTGCTATGCACCACCTATGTGCTTCATCTTGCTTCATAATAAAACTTTGTCTATGGCTATGTAATTTGGGTGAGGAGCATGTTCAGAAGGGATAGAGGGAAGTCGGGGGATTAAATTTAATCTGAGGTTCCTCTTAATTCTTCTGTGCAGCTGGATGTTGGAAACTTACTGATTGCTAAAAAAGCCTCTTGTGCTACTGCTGATGTGTTTATTCCATAAGTCTGGATCTGGAAGAGCAGAAAGGAACGCGAATGGTAGGGAAAGCTGATTGAAAGCGAATGTTACCCTGCAGACTTAACACAGGGGTGTGATAATTTAAAAGGGATTTCTATTTTTTTTTCTTCTCCCCTAGAGTTCTTGGAAGGTTGTGTCTGTTTGAATACCCTGGGAAGCACATGGCTTTTTGCACAGCTCTGCAGTAGGTCTCAAGTCAGGAGGTTGTGCTGTTTATAATTCAGCTGTGGTTCTTTTGAGTCTAGAGATGGTCTATGAGTACGGCCCGTTTACACTTATGCATATACACTTTCCCTAAATATAGATGCCATTACATATGCTGCGTAGCAGGACTGGAAAGTCTGCCCTCTGCCAAGTGAACCTACTCTGTGTCTTTTTGCAGTGCAAGTTTTCTCCTATGAGTGTCCTGATGTTGCATCCTTTCTTGTTTTGTGGGGTTTTAGCTAGAAGACAGGCTGGTTGTAAACAGTCACAGCAAGCCTTGAATAGCACATCGTGGTGCTTATTCATTCCTGTAGTTTTTTCATTAATAAGTGGTAAGGCAGGGAATTATTTCCTAATGCCAAATTGATAATTTTAGAAACAAAGCATTCACCATGCAAGAACTATTGCCCTTTCAAGTACATTTGGCTACTGGCCTTCAGTGAGCTGTCTCTGTGCTGTGTTTTAAGGTCACGGTTGTCTTCAGATGGCTTTATAAGCTGTTCTGCAGTCTTAAAGCAGTGACAGTTACTTCCTTTAGCACTGGCTATAGTAACACTCGCTCATAGTGACATCTGCATACAATACCAAGGAGTATGGGAAAGTCTAGTCTCCATACTCCAAACACTGGCTAAGAACAGAGTTCAATGTTGTCATGCTCAAGTAGCATCACACTCAGAATGTTGAGGTTTGAAGCGACCTCCCAAGGTCAGTTTGACCAACCCCCTGCTTATCCTTGTGCCTTTTCTTTACTAAAGGCCTTGAGTTTACAACTAATTTGGCAAACGATCAGTTTAGTCCTTTGAAGTTGATGGTATAATTTAAATAATCTTTAAATTTTCTACTTTTCCTTTAAAAACGTAAATAGTTATCTTAGGTAAGCACTGGCTTTAAACATGCCTTTATATATAAAAAGGTTGTTATAATTTTAAATACAGGAAATATCACAGCTATGAAACTTTTCTTATGCCTACTTCCAGCAAATGCACCGCATTTTTCTTCAGTGCATTCATTGCTCATTGCAGGGGGTTGGATTAGATGGCCTTTAAAGGCTCGTTCCAACCCAAACTTTTCAGTGATTCTACAAATTCCATTTCGTAGGTGTAATACAATGTTTCATGTACCATGAATTTGTGGTACCTCACTGCGCTGCTGAACAGTTGCTCCATATCTTGGTCTCAGCTGTGTGAAACTGATTGTGCATGGCAGCCTTCTGCTTTGCTTTCCTGAACTTTTTGCTTGTTGGACTTAGGTTTGCCTCTTGCCTGTTTATCTTAACAGGTGGTTTTCACTATATATTTTTACCTTTTAGGCAAAATTGCTGAGTAAGGAGCAGTTTTTTCTGCAGTGGGAGGAGTGTGGCTAGTATCACCTAATGAAGAGGTTCGCCAAATGTTGTTAATGGAGAAACCTTGTCATTATGTCCATGTAGATTAAGAAATTCTCTCTCCTAGAGAGAATCTCTACATGAGATCTACCTATTCTAAACACCAGGATGCACACTTGTGTTCACATCTTAACAAATACTGATACTTGCAGCCAAAGCTGCTGCTGTGTTTTGGTACTGTTTACCTGTGTTGGGAGTACTAGAGGTCCAGAAAAATAATCAGAAAGTAAGAAATGACTCAGGTTTTTTATTTTTTTGTTTTGAAAATTAGCTACAGGGCTAGGGCCTGTGTATTTATATAACCAAGGCATTTCTGTTTTGCTAGCTTAACATTTATAAGCTTAGCGATTCTATAGTTATTGTAGGGAAAATACCAAAAAAGAGCAAATAAAATAGCCTGAAGATCCTAGATACTTAAAGAGAAACAGTCAGTTTTAAGAACCTTTGCATCTCTGAGCCTGTATTAATTTAAGCAAGTGGAATGTTAGCACTTAATGTCTAATTAATTGTGGTTTTAATTGGGGGACTGCTGAGCTGTATGTCTCGCAGGGTGTGCTGGTCAGTATTAGTTGACAATCATGTCCTGTGAATGCTGGGGTACCTGTTTAGCAAAGCAGTTGAAATAGTAGAGAAAGCTCATGATGGATACTGAATTTAGCAAAGAAGCTCCTGATAATGTTTTAGAAAACTGATTTTTAAACTTCGTAAAAGACCTATATTTTACATAACTACTCTGTACACAGGAAAAAGGCATTTGTTTCAACTGAAAACAGCTGCCTAAAGTCATCTGTCTGCTTTTAAAAAAGGTTCTAAGCCAGAAAGAACATTTCTTGGTGTACACAACTTGGTGGAATTGGACTGTAATAATTTTTCAGAGATTGTACCTTTTAAAGTATTTAACCATCAAAACAGCCAAGCAGTAAAATACCCTCTTTGTTTCAGATCTTGCAGTACTCACTGCGTTTATAATCCTTGTTTTTGTAGCTCTTGTGTGTAAATGACTGTTGGTAAGCACAAATAATTTGGCAGAGATACAGTGCACGTAGTTATATATGCTTCTGGTGACTTTCTAACAATAACTAGAGTTTGCAAAAAATTTCCAAACTACCAGTGAAGGGTAAACACATATGCAGCATTGTGGTTCCTTTGTGTCTAGTCCAGAACACCAGACCTTTTGAACCGATGTATAGGATAGGACAAGGGGTAATGGTTTTAAACTACAAGAAGGGAAGTTTAGACCAAATATAAGGAAGAAATTTTATTGCAATGATGGTGGTGAAACACTGGTAGCAGATGCCCCATCCCTGGAGATATTAAAGGTCAGTTTTAGACTCATTTGAGTTGGGATAGGCATTTAAGATCATCAGGTCTAACTGTTACCCAACATTGCCAAGTCTACCACTAAACCATGTCCCTAAACACCACAGCTACACATCTTATAAATCCCTCCAGGTGTGGTGACTCAGCCACTTCCCTGGGCAGCCTGGTCCAGTGCTTGACAACCCTCTCAGTGAGGACATTTTTCTTCTTATCTAAACCTTGGAACAGCTTGAGGCCATTTCCTCTTGTCCTATTGCTTGTTACCTGGGAGAAGAGCAGAGCAACCTGATCTAGAAAAGATGTCCCTGCTTATTGCAGGGGTTTTGACTTGAAGACCTTTAAGGGTCCTTTCCAACCTAACACATTCTATGATTCTTTGAAGCTCCTGGTAGGACCTGCAGCTTGTGGAGAAGCAGGCCCATGCCGGAGCAGGTTTGTTGAGGGGCTTGTGACTCAGTGGGACCAGGTTGGAGCAGTCTGGGCCTGAGAGACATTCTATGATTTATGCCTGCACCCCATAGAAGTGACTCACACTGGGGCAGCTGGTGAAGAGCTGAAGCCCTGTGGGAAAGGACTCACACTGGATGTTTCCTGTGGATAGGACCCTACACTGGAGCAGGGGAAGAGTGTGAGGAACGTGTCATCATCCCCCCGACTAAGAAGGAAAACAACTTGTGAGGAACTGACCGAAACCCCAATTCCCCTAGTCCCAGCCCCTCCCTGTGTCACAGTGGTGTGTGGTTAAGAAGGGAGCAAAATAATGAATAAAGTTGAGTCTGTGAAGAAGGGGCGGGGTGGGAGGAGGTGTTTTTAGGATCTGGTTTTACTTCCTATTATACTAATCTGGTTTCTTTAAGGGGGGGGGATAGGGTGGGTGAATGATTTTTAAAATTTTTTTTTTAATTCCATGTTGACCTAATGACACTTATTGCAGAGTGGTCTCTCCCTGCCCTTATCTTGACTCCTGAGCCTCTTGATATATCTGTATTTTCTCCCCTGTCCAGCTGAAAAGGGGAGTGATAAAGCGAGGCTGGGCATCTGGCCTCCAGCCTGGGTCAAACCACCACACCCTGTATGGTTGAACGTTTCTCTCATTGTGTGGATGAGTCATGTTTTCCATTGCACGTACGTAGTTTAACCCATCCACTAGTGACAGAGAATAGCGCATGAGCTTTTAACACCCTGGTGCTGGAGCTGCTTGGTAAGTTTTTAGTAGAAAGTTCTCATGAGTAGACACACCGCTGTGTTCTGGTGTGGAGTCATTTCCTGTTAAGGAAAGACACCTTGCTGTCTGGCTTCTGGGCTGCTGATTAAACAGCTTTTTTCAAGGGGGTCCCAGCGTTCATTTTTTCCCTAATTACAGGAATTAAGCATTAAAACTGCAATGCTTTCTATGCAATGGAACAGTGGGTTAATAGCCATCAGTGGCATCAGACTCACTCCCACCATTCCCACATTCTTATAACCAACCATTTTAATTGACACATTAAGAAATTCTAAGGAGGAAAAGAGGTTAAGATTACTTTATTTTCTGTACCCATTAAGCAAAGTGTTCATATTTTAAACTTTTATATCAGCTTTGTTGTTATGCTGTGTTCCTTTATCTGCCAGGCAATGACTGACTTACTGGTTTTGTGTTTCTCAGACAACTGAAATCAATGTGTCTGTGTTGTATCTTTTGCTTTAAACAACAGGCTGCATGCCAGTTTATTCTGCAGAAACATCGTGGGGTGTCATTGAATCTCATCCTGCCTTGGTTCTTCTGCTGTAATTTCACTGACAAATTTTGAGGCAAAAATTGATGTTTTAAAGATGGTGGTGTCTACGTGGTAATTATGCAAGTGAATACAATTCTACTTGCTTCCTATGACAAATACAGAAGAAGAAATTGTGAACCTATGCAGATGCTCAATGCAGACTTTGATTTTTTTCCCCAACTTGATAGAATATTTTGTTCAAGCATCATCAATATGGATGAAGATAAATATTATTTTTATTGTAAGGAAGAGCAATCTGCACAATGTGTCTTGTGCTTTTAAGCATAAAGTAATCTAAATAAGAAGGAAATCTCGTGATGTTCAATCATTGCCCAGTAGCTGTTCTTGGAAACCAGATTTAAAAGATGAGGAAAATGACAAATCTGCTATGTTGTGCTAATGGCTACCTTTCTTCCTTGCTGACCGTTACATGTTGACCAGTAAGAGAAGGGTATTCTTAACGACTTTATGGTTACCATCTTCTCTGGTACTGAGAAATTAGTTGGAAGCCTTTAAAACTGTTATTTTTCAGACCCTAAAGAGTGGAAAGCCTTTGCTGAGAGCTTGCACTCACATGTGCTAAGTACAGGAACGCTGCTGTTAATGACCAGTGGGGAGAAACTTATGCCAGTACTAAAAAGGAAAAGTGGGGAAGACATGGTGATCCTTTTGTTTTCTGTCACGGAATTTACGCCATCTTCCATAAATTCTCTTCCCTTGCTTGTCATGTTTTCAGTTGCTCCATATTTGTTACATTTAACTTGTTTAATTATTTCTCTGGGTCGGTGAGAACATAAGTTCTTTCTGCAGAAGCTGAATTATTTTGCTACAGGCTATTTTCCTTTATGACCATACCTCCTCATCTTCAGTAAATATGGTGTCAACCTCCCTGCGTGCACTGTTTATACTTGTGATCCTCTTGCTGAATTTACAGGTGGCAAATTAATGCCAGCACCGCTTTGCTATAGACCAAGTTCATTGGCTTCAGGCTGGGTTGTAATGGAAAGACCCAGCATAATGCTCTTGGCTCTCCAGCTGCCCTGTGCTGGTTTTATAGTGTTTTCACTTTCTTCGTCAATGGTACCTCGTGCACATTCCAGGGGAGCGATGCACCCGCCGTTTATGGCCTGTTCTGTGGCTTGGGTGATTTGTTTGATGTGTTTTCGAAGCAAGTTACTAGTCGGATGTTGAGGTTGCCTGCCTCATACTGTAATTTTTATGGCTTGTGTTAGCATGGTGGTGAATTAAATATTTGTTTCTAACAAAATGCTCGTTCCCACACGATGCTTCAACGCTCGGACCTGATTGCAAAATCCTGCTGTGTGGCTCTAGAGTTTTTGTTTCTGTGTTGCAACCCCCCATCCCTGTCACTGGAGGCAGCCCCTCTACTGCTGAGGGGCAGCAGGCCATGTTGAGGGGCAGTAGACTATGCTGAGACCAGAGCTCTGACTCTGCTGTTGACCTGTGGCTATGCTCACGATGCGGGGCCTTCAGGCTGTTAGTTCGCCTCATGCCTTTCCTTGCATCAAGCCATGCTGCGGTGCCTGTGTTGACCCTGGGATGTAAGTGTGAGAGAGAGGACCGTGAGGTGTTGACTCTGCCAGAATTTTCTTGACATGAATCCCAGGAATTGATACTCGGGCTGCCTAGACCATTTCAGCAAATGTTTTAGCTTGGACAGCAGAACAAAAAGTGATTTCTGACACTGTTGCACCTTTCAGCTGAGTAATAAGTGTGTCTTTGAAGGAACAGTTCTGCACATGCTGTTCTCAAAGAAACGAAACCCAGCACATTCTAGGAAGCTTATGCACTTTTCTTTCTTTTCTTGACCTTTGGAGGAGGTGGTGATTCATTAGCCCCACCCCAAAATTCAGCCTATTGCTCTACCAAGTCCAACTTTTCCTGATCACAAATATTCAGAGTTCCAACCATTTGCACTTTGTAGCATTTATATATCTTTAATACACCTCCAGAAAGTACAATCTCCACATTTTCAGCTGCCTAAAAAAGATGAATAGTTTCTTTCAGGGTGATGTCTGTCACTGTTTCATAACCTTCTTTGGGTTCTTTCCGAGGGAATATTTTTGTTAAGTCTATGAACACAGTTATTAGACAAATGACAGAGCAACCGTAGCACTTCCATTTCTGCATGCTTCTCCTTTTTAAACAAGCATGTGATTATAATATGGAAGTTGAAGTAGTTGATTTAGTAGTTATTTTCATTTTAAATCCATTCTAGATGTGAAAAAAAAAAAATTAAAAGTGATGAAATTCCAGTGTAGGGGAGGACTATTAAACTTTGAAGGCATAAAATGGATCTTGGTAAGTTGCTATTTCAAGTGTGTCCCAGGAATCTAGGAGCCTTTTTATAACACGAAATCCGTGGGTTACTTCAATGAAAAGGGGAAAAGCAAACTATGGTTCTCATACAATTTTTTGACATAAGTATTGTTTAAATCTATTTTTAAATATATAGAATTAGAAGCTTTCTTATTTTAAAATAAGAGTTAAAAAAATTAAGGCTTTCTTTTTATCCAACAGCATTCGATTATGTATGCAGGGTATCTAAATAGTCACAGAGGCCTTAAGACACTATTTTGTGTGTTTATATGATGAACAGTAAAAGTAGACAATAAATATGCTAAAAGCTACAATGAAATTACTTGCTTTCTTCCTTCTGTATTTCATCCTTTAGGAAATGATCGTGACTAAGGCAGTATGCCTGAGCTGTGTTAGTGCTCTGCCTCTAATGTATGTTTCTGTATACGTTATGTAGCATAAAAACAGCAATGCAGTGTTGCTGCATGGATAGCTGTATTTTTCTCTGTTTTGAATGTTCTTAATGTAAAGCTGGTAATTCCCGTCACCCATTACTGTCTTCATGTGAGATTAGTCTTTTCATTAGAGCAGTTTCCTCTAGGCCTGCTTTTAAAAATTGCACGTGTTGAAGGTAGACATGGACAAAGTATTTTCCTGCAGGGCATTGGTTTAAGTAGCCAGTTATTCTTTCCACTAAGCTCTAGTTTTGAATTGTGACTGAATGTATCTTCCATTTAACAAAAAGACCCACCAAACCCCATATATATATATATATATATATATACGAAGCTTGGGATTATACAGGCTATATTTCTGATTAGAAAGAAGAAAAAAAATGCAGAGGTTTGAGAAATAACAGCTTTAAAGCAAATTATGAAGGGAGAACTACAGCTACTGGATAAAGTAACTCACTGGCTATTCAACTAAAGGATATTTTTTAAAGTAACAATATTTTACTGTGCTGTGGTAATAAGTGGTTCCACTTATTCTTAAGAATAGCTGTTGCTCATAATTTCACTCATTTCTCTGTATAGAGCTTTGGTAGATGGAAATAAGGATTTTGAGTTGAGACTCCAGGTCCATTTTTCACATAGACTAAGCCTTACAACCTGCAGCTATTCGGCATCTTTTTCCCTCTTCTTCCATTTGTGATGTTTTCCCACTTTCTACATGGTATGTTTAGCCCTTGTTCTTTTCTATGTCTCCTGATTTCTCATCTCTGTTCTTCGATGTTGTAAGAGAATGTCTAGGTTTTGGGGGCTTTTTTCCCCCCTTTAGGAGTTTACATCATTTGCTACCTTAAAGTCCTGGACTCTAAGAAGAGAAGGAACAGTACTGTCCCAAGCAGCTGAAGCTCATCTGCTGATGGCTTGCTTCTGACCTTAAGTCTTCACAGTTTGAGTGCAATTTGAAGGAGGAAAAGGCTACTTCCATTTCAGGAAGATATTAAAACTGTGAAAACACAAGAAAAATTCTGCTGTCTTCAGGGTAAAAGCAAAAACCTGATTATTCATGGTATTAGCTGCTTGAAAAAGCTTCAGCGCTTGTAGGAAATAGAGTGGAAATTGTTACACAGGTTTGAGGTGGAAATTAGCAGTGTGATGTAGGTTCTAAAATAAACCTGAAAGTTCAGAGATTGGGTGTTCTTGTAAGAGAAAGAGCTATTGACTTTACTGGGGGGAAGGAAATTTTGATTTATTTTGTCACAGCCAAAAGGACAGTCAGGAGAAGACCACTGCGTATAGACCGCTGGGAAGAGTGAGCCTGGCAGTGGTGATGACCCCCAGAAAAGTGGGGCTTCAGGGCTCCAGTGGTATCTGCAGAGCAGCATCTGCTGATGTGCATTTCCACACCAGTAAATCGCAGAAATTTCCAGGTTGGTAGTATCAGCCACGCGCACAGCCACGACGTGGGTCAGTGCAAGCTGTGCTGCATTGTGTTTGTGCTAAAGATGGTGGATGTTTTCTGAAGGTTCCTATGTGTGCGTGTTCCTTACACTCTGATGGATCCTGATCGTCCCACTATCTCTGGTTTTCTGTCATGGGGAAAGGTTGCCATAACCCTCACTGTTTGTAAGATGCAAATATACGAACTAGTGAATGAAAGACCACTGATTCTGCATGGGGCTCTATCTCCAGAGCAGAATGACAATCCCATTTGAGTTACATTCTATATTGAGAGAATACATGAAAGTCTCTGATGAGCTCAGAGGTTTGAGAAGGCCTTTTCATACTGCTTTAACCAGAGGTATTAAAGAAACGCTCAAGGTTCTGCTGTATATGCTAAAAATAAAGAGAAGTAAGAGAGCCCAAACTGGTGGCTTAGGAAAGACAGAAGTTATTCTGACTCATTTGTGTTACATGAGGTAGGAGAGAAGTAAGTACTTACCTTACTTACACTTTTACCCTCAGTTTCTTGTACCATTATCCTTGAGGTATGCCCAAAGCCATCATAGATCTAGGATCTTTAAAGTTATTTTGTCATTTTCTGTTTTGATTAATAGCAAACCCCTAATAACCATGTTAAAAGCCTACCAATCCACAGTTCCTGTAATACTGAAGTGACAAAACAGACAATGGCTAAAAATAAAATAGTATCTGTGGTTATTTAGGATGCCAACAGCTGATACTGGAGGGGTAGTGTGATGTGTGCAGGAAGAAAGGTGGTGCTTTCTGATAACAGTGTTTATGAATAAGATAATCTCATAAAAAAATGACAATATCTTCAGAGACCAGTAAATAGAGGATTAAGTGAATTTAAGAAACATGAGAAAGTGAATTAAAAATGCCAGCTCTTCTATCCTGCTGGAAGAAAACACCTCTCTTGCTTTGAGGTCCAGTGATGCCAGATGAAATGAATGTGATGCATCCTGATTGCACAGCAATGCTATATAAAGGAGGGACCTGCAAGTCTGGGCAACAGCAAAAATATCACCTAGAAGCTGAATTTGGTGGATTTTTCCTAACCATTCAGAGTTTGGAATGTTTTTTGCCAGATTTTTAGGAGGCATAGTTTTTTCTTTCTTTTTGCCTGTGGTAAGAATTTGTGACTTTATGCAATTGAATTTCTTGACTGACATGGGAAAGGGGTAGAGATTTTTCTAGATGAGTATCCATGAGGAAAGCAGATGTTATTTTGGTACTTTGAATTCCTGAATGTCACAGGTACAGCAGTGGGTAATGAAGTTACATGAAGTTATAAAACTAATTAAAAAATCTGCTGTTGCTTGGAAATACCTTTTTCCAAGTTAGGAAAAAGTGATCTGTGACAGAAAATGAGCCAGAAGACAACTGATAGGATTGCCTTTGATATTTTTTCCCCCCATTATTCATGATGATCATTATCTTTAGTAATAATTGTTTCTGTTAGCATCTTGCTGAGATGAACCTTTGACTCCTCTAACATCCACAATGACACGGACAAGGTAGTCTTTTAAGCAATGCACAGTGTTCTGAATGAATTCAAACAATCCTAGATAATAAATGTGTCATGGGAGATGTTGCAGGATCACGCAGTGGCCAGCTTGGTCAGAAAAAATTTGCTGGAGCCTTTCTTCAACGACCTTTAATTAGTAAAAGGATCCAACAACCATCTACAAAGAAATGCATACATCAAAAAAAAAAACTTAATGAGAAAGGTTGCCTTCTGGGGTTTTTTTTAAGGTGTATCAATTTGCAGGTATTTTTTTAATGATGTGTAAGCTAAAGCTCTCAATATCCTATCTAATTTAATGTTTGTGTTTTCAATAATTAAAAATCTAATCTCACTTAAAATAGAAATATTTATGCCAGATATGTCCTTAAAAACCTCAAACTTCAATGCCTCTGATACTTGAGGAAAGTACAGATATTGAAGGGGAGGGGAGAAGGGAAGAGCTGATTCTAACTTTTCTTGGGAAATCTAAAATAGTCATCCTGAAAATCTCTCAGCATTGTGCTGTAAGACTAAACAAATGTACATTCATTAAAATGAGCTAGAAAACTATTTTGGTAATTGGCTCTTTAAAGTAGACTTCCACTACACACTAATTAGATGAAACGCCTTAAAAACATCCATTGAGCTGTGAACTTCAGCTAGCAACTAATTTCTTAGAGTAATTTTCATGGTGAGAAAGTGTCTCAATTATGGATAAATTGCTCTTAAATAATTCAGTAGAGGTCCTCATATTAAAAAGTAAATAACTGGGTTTTGTTTAAAGTGATCTATTTCTGCAGTGCTGGGGAAAGGCTTTAGAATAACTGTATTCAGCTGGCATGAACAGTTCTTCCATCTGACAGAAAAGCTGGAGATGACTTCTTTTGCTGCTGTTCTGCTGAGTGTTTTCCTATGTTTAAGTCATAAAACCTATTAGATGACCTAATTTGACCATAGTTTGGCCTGCTATAGGCCATTATATTTTTCTCAAATATCACAACCTGCCTTAATAAAATTAACATAAGCCTGTCTCCCACAAGGACACTTGGTCTTGGTGTCAAGACTCCCACTGATTCCACTGTACAGGAGGAGGGTAGTATTCACAGTGGTTTTGTGAATATGTGTTTAAGATATTCTAACTTGTACAAAAATGGGAATAGTTGGTGCTGGCGAACCGTGGTGAGAGGTCCCAGGATTGTCTAATAGGGTGGCTGGAGTTTTGACTAAAGAAAACACAGTTCCCAGAGACACCTCATGCTTTTCTTCTGCTTTTCCTTCTGAATCTATGTGAAACTCCACTATGGAGTTAATTTCTGTGAGTTTATTTTATCTTCAACATATGTTACTGGCTGTCTTTAGCATTATTTAGGTTGTGACGTTTTTAGAGTGCAACAAAATAATTTGAGAACCTAGGTCCTTCACACAAACCTTGCTTTCGCACCCCACACTGGCATCTCATTTGCAGTGACGTGCTGTGATGAGTATGTCTCTGCCAACCAGCTGCTACTTGAAAACTGGAGAGACTGGAGGTCATGTGGAGAATGAGACTGGGTTGTTCAGAAAAGAGAACAATGCAGTGTTTAAAAATCATATAAAAAGCAATGCATGCAGTCTCTCAAAGTCTTAACAAGTGGAAAACACAAGAGGGATCAAAGCAATCAAGGCAGTAAGAGTTAATGATAAGTTTCACTACTACTGTAGACATAATGGTTTTATACACTTGCAAAGGTATCTTTTTTGCTGTTGGCTCAGTAAACCAAAACCTGATTTGATTTCTGCTTTTCAGACTCCTATTTAATGGTCTCTTCAGGCTGCTGCTCTTGAAGTGTCATGGACATGATATGTTCGGTTTGATTTTTTGGGGGGGGGGGTTATGTTGTGGGTTTTTTCCCAACTTGGGTTGAAGCCACTTAGCGCCTTTCAGTCTTCCTCTGATGTGGCTTTGCTAAATAAAATGATTACCCAAGCATTTTGATGGTTTTGGTAAAATGAGGATTCATTAAAACACAGATGGTGTCCCTCTGACAGCTGCAGAGGCCCCAGGATAGATGATGAACGGGAAGGCTTCCCACACCTTAGCCTAAGCAGGATGTGATGCCAATGCTGGGAACCAGCAGTTGAGCAGGAGGTACTGTACTTTGTGAGCGTCTCTTCAGCTGCTGCAGCTGCCAGATGTGGAGATATCTGCAAGCAGGTTACATCTCCTGCAACACTCATGCGGGGGAAAGCATCCAGCACAACCTCAAAGGTTTCTAGGAGTCATGAAAGGTAATAAACAAGCTTTAAGAAAGAAAAAAATCCCAAACCCACCAAACAACAAAACCCACTCCTCTAAAACCCTAACTCTTCTCAGATATTAATCCAGACAGAGAATTTGTCACTGGGCTAGCAACAGCCCTGTTTAGCAAGGTATAAACTTCCCTTTTTCCTAAACATCCCACGTGTTATGGAATTTGCAACTTAAACAGCTGAGAGGAGCACAGCTGAAGTATCTGAGGAACTGCATTACATAGACAAGTAGGGTTATAACTTACAAAAACGTTTGCAAAACACATTCCATTGCGGCAAAGTTAGATGGCTAGAGCATCTTCCCACATAAGAAAGGCATCAGGGGAGAAGAATGGATAATCATGGAAATGAGCTGCCCAGGCGCATTTCTCGGATGGCTGAACTCACTTTTGATAACTCTGAACTCCCTATCATTGGCTTGCAGGGCAAATTCAATTGGTATTACAGTGTAAGTAATGCTGGAGCTTATGTAAGAATTTTTTCCTTCCTACATTCCACTGTATTTTGAAGCTGTACATGATCGCAAGCATGTGTTTGGGACAGAAATAGTGTGCAGTATACTTTTTCCTAAAAGTGTTGCATGTAAGTAGTGCAGGTGGGAAAGATGAACTTGGTTGTCCTCCAGTTCAATAGCAGTTTGAAAACTGGTCTGGATATCCTGGTGGAATGATGTAATATTAGCAGTAGTAAGCAGGAGTATAGCCAGGGATTTTGATTTCATGCACAGAGACAGAGCTCCTATGCTGCTTCTCCGTGCCCCGTCCAAGATGCAATTAGTGCAACTGTATGGTCATGACTCTTTCCCCTCCCATCCATACCTGTTAAGTATTTAATTTTGAGGGGCCAGAGAACTGGGTAGCATATTCCTTAAAGAAAATGCAGACTGGGTGGGAAGATTTCTGTCCCTTCTGGCACTTCTTAGGAAGCTGTAAAGCTATGTGCAGTGAAGATGCTCGCCCTGCACACCTTTAATGACAACTGTAATGTTAATAGCGATGTATGAAGCTGTTCTGTGGATGAAACTAAAAACTAGAAGTTTCTCAAAGTCCTTTGGTTGGCTAGAACCTTCAGAAAGCTGCAGGCACTGTTCTTCAGGCAATAAGCATGTGTGCTAGAGTGGCTTTGTTCTGTCTCGTGTTACAAAGCTGTTCTGAGTGTGAAATAATAATCCTCATAATGCACAGGATTTATCCATACTCTATGCTCTCCGCTGTCAGGCATTTAGCAGTGCATAGAAAGCCACCTGACCCACTAACTTGAAAATTCACATGCATCATCGCTTGAAAACTTCATTGAATAATAGTCACACACAATAATGAGTAAAATCTGCAGATAAATCGATGAATACTATAACAGAAAGTGAACAGTAAAGCAGGGACCCTCGTTGTCATTGGCCAGCCCCTTAATGAGATGTGCAGATTTAGGATTAGTTATTTGTAAATCAGCACCCACTTCTGCAAGGCTGAATGCTGGTAAACATCACACGCCATTGTATTAAGTGTGAAAAATGTATTGTTTTTCTGGCTGTAAGGCTAAATGCTATTAGCCCAAATGAGCTATCAAGGTGATGTGATAAAGGTCCTGCTGAATATTTATACAGAATTAAATTAAATACGCATGTGCCACTTGCTCTACAAAGAACTTAAGGGAAAATATGACTAACACATAAGAGCAAAGATTAGTTTACTTGTCAGTTCATGATCATGATATAGATGGAATTTCTTTCCATAAAAACAGCATGACAAAGAGTTCATGAATATTTTCATCAGTAGCTAATGTTTCCATTCCCGGAGGAGAGCTCTAAGCCCACAAACAAGAAAGCCTCTTACGTTTAAGATCCAAGGGAATGTCACCACAAAATGTAAACTGTCTGCGAGAAACTTTCAGCTTTGATAGTTTTATCACGTTAGAGACAAGTGCATCACAGCTGTGAAGCGCATCATAGCACAGACATGACCTGCATTTATAAAAACCTTTGACTAATATAGCATTTTTGTTATATTAGAAATCTGTGCTGTACCAGCACAGGTCTGGGCTCTGCTGAGTACAGTGAGAGTCTGTAGGCAGAGTGCAGTATTGCGTCTCTTGTTTTCTGTGGTTTCCAGGCGAAGGGCGGAGCTTTTCTATTGCTCCAAGTGTGAGGACACGTTTTTGGGATGATGACATCATGAATTTATATGTGTAGGCTGTTTGACATTTAAGTTTTGTTCATAAATGCGATAGATTTAATTACAGATTGGTAAGTAACACGTAGGTGCAGCGTGTATACATTTTGAATATAGCTGTCATAGAAATTATTTGCTGCCTTTAATAGCTTAAAAATTATTCTCTTGGAATAAGAGTCTTCACAAGCGAACGTGAATTAGGCAAATACAGTCTGATTTTGAGACTTTGAGTAAACAGTTTATGTGCTGAGGTGATCTGAAATAGCCATATTGTGAGCTGTCACCTTCTGCCACAGTGAAATCTGGTCATCATTCTGATCCTTCTCATGTGCCTTTCTCAGACTTTTTATCTATTCTTCCTGAAAATGGGAAGGATAGGCACACAAAATTGGAAGGAATGTTACCCAAATATGGGTAATAGAATAAGCCGTGCTGCAGCAGGTCAGCAGAAACTAGCATATAAGAGGAAACAGCCCTAATAAGCAAATGAAGTAGAACTGTGAGGCTGAAGTTAGAATAAGAGTCTTAAAAGTAGGTACTTCACAGGATGAGTTAGAGAAGTCGTAGGTGGGGGAAATATTTTCCAAAATGTATTACAGGAAAAGACTTGCAGCCTTCAAACTGTGCGAATTAGAAAATCAGCAAGTTTCTATAAAGGGAAAATATCCACAACCATCTAGAAATATTTTTATTTTCAGTTAAGTGCTGTGACATCTTTTCCACAGAAGGAGTACAGAGATTTGGGAAGTTCTTATTATAGCTGTCGTTCAAACCCAAGTTGGCAAACATGTAATTTTTTCCAAGCACACTCAGGTTCTAATGGCAAACAGCAAGGTTCTAAGAAAACAAGATAGTTATGGGGTTACAGACATTTACTTCTAAGGAAGTTTTAATGAACATTTTACTATATTTCTATTAGTTTTTTAGCATTTCAACTTGAGAGACAGCTGGCCTACGTTTATAGACCATGTAGTAAAATTTGTTTAATGCACAGTGTGGTCCAGGAAGCAGCCAGGGTGTATCTGGAGTGAGATAGTGAGTAACACCGTTCAATGCCCAAAAGCCTACCAGGGAAAGTGAGGGATGCCTGGGCTCTGTGCCTTCCTGTGCTTAGGGTATGTGTGGGGGCATCCACACCCTGCACCACATTACATTACCTGGTACCAGGTACGTACTCACTGTGCAACACAGCATTACATGGGCAGTCATGCCTCTGATGCCCACTGATGTTGTGCCTGGTTGTCCAGAACCCCAGACATTCAGCATCCTCCGCTACTGAAATGCTGGCTGGTGATCACTCAAGAAATACTGCTTCTCCCCAAGTAATAAATTTCTCAGCATTTCGCCCCCAATGACTGTTATATAAAGTACCAGTGAGGGAATATTCACAGTTTATTATATTTTTCTGTAGAACTTCATGGCAGTTCTACATAATACTGTGTGAATAGTTAAGGTTATTGGAAGAAAAAAGGCTCCTTTTTTTATTTTTTTTTGGGGGGGCGGTGGTGTGCGGTGGGGACACAGACAAGAAGGAAGTGGGAAATTGTAATAGGATGTTTGTTATGGAAGGAAGATATGTAAAAGGGAAGATATACACACACAAAGCATTGCATGGTATGCTAGGAACTTCTCTGTCAACACAGGACTCAGGAAATGGAGTGTTATGGAAAGATACCATAAAGGCAGAGCGAATCTGGCAGTCCTTCTAATATCCCTTATAAGAGAGCAAACTTTGGCTTGTTTAGGGGATGGCCAGGAAAAAAAATCTACTGAGAAGCTGCCACAGTGCCCTGGAAAGCAGTTTATTTTGGATGAAAATGCCCTGAAAGCTCAGGAGTAAATCATGCAATTTTACAGGAAGGCAGAGAATTCTGGCAAGAGATCTGCTTGGCTGAGTAAGGAGCTTTTTGATGAACTGAAATGCAAAAGGGGACAGCATGAAAAGGGGAGACAATGTAACAGGCTGCAGAGATGCAGTTTAAAAGCATTGCATGGGCATGTAGATTGAAATGGGGAAGGCCAAAGCCCAGCTGGAGCTCAGAGTACTAAGATGCTTAAAAGAAGCATTTTACAAGTTTGTTCACAGAGAAAATGTGAGGTTTTGGGAGAAAGACAAGGGAGGGAGAGAAGACACAGAGAAGGCTGAAGTACTCAACAGGGTTTTTTTCTTTTTTCCCCATCCTTCACAGGCTTCTGACCTACTGACTGCGTAGCAATGCCTGTATCAACCATGTTTAGCATGGTCATGTCACTTCAGCACTTACGAACTCTTCTACTGCAAGCATGTATCGCGTGGTTTAATTAAAGATGTGGATTAAGTTACAATGGTATTAAAATCTTAGGAAAGGGAACACTCAGGTAATACATAAAAATAACAGTCGTGAAAGTTAAAAACTATGGTGAGAGAATGGTAACCTCTAAGTACCTCTGACCATTTTGTTAGATCTCAGTTGAAGTCTATTTTCTCAGCCTCAGTTCAGAGATAATTAGTTGCTAAATGGTGTGGTATGTTAGTGAGTAACAAGGTCCAAAACTAGAACACAAAAGAAGAGAGCAAAATTGCATTCTTGCAATTAGTATGTGTAAATCCATTATATATTCATATCTTGTTCGAAATAAAATAATTTTAGTGGATTTAATGACATACAATTAATGACAATTTGAAGGCTAAAGCCTTAGGTTTTGTTATTATATGAGAATTAAGCTACCTTTTGTCCTCCTGAGCAGCAAGAATGATCCAAGTCCATTGCAGTTTGGTCTGCTTTGTGAACCCTGGGCACATGCACTGGAAATTCACTTTATTTAGGGACTCTATACTGTTGAAGCATCTACTGAGGAAAAGCAGAAACTAGCTCTAAATGCTTTTTCTGCGCTTCCTAGCCTAAACATACAGACTGTGGCCTCCATTGAGCAACAGCAGCTGTTGGTCTGGACTAACAAACGTGAAGTATACTGGCAGTCAGGAAGTATCAAAAAAGGTGAAGATGAGTCTTCAGCAGCTCCAAAGGCAGCAAGGAAATTGGAAGACAGGACAGATGTAACGTACTTGCGAACAGGACATGCAAAAGAGAAAAGAGAGGTACCATGCGAATTGCTTCATATGGAATGATAAAGAAAGTCTCCAGGAAAAAAGTACACTATTGTGAGGGCCTGCTTATGCTTTTGTTTTCTTTAATCACATTCTTTATTTATAACAGAGTTGATGACTTAGAGGTTTCTCAGGAATCCTTTCATAGGCTCTGGATGCTGATTTATACTGAATCTCATGGGTTTGCTATCAAGGGGATGTTGGATTAGCTGAACAATAGCCGGGTATAATTCTTGGCCATATTATAACAGTTAATGAGATGAAAGTCTGGCTCCAGGAGATCAAATATTTTTTTTGTTTGATGGTGGGACTTTGTCCTGTTTTTTTCAGGTTTTTTTTTCACAGCATGATATGGGCAGAGAAAAAAGAAAATAGTGCTGGCATGTTGGCAGTTTCATAGCTGCATTACAACTAAGAACTCCCAGCCCTTGTATTCTTGTGATTTATTTTTTAAACCTTGAAACATGGAATTTAACGCTTTATGTGTGTGTATAAATTTGGAACAATAGCTTGACTACATATTCTAATTTCAGAAGATAAATAGATTGAAAGTTAATTATCATTAAATTCATATGTTTTTAAGCCTGTGAAGTGATGCTTTGGGATGCACCTGCAGTACTGGATCCAATATTGGATCTCCTCACATTTCTCAAATCTTGATGTATTTAAAAAAACCCACTTCTTTATGCTTCAGAAGTTGTTTAGAGGTCTTTGCCCTTTCCCTCCAAGTCCAGCATTAAAAAAGAATAGAGATGAGAAACAATAATTAAATAGAAATGCATAGTTCAAACAACATATTTGAACTTCTGAAAAGTTTTGCCTTGTTCTGTTTTTTCTCTGAATGTCTGGTTCTCCATTTACACTGTTAAAAATTGCAGAACTGGGGAGATATTTTGATAGTGATTCCTCCTTGGGGAGAAGAATTCATTTCCTGACCCTTATATAATGCACTGTGCCTTTGGGTCTCTTTAAGAGCATCTTACTCTCAAGGTTGCAAGCTATGATGAATGAAGGGAACAGTTGTTTTGCTTCTGGACAACTTGAAAGGGGTTAGCAGAAAACCTAAAAGTAGAACTGAGCAGGCATATAGGAAATACCATCCTGGATTAGGTCGAAAACCCACCTAATCCCATACCATGTCTTCAGCAATGATTAGTGTCATATATTTCAGATGAAACTGGTATTATGTGGCATTTGCTCATCCACAGACATTTGAAGGCTTATATTCTGAGTTGTAATCATTTGAAATTGGCTTAAATCCTGAAGGCTGAGGTTTAACATCTCTTACACTGAACCAGTTGTAATGAATTATGATACTGTGGATGCTCTTGTCATCCACAGAAATGACCACTCCCTCCTCAAACTTTGCAGATTTCTTGACCTTTACAGCTTTTCATGGCAGTATGTTACTCACAAGTTGCACTTGGGGTCCAAAAAGCTTTGGAAGTCTATTTCATTCCTGGGTTAATAGGGAAGAAGAACATAAATTTGTTGTCTACATTCTCTGGAGCATAGGTTATTTTTGTGATAGTTATTTTTTTATGTTGTTATCACAACAGCAAGTCTTAATCTCCTTTTCAGGCTCTTTCTTGCAATCTCACTTCATACGATCAAGGGATTTTTTTTCCTGCTTGATCATTCTTGGGGCATTTCTTGGACTTCCCATGTTTGGCTGTGTCTCTGACATTGAAGTTCATAACTTCTTGTGGTAGGAGGAATGTGTTAAGTGAGAAACACTGCAGACAGTAAATACAGAGAAACTTCCAAGGTAGAATAAAGGCCATTTCACTAACTGAGTTGAAGAAGAGCAAAGAAAGTCTTGGATAGGAGACATGGGAGAGTGTGAGTCAATCTCATCCTTAATTTGACCACCTGAAGCTGTTGTGACACCTGGCAAGTTGTGCAGCCCATGGTGCTCCCTATGACAATGCTAAGGCTGCTGATGGGTTGAATGAGGTACCAGCTGGGATGTGCAGACCATCCTGTTATTCTTCTGCAGCACATGCGCTCCTGCACACTGAGGGCTGTAATATCCATTTCCAAGCCTGTTTTGCTTATTTTTGTGTAATAGTTACAGCTACAGGACCTAGTAGTGTTTCTACGTCTTTCAAAGGATTGCACGTGGGCACCTGGGATATCTGAAATTGTTTTTAAAAGTGTGTGAGGTTGCTTTGAATTATTTCTTTACACTTTCACCATAGGAGAAATTTTGGACTTTAGTAAAGCCTTTGATACCATTTCTCATAGCATTCTGCTTGAGAAACTGACTACCACTGGCCTGGACAGACACACTCTCTGCTGGGTTAAAAACTGGCTGGATGGCCAGCCCCAAAGAGTGGTGGTAAATGGAGCTAAATCCAGCTGGAGGCGGGTCACAAGTGGTGTTCCCCAGGGCTCAGTGTGGTGTCCAGTTCTGTTAAACATCTTTACCAATGACCTGGATGAAGGGATTGAATGTTCCCTGTGTAAGTTTGCAGATGACACTAAGCTGGGAGGAAGTGTTGAGCTGCCTGAGGGTAGGGAGGCTCTTCAGAAGGATCTGGACAGGCTGGATCTATGGCCTGAGACCAATGGGATGAAGTTCAACAAGGCCAAGTGCAGAGCCCTGCGCTTGGGACAGAATAACAACCCCATGCAGCACTACAGGCTTTGGGATGAATGGCTAGAAAGCTTCCTGGCAGAGAAGGACCTGGGAGTGTTGGCTGACTGCAGACTGAATATGAGCCAGCAGTGTGCCCAGGTGGCCGAGAAGGCCAATGGCATCCTGGCTTGTATCAGAAACAGCATGGCCAGCAGGTCCAGGAAAGTGATTATGCCCCTGTACACTGCACTGGTGAGGCCACACTTTGCATACTGTGTTCAGTTTTGGGCCCCTCACTACAAGAAAGACATTGAGATCCTGGAGCATGTCCAGAGAAGGGCAGCCAGACTGGTGAATGGGCTGGAGAGCAAACCTTATGAGAAGCAGCTGAGGGAACTGGGGTTGTTTAGCCTGGAGAAGATCAGGCTGAGACCTTATCACTGCCTACAATTACCTGAAAGAAGGTTGTAGAGAGATGGCTGTTGGTTTCTTCCATGAAGCAACAGGTGCTAGGATGAAGGGGAATGGACTCAAGCTGCACCAGGGCAAGTTTAGATTAGACATTAGACAGGAAAGAGTTCTTTACCGAAAGGGTTATGAGGTGTTGGAACAGGCTGCCCAGGGAGGTGGTTGAGTCACCAACCGTGGATGTATTTAAAAGATGGGTAGACAAGGTGCTTGGGGATATGGTTTAGTAGACAGATATGGTTGGACCCAATGATCTCAAAGGTCTTTTCCAACCCTGTGATTTTGTGCTATTGTCAGCAATCCATTTGCTGTGTGTAAAACACTAATTGCAAAGGACAAAGTAGCCTCAGGTGGCCCTACCAATCACAGGGGTGAACCCAGGAGGTGCTTGTTTAGCTGAGGGTAAATCTTCAAATTGTCTCAGTTGGTCTGGACCACATGTACTATTGATATAAAAATATATTGCTTGATGTCAAATGCAGCAGCCATTCACTAAGAGGTGTAATGAGCTCCCTTGTACTAGGAATTGCTCTGTGCAACAGCTGCCTCTTTGCACAAAAAATTCCTCAAACACGATGCTCAGAAGAGCCAGCTACAAGGCAGTGAACACTGGTTGGTTTTCCTCTACTGAAGGGTGGTCCCTGCCTGGCAGATCTAGACTCATTGCTGGAAGCAGTGGGATGGGGGGAGGAGCACTGCAAAGACTGGGACCAGGCAAAGGCTCGTAGCCTGCAGCCCAGCATGAACTCAAAGCTCAGGCTGACAGGGTGGTGGAGGTCAAATTGGGAATGAGCAGTGGATGAGGACTAATGGGTAACTTCAGAGTTAGTCTTAATTACAGGTGAAGATAACTGAGCTGTATGGGGAAACTTTAGTCCTTACAATAAAGTGCATTTAGGAGATCTTTACAAAAAGAAGCGCCAAGATAAATCCCAAAGAGTTTTATGCATCCAACTCCCCATTCCTGCTGGGGTGGGTATAGTCTGACCACCGGTGCTAGCAAATGGGATCTGCTACTAATACAGCACTCGGATCACAGAAAAAATTCTTTTCATGCTTGCATGTGCCACATTCAATGTGATTAATTCATTGTGTTTGAGTGGAATTTATCTTTGCCTTGGTTAAAATGTTCATGCCTCATTTTGCAGTTGGGCCTGCACAGGACAGTGAACTAAGAGGAGCAAACTGGTCTGTAACTACTGCAGAGAGGGGTCCCTGGGTCAAACCACTAATACTGATTTTAATGTTGCTACTCTCTTTAAATAGTTGTTCAAGATTGTATTTTTGCAGAATGAAGTGTTCTTATGTATTAGTTGTTTAAATTACAGGTTATAATCTGCATCTTCTGAGGTTCACACAAGCAACTACTGAAACGTTGGCAACTCTTAAGATGTGGGTCTGTGTTAGTCACCTTCTCATTTCTCTGTAGATTCTACTAAAATTACTTTTAGACTGCAAGGATCTAATGAGGAAAAGGCATTTGAATAGGCTTTTTTTTGTTTTGTTTTGTTTCCCCACTGGGTATATTTCTATCTAGAATGTGGACCATTTTATGCAAATAAAATAAACTGAGAAATCAGTATATGCCAGAGACTATTAAAATCTAAGGGACTTAGTGATATCTGTAAAAATGCACACTTTTTAATACTATCCTTCCAGTATTATAAACCTAAAATTCACTGTAACTCGGAAAAAAACCCTCTCAGAATAATTTGGTCTTTTAAGCTGCCTCCACCCTTTATATAGAGCAAACCATTCCCTCTAAATGACCCCAACTTTTTGGAAAATCCAGCACAAATGAAAGGAACAGTGCAGTTGTATGAGCTGTGAAGTACAGCCTACACTACTGTTTGATGAAGTGTTTAATGTCCTTCCTTAGCTGGTTGCCCGTTTACGTGCTGTGATACAGCGGCCCCATGTTCTGTGGGATTGTTTGAGCTCTTCTCTAAATGCAGTGCAGGTCTGATGCTTAAGCCTTATGATTTACGAAGGGACTGGCAAAACAGCAAGTAGACAACCTCTAATTATTACCTCCTGGGCACTGCAGATGGTGTTTCAGAAGCTTGTGGGCTTGTTGCTCACCTTTAAACAGTGATTTAAGACTTCTTTATATCCATGCATGTTCTTTCAGCTGTGGCAGTAGCAGACAGAGCAGATTAAAATTCAGCTACATATTCTTAATTGAATAAAAATCACTTTGCTGGTTTCACTAGATTTATTTTTTTTGGTGCTGTCGAAAACATCTCTTTCCCAAACACCTTAAAATGTTCTTTTAGGGGAATTCAAATGGTTATTGACACTGTGAACCAGAATTGTTATGGTTAATTTGTAGGTTGGGGAAGGAATCTTCATAAATATAATCTGTTTTTTTCTGTACAAGTGAAAAAAGTCAAACAGGAACTTAATTGTTTCTCGGTAAATCATAAGTGCAAATGATTAAAGGAAGTTTAGGAGGAGTGATTCCAGCTGAGCTCTGTGTACTTGCATTTGATTGAAAAGAAAGCTATTCCTAGGCAATCCTTCAGTATTTAAATTCTTTTATTTCTCTTATGAATCATAATAAATTGGGTAATTTCCTGCCATCATCTTGCTAGGTATAAGCTTCTGAGTTCTCTGTTAACTGAAGCAATTGCACAATTTAGATTAATGGCTGAACTGGCTAAATTGATGTGTAAAAAATAAGTGTTTCTTTTCATGTGGGAAATTCATTATTTACTATCAGGGTGTTCTTAAAGTTGTATTCCTTCAACGACCCTCTTTATCCTAATTTTTAGAATAAATAAAGTATTAAGAGAACAGAAATATGTATATATAATAATTTTTTTTGCAATAGGAAAAATGTCCCTTTTCAAATATTAAAAATGAACAAAAGCTAGACGGGGGTTTTAATTGGTGTCCTTAACATTATTTGTTGTGGTGCTACAGAAATCTGTTTACCCTATGTAAGCGGATTCTTGTTTTAAAACTACTATTTAGATATTCTTACACAGGCAAAAAAATCTATGGTGAAATGTCTGATTTGGCTTCCCTATCAGGAAATTACATTTTATTCACACTATTTTTAGTTTAACTTTTTCTCACCTTTTTACAAGACATGTTAGGCTAGAAAGACGGGCCCAGGTGAACCTAATGAGGTTCAACACTGCCAAGTGTCAGGTGTTGCACTTGGGCCGGAAGAATCCCAGACATAGATACAGACTGGGAGAAGAGCTTCTGGAGAGTAGCCCTGCTGAGAAGGACCTGAGTGTCATAGTGGATGAGAAACTTAACACGAGCCAGTAGTGTGCTCTTGCAGCTCACAAGGCCAATGGTATCCTGGGCTCCATCAGAAGAAGGGTGGCCAGCAGGGACAGGGAGGGGATTGTCCCTCTCTACTCTGCCCTCATGAGGCCCCACCTGGAGTCCTGTGTTCAGATCTGGGGCCCCCAATACAAGAAGAATGTAGAACTGTTGGAGAGGCTTCAGGGGAGGGCCACAAAGATGATTAGAGGGCTGGAGCACCTGCCCTACAAGGAGAGGCTGAGGGAGCTGGGCTTGTTCAGCCTGGAGAAGAGAAGGCTGCGGGGGGACCTCATTGCAGCCTTCCAGTACCTGAAGGGAGCTTATAAGCAGGAGGGGATTCAACTTTTTAAGAAGATAGACAATAGCAGGACAAGGGGGAATGGATTAAAACTAAAGGAAGGAAAAAACTAGTCAAGTATTCCCCTCCTGGAGCCAAATGCTGTTGGATTGGTCTCATTCACAGAGAGCAGACCTGTCTGCACTACAGCACCGTCCCCAGCATCAAGAGTTAGCAGGTAAAACCAGAGCAAGAGAGGAGTGCCTGCAAGCTTGCTGAGCACTATTCAGCCTGCTGCAAAGCTAAAGTGCCTCACCTAACAGCAGGGCAAAAGAGAACCAATTATTTATTTCAAAGGTTGTGATTCTTAAAATTGGCTCAAGGTAATAGCTTGGATGACCTGTGACCCAGACTGCTCATTCATGGTAAGTTAAAGCTTTATTTTTGAAGTTTTAAGTTTATACACCTTCTGGTGAGTTTTTACCCCATAACATCATTCCTCTGGTCTCATACTGTGGTGAATGTACATAAAGAGGTTTTGAGAATCATAAATTCCTCAGAAAAATTATCTTCCTGAACACACGTGTTTGTCAGAAAAACAAATCTCAAACCAAGCTATTAGAAGTTCTCTGTCTGTAAGATCCATCATGGTACAGAATGAGAAAGGCCAAACAGTGACATCATTTTGCTTTTCTTGTTGCAAAAGCTGAATTAGAGAAGGCTTTTCTCCCCTCTGCTATCCCTGAGACACTCTTCCGCTGATGTGGAGCCCTGGACTGAAAGAGGAGAAAAGTGGATCCATTTGAGAACCTCACTGAACTTCAAGATATGATGAACTGTGTGCTTGCTTTTGGGGCTCTCCTGTGAGGACATCTTTGTGTTTTCCCTCTCAGAGGAGCTAGGAGGAGCCACTGGCATGATTTTTATAATAGGGCTGAGCCACTTTGTTTATTCAGTGAAAGGAAGTGTCTAATATTGTTAACCTGATGTGGTAACAGAAGATAAAGAATATAAACCAAAAGATAGTTTGGCTGAAATAGGAGAAATAATTTGAATCTCTATATAAAAATCTGTGAAGATTTTGAGAAGTCTGTTATCAACAAATATGTATTTATATACATCTGGTCATCTGTCTCTATGAACAGACAACCACAGGAAAATTCATGGTTACATATTATGAAAGTAAAAGTAATTCAAAAGCCAGAGCCATCAACTTATCAAGAAACTGCCAAGAGTATTTGGTGGTAATGAGGTTTGAAGTCAGCCATTAAATGCTTTACACTGCATTTGGTTCCTGGAAGATGCGGGCTCATTGTCGTCATTGAAATACGAATTATATGCAAGTTTCCAGTTAGTTTGTAACTGCAACCATGGACAAAAAGCAAAAAACAATCTGTTTGGATTGTGCTTCCTGGGTTCTTGCAGCATTTAACTAATTCTCATGTGATGATGGTGCTTTTTTTTCAATTTACAACAAACAAAGCAGGGAAAAGAAGTTTCAGAAAAACATTTTATGACAGAGCCTTAGGCTTTCGTGCCACTTTGCTGCCCATATAAGTAGAAATTAAAACACCAATGGTATGACAGCTTACTGCTCCAATTAACAAATCAACAGGGTATGTGTATATAGGTCCAGGTAGATCCCATGCATCCCAGTGGTAAATGAAAAATAAAGAAAAACTTCATAGGAAATCAATCAATCAATAATATCTCAATAAACTAATTTCTATCCCTTGGAGACCAGATTTTTTATTACTGGGCAAAGATGAAATGTTCTGTTCTCCTAATTATCTTTTTCTGTTTCCTAGGTAGGAAGGATTTTTAGCTTCTAGTGTGGAAAATATTTCATTCTTCACAACTACTAGAATTTCTATTTTAATCACAGATGTTTTGACCACAATGCTACTGTTATGACACACTCCCCACCCTTCCCATTCCCCAAGATCTGTCTCTTAATGCTGAATTCTCACAAAATTAAAATAACGATAAATATTCCCTCCTCTCCAACCTATCCTCCTGCAACACGGCAAACTAGCTTTGGTACCTGATTCTGAGAAGACACCTCCTGGTACATGGGGCAGGTGTGGTCAGGCATTGGGAATGGAGCACTAAAGTTAATAGATCATGTAATCAAATTGCTATTTTGGTGAAATTACAATGACTTATATCAAGCCAGCTGGAGATGCAATGGTTTTGGTAGTCAGGCCCAGAGAAAAGTGCCTCTTCCACTAAATTTCAGAGCTGTGCGTGTTCTCTTACTTCTATTTTCTGTAACTTCTCATCAGACTATGAATGACTTTCACCTCAAAGTGACATGGTTTAAGCAGTTAAAAAGTGTTGTTAGTTTCCATCTATTTTGCCATACATTTCTTTACAACACACCATTTACATGGTAGTTTTTAGTGTGGTGGTCTGTTCACTGAAGAGTTTTTCTTTCTGCTTAGCTTCTGGTGCTTATCACAAAAAGAGTGAGAGCAAATCCAAGGGGATGCTCCTCGGACATGTTATCTAGAGATCTGCAGTAAAACTGCTGTGTGAAGAAAAATAGATCAGACAAAAATGTCAGTACTTCAATAATCAGATATTTAATGTGGAAGCCTGCTTTGTTGTTAAATATTTTCTCATCTCAGATGCAGAAAAGTTAGTAAGAAATTGAAAGAAAAATTGTAGATATATCCCTGATAAAAAAATTTGATCTATCTTTTAAAAAAAAATTGAAAAATTGAAATGTTTTACATTAAAAATATAGAAACTCTAAGATTGCTAAATGCCACAAAAAAAAAACCAAACCAAAACAAAACTTGTTATGATATATTTTGCAGATTACAGGTTTGTTTATCAGTATTGGAAACAAAATGCCTTTTTGATACAATTGAAATTTTGCATAGCAAGACTGTAGAAAATAAACCAGACTCGTGTCCTGCACAGACTTTTTTTGTGATTTCAGTGATGCGGAGGACAATGTCTTGCATGGTATGTGTCTGAGGGTTCTTTACACAAACTAGCCTACTTTTTCCAAAGTGAATTTAAAGGTGAGCTTAACTGACACTTTGGCTACTGAAAATTTAAGAGACAACTGATCTGTTGCTTAGCTAGGGGCATTTTGCCCACAGTTCTTCTTTCCTGCTGAGCTAAATGACTCACATCTTTATTTTGGTTCCTGAATTTGTTTGTAAATTTTTAGCTTATTGGTAGTTATGGGTGAACGTATTTTAGATACCCAGGTTTGCCTGATGGCCTACATGTGACTTAGGAAATAACTTCTCTATGTCTTCTTCTCACTTCTTACTGGGACCTCTATGACCGCCAGGGACACAAGGTTGGTCTCCTACCCAACCACTTGGTAATGCACAGTAAAATGGGATGTGGCTGAAATACTTCCCATCTTAGCAGTTCTTAGCTCCAGCAGATTGTTTTGGGGTTTTCCCCCTTAGGGAAACTGGGTGCTGTAGGATCAGGCAGTTCCAAGAAAAAAGGAGTGCATGTCTGGCAGCTTCCATGGAGAGCCTGCAGAAAGGAGGGGATGGATGGCGATTCCTTCTTTCACTCTGCCCCATCACCCCTCTCCCAAAAGGAGAGGGCAAGTAGTGTATTCAGTTGAGCAAAAGTGTACAGACATGAACACATTAGCTCTAATGAATCCTTTGAAATGTCATGCTGAGAGTCACAGCAGCTAAACAGTGGTGGCCTAGACATTTCAGAGCTTTGCCTTCATTATTCAAGGTCAGCAGAAACACAAAAAACACTGCAAAACACCATTAAACAAGTGAACAACCACTTTCTTCTGGGAGGAATGCCACAAGCAAATTAGGGGTATTGTAAGCAAAACTGGTTTTATGTGTTTGACATCACTGTTATGTTTTTATTTAATTTTAGCTGTTTATGTTATTTGATTCTCTCTGGAGCATTTAGCTGATACCTGCATGCTGCTGACAAAACAAACTGAATTTATGTTGCGGGAATCATCACAATGAGTCATTAAAATAATTTAAATGAGTCAATGAAATGAGTCATCAAGTGAGAGTTACACCTGCCTGCAATCAGCTCCTGTTCCTATGTTATGCAATTGAATTTTTGATGATGTGCTTAAAACTTCTGGCTGTCATGTTGAAGTGTTCCTTAACAGCTCACTCTAGAGTCTGAGTTGTACTATTTAGTACTGCTGAATGAGTCTTTGTAGTTGAATTAACATGTTATTCACAGAAAACAGAATCTTCCAAACAGAAAGGGAATTGTTGATTGAAAAGAAGTATTTATTTGGAAAAGTTTTCATAAGCATATCCTTGGGCAGAAATTACAATCTTCTTAGGTTCAGCCTTCCAAACTAGTATATATTATGGAGATGTGAGTTTATTTAAACCTTTGTTCTTGCACTAGTAATTTTTCAATTATGAGAATGAAAATTGTTTGTTTTGGGGAGAGGAGGAAATTATATTTGATACTTTTATTTTTATATGTATTATTTATATGATATAAATGAAGCATTTGACCTTTTTAAGGAGGCGGATCACATATTATAGGTGTCCGTATAATACCTGCAATACCTGTTTCTTCCTGTTATAGTTGGTACCTTTATGATGTAAAGAAAAAAAATTTCTAAGTGGTATCCTTATTTATTATGCATTGGGTATTATTTGCCATATACAGGATATTAGAAAATGTTTCAGAATTTCTAGTGATTGAAGACGCTTCATTCATTATGAGGAATAATTTAGTGAGTTCACTGTTGGGTGCTCATTATTTTTCCCTGAATGTAAGATACAATAGTTAAAAATCAAAATTATCAAACTTGATTACCTAAATACTGACTTCAAGTCTTTTTCTCTCTCCAGATTTGTTGCTTGATTTCAATAACTTTTGTTGTCTACCTTTACAAACCCATCCATGAAGGCTTTGGCCCTAGGTATTGGGAATATGTTTCAGGCAATTTAGATTAGAGGGGAAAATTTGGCTTTTGACAATTGTTTTTTATTATTCTAGTAGTTTCTTTACAACTTTTCCCAGTTAGTACTCTGTGATATGAACCAGTTTATAGGAAAAACACATTTCCACTTCCTGGCTGATTAAGAAGAGGTTCAGAAAGTTTTTTCCAGAACACACCAAAATACCCACCACCACCACCAACAACAACAACAATAGATCCACAACTTAATAGCAGATTAATAATTCATTGTAAGTCCTCTGAGGCAGAATATCAAAAAAACCTTTATTCCTGCCATGGCATATTATCAATCTTTATCCCAATTTTTCATCTTGTATGCTTTTCCCCTTTCATTTCTGGACTACCATTTAAGGTTGACAGGGCAAATAAGCAACATGCTGAAGATGAAGATGACCATTGCAGCAGGTACCTGTACAGGTAGTATCAAAGGGCCAGGGGACATCAGCAGCTTAGCTGCTTACAGCATGGGTACTGTAATTCACAGGGTTTCTGCATACTTAGCCTGGGACTGGGCTGAGTGCTTGGCCTCAAGAGGGGGATATGGGTTTTAGGGCACCTTTGGAGAAATGGCCCATGTACCCACTTTGCAAACACATGCTTGAGCAGATATTTTTAAAAGAAAAGAGGTTACAAACTGTGTTTTAAAAGACATAAAATTATAGTGAGGTATGCTGGGCATGCTGCTATGCTGCAGGTTCACTGCTGTTGAACAAGACATGCAAGAACTGGGATGTGCTTCCTGGGCTTAGGATCCTGGTGGCACCCAGTTATTTCAGTGCTTCATCTCAGGAAAAGGATGAAGAAGCCTGGTAGATTAATATCTTATTTTTAAAGAGTTTGTCCTGTTTCATAAGCAGTGTAAGATGATGGAGGAGGAAAGTCACACCTCCTGCCTGCCTCACTGCCCAGTGTATTTTCCTGAGCAGGCTTAAGAACTTCGCTGAGGATTTAAGGGATTTCAGCCTTTCTTACAGGTTATTCAGTAGAAATTTATACCATGAAACAAAGTGCCTTTTCTAGTCTATTTCATAATCTGTCAGCTCACAGAGAGGTACCAATGGGAACTGTCTTTTCTTCTGTAATAAGCTTCTGTTTTAAAAATAATTTACAATTCCCAGACAGAAAACCAGAGTTTAAGAGCTGTAAATTTATTATTGTGGTCATATCACCTTTCTCTGTGGCTGTCTGAGTATTTAGTAAGTACAAGAGAGAAAATCCATCTTCTGTGGCTAGTAGATCATCTACACAGTGAAGGCAATCTTTCATCTCACTTTAGCTTGCATGAACAGGGAGATACCATTTCTATGGGAAAACCTTAATCTCTTTCCTCTTATAGTGAAAGATACCTCATTTGGAGCTTTCGAGAGAGAGCACTGTGCTGTTAGTCTGGTTTTCCAGCACATGGCAGAATGAAGGTTTGGTCCCTAAGTAATGATTCTTTTTACTTCAAATATGCTGCTACCCAAACATACTGTTTGCAGGCGGATGTGTACTGAAAAGCTGTGCTTGGGATTGACATCTAATGCAATCTGGATAGCAGAGAAAAGGAGAAGGAGGGCAATTTTGAGACGTAGTTTTCAGATTAATGCATATCTCTTTATAAAGCGAGAGTCTGATTTGCTAACCTAAGGCAAGGCAAAGCTAAGAGCCATGCATCTCTGAAAATGCTGCTACTTTTACTGTAAAATCCTCCTCCCCTTTTTTTTTCCTAGCTGCCTGTGTCAGAGTATTTCAAGTAAATATATCCTCCAACAAATACTGCCTCCAGCTGAATTCACTGCCTTGCTTTATCTTTGTTTTCAAGTTAAATAACACAAGACAAAAATCAAGACTAACTTTCTACCCATTTCTTTCTCAGGCTGAATGTTTCAAAAGTCTTAAGGGAAATTCTCCAAGGACTCTAATAGGCAATTTCAGTAATGCCGCAGTGTTATAGATTCTTGGCTTTTCTGTAAGGTTGACTGTGATTTAAGAGAAAGATTTTTTTATTATTATTATTATTTTTCCTTAGTCTTCTATTAAGGAGTTTCTGCCTTCCTGGAAAAATGCTTATTTCTACCATTGATTGATGTCTTCAGTGAATCATAGTTTAAAACCTGGTTCAAGGGTTAGGTAATTCTTAGTGATATGATTTAATCTTTCAAGACAATAACTTTTGCCTTTAAAATCCAAAATAATTATATATTTCAAGAGATAGTGCAGGCTTTGTTGTTGTACCAGCCATAACCAGTGTCAAACCTGGAGTGATGGTCAGGATGATTCTCTTGCAGGAAAAAAGAAAGCTTCTCCAGGGCTCTTACTATGCCACTGCACCTCAGAAAACCAGCACAATCACTAGTCTTTTCCAAAGATGAGTGTTACTTAAGGGAAGTGAAAGTTTGAGGAAGATTTTATAATAGTCTTCACTTATGTTAAAGGTAGATGTGGAAGAAGCACACCCACCTTTTTGTAAGTGGGACCAGGCATAATGTGTTTAAGTTATAATAAGTGACAATAAACTATATGGGAAGAAAACTTTATTAGAGCATTGAAGTAGTTTGCTTATAAAGATGGGAATCTCTCCTGCCACTGTGGGCTCTTCAAAATTGACCAAGTGAGGTTCTGTCAAAAAAACAAGTGGTGTGTTTTGGAGAAGGATGACAGACCAGATGTTATGTGATAGTCGTTGCCAGGTCTACATTCCTACAGGAAGAGGGAGTTTGAGAACTGCAGGCTGAAAGAGTAACACTGATCTCCTCTAAAAGCAGACAGTGGAGAGCATGCTTCCCACAGTGCCAACGCTGGACCATCAACCCACATAAGGCCAGTAGAAGACTAGCAATATGACCTGTAATGGAAGGATGATGGAGAAGGCAGTGCCGTTTCTCTGCTGTGCCTGTAAACGATAATCTCACTCTGCTTTCATCTTTGCTAATGGAAGAGGAAGCACTTAGTAGCTATAGGCTACCTCCAGAGGAGACACTGACACAATACCCTCGCGTACAGTGTGACTCCTGCAGGCAGCAGGCTTTGAGAGCTCAGCTATAACTTTGGACTTTCAGCAGTTACAAGAACTGCACTTAGATAAAGTCTCTCAGATGAGGATCTCAGGGTGCTACTCATGCAATTCTACCCCATTTTGCAAGTAAAGAAAATGGGTCACACAATGTCTGAGTGGCAGTTCAAGATCACACAGAAGCCGGTACTCAGAGCTCTCTGTCAACCTTAGATAAAACAGGAGTTTGTTCAGCAGTTCTTGGGTGAATGAAGCCGGCTGTCTTCCCTACTGCTAAATGGACAGACATTGTATTTCCAGGAGACCCTCAATGAAAAACTTTGAGACTTCTTCAAGTTTCCACATTCCTCAGCTGATTAATTTCAGTCCCGACAAACTCAGAGCAGTAAGAACTCCTCTAATAACCTTCCAGAAAGGATGCTTTGTGTCTATTGTTTTTTCATTATAACAGATGGAGTGAATTCCATTCTGGTCTTGATTCCATTAAAGATACCATAAGAGTGAAGCCAAACAAATGCCCATTCTCTTTTCAAAGATGAGTGAAGTTTTTTTCTCCTGAGACAAACAGATTAAAGAAGAATTCTGAATACTCTACAGCTGCTTAAATAGTTTATATCTCCTTTTGCTCAAGTGGACATTTTTGTTGACATTTCAATTGTCAGATCAGTCCGAGCCCATTTTCCAGCCCCATGGAAATGTGTTCACCTGTTATGTCATGTCAGGGATTGTGATGGCTGAATAGTTATAGGGGTTAATCTAGACTGTCTAAACTTGATCATATTACTAAATAATGTTGATGTAAAAGGGTTATTCCAAGATTCGTTTAAACTGGCAGTGGAACCACAATAAAATCAGAGAAAATGGATTATTTTCTTTTAATAACTACTTAGTACATTGGGGTGATGTTGCTATAATTTTGAGATGATAAATTCATGCATAAATGTTGCACAGCCAGGCTTATCACCTTGCAATCTATAATGCCTTTTTCCACATCCACTTCTGAGATTTACATTATTTGTGGTGGACTTCACCTAGTAGAACAGGTAAATTAGGATTAATGTCACCTTTAAATTGGAGCATCTAAATTTGCTGAAAGTGAAAACTAAGAGGTTTACAGAAAAGATCACTCTGTGAATTCAAACTGAAATTAAAGTTTCCATTGTCAGAAATCCCATTTTTCCCTTGGCTGTTACTGCAGAGCCCTTCCTTCACAAGGCGGATTGAACCTTTGTTTTTTAGGTATCAGCTGCTTGTGGTGGTACTTACTCTGTGACTCACAGTCAGTGCAATTGGTACTTAAATGGGAGGAAAGCTGTTTCTGCTTTTGAATTTTGCATGCCTACCAACTAGTGAGGATAACTGTTGAGAAGACCCACTGTGGATCCTTTTGGAAAGAAAAGCATCAAGAGAAGTGAGTCAGAGGTAATGAGCGGGTTGTGAAGCTTATTTTCTCAGCATCTCCTCCCTGATATGAAGAGCATCTGCTTTGACCATCCTCTTGATTGGATTGAGACAGACTTCAAAATTGAATAGATCAGGAGTGTTGTGTTTAGAAGGGAATATACTTATTGTCTACTAGAGAACCACTTTTTCTCCCAACATCCTATTTAGGGCATTTGCCTTCCCAAGTGAAAGCTGGCATGTGAGCCATGCAAAGTATTGGTATTTCTGCCATAAAGTTGTATATCTCTATGATCTGTGTCTCTAGCATTACTGTATTGATCACCTTTTATATTTTGCATTTGCTTTTACTTTTAATAACTTGAGTAACTAGGTATAGTAGTTACCTGGGCCAGGGCAGGTTCAGATTAGATGTTAGAAAAAAAAAAAATACTGTAAGAGATGTCAGGGCCTGAAACAAGCTGTGAAGGTGGTGAAGTCACCTTCCCTGGACCTTTTTTTTTAAAAAAGGGTAGTTGAGGTACTTAGGGATATGGTTTAGCATAGAATGGGAATGGTTGGACTTGATGATCTTAAAGGTCTTTTCCAACCTAGTCATTCTGTGATAGTAATTTCAAAATTTAATTAGAGCTGGTGATAAATTATTTTTCTCAGCTGTGAATCTTGTGTTTGTAGTTTCCACTTTGTTACATTTACCCTTTTTAAATTTCATAGGTTAAAACTGTGCACAGTGTTTTAGTAGAAAATACTTTGAATTTGTTGCCCCTTATTTATATGCCTGTTTATATTGCTGTTTATGAAGAGACTGTTTTATTTTAATGCTTATGTTTTACAAAATATTTTTTTCTAATCAGCATCATAACAAGTTTGCCAGAAACTAGGAGAGTAAGGTCTTATGTATCTGTCATGATTCAACAAATTCATGTTAGCACTAAAATAACTATTCCAGAACAGAGTTGCCAATGATGGATGAAATATTAAAATGCAGTTGTTGCTTTATGGCATGTTGACTTTGACTTTTTACTTTAGTAAAGGCTACTTTACTGTAGCCTTGCCTTTGACATTAATAGATTTAAACCTAGCTTCAAGTATCCTGCAAACTTTCTTCTAGTTGTGTTAGTGAGTGGAATACAGCAGAGCGAAGGAATCTTTAAAAAGCTACCAGAGGTGCTAAGCCATCTACAGTTACCAGGGTCAGCATCCACTGCAACTTCTCTATGTGACCTGGAAATGATCCCAGCAGATCCTCACAGACTGTAACTCTCTATAAATTAACTCAACTAATGCTTAAATGAAATGTTTTACCAACTCCAATACAATGTCTCTTACAAAATGGAGAGGAAAATCAATCGACAGAGGAGCCCTGATCTTTCAAACCTATGGGATGAATTGCTTTTCCAAAGAGAGATACCAACTAAGTACTGAAATGCATTTCTTACAGCAACTAACATCTCTGGGTTGATGTTATCTTAGGTCAGCATACTATGCATGCGATGTCACTAATGAGGAAACTGTTCCTAATGCAAATATAGGTTATATAATTACTGAACTGCTGTTGTGCTCTCTCTCTTGACCTCTCACTAAATCAAGAAAGGGATGGTTAGAGCAACAGATTATTTGACGCAAGCTCAACAAATAATCTTGGTTTACTATTGTTTATTCTGAATGGATTCATTCTGTTATGTGCATTATGTCATATGCTTGTTAAAGATCTCATTCTGTAATTAAATATCTAATAATGGGGGGTTTTGCTTTTCTAATAATTCAAAATAAAACAGTATATTTTCAGCTACTTAATGACTTCTGCTCCTTTCAGACCTATGAGGGAGGACAGCAATGAATCAGGCACTGTGTCCTAGAAGTCAATGCAACCATAAAATTCATCTGAAGCCAATTAGGTGAAGAGCTTAAATGTTTCAGAGCTACTGTAACAGATGAAACAAAAAGAGGTAGTTTCTTATGTTTCTAAAATGAAAAACTTTTACAGATTTAAGGTAAGCAGGAATGACTGGATTCATTCAGAAATGAATGGGAAGCCAAAGAAATTTGTAAGTAAGGTTGTTCTGTCAACTCTTCTGGCACTGACTGGAGACAAGAAATCATAAAGGCATTCTGTAGCTGGAGTTCAGGAGTGAACTCATTTCTAAAAAAAATAAAAGAGAAATTGTTAATACCTATCAAGGTTCACATGAAAAAACATGTTCTGAGCTGGGAAAGCTTCCTGATGCCTTGTCTTGGTGGCATTAAATTCAGTGACATAAATACGTTATTTATGGATGTCATGCACTGAGTCAGCTGTGGAAGTCTGGGGCACAGATGAGTTAAAAATTTACACTGGAATAAAATCTAGTGAAATACATGCCAGAAAAATGATCTATTCTTCTGGAGTCTAGGCTGATACTTTAGACTTAAAGCAGAAAACAAAACTAATTCCAAATTAAACACAAATTTATATATGAAGAGAATCTATGCAATATATATACACACTCATATTTAAAAGGTTCCTGGCTGATTAATTTAGACAGGAGGGCAGAGAAAATTCAACATGCGTTTTTAACCTCTTCTGTTTCATATTCTATTATTTCTTTTCCATTATTTTCTTTTGAAAAGACTGGGAACATTAAATGGGGTTGGTCTTAGTTTATCTGAGCTAGGGACATCCTATGCATAACTTTTAATCTTTTGTGTATTTACATTGTGCATTATTTACGTGAGGATAAATTTAATTCAAGGCAAATCAGTTATAGTAATTAAATTTAATAATAATAAAGAAATAATTTATTATTAATAAATAACCGAATAAATAAAATGCAAGGCAATTCTTCTATAGTCAGTATTGTAACTGAAGCTGGTCAGACGAAGTCTGCCTGCACATTTCCTAGCATTGCTAAAATATCTTCACTAGATCAGGTCTCTCAGAGCCCCATCAAGCCTGAACTTGAATATCTCCAGGGATGGGATCTCCACTACCTCTCTGGGCAACCTGTTCCAGTGATCTACTACACTCATATTGAAGATTTTTTTCCTAATATCCAACCTAAATCTACCCTCTTCTAGTTTAAAACCATTCCCCATTGATCTATTGCTACAAGCCCTCATGAACAGTTCTTCCCCAGCTTTCTTATACGCCCCTTTCAGGTATTGGAAGGCTGCTATAAGGTCACCCCAGAGCCTTTTCTTCTCCAAGCTGAACAAGCCTAACTCTCTTAGCCTGTCTTCATAGGAGAGGTGCTCCAGTCCTTTGATAGTTTCTGTGGCCCTCCTGTGGACGTGCTCCAACAGGTCTATGTCCTTCTTGTGCTGAGGGCTCCAAAGCTGGGCACAGCACTTCAGGTGAGGTCTCACCAGAGCAGAGTAGAGGGGCAGAATCACTTCTCTCCATCTGCTGCCCACACTTCTTTTGATGCGGTCCAGGATGCAGCCTTCTGTGCTGCAGATGCACGTTGGTGGCTCATGTCCAGCTTCTCATCCACAACTACTCCCAAGTCCTTTTCCCCAAGGCTGCTTTCCAGCACATCATCTAACCTGTATGGAAAACGGGGATTATCCCGACCCAGGTGCAGAATGTGGCTTTATTGAACCTCTTGAGGTTCACCTGGGCCCACTTCTCCAGCCTTTCCAGGTCCTTCTGGATGGCATCCCATCCCTCTGGCACTTTAACTGTACCACTCAGCTTGGTGTAATAAGCAAACTTGCTGAGGCTGTACTCAACCCCACTGTCAATGTCATTAATAAAAATGTTAAACAGCACCAGTCCCAGCACGGACCCTTGAGGAACTCTGTCACCATCTTCCATCTGGACATCGAACCATTAACCACCAATGGAAGAACATCCATGACTCCATCTTCACTTCATCTACAGGAAAAAAATAGCTTGGGACAAGGCTAACTCCCTTTGAGTTTTTGTGTTCTGCTGGCTGGTGAGTTTGTCCCCTTTTTCATTGTTTATATACTGTTCTACAACACAATGGTAATTTGTGCTCTATAGCTTTCTTCTCTACTCCTTTCCTACTTCCTAATAATTGGTTTGGATTTTCTCTGCCTGCTTCTGTGCTCTGAATTGCAGTTTCATGAAGCTACTATTCACAGCTCTGACATCTTATTGCTGAATGCTGATTGTCAGCTCAGAGCTTGATTTTATAAGCTGGAATTATTTTTCTCCATGAGAATCATCATCCATTTATTTATATTGAACTTCATCTGCAATTTTTTCATCCAGTCAAGTAGTTCCTCTGCAGTTCTTCATAGTCAACCTTCATCTTTTCCATCTTAGGTAAGTTGGTATCAATTAATCCAGATTTCCAGCTCACTTATAAGAGGAATAAAAATGTTGCTTCTCTTTTCCATGAAGAAATGTGAATGTGGTAATAATGGGGGCAGAGGTGAGGTTAAAGTTTCCTATATAACACTCATGTCAGTCGACCAACACTGGGTATGTTCTACATATTCACAACAGCTGCCATTTCCAGGCCGCCTTTGGGGCCCTGACCTCACTTGGAAATATTTCACTGTAAATGGTGTTTCACTTCTTTGGTGTTGATTTAAGGTGGTGATGTGGGACTTTGGAGACCTTGGATCAGTTTCTATTGCTCCTAGGGGCATAAGTAAGACTTTTCATCATTTTGTACCTCAGTGTCTGTAAAACAGAGATAGCTACACTTCCACCTTTTTTCTGTCTTCTCTATTTATATAGAGAATCCCTTCAGGCAAGGTTTTGTTACCTATGTGACAAGTGTCTTGTACAAAAGAGCTCTTGCCTCACATAGGGCTAGAAATGCTGTTAGAAATAATCTTATTAGAAAAAAAATATTAATCCTTACTGGAAAGCACAGCTTTCTTGTATGTGAGCGCGTTCACTGAATTAGGGGAAGTGTGAACATTGAAACCTTTCAACAAAAAAGAACCAGGCATATTTTTCTTTCTGTAATATCTGACTTCCAGATGAGTGCATGAGTACAAATGCTGAAATAGGAGGAGCAGGTATATTGGTGATCTTTCTGCTCTGAATGAAGAACCCACTCCATCAGCTGATGCACTGCTGAGCCACACACTGTAAATTACCATCTCAATGTTTGTAATAATGCAGTAGAAGCTCAGTAAGCGAGAAATGCCTGTTCATCCCTACTGTGATCTGTCTTAAAACCCCAAGATGTTCCTACCCTAAGACACTGTACCCAAAATTAGTAAATGGTTTTCCTTAGGTATTTACTGGTCTGTGTTAATCAGTATACTGAAGCTGAGATCTGAACAGCCTAATCCTTTGAGCAGAAGGCTTTTGCGGCTAGGGAAAATGTGCCAGATACAAATCCAGTCAGTTGTATGAGAAATCGAATGGAAATTCAAGTTGGTACTCAGCATACTATAGGTGGACAACCCTTTTGTCTTTCTATAGGGCTCTGAAATGGATCTTCAGCTGTCACTAGTTCCTCTAGGAAGGTAGGAGTTGAGCTCAAGGCTGGAAAGAGGGTATTTCTTTCTTAAACTGTTCATGTCCATGACATTCATCCTGTGGTTAGGAACACCTTCATGCAATCCATATGGTGGTGGGAAACACAGGGGGTGAAAAGAAAAAAACAGTAAATGGCTTAAGAAGTTTTTAGGGAAGGGGAGGATTTGGCTTAGCTTCTGTTCTTGTGAATTTTCAGCTAGACAGATTGGAGCAGCTGGAAAATTTCAAAACTTTTTATAGCCTGGATTTAGGGGACTCTCTTCAGAGCTGTGGTCTGAACAGTTCCCAGGTAGAAAAGGGAGTTAGCCTTTTTTTTCCCCCTCCATTCCAAGTAAATTTGTAACTACTGTACATGAGTAAAAATGAGCTGTCATTGTTGCTTCTCCACTCACGAGGTGTGTGTGTGTGTGGGGGGGTGTGTGTGTGGGTGTGTATGTGCATGAGTGAAAATAGTGTTCTGAGAGTTGCCTAAGCAAGGGAAATCTTTGTTTGTCAGTCTTGCTGGAGCTTTGGTACAGTGCTGATGCCTGGCTGATCATCAACTATTTAGAAGACTCTATGGAAACAGAAGTGCCTTCAGACTACAGATGGAACCATGGTTAGATGAGAGATAAGTGTGAGATTTTGAGGATCTACAGTTTGGACTTAGGTATTTAAAGCACAAGCTAAGTGTCTAAATCCCTCAATGGATCTATGATGATTAGTCAATTAAAAGAATTCTGAAGATTTGAGAAATGGTGGTTGGGAAGGGTCCATTTTACTTTAAGACAGTGGAAATTAAATAACTGAGAGTTGCCATTCGAAACAAAAAAAGTAAACTCCTTTGTCAAAGCTATGAGATGTTTTGATATGGGCTGAAATATGCAGGGGAAGGCACAGTTGTCAATGGTAAGACGTGAGTTGAAGTCACCTTGTGTCTTGGCAAGCTCTGCAAGGGCTGGCTGAGAAAATATTTAATGTGTTGCATATTTCACCGTTTGCACACTCAGGCCTTTCAAGGATCTGGCTGATCTTTGTGAGGAGTGAACATGTTTGCATGTTCTGAGTCACTCAAGAAAATACACCCAGACTGCAATCTACGGAGGAGTGAAGCCCAGTAAGTAGCATCTGGATCAGAAGACGACTAACAGTCACTCGGTGAAGATTTTCTTTTCTCTTCTGTTGCTTTCATGCCGATGGCACAATAAGCCTATCTGATTTGTTTTGGTCACAGGAAGTGAAAGGAGAAATTTTGAATCTATCTCATACACCAGCAAAGGAGATTCTTTGCATCACCAGTGACATAAAACCATTTCTCGGGCAATTTGCCATTCTCATTCCCCAAAGCTGATTTTGTTCATCAGCTCTGCTTTTGAGTGTACCTTTCCAAAGAGAGGGGTGACTGCCTGCTGAGTCACCCTTGGTAGCTGTCCATTAAGCATGAGAGACATGTTGGAAAGCAGAAAGGGAAGGCTGGAGAGATGAGATGCCTACTAACCATGTAATGTATGGCAGCAGAGGAAGTACACCCATCTGCTTGCCTTCTGTGAAGGGGTAAATATCTCACTGGGAAGGCTTCAGTCCAGTAAGCTGATACCAGGACATGAAATTGATTTCAAAGCAGGCATCAAAAGAGGTTTCCTTAATTGAAGTATATATCAGAACATATGAAAGTATTGTAACGTTCTGGTTGAAAGTACAGTAATAATAAAAATAGCTTCAGAATTTACAGAAGTCACCACCTGAATACCTACCCATGTCCTGACACCTAATTTTAGTTCCACAATTTTTACTCCTGCAGGAAACTGAGTGATCACTGCCATCTATTGGCAACAAATAAGCTAACATTACTGTGCCACTAAGGTAAAGCACTAGAAATTACATAATTTACCTGAAACTGAACATACAACACTGTTAAAGATGATGATGTATCTTCTCAGCCTACCGAGTCTCATGAGGATTGTTTTTTAAGCTAGAGTATTATACCACATGACATGTCCAACTTGTACACTAGCTTTTCTTTATATTGCTGAAATGTTTGTGTCTGTTACAACACAGCCCTCCATTTATGTGACTCACGTGAGGCTGCACTCATTTTTTCAGCATAAAACACCTGGCTATAAGAGCTCCAGGGGATTAACAAATTGTAATTCCCAAGTATGAGCTAGCTTGGTTGAAATTGGAGAAATTCCTTGCTCATGGCACAAATCTTGTGAGAAGTACCGTGAGATCTTCTCAAGGAAAGGCACTGATGACCATATTTTTACCATCATCACACTGTCCTTGATAGGAAAAGAAACAGGGAAATGCTTGCTGCATGAGGGATCTATCCATTTAAAGGTGTAAAGGAGAATTGTCCCTGTCGGCACCTACTAAATTAATCAAAAGCCAACAAAAAGAGACTAATAATATCTAAAACATCTGTCTCCAATGTCATGTCTGAATAGCCTTTAATGAGGGTATTAAGTGTTCAGAACTAACATATGTAATAATTAAGTGATTTTCTTCAACATCTTTATTTTGATTTCTCAGCATTCAGAAGATCTGTATACCCATAAATAAATAAATCAAAGCTAATTTTAAGCATATCTTCAATGGTTCACTAATTTTATTAGAAGTTGTATCTATTTATGCTAGAAAAATGATAGCATAAATTTACCATGAGTGATTCCATAATTGCAGCTGTGTTATAGCTAGCACAAAATATATATATATATATTTTTTCTGTGTACAGTTTTATAATTCAATTACATTATTTGGACTCTAGATTGGGGACTTTGACATAGTAAATTTGGAAGAAATTAATTCCCCCTCCCTCCCATTTTTTGTAAATGGCTTGTAAATTTTCTAATCACATTGAGAGAAGTTAGGTCTTAAAATTAACTGACGTACCTATTCAGAAGCCTCAAATTTCATCCATGATATTTGTGTGGCAAATTGTAGATTGGGATTTGAATTACTTCAATTGGCATCTTTTTCAATAAATAATCACGGTATAACCTTGATTCAAATAGATAACCTCAAATTTAATTTTTCAATCATTAAATGAATATTTCCCAGGTCCTTGGACCAGTAAAGAAAACTTTGGAAACTCAAGCCTCCCTCCCCCAAACAAAAAAAAAGTTAAGACCAATCGTAAGAAAATAAAATGTGCTGATTTGCAGTTCAAAAAATGGATGAAAAAAGCTGTTTCTGGCAATATTAAGCAGCTTTATGTCATAGGAACATATAGAAAACTAGAAGAGAATTTTTGCTGTGTTCTTTTTTATGTTGGCACATCTCTTCCAAAAAAAATCCTAACAGGCTACTTCCATTTGAGCCACGTTTGACATTTTTATGTGTCCAGGTGACAGCATGCTAAGCTTCTACACTGACCCTGGGAACTGCAGGCAGCCTGGGTTGGGACTGGAGCCACTTGTTAGAGCTATGGGGTACGCAGGGCTTGTGCATCCACAGTGACCAACGAGCACAAGAGGTGATGTCATGCTCACAGGTCAACAGAGGAAGAGATTTTGGCATCATCTCTCAAGCATCCTGAACTGCTACTTGCTTGCATCAGGAAACCCCTTGGCTGAGATCAAGGATTTCAGAATCATGTGCCGTGGAAGTACAAGGCAAGCAAAGCCACCTGACAAGCTTAATGAATGTCTGAATTTTGTAAGAGAATATTTTCATAAAATTGCAATAATTTTATCTTAAAAGGAATGCTGCTTAAATTACTGTTAACAACATCAAGAGTGGGAGGCAACAGAGGCCTGCCAGTATTAAGATCAAAGCATGGTGGCATCGATAGCTATACTTATGTTGCAGGTTTACCATATTAAATTATTTATGTACTTTTGAAGAGGTAAAGCATTTCATCATCAATGCAAGAAAGATTTCATTGTTAACTTTAGTTTAATTTTTTTATGAGTCTTTCTTTTGCCACTATCTAATAAATAAGATTTGAAATATAATTTATTTAAAAGCAAACAAAATACATTTTTCTCTACTTGTTTTAGGCTTAGGGAAATGAGTGATTTCCACATCCAAGGCAACCAGTCTTTGAAACAAGGAGGCTTCCTGCTTCTTTTGAAGCAGGAAGTAAGAAGGACACAGAACTCCTTGAAAGAATCCAGTGAAGGGCCACCAAGATGATTAAGGGAGTGGAACACCTTCCTTATGAGGAGAGGCTGAGGGACCTGGGCCTCTTTAGCTTGGAGGAGACTGAGGGGTGACCTTATTAATGTTTATAAATATGTAAAGGGCACGAGTAAGGAGGATGGAGCCAGGCTCTTCTCAGTGATGGCCTGGGATAGGACAAGGGGCAATGGAGCATAGGAAGTTCTGTGTGAATATAAGGAGGAACTTTTTCACTCTGAGGGTGACAGAGCACTGGAACAGACTGCCCAGGGCGGTTGTGGAGTCTCCTTCTCTGGAGCTATTCAAAACCCATCTGGATGTGTTCCTGTGTGATTTACTTTAGGTGATCCTGCTCTTGGTGGTGGTGGGAGGGTGAACTAGATGATCTTTAGAGGTCCTGTCTAACTCCTAATGTTCTGTGATTCTGTGATTATTTTACCCTTAATTTCTTTCTTGTTAGATTTTCTCCTTGTCATACTAGGAGAAAAGCTTTTAAAAAACATTAACTGTGGCTTTGTATTGCTTGTCCTGGTCACTCAGCTGTGCTTTCAAGACAACCACCTTCCCTCTCTCGCCTACTGAGTATATTGGGCAGACAAAGCCGAGAAGGTAGGTCCAGCCAGCCAGGACTGCACCCCTCAAAATACTCCTCGAGCTTTCGACCAGCTGAAAGCAAGATCCTCAGCAGATTCATGTGGATCCACTGGCCACCTCCTTCAGCAGCTGCAGAGACAGAGCTTGCTTCTCTCTCTGAAGCACTGATGCCCATCCTAGACAAACACCATGATGTTTCCTGCCTTTACTAGTCATTTTTTTAATCTTTCTCTTAGTATATCCCTTGGTTTAAAGAACAAGGATCAGAAAGTTCTCAGCAAGAGCTCAAGATCCTCTCAGCTTGTTTTATCTTTTTTTTTCCTAGGGCAGACAGAGGATTTGTTTTCCTACAAAGAATAAGAGCAGGAGAAATGAGAGAACAAATATTGCTGACACAGAAGCCTTACTTCACATGTATATATATTTATAAATATAAATATATTGCTCATATTTATTTCCTCTTGCCTTCCTATTTTCTTCATATTCAATAAAGCTTTAAAAAGCATTCAGTGATGAACGTTTAATGCAGGACTAAAAAAGCAACATTCTCAGTTTAGTCCCATCCCTGGGCTTGTGTTTAAATGTAATAATGTGATGTGAATGTGAAGTGACAATGTCATGGCATTTCCTTTAATCTGCTGGGCTATCCTAATTTTGGCCTCTATTTGCCTACTTAGAAACTTCATAGCAGAGGACATTTCTTCACAAAAAAGAGCATTTTAAAATAGTTGTGCATATACATGTGTACATATATATCAGCTTTTTAAAATATATACATAGACAAAAGCACACATGTACATCCTTCCTCCTCCGGATGAAAAGTCAGAAACTTGACACTTTTCATGGGAATGATATTCCTCTAATGTCTCTTTTGATTTGCCAGCTGCCAAACTCCTTTGCTTCCCACCTCTCTGCATTCCTGGATGCTCAGCTGCCCAGCTGCTGCACTGGCTTGTTGGCTACCCAAGTAGCCAGCTGCTCAGGCAGGGAAGTGGAGGATCCCAGGGAGCCGGCAACCTGCCCACCCCGCTGCCAGCCAACTGGCGCGTGTCTGTGTGTCTTGTCAAGGCAGGCTGCCTGGAAACCTGTTGAAAATGTTGATGGACTCCTGCAGGGTCCGTATGTCCTGTTTTATCAGTGCTCTCTGGTGGAGAAGCATTCGTTTGGGGACAAAAACTAACGAGCTTTACATGTTTCTCTGGTATGTGACAGTGCTCTTCTCAGAGGTGTCCTTTAGGTACAGCCACACTAATGCACTTGCAAGATGTGCAGCTGTGTGAAAGCAGCAGTCAAATAGGGCTCAAGAAAAATGAAGGGAGAACCATGGAGTTACTGGAATCTCATGTCAGTGAAAAGCATGCAAGTATTACAAAAAAGGCTCAAGTGGGGCATTTCAGGAGGGTAGGAATGATCTAAGAGAACAGATGGAATTCTTTAGGAATTCCTGATGAGCCCATGATTTTAGCTTTTAGACATTAGAAAGCTATGAATGTGTCATTCTCCAGAAATGCTCGGAGTCAATTTATAAAAGCTCTGGATTGTTGTATGAGTAGATAATAGCTAAAGAACATTATCTGTGGTTATGCAACAGCACAGCCAAGTTCATCGTCTTTCACGTACCTCAGCAGCAAGCCAAATGCCAATGTAATGCCCTATGCCAGAGAAAATGTTTTGCTTTGGGATTTTTTTCAGCTAGTAAATAGCATAAAAAATCCGACTAACATACCAAACAAAATCTATTTAAGATAATTAATGTTTGAAAAGAGTGTGTGAAATGTATCTGACTTATCTGTATGTGTTGCAGTAGGTATTTGGTGAAATTCTGATGACGTTTTTTTCTCCATAAATTATTATATTTAAAGTAGTATTTCTCTTGTGAATGCCCCTCCTCCAGTTTGGTATTTTGGTGGTTTTTTTTCTTTACTTCCCTTTTCTGTTGTTTAACTCCAACTTAACTCTTCCTGTGGAAAAACCATTTCATTTTCTAGGAAAATAAGTTGCATATAACACTTAGACCAATGCTATATCTCTCAACTTCTTTCCCTCCATATATCAAACATGTTACTTTTAGATTTTTGTAATTTCCACTTCTATCACAGATCACCTTTTCTCTACCTAGCGTATTCCAATTCTTTAATTTCTTCTTAATTTGCTTCAGTTTCTTCACATGATAGAAAAAGTACAGAGTACAACTTACTTCCTTCAACATATTCAGGATTTTCTTCGTCTTTCTATCTTTTGCTCCCTGTTCTGATTTCACTGTAACAAAATTCTTCCTTCCTTTTAACATTCAACTTTTTGATTTCTTCTTAATCACCTCCTCCTACTCTTCGTTGACTCAGACTTTCTTTTCCTCCTCTCTTAACCCTTCCATGCCTTGCATCTTTCCTCCTCCCTGCACTCACTCAACAGTCCTTTCGGCAATTTTTCTACCTCCTCCACTCAGCTTTTTATCTTTCCTACTTAAATTTTCTCCTTGACTCATTTGGTGTTATTATTGTTAATAGCAAAAGTAGAAAAGAAGCTTTCCACAGAGAGCAAAAGTGAAGGTCTCTGCCAATGAACTCGACAATGTAAAAAGAGATTACGAAGACAAAGGTGAGGTGAATAGGACTGAAAAAGGTAATGGCACCTAATGGGAGAATGAAGTCCTTGTTTAGTTCTCCACCATTTTGTTGTTTAAGTAATCTACTAGAGGAAAATTGAGCTAGGGATTAAAGTACCTGTGAAGCTCATTTGAGATAGGCAGCTGCTTCAGATAACCAAGTGGGAGTGCTTCGACTGTGTCACAGCAGCCATTTGTCAGAGACATCTATATTCTTCTTTCTTTTCCAACACTATCTGCAGTATTTATTCTTCTGCCCTACTGAGCTGACACTGTCATATAGAAGAAAAATTGTATGTGTGGATATGTTTGTTTGTGGGTATTTTTTAAAATCTGAAGTACTCCCTAAATATTTAGTAGAGCTTGGATCCAAATAAGTTAAACCTGCTCAAATCAGATTTAGTAAAGGTCCATATGTTGCAGGCTGTCAGTGTGAGAGGCTATTCCTGCTCTTAGTCTTCCTTCTCAAACAGCTAAAGGTCTTTGTCTAGGCTGAGATCTGCTTATCTTAGATCCACTAGCTTTAGTAGCACATTTTTTCAGTGTTTTATAGATCTTCTAAAGCATCATGTCTGGCATCTGAGATCTATTTTATAGTCTTTTCTTTAGAAGGAAAAGGAAGAAAGATCTTTGGAAACACAGCTTTTGCCTACCCTTCAGTGGTGTTTTGCATGACACTGGTCTTGGTGCTACCTAACAGGTGAGTGCTAGAACAACTGCTGCAGGAGCCTTGAGCAGTCTGCTCAACAACATATGCAAATTCCTGAGATGACAATGAAATGAGAATTGTGGAGGAGGGAAAACAGGCAATGAGACAGGAGAGACGGAGCTGTACCGAACACAATACTGGGCTCACCTCCTGCTGAGTCAGTTCTCTCTTGACCTGCTGGGAAGGAGAGCAGAAGAACAAGGTATCCCTCATAAAGATTTTTAGCTCCTTTCACACTCCATGCACTAAGGAATTGCTGCCTCTGCCTTTGGCTTTTATGTTCACAGAATTATAAAAGTATCTTTATCTATTATTACCCCTCTGTCAACATGGTTGAAATAGCCAGTGTTCTCAGATGCTGTTAGGATGGGCAGAGGCTATCACAGTCTTATCTTCAGTCACAAATTTGTGACTGCTGTTAAGTCAGTCTTGCTTATGGAAGAGGCAGTTCCTCTCTCTCTCTCCCTTGCTACCAGCTCTCCACTGACATCTCCATGGTATCTGCTTCTTCACATTTACCAGAGCAGAATGGAGCTATGTATTGAGCTGCATTGGGAAATCAGCCATTGGGAATCAGTTTTAGCTTGAGTAAATATCCTGACATAGCTCAGTAGGCAACTACCTGAACTATTGTGCCAGCATAAAGAAGGCAGTAGATCAAAGGCAGAAATTTGGTGGCTTTGGGCATACAGTGCATAGCATTGATCTTTTGGGCAGCCATTCCAAATTATATTGGTTTAAAGTGTGCATGAAGCTACAGACAAATAATGTAATTGGGTGAGAATTCACTGCCTCGGGAAAACAGGCCAAAGAAAGAAAGATTTTAGCAAATTATAATAAATGTTCATGTTATTTTCCAGTTACAAAGAGTGGAATTGTGTTGAGAGGCAAAACTGATCAGTGGGTAAATCACTGCAGGTGGACTTTGTAGGCTGTCCTCTCTGCCCTTCTGGTCAGGCCCGTAACTGGCATGGCCATTCTTGTAACAAAGCCTCTCCAAATTGGTATTTATTATCCAAAAAAGCAGTCAACAACCAAACTCAATAAATACTCTTCCCCAATGCTTTGGGATGTTCCCTGAGACAGGGCAAACCTCCCCTATCTCTGTGCCTTTGATTCATCACCTGGGAATAATATGCTGTGGCCACTTGCCAACACCCACACTGTCAGAGCAGGGTCAGCAGCTTCCCTGAGTCTGGGAAGGGGCCACACGCAGGTAATGCTACCTCTGAGCAGCTCAGCAAGCGCCTTTAGGGCTGTCTCAGACTCGAATACACCATCATGGTGAGCTTCATATTAATCCTGCCAGAGATTGGGAAGCATTGATTTATTATTTTTTTTTACTGCTTTGTTTGGTCCTTACTATGCCAGCAGAGTTCCTTGTTTGTTACAGGACCCCTGGCTCTATTAGAGGGATGACAATAATATAAAGTGAGTTACCTAAATTGAGGAGCCTCTTCAGTGGTACACAGATCCAGCAGAAGCTACTAGATCAGCACAGCTCAACTCCTGTGGAGTCACATTACCAGGATTTGTGGCAAAAGATGCAATAATTCAGAATAAGGAATGTACAACCTCAGCACAACTTCCAGTTTTAATATTGGTTTTAAGTAAATTGAAAATAATCTCCAGCAACAATACACCATCTAATTAACACAGCTTGATTTTCTGTCAGTCAGTCTTTATTCCCTTAAAAATGTCCAAGTCAATTTGGAAAGACAACCCTGCAGAAAAAAGAAAACCATTGCAAACAACAATAACAAATATTAAAAATAAACCACTAAAATATAATAAGTGTTACTTTGTTTATTAAAGTGTCATAGTTCAAGTACCAAGAAACACTTTTAGCAGAAATTTTTTTGTGTGTGTTTTGTATGGTTTCTTTTTCTTTTCCTTGGTAATGAGAAACTTGGTAAAGGGCTTTCTGTTAAAAACACAAGGCATGTGTAAAAACTGCAGCAGTGAATGTGTTTGATATTTCAGGTGTACTGTCACATGGCATTCTACATGAAAAAAGAACAGCAGGGTGTGTAGATGGCTGAAAAGAGGACTGCAGGATCGACCAACGTATACCGAGAAGAAACTGAGGCAACTGAAGGAATAGGTAAACTGCAATGTTGAAATACCATGACAGAAAGGGGGTAAGAAAAGATGACAAAAAAGAGATGTAATTTCCAAGAGTTAGAAAGATCTAATTGGACATTTTTTTAATATGATTTTGGACCTGGGTTCTGCAATGATCCAGTCTTGCAGTAAGAGAACGGAAAGAAAAATTAAATGCTTGTTCTTTTCAAAATTACCAGAAAAAGCAAATGTTTACATAACAAGTAATTTATTAGTGTCACTCATGATCATCAGAAGCTTCAGTTGGCACCAAAGATATTACAAGATTTTTAATAGGGTTTTAAACCTGATGTTAACAAATTAAACAGTTTTTTTTTTCCTTTTGTTTATAAGACCTGAAGACATTGATGTAATTTATTATAATGTGATTTTGTCTGTCATTTGCTATAGACTTTTAAAATTAACTTTTATTAAAGGAATAACATCTTCAAAATAGACAAAATCTACTATCGATTATTCCTCCAAACTTGTTATTTAATTTTTGAGAACTAATAAGAAAGCTGTGGGATGTGGTGTAGGTAAAGCCATTGGTCCCAGTGCCTCTATCAACAGAACCATGCCACACCTAGTAGTTTGTTAAAAATAACCAGCAGCTCTATCTAATGGAATTTGGAAGTTACAGGATCACTGTTCACCTATTCCATTTCCAATACTTTAACCCCATGTTTTCCCTAGCCACCTGGTGAAAAGAGAGACTGCTCCTTAGGCATCCCTTCAATGGCTCCTTTGCTTGAGGACAGGGAGAGGAGGAAGGGGTTGGTATTTTTCCCTTCGAGTCACTGGAGACTTTCACAGATGGAGACAGTATGTCAAAAAGAGCCATTAGTAATTCATTAAATTCCCAGCTGCTTTGCTAGTGTATCATAATCACAGGCTCATATTTAAATCGGTCACCAGGGCTGGAGTCATCATGAATTTTTTCCTCTAGGTCAGATAGGCAGAAGCATTCTGACATTCATAGCAAGGGGATGACCAGCTTCCTCGGCTTGGTTTATTTTAAAAATTCCCTACTCCTGCATGGCCTTCAGGCGCTGGCATTTTTGATTTTTTTCCTTATGCTCCTTTAGACATCTCCTGGAAAGAGTCCAGCAGAGGGTCACAAAGATGATTAAGGGCCTAGAGCATGTCCCTTACGAGGAAAGGCTGAGTGAACTGGGGCTGTTCAGCTTTGAGAAAAGAAGACTGAGAGGGGATCTTATTAATGTTTATAAACACCTGAAGTGTGGGAGACAGAGGGAAATGGCCAGCCCCTTTTCAGTGGTTTGTGGAGACAGGACAAGGGGCAATGGCCTCAAGTTGGAGCACAGGAAGTTCCGCACCAACATGCGGAAGAACTTTTTCACAGTGAGGGTGACAGAGCCCTGGGACAGGCTGCCCAGGGGGGTGGTGGAGTCTCCTTCCCTGGAGATATTCAAGACCCATCTGGATGCAACCTGTGTGACCTGTCCTAGGGAACCTGCTTTGGCAGGGGGGTTGGACCCAATGATCTCTTGAGGCCACTTCCAACCCCTATGATTCTGTGATTCTAGATTTGTCTTTTGGCCTGTTTAAGGCATTTTATATTTACTCTAGACTATTAAAAATACTGTGCCATCCAAAATCTCTGACAGCATGTGGAGTGCATGTTTTATAGTCTGTTCCAGGTGGGTCTCTATTGCACTCTTACCAGTAATTTCAGGTTTATAGACTGCAAGACCATGATGATCTTTTCCAAATTCATGTTTCAAAATTAAAGAGCTCTTTAGCATCAGATTTATGGTTTGTGAGTAGGTATTTTTAAGCTAAGTGCAAGGTTCTCTCTGACAAGCTTGAGTCTTTTGCTTTAATGTATTTTTTTCCAAAATTAAAAGTACATTCCTTATTTGTCTCCGGCTTGTTGTTACTCTTTCTAAGGTATGAATTGGCAATTTAAGTACAAAATCTGAGCAGCAGTCTCATTAGTAAGAAGCGGTATTAAGTTGAGGATCTTCTGGACATCAAGAGCAATGGTTTTTCTGGTAGGAATCCACACTCAGACAGCTTCACTCCCTGTGTCTAGCTGCATCCTGTACGACTGTGCCCTTTTAGTCCCAGCACCCATATTGGCCCACAGCAATGACTAGTTTTCTTTATCACTTGTCAGTCCAAAAATTGATTTCTGGTGAAAAATCCCTTCCCAAACCAACACCAATGTGCTTGGTGTTCAACTACATGAGGATACTCCACTATCATTTTTAATTTGGAGCTTCTCAGTGAACCGGTTGTTAATCCATTGAATCCAGGCCATGTCAACTTTCAAAGTCCTTGATTAAACCATCATGTGATGCATTTCTAAATGCTTCTTAGAAATCACTTGCATTGACACCATCAGTGTAGAGCAGGTCTGGAGACTTTGCCAGTGTACTGAGAAATCAGAGGTCATCCACAAGAGACCATTGTGGAAATCTATCCCTAATGTGATACATCACCAGAAAATGTCTTGGCTGTCGGGAATGAAATCAAATGTCTGGACTTCTGCTCTGGAGGTGGCATGGATCTGAGCTGGCTTACTTTCTCATTTGGGATGGTCCCTACAGTTAATTTTTTTCTAAAACTTTTCAAGCCTCATCTTTGATTACAGATAGAACATTTCTATCAAAATTTTCTTTCTTTTAAAGCTGATTACCTCAGCAGAGCAAGTCAGTGAGCTCTAGACTTGGGTCACTTGCAGCACACATGCAATAACTCTCCACCTGTGATGAAGGCTGCCATTGAGCCTTTCCCTCCAAAAAATCCCTTGGTCCAGGTTCCCCTTACTGAAGGCCCTCATTGTGAGAGGAAATTAAGCAATTTTTTTCTGACTCAAAGAGTCCAGGATTTGAATGTAAGGCGTTCTGCTTGTTATTGCCCTATCTGCCAAGCCCTGAAAATGCCACTTAGTTTTTGGTTTTGCTGAAAGGAAATAAATTTGTCTCTTTATGTGGTGGTCCTCATGGTGGCCAGACAGAACTTTTCAAGGAACCCACGTCACTTGCACAGTTATTCTGGTCAGCAGTCAGCTCTTTGATGGCGTCAGTAAGTTCCTGTCTGCTGGTATGAAGGGGACATGACGAAGATGTTTTCTGTGACAGGGAAGAGGTTTATTTTTGACCCATTGCATCTGTAAATTACTTTTAATAGCTATAATGATAGGTATAATAACCTTAGAAATACAGAAAGACTTTGTCTTCTCTGGTACATCCGGCACAGCTGAGAATCCAGGATTGGGTTCAAAAGAGAAAAGCTCAAACCAGTGAGAAGATTTGGTAACTAATTCTGATTTGAAGATGAGGTAAGACAACAGCAGGTGTCTGCTGCGGAACTCTTGGTGAGGTCTGCTACTTGCTTCCTACATATTATCCTGGCTAAAATCAGAATCTGACAATAAACCAAGGAACTACTGGAGATTTTCTAAGATAAACTGTCAGTCTTCAGAGTCATGCTAATCCAAATAATTGCCTTCAAATCATCCACGTCACAACGTTTATGAAGGGTTGCAAGCAGTTCAAAAGTCTCCTTTGGTCAGACTGGTTATTGCCTGGTCCTTAAGATCTGTTCTTCTCGGTACAGCACTCTTAGGTCCTGCAAAATCTGTCAGGATTTTAAAGTCTTTCCATTTTTCTTTGGAAAGTTTGCAGAAGATCTTGTCCAGGGAGCAATTTAAAAAGCAAGCAATGTTCATTTCTTGCTATTAAGGTCACAATATCAATTGGCCTAAGACTAAAAGTCCTAAAAGGACTATTTGGATTAGGTCCTTGTGATATATCGCCTACAGACCCAGACTCTACTTGTCAGGGTGGTTGTTTCTTCCATCTGCCTTCTTCAGCTGAATAGTCCCAGCTGCTGGCAGACAGTCAGATGGTGCAGGAATGAAATCTTCACTACTGAAACTGTTTCAGGAAAACCATGGGGAAGAAGGACTTATTTCACAATTATTTCACCTGCTGAACGATTTACAGGTTAGGACTTTTATTTGGTTCTGTTGAAATATCACAGTCAGAAGCTGCTTCGTGTTTCCAGCTGAGCCTTCCAGAGCACAGGAGAGTCATGGATACTCCAAATGAGACTTGGTATGTCGTAGTTGCAGGTGAAAAATGCCCCCAAACCTAAATGGGGGTGACTTCAGAATAGAATTTCCTAATCATAAAGCTAGTAAAGATCATGGTATCTCTGTAGTAAAAATATTTAGATAAGTTACAAGGCAAATGTAGAGTCCTCCATGTAGAGAGGAATAACCCTAAGCACCAGTACAGGCTCAGGGTTGACCTGCTGGGAAGAAGTTCTGCAGAGAAGGGCCTGGGTGTCTTGGTGGACAAGAAGTTAACCATGAGCCAGCAGTGTGCCCTCATGGCCAAGAAGGCCAATGGTACCCGGGCGTGAATTAAGAAGGGATTGGCCAGCAGGTTGAAAGAGGTTATCCTCTCTCGCTATTCAGCCCTGGTGAGGCCACATCTGGAGTCCTGTGTTCAGTTCTGGGCTCACCTGTTCAGGATAAACAGGGAACTACTGGAGAGAGTCCAGCAAGGGGGAAAGAGTCCAGCAAAGATGATGAGGGGACTGGAGCATCTCTTGTATGAGGAAAGGCTGAGAAAGCTGGGCTTGTATAGGCTGGAGAAGAGAAGACTGAGAGGGGGTCTCATCAATACTTAAAAATATCTAAAGGGTAGATTTCAAGAGGATGGGGCCAGACTCTTTTCAGTGGTGCCCAGTGACAGGACAAGGGGTGATGGACCCAAACTGGAACACAGGAAGTTCCATCTCAACATGATGAAAAACTTCTTTGCTGTGAAGGTGACAGAGCACTGGGACAGGCTGCCCAGACGGTTTGCGCAGTCTCCTTCTCTGAAATATTCAAAGCCCCCTGGATCCTGTCTTGTCTAACCTGGTCTAGGTGGTTCTGCTTTGGCAGGGGGGGTGGACTAGATGATCTCTAGAGGCTCCTTCCAGCGCATAGCCTTCTCTGATTCTGTGATATAGTTGTAATAATAAAAATAACTTTTGTTTGAATTGGAAAGATGATACCTATTTTATGAAATAAGTATTTGAAGCTGCTATCTAAAATTCAGTTAAGAACATCCCACAGTTCTCTGCTGTGCTATTTCTACAGAAAATGCTGAAAAAATAGCATCAAGTTATGAGATACATTGAGTTTTCAGTCATGATATATATATATAATTATGCTACACTGATTCTCACTTCTCTTTTCGTAATACAGTTTTATTTTAACTGTACAGACTTCCACTGTCAGACAGTTAATTAGCATGTCCTATGCCTTAAAAGTTGCTTGCAAAAAATCTATAGATACATATAAAGAACGGACTGCAAAAGGTATTCAGCAGATCATCTGATCAAGTCCTCTGCATTGAGGCAGGATCCAGTATATTTATATCAGCCTCAACATGAGTGTACATATATGGCTGTTCAAAACCACTGATTTTAAGAGAATAGTGTGACCTGAAACCAGATAGATTCCTCTATTACTTATCAGAAATTACAGCAGCCATCTATAAATTACTGCCTTGGCTAATACATTCATATTTTTGAGGTAATTTTTCATTTCCTCGCCTCTCCTTTAGTAACAGCCCTGCATTAAATCCCAGCTTGACAAAGTCAACAAGAAAATTCCCATGGACTTCAACAGAACCAGGTTTTCCCTCTGTTTTTCTTCTTGATTTAGCTGAGTGGCCATGGAAATCTTTGGCTGACAGATTTATTTAGCTAGAGTGAGACATCTAAATTTTAAATCTTTGTTTTAGCCTGTCTGCTATTTGAGTGTGTGCTTTGGGAATGCATTTAGATAATTTTTACATTTCAGTGTAAATCCTGAGGTAAAATGTCACTACTAAACCAACATTTACCAATTGTTCATTTAACGGATTTGGGATGAGGTGCTGAGCTTGACGGGGGAAAAAAAATAAAAGTTAGGTTTCTTACTGAGCCCTGATGACAGAGGTTCAGTTGGCTCCATGCTGGGCAATGGAAAGCACTAGATCATCCCTCCAAGTCCCTGTCAGCCCTATGATACTTTGATTTAACTAGTTTGGTTTTAACTTCAATCAGACATAGACTCATGGCTAAGACAGATCAGAAAATGAAAAGAACATGCCACAGGAAAAAGAATATGATGCACTTGTTTAAATCCATTGGCTACAAGAAGCAAATAACCAGACTTATTTAGGCTCACTTGAACAGGTTTTCCATTCCTGAATAAGATACTGAGTGCTATCTTAAGATGTTCTCTTTGATGTAAACCTCACGCTGAGGTTCTTTCTCCATATAATGATGAGAAGGCACATTAGAGCTACTAACAAAAAGGCCAGGGTAACTGTGACCTGCGAATGGGCTTTCAACCTGACAGAATTGCCTAGGATTAGTAAAGCAGTTATCTTCCTCTGGTTGTCATTCTTTCAAATGCTCTCTGAAGAATTCAATTATCAAAACAATTTAAAAAGAGACAAGGCTTTGAGCAATAATAGAAAACAAATCTTTCTTTGGTTTTGTTTTAAAATAAGTCTTTACGGCTCTTGGGCATAGAAAGAATCAGGAAAAGCTACTTAAAACTTGTGATTTAGATTTGCTTTGCGTCTAATTAGGTCTTTTAATTTTAAGGCTTGCTCCAACTCCCACAGCAGTGAATGGGAATCTATGCAGTAACTTCAGGGCCTGATAGATCTGTCTCTCAAGCTGCTCTGCAGGGACACCTACTCTTATTTCCTTGACTTCTTGTTTATTCTTTTGAAAATACACGAAGGATAATGTTTAAAAGAAAAAGAAAAAAAAGAAAAAAAGGTCCAGGTAACAAATGAAGCAACCAACTTGTCAGTTTGGTTTAATTTAAAACAGTAATTAGAACAGTTTACTGCCCTCCAGATGGGTATACTGGGAATCCAAGGAAAGAAGGATACAGCTCTTCTGAGGAAGGGAAGCAAATGAGAGCAGAGATAAAGAAGGATAAACTGTGTAGTGCACGATGGCAAAGGGCCTAGCTTGGGTTCTGATACAGAGATAAAGCCCCACACTCTCATCCTGTATATTAAAGAACAAAATGTGATGGCTTTATTCTAACAATATTTGCATCGTAGAAACCCAGTGAGGGTGGGGAACATATATGGCAATCTTTGCTCAAGGAGTCACCAACTTTCCTGAGCTAGTGGCTCCATCATATTGTCCATAGTCTGCTATAGTAGTTTGCAGACCTCTTAGATCCTTTGGAGGGTTGTGTGGGAGACAAGAGGAACTATTTGCTTGCCTGTTCCAATATTGCTTTTAAATCCTACGGCTATTCTGCTATACCTGTTTTGAACAGATGTCAAATAAAGAGTTTGCTTTTATCATGAGCGGAAAAATTCTTCTGTCTCAGCAGTGCCACATAGATTTCCTTCCTGTGTGATTTGGTCCCAGGGCTACAGGATGCAAACCTAATCCATGAGTAGTTATGGTGGTGGGCAGAGGAGCTCAGGTCAAGGTAACAGTTTGGTCATTTCTAAAGAATTCAGCCCAATTCTGCATTGGCAGTATGTGCCTCTGAGGGCAAAATAAAGCAACCGTAAATCAAATGGAGAGAAACTTTGGAATTTATTTTGGAGCTGATAATTTAATATGCTGCTTGATTTCTCAGCTCTTTCCCACTTCCTCTTCATGCATCCTGACCATCAGCTTGACCAAGAAAAACTCCTTATATGCCCCCAATAAAGAGGGAGGCAGAAGACAGAAATCATGTAGTGAGAAAGAGATTGACACTACCCTTCTGTTAACCTGGAAATCCACAGGTCACACCAGTACTACTGCAGTACACTGACCTCTAAAACATTTTGTATGATAAACCCCTTTGGAACGCTTCATTAGTTAAATTTGGTTTGATCCCTGTGGCATCCCTCACCCTGCAAAAGGTGAGTGAGGACGGCAGAAGAGGAGGAGGATGGGGGGGAAGAAGCAGGTTTCCCTTCCCATCACCAGTGACGACACAGCCCCTGTAGGATACAGCCTCTGCCTGAGACAGCCAGAGAAGGGTATGAATGACCAAGTTTTGGGAGAGAGACAGAGTTTGTAGGGAAATGCCATGTGTCAGACAGATGTAGAAGAGTTTAAATCTGTTTCAAATCTAAATTCTCCATTTTTATATTCTCAAGGGTTTTTCTCCCACTCATTAAGTAAGTGTCGGTGGTACCTTCTGACAAAGAGCTATAGTAGCAAATATACCTTCTGACAAAGAGCTATAGTAGCAAATATACCTTCTGACAAAGAGCTATAGTAGCAAATATACCTTCTGACAAAGAGCTATAGTAGCAAATATACCTTCTGACAAAGAGCTATACTAGCAAATTCTGTCAACAATATGGAATATTGTCTGGTATAAGTTTAAAAATTTGTATGACTCTTCAGTCAATCTACACCCAGATCGTCTGTATGCACTGCACCCCAAAAGCTGAGGACTCGATCACTAATTATTTGCTTCCAAAGGCATTTGACCTGTGCGTTCAATGGTTTCATTAGGTCAGTCCCTTTCTTTGCTACCTTCTCATTAAGTCTCGTGGTGAAAAAACTAAAATAGCTATTTTGGAGAACCCAGCTTTTCCAAGGTGGCAGTCTACCACTTTGCCATCAAAACAGAACCAAATTTATAGACACTTCAGACTTCGCTCACGGCTTCTTTGTTCAATAAGAAAGGGGGAGTGGATGTGGGGGGAGAGATCTTTCTCTTGCTGTATTCCCAAGGGAATCCCGCTAAGTTAAAGCACATTTTAATCTCTTGAGCCGGCAGCTTTATTAGTAAGCGTTTCCCAATCTTCGGGGAAATCTAATTTCACAAATAGATTAGAGCCACTTCAAACGCAGCTTTCAGTTGCCATCCACCGGGGGACAAACGGGGAGGAGGAAGTTTGTCAGAAAAGACCTTCTCTGAGCCCAAGAGTGATTACCAGAGGTGTCTCCATCGGCTGCCACCCACCTAAAGTCGATAGTACTCAAATGAGTACGCCGGTGCGGACTATATAAGAGAAGCGCATGGCTCTGGAGGGCGCATACCCCCTCTCCGGGCGCAGCACCGACCGCCCTGCTCCGCGCCCGGCGGAGCCTCAGCGGGGACACGGGCTCTCCAGCGACGATATAGGACGGCTCTCCCCGGCCCGCACGCACTCAGCGAGACTTGCCTCCGCTTGAAGGTAAGCGGCCGCCCGCCGTCTCTCCGGAGGCGGCTTCTGGCACAGAGCGAGGGGGTGTCGCTGCCCCTGCAGCGAAGCCCGGGTCGTTTCCCGGTTACTCCCCGGGTTTGCCGTGCGCCCCAGCGGCGGCGGACTGGGGGCGAGCCCGCAGCCGTCGGGGAGATGCCGGCTGCCCGGCGGCTCTGATTAACTCTTTCGCCAAGGAGGATTTGCGAGGGAGGCCAAGTATGAAACAGTTTGTAAATGACAGAATTTCCCCCTTCCTCCCCCTTAATCCTAGCCCTTTGCTATAATTAGAATAGCTTACTTAGGGGCATTAAGCGCTGCTCTCGATGCCTCAGCCCGTTGTAATTATTTTTGCCTTTTACACCCTGATTTGCACCAGTTCCCGACGTAACCCCTAACTGAACTCCGTCCCCTTGCCCGTCGTACTCACTCGCCCGAAGCTCGCCGTGCGGCAATGCCCGGGCGGATGGCTGGCCGGGGGCGGGCTGAGCCCTCGGGGGGTCCCCCCGCCGCAAGCATCCATAAGCGCGGGAACGCCGGGGGCAAAGGGAGCCGAGCAAATCCCCCGCAAAGCCCTAGAGCGCAAATATGTGCGGCGGGGTTAATACCCTTCCCCTAATCCGTGTCTATAAATGCGCCCTCCCGGGCTGCTCGGGGGCTGGCGGGGAGGCGCGGCGGGGTCGGCCGGTGCCGGCCCGTCGGGTCCCCGCATTGCGCCGCCTCTTGGCGGGGCTGCGCCCGACCCGGGCGTGCGGGAGCGGCGGGCGGGAGCGCACCGCCTCCGCGCCCGCGGGGGTGCCCCCGGGCCATGGGGGGCGGGCGGGCGGGGTGCGGGCCGGGCCCGGCGCTGACCGTCTTCGCTCTCTGCCTCCTCCCAGCGCCGCAGAGATGCGGGGGGCGAAGAAACGCCAGGCGCTGCCCGCCATCGTGCTCCTGCTGCTAGCCTCGGCCCCACCGCCGCCGGGCGCCGAGGGCAGGGACGTGCCCGCGACCGGAGCCGAGCGGGGGGCGCTCCTCGACTTCCTCCTCCAAGCCCTGGGAGACGGCGGCCGTCCGCTGCCGCCCCGCCCGCCGCGGAAGGACCGGGTGATCTCCCGGCGGTACAGCGGCGGTGGACCCCCGCCGCCCGACCCCCGCGCTATCGCCTCCGCCGCCGCCCCCCGGTCACCCCCGGCCGTCGCCGCGGCCCCGCCGCCGCCCCGGCTCTTCACTGCTGCCCGCCACGGAGGTAAGAGCCACCGCGCTACCGGCGCAGGGAGCCCGCTCGGGGATGCAGCCGGCGCCAGGTCCCGTCCCTGCCGCCTCCTCCAACGGACAAGTCCGACGGCGCATCCGCCGGGAGAGCCCGCTGGAAGCGGGAGGGGGCGAGGGGAAACGGAGTGGGAGGTGATGTCCCGGGGAGGTTTCTGCCTTCACTTGGGTCGAGCCCCGCCGAGGGCAGCGCAGCCCAGCCCCACTCCCGTGCGGGACCCAGCATCACGGGGGACGTGGAGCGGGAGCATCGTAATGCCCCAGCCCTGCAACCCAGCGGGAGCTCAACCGTGGGAGGTATCCGGGACGCATGGGAGGTGAGGGTCACTTGGCCTTCAGTACATTCAGCTGGGAGTTCAGTTGTGGCCACAGTTGACTACAGCTCCTCTGAGCAAGCCACCCAACTTGCCCGTGTTACGGCGCTGCCAGCTCTGAGGAAGCCACGTTTCCTCCCGAACTTAGGACCTCCGATTTGCACAAGGAGGAGATATGACTGATCTGAGAGGCAGATGCCTGCGTTTACTCCTTTAAACTTTCTCTCCAACCTGACTGGTTCCTGTGTGATGCGTTTCTGTAGGTTTGCAGGGGCAGGTGCTGGAGATCCAGGCAGTGCTGGGCATGGGGGCTTCAGGCAGGGAGCAGTCCCTCTGGCGCTGGCACCGGTCAGGCATGGCCGTGGCAGACAGGAGTAGTTGAGGGTCAAACACAGCTGCCTGCCGATGTTCACAGGCCGTGCTTGGCCAGGAGACTGGTCAGTGGGTCAACTCTGCTGCAGCTGGTTTTGATAGAGAGTCACGCAAAACATTTCCTAATGGACTGGAGCTTCCAGAGAGGTTTGTGTGGATTAGTCAGGATGGTGCAGTTCAGCAAGGAGGAGGTTACAACGACTGTCTCTGGGCTGTATAGCCCACTACCATTTTTCTCTTGTTGCCTGCTAGAGACCATACTGGAAAGAAAACAAGTTAAGGAGAGCTATGGAAGTTTGGTGCCCCCGGAGAGCACCCTTGTGGCTGGTAATAGGTGCAATCGAGATGCAGCCCTCCCATGTCTCATTGGTAGAGTTGCTTTTCTTTGTCCAGTGGTCTATTTTATAGGAAATTAAAACACATTTTTGGAAAAACCCTTGATTTTAGGTGGCAAATTCAGGAGTTAATAGGTAACTGATTGGCAGGGAAAGCACTTGCACAGTGAGATTGCTGCACAGTCTAAGGAAACTGGACTAAAAAAAAGACAAATCAAGCACAAAGTAATTAATACGCTGGCCTTGGAAGCTTCTGCTGAGTGTGTTCTGCCTCAAGTATTGAGCATCATGAGTAAGGGGTTGTAGTGTCCCAGTGAACTTACAGCTGTTCTTGCTTTTTCAGAGCATTAAGTCTCTGGTAGTTAAGGGAAATCCAGCCCAAACCAGATTGCCAGAGATTTGTTTGCTGACAGGAAAAGATGCTGCTGGTTATCAACATGACTGGTCATGAGTGATTACTTACAGTGGCTTGAATTCTATATCTGCTGTAAACAAACCCTCAGTGTACACTTTTCCAGTAAAAAAAAAAAAAGGGTCTTTTTAAGACAGAATAAAGAAAATTGAGCCGCCTAATTGCTTCTTATTTTTGAAACAAAAAAAAATCCAGAACAATGTCATGTGCAGAACAGAGCATGCAAGAAGCATAATTTCTGCATTTTTTCTTTTCCCTTCTGAGGATGCTACTCCACATTATCAGTGAGCTGACTTCTAGGGCTGAAATGTGCTTTCCCTCCAGTTCTTCACTGTTTCAGCTTTTAGTGTAACCACATGATGAGCTAATTCAACTCACTGAGTAGTACCTCAACTCACACCTTTATTTTGTTTTGTGGGGGGGCTTGTTTATCTGTTTGCTTAGTGAGGAGGGCTGGCTTGGAGTGCCACAGGTTGAATTTTAGGAGCAGCATAAGGCAAGTGGTTGGAGTACAGGACTGGGAGTGAGGTTTGAGAGGGCATGGGACCTCCCTACTCTGATGGGCACCTGCTCATTTAGCTCAGGCCATAATGGAAAAGCACAGCATCACAGAGTGTCTTCAACGAGGCTGGAAAAAGAAAGGTGAGACACTAAGGGTTAGACATCCTACATGTACTAGTCAGTTATAGACACATAAATGATATATAAATAACACATAAAAGTAGGAATGATTGGTCCATGGTGCCCTGTCTGAATGTGGCTTGCAGGCCATTCAAGGGCAGGTCCTGGGCTAGAGGTATGTAATGGGCTTGACTTCATGCAGGTTTGTTGGAGGGCAAAGGGGCATGACAGCGCTGAAACAGATCAAACAACAAAACCTGCCCTGCCGTGTTGGGGCAGTGAGCTGCTGTGACCTGCCTGCAAATAACTCTTTAGGTGTTCTTCTCCGCTTCATAATCAAGCAGATATACTGTGCTGTGTGTTTTGGTCATATGAAATACTTTTTCATGTGTACTGTAGGACCCAGAAGGAAAACCCCACACGCAGCAATAAAGATACCGCTTTCACCATCATTGTAGTTGCCTTAACTTCTTATCTCTTTTATCCCTATCCCTCGTTCCAAAGTCTTAACTCACACAGATTTGTCCCTGTTTTTCTTGGTGACCTGATTAATGAGAGTGAGCATTTGCTCTGAAGAGTATATTCAGAAGAAATAATGTATTCCAACTAACCAAAAGCAATCTTCATCTTTTGCTAGGATTTCTGGTAGAATGTCACTAAAAATACAAGTTGTTCCTTTGAATTATTATATCTAGTGGGATTAAATTTTCTGTCACAACATCCTTTACTTGCCTCATTTCCATGAAGTTCTATGCTTGAGTGTGGGGTTTTAGACCTTTAAATTTCACTGTGAAAGCTCCTCAATGGACAATCTTTTTCATAACTATCTCATTTCTGATGCATAACTGGTCAATTTTTATTTATTTCTTTTATGAAGATCCCAAGTACATACTTTCATGAAGAGAGGATTCAGCATCAGGTTATTTTTGAATGTCACGTTGGGGGAACTAGAATTGCTTGTCATTCTCAGATTTTCTTTGTTACTTTTATCCAAATAACTTTCTGCAGAACCAAAATAGCTTCCCTGTAATTAGATTTAAAGAAGTCTTGGGAAATAAAAAAGTCTGCATTAACTGTTCTTTCATTACCTATTCCCCAAGACAGTGGAGAAGTGAGCTATCTAAACTTACAAGGGGTAAGGGGATGAAATTTGTCTTTGTACTGGGAGACCAGCAATACATTTTAAAACATTTTGATTAGTTATTTCTCAAGCATGAAGGAATGAAGATAAATATTGCTCTCAATTTAACAGTATGATCAAATTAGCCTCCTGAGCATATCTACTTCAGATTTAGAATAACATATCAGAGAAGAGCATTTGGCCCTCAAACTATTTAAACTTTGTGGTTAAAGAGTTCAGTTTTATGCCAAAATTTCTTACACATCAGCAGAAGAAAACTGTAAGTCGTCCCATGACATGGTGCTAATTTATCCATTATTCATAATGAGTTAGTTTTGAAAGATATGTTTGAGGTTTATTTTAGTTTATGGTAGAATCAAACCCATGTAACTTTGTGTGAAGCATAAGAAAAGTGTTGTTCTTTTTATTCACATAAACAAAATCCCCCGAAGTGTAGAGATAGTTACGGCTGAAGTCCCTAATTCTGCAAAACCTGCAGTGCCTAATACTAAACTACTTCAGTGAATGTAATTACTGATCAGAAATAAAAAATGGAAAGAAAAGGAGACCGTTAAGGAATGTAAACCTTGTCCCTAGGAAATTAGAATGTATGGTATGGCAGAGTTCTTTGTAATACTTATGTCCAATTATTTTTCCTATTAATAAAATTACCTTTTTTTTTTTAAAGTATATCGTGTTAAAAAATAATTGCCGGGCATTCAGGAGGCTTAAAAGAAGATGACAGTTAATTATTAAAAAAAATAACACTAACCCCCCCCCCCCCAACCCCCAAATAAATGTTTGCTTATAGTAATTATTCCTGATTCCGCATCTGAAGGTATTGAATGAATTAATTTTAAGCTTAAGTTGTTAGGTAGGCTTTTCTGGAATAGAGCTAGGCTAATATATTCTGCTTTCAGGGGTTTAATGTAAACTATATTCCAAACAGTTAAAGGACTTGTTTTTCTTTATAGCTGTGCATATTCAAGATTAAAATATATTCTAATAAATAAGAAACTTAATGAAACGTTAGATACTGTTCCTTGCAACAGAACATCAGTATGGCAGTGCAGGGAGAGTGCAGCTGGCTTGGGTACTGGAAGTAGTAAGGATTCCATGGGACAGTGTGCTGCCCAGACCGGTGGTTGCTGAGGCAGGATTGGAAGGGCTGTGAGGATCTCACCACACCACGGTGCATAAGTGTGAACAGTCCCAATGAGTTCAGTGGAAATGTTACCTTGTGTTTTACCCAGATTAGGTGCCAGTTCTACCCCAAAAATACAGATAGGCAGGATTGATTTCTGCTACATAGTGTTGCATTTGAGTGGGGAGATTTACTTTAAATGTATTGATATTATTCTGATCTCAAAACCATCCTCAAATTTTCCTTGATAAATTGTCAATTTTTAATGACCTGTTACTTACTTTTTCACGTAACAAATACGTAGTTCCACACACCCATAGGTTTAATTCTACCAAGGGCATATTTGTAACTGTATTTGTATTTATAAACATATTTCACTCTTTCCATCATTTTTTAGTGGAATTTTTAATGGCACAAGCATTCCATTCAGGTCAGCTGTTATTTGTCACCACCATTTCCTTCCAGAAAGTGTTATCTTTGTATTGGTTCCCTAAACTGCAAGATGTCTGTGATCTCAGTGCCCCTAGTTTGTGTGCTGACTTTCTGAGTGCTTAATTAAGTCCCAAATGCAGCAGAGGGCGTATGTTCCTTCAGCCTTCGGTTCTGCTCAAGTGCTTGGATCTATCATCATGCCCAGCACTCAACTCCTTCATGGTTACAAAGCCTTTATGACCTGTAACCTTGCTGCTGCCTTTATTTCCTTGACTTCTTGGGTTTTTAGGTGTATTGTGCAATATTCCTTGTAATAGCAGTATTGTGTGCTTGGCAAACATGGCTGCAGGCAGGAGTGCCAGGCCATTGGACGGAAAGCATCGGAAATCTAGGCTAAGCCACATGTCATGGCAGAGCTCATGGACCAACCCTGACAGCTGAACAGTGAGTGAGCGGAGAGAAAACATAGTTGTTACATACATTGAGATTTAAAATATAATGAAGGCCACCAGAGTATGAAATGAAATGATGACACTGGGTCTCCAAGGGGCTCTGCTCTTACTTCCGTTAATCACAGTGCAAGCCAAGGGTGCTTGATACCTTACAGTGTTGACCTGGTGTTGCGTGCTCTCCTGGCACGTGAAGGGAGAAACCTTGTGAAACTGAAGTGTGGTAGGCAGCAAATGTCTTTCAGGTGGCAATATACCATGCCAGAAGCCAGATGGGATGCCAGAATATGGGAAAACTTTTTTTTTTTTAAATTTTTTTTTTTTAGCTATTGTGTAAAAAAAAGTCAGCGTTTTTTTTTCTTTGTTCAAGATGAAGGGGTCTGGGGGTTGTTTTAGTTTTAATTTGTAATTCTTTAAAAATCGTAGTCAGCGTGACAGGACACACAATTTACTAATGGGTAAAGTTTTAGCCCCAGGAAAGTGAATGTCAGAATTTTCAGTGAATTAACCAGGATTGGGCCTCAAGTACCCCAGGACTCCTCCAATACGCAGGGAAGTGAATAACAAAACAGAAGCTTCACTTCAAAGTAGACCGAACTGCAGAACTGTAACTCAGGAACTATAGCATGCATTTTGGATTAGTCTAGCTTGGCACTGAGCCCTTGAGCAAACTGAAGAGTTGATATATTTTGTGGGGTTTTTTTTCTTTATTGTAGGCACAATTTGATTTTTCGATCAAGAAAGAATAGCAGCTCTCTGTGTTTTACTGGTTTGTTATTTCAGGTGTTAATCTGCCCGAGTAAAGCCTCTTGAGAGGTGGGAGAATGGTAGTATGCAGGTATAAGGATTTGCAAGACATTTACGATTTGGTTGATAAGCTTTAGTCTTGAAAATACAGGACATGATTTTGATCTTTAAATGTGTCTGTATAAAGGGAGAAAGATCTAAAATGTTGAGAAGTCTAACTATACATACATACACACATGTAAATAGGCATAAACATTCATCTTTTAATTAATGGGTTTTGAGGGCAGTTTGAGGGAGAATAATGTGTTTCAGATCTACACATGAAAGTCAAAAAGGTGGCTTTTAAATGTAGAGTGTGTTTTTCAAAAGTCGCTGTGCAAAGCAATAAGCAAAACCTCATAATCAGCGAGGGGCTCGAGGAAGATGCACCAGCTCAGGAAATGGCCATGGGAAGGCTGCAGAGAGATAGAGAGTCTGGTTCCATCCCTAAAGTATATGTAGTTTCAGTGTGGGCTTTGGGATCATTTTATTCTTAAAGATTTCTCCAAGTGCCCTGACAAGAGTTTTAGGAGGGAGAAAATAGCCCCTTTATTAACACTTACCTGTTTTCTGGAGAACTAAAGTTTTCAGTGGTATTTTATTGAGTAGTTTTTGCTAAAGTAAAAAAAAAAGAAATTACTTAAAGGAGAGTGAATCTTATGTTAGTGTTTTGTAAGACTTGCTTTTAGACATACCAAGTAACTGTACTTTAATAGCCATAGGTAAGCATCTTCTTTTCCAGTACATGCATTAAGCTGTGGTAATTTGTTGCTTACACTTGGTTTTGATGATGAGGGAGAATATTAAAGCAGACTGTTGGGAAAGAATGTAATGGTTTGTGAATGTAGGCACATATGAACAGTGTTACACAGGGTGATGTATGTTTTTTCCGTTGGAAAAAAAAGTGTTCTCTGGGACATTTTTTGTTTGTTTTGACTCTTAAGCAATTGCATGAACTCCCTGCCCTCAAGGCTACAACCAAAACTTAACCCTGGTGAATAAAATATGCCAAAACTTGAAGAATGACTAGAAAACAGGAGAAGATAGATGCCAGAAAGCAGTTTGCTAGAAAAGATGCAGCTGATCTCCTGTGTGACCCTCAGTTGATGGTTAGGCTCTTCTGTTCAGTGCAAGGGTGACTGCTTCATTTCGTCACTTCTGAATTAGAGGTTACTACTTTAGTGGAAGTCCTACAGGCTATTCATTGGTGTTTTGGGCATTTTTAATGTCGGTCAATTGGAAAACAGTTGCTCCAGTGAGGGAATTGATTGGCTATTGACTATATACTGAGGGTGCAATTCTTTATCTCTAGGGTATAAACAAGATTGGTTGATTAGTGACCACTTTTATGTTATCCTATGTTTTATTATGTCTGCTGGGCAAAAAATAATTGATGTGCAATGCTCCACTGATTTTACTAAAGCAGTGCCTGAAAGTGTGTTTGTTTAATACAGAGCTGGAGTTACAGAGTTTCAAATCATGGCTACTTTTTAAACCTAATATTTTGTTTTTAAAAATACAGTTAAAAGGGTTATGTAATCAGACAAACCCCATTTATGGTAAAGGCACAACTTCGCATAGTAACAATATTTAAACTTTTTTGTGAGGTCTTTTTTTTAAAGTCTGTAAGATATATCTTTGTTAATTCAAGTAAGTTGGTTAGATTGCATTTTAGTACATGTTCTCTTGCTTGCACGATTTGAAATCTGTACCTTTGACTGAAGAAAAAAGATTTAATGTTGCATCAGTAAAGCAACTTAGTTTTGGACAACTTCAGGAGTAACATGGTACAAAACTAATTAAGGCTTTGCTACTTAAATTATGTTCTCAGTTTTATTTGACCCTGCAAAATAAAGGTAAAAAGCAAAGTAAAAACCTACTGAAACAGTCAGACACCTTTTCTTTTAACTTAATCATCACTGTTTATTATATCAAGTTGTACGTGATGTGCTTTGGCAGAAGGAACCTTTGAAATGATTTGCTAGGAAATGCATTTTCATCAGTATATGTGTCAGGACTGGATATATGCACTAGATTAGTAAAACCCTTACATCCCGTTGGATGAAAATAGCTGAGAGGGTAGCTGTGTTGTTATTACTGTAATCATGATAGAGTAATTACTTCTTCCCTGTCTGTTAATGGCATAGCACAATGAACACATGAAAGATTTTACCTTGTCATTTTAATATTAATTTAGGATTTTTAGGAAAAATATTTTCAAAACTCATCTTTTACATGGTGAACAAAGACTTATAGTCAAAACCTACCAATATGAGGATTTCTTGTCATTTCCAGATAAATCTTCTGGGTCAGAAGATGATCTAGAGCAGGTTAAGCACTTTCATTTTATGCTGCAGGTCTAAAGTTTGAATGGATCTGTTGGCCAGTACTAATTTAGCAAGATACCCTGAACAATTTGTGCTTCCCATTATTTTATGATTAAATCCCTAGTTTGCATATAAAGATAACCCAACACAGATTTCCTCCTTGTATTCAGTTACAAGCCCCTTTGCCAGATGTCAGGCAAATTTCAGACTTTCAGAAGAGGGATTCCTACATAATAAATCACTTGTGTGGATTAGACCTGCACAAGTACAGCAAATTGAAAGCCCAGGTTAAATTTCATGAACAGGGTAACTCTACATCACCTACACGGTGGATTCACTCCATGTCTACATATGTGATTTGGCTGCATGGCACTGTAGAGGATCCCTTATCTAAGATGCAGTCAGGGCTTTCAAAATCCTTAAAATCAATCCAAACTGCACATTTATACCAAAGTTCACTGACCCCAAACTGAGAAGCACCTCCAGAAGAGCCTTACTTCTTCTTTTTGTTTCGGATAGCTTTCCTTTTCTGTCAGTGCAAGGAATTAAACAAGGAGTAGATCTGGAGATTAAATAATAAAAATAATAAGTGTTATTTTAGAATAGATAGAAAACCTATTGAATATCGAGGGCAACAGTTCCTTTTCTCTGCAGTTATGGTCTCCATGTCCAAGTACCAGAATAGTGAGAGCACTATAAAAAAGAGGAATATAAAACTTGCCCAGCCCCAGCACATGGAAAGTAGGTTTTCTTTGTTTTTTGTTGTTGTTTGTTTTGGTTTGGTTTTATTTAAGGCCAGGGCTTTCTGCTTAGCACATTTGGGCCCACTGAAATACATAGCTTGCATTTATTTTACATCTGATTATGACCTTTAAGATAAGACCTTCAATATCAGTATGTCTACATAGCTCACTACATTTATACATTTATATATAACACTACAATAGAATATTTTAATCCCATTTATCATGTATAAGAAGTCTCCTTATGTAACTGTGTTAGGGTAAAATGACCTTAGACTGAGTATAAACATGGAACACGTTCACTGGGAACAGAGGTAAGGTAGTGGTTCAGAATAAAGTACTTATAAGGGAGAAACTGTGGATTATTAATCTATTATGATAGTTCTGAATCTGTCCTAATTCAGAAAGGAAAAGAAACATTTCTAAAATAAGCACAGGAAATGTAAAGTACAGTTAAACGTTACCATTTGCACAGCAATCAACCTGGAGTCTATTCATATTTCAAAAAAAGCAGGGTCTAATTAAGCTCTGGCAAACTCAGTTCTATTTCCTTTCACTCAGATAGACTTTGCCTGTTTGTCAGTGCTGAGTTTGGTTTATGCGGTTAAGCATATGTCATCAGCTTTCATTCAGATGGTTCTACTAGTTCATATATTGCTTTTGATGTATTGCAGCTGTTCTTGTGTTTAATTTATGCAAATATTCTAGAATCTACATTTATTAGCAGCCATGATAGTTAGAATACTTGAATAGAGTGCCGCAGAATTGCAAGAAGTGAATTTCCTCTTCATATTTATCAATGTGTAGTCTCTGTATCTCATTCTAAGAGGAGTTCTGCTGTCAGTCAAAAGCTCTCCAATAACTTTCCAGGCATAATTTGGAGTCTTTGGATTCAGATGAAATATCTGCCTTGACAGTTTAGTGATTTAAAATAGCTGATAGATGAATGAATGGAAATTGTTATATGTTAAAGAAAAAATTATAATTATGAATGGGGAAAGACAGCTTCAGTAAATCAATGCCTTTACTAGTTTGACCTGCCTTATCTATATGTCTTACTATATTCAGTGAATTATCCTTTCATAGTTTAAGGAACAGTTAGTATTGTCATACATCTTTTCTCTTGGAAAGAGTGAAATACATATTCACAGTTTAGTATTCAAAATAGCAAGAGTTTCATAATGCCATGCATTTTCCCATTTGAATTGCTTGAGGGATATCCTACCCTGTTTACTAGAATCTCTTAGAAGAAAAGAGCTCTTTTGCATAAACTTATGCATCAAGTCTGTAAGTTTTTTGAGATTTTTTTCTTTTGCTTTTCAAAATAGATGTCTCAATGTTTTCCATGTTCACATCTATGACAGAGGAGATAGGAAGAAAAAGGGTGCTTTTGAATTATGCACATAGGGCTTATCTGTATGTGTGTGCTGCTCTTCAAGAAGCTTACAATGCAAAATACAGTTGCTAAATTATTTTTTAAAACTTCTTTTTAAAATGTAAAACTTTTTAGAACATGTTAATCTTGTTCTATATCCTTTCCAGTTCTGTTTTCTAGAGTGATCCCTAAGAGTAATAGCAGAAAAGCAATTGCATACAATATATTTGGCTTATTACTTGATCCCACAGCATTTTCTGATGAAAACAGGGATTTACAGAGTGGAAAAAAAAATAAAAATCCATGCTTCTTAATGTTCTTTAGCCAAACAAATGTAAAGGTCTCCACAGGCAAGGATTAACTAATACAAATATGCTTTCTAAGCAGCTGTTGAAGAATTACTAATAAACGTCATTATAGCTCAGTTCAAGATATTCAACCTTGTAAATATATCCTGTTACAATTTCATTATGGTTGGCTGATGCCCTAGGAGAAGCCAATGTTTCAACCTCTTTGTTCAAGTCTTAATGAATTATTGGAAAGTGGCTGATTAGGAAGCACTGAATCAGAAGGGGCTGCCACATTCTCAATGTTACTCTCTTTGATGTTGTTTACCTCCCAAGTCAACTCATTTCCTTCGCCAAAAATCTTGGCACACAAAGCTGTGAGCCTATTTTGCTGGGCAGTTGTATCCGAGTACATGTCTGGAAGTCAAATCTGGCAGGTAGCTACTTAGGGAATGTTGTAAGTGTTCATCAAAACTCGTACCTTAGAATAAGATACTGCCCAGAAGTGGGGCACAACTATATTGTAGCTAAAGGGGATACAGGAAAAGAAGTGGGATGCCTAAGTAGTTTAGTATCTCCTTTTACTAGATGTACTTTCTATACTTACTTGCCTGCTCTTTTTCTACCTGGTGGATCTTCTTGCTTCCTGCTTCCAGTTGTTTCTGAACTCAATGCTTGTTCAGTTGTCCAAGGCAGATTCTACACTGTAATGTGAAAATACCTGTTTGTGACATTAATGCCACTGCATGTTGCTGGGTAAGATCTTGGACCTACACTGTGTTTCAGCATACGCTTGAGCTTTTCCTTCCAGAGAGCTCCAAATTTTAGGTAATGAAAGACGAGTACAAGCGTAAGGGATTAGGACATGAGTGCACCTCATCTTCAGACGGGAGTCACATCCTTGACTAATTCCTTGACAATGTAAAAATATCCAAAGGGGTGCATGAAGTTTGAGTAATTGGTGCTGTTTTTACAGTGGCTTAGAATTGTTCCACTCCTTCCCATAGCACACTGATGGGACAGTCCCTCTGCGAGGGTTCACGTTTCTCAGCAGGCAAGTTCTACATTGGGACACTGCCTAATGTAAACTCAAGTAAGAGCAGTGATAAACTACAACCTGATTTTTTTTTTCATCTCCATTAAACTAGTGTCATTTAAAGACCTTTTCATTGGGTACATCACCTGAAATAGTATAATAGGAGCAGCCATTAACCACAAAGTTCCCCACCGAGTCTGCTCTCCGCTTGCTTCGATTGAGGGGCTTTCTTTAAGGGTGATCTTGAGATATGATTGAATTCTTAAGCATGGCATTCACAGATAGGAGTGACCTATATTTTAAGAGTTCGAGCTTTTGAGATGTCTCATTGGTAACACATCTTGAACAGATCCTCAGTTGTACATCTTCTGAAATACCACAGAAGGAGCTTCATAGAGGACTACGTTTTCACTTCAATTACAATACCCTCTAGATTATTACAAATCAAATGAGTAGCTTTAATTTGAAGAAGCAAGTATGCAGGCTAAGGATATTTGAAGTGATGAGTGCTGTAGCCTGGCCTCTTACTATTTCCCAAAGACATTGAAGATTCAGAGGGTGCAAAGGAGGAGGAAATAACACAAAAGCTGGTTTTGTCAGACAGGTAAAGACTTACTCATGCTGGGAGAATCTCCAGCTGGGAAAATCCGTGGTTGTTATAGCCTTTGTGCCACCAGAAGAAAAAAGGGTTGGCTCATAGAAGAGAATCTGGCTCAAAGAACTTAAAATAAATATCAGATGTCAGAGCTGTGACTTAATTGTTTAGCTAACTAGATCATGTGAATTACACACAGATTGAGGACCTGTTTTTGCTTCTGTTGAAATCAAGGAGAACAGAATCAGGCCATACTCTCCTTTCAGTGTCTTTCAGCCCTCAAAAAATGTGTTATGTGAGAATACAGCAGCTCCTAAATTAATTTCTTGTACCAGTTGTGAATTCACAGAACTGCTAGTACACAACTGCTTTGTGTTTTATTATTGTAGGTGTAAGCTATGACTGTAAACATAAGGCATTTCCTTAGTTGCTCTTGGTTTATATTCCCAAATTTGACATTAAAAAAATGGCTTCTGTGACTCTAACCTTAGAAATTGGAACTCCAGGTTCAGACATTGGTTTCTGACAGTAGATAATTTCAAAGGGATACCTCAAGGCATACATGTATTTTGCTCCGTTGAGAAACTGTTGTTCGGAAAGCCTTATAATTTACAGTAAAATTTTATTTTACATCCTTAATGATCATATAAGAGATGTTTCTTACCTTTATGAGTATAACAAAGTTTTTTTTTCTCTGATCATCACAGTATTTCACGTTTCCTGTGGTAATTTGAAATTCTCTATCAAATACAAAAACCTCGTGTTTAATTACGAAGGTCTTGCAGGAAGGAGGAAATGATCAGAATAAAGACAGTGGCAACTAAAAACTTAAAAGTTTATTTATAAGAAAAATTTAATTACCTAACTAACAATCTTTCAGGAAGAAGGGAAAGGTTTTGGGAGAAGACATCACATGTGCAATTGAAAGTACATTTCCATTACCTGGCTAAGACTGTTCACATAGTTGTACTGACAGAGTGAAAGATTGGTAGACAGGTGACAGAAATGTTTGGAAAGATCTACAGCCAATTTGCTGTACTTCTACAAATTTTGCCTGCATGATGAATGTCTTTTGGTATGGTGTGTAACTGATTACATTATAAATGAATGAAGCATAGAGAAGTTACTTAGTATTGTATTTCTGGACTTACTTGGAAGGTCCTGTGGGAAATACTCTGTTTCAGATAAGGAAGTTTTCAGGTGCTGATTTCTGTGTTCACGCTGCAGAGAGCGTCCCTGTCACCTGTCCAGCCAGGGTTCTGCCTCTGTGAGCTCATGCTGATGAGAATACCATTACTGCAGTCTTTCAAGCAGCAACCAGCTGTGATTTCTTTTTCTAAGAAATGAAAGTAGTGTCTGAGAGCTTAGTGAGCAGTGACTTGCTCTTCACAAATGATGAGTTAAGCGAAGACAACTCGAAGTTTGAGAGGAAGGAGAGGAACATAGTATCACCAGTGTTGAAAAACCTCAGTTGTTCACAGAAGGCAAAAGTATCCTCCCCGTCCTGTCCACCTTTCCTGACACTTCAGGTGTGATTAAATGCTGCTTCTGTAGCTCAAGGGGGTGAGCTCCTTCTAGCCTCAGGTTACGTCCTTCCCACAGCTCAGTGCCCAGGTTTGGAGCAGCCAACTCTAGGGATAATCTGTTGCCCTTGGGTGTGTTGAACTGGAGGCTGGCAACCCCTTTCAGGCTGTAAATAGTCATAGCTCTGCTGAGGTAGGAAGGCCTCCCTGGAATTACTGTTTGTGCTGTTGTCTTCACAGCAATGATGGCTGCTAACTATTCCTCTCACTCCCTGTTCCCGTTCACAGCTCAGCAGAGACCAGCCAAGGTGAGGAGGCCAAGCAGAATGCAAAGAAGGAGAGTAGGCAAGATGCAATGGCTGGGCAAGAGCAGGGCATGGGCAGGGAAGAGTAGGGGCAGTGGCTGACTGGATACTTCCCATGGATGTGAGCAGGTTTTTATGATGCTCCCATGACTGCAAGTCAACCTTTTCTGCTGCTAAGACTATTGGAGGGACTTAAAAGTAGTTTTCCTCCATAGCTTCTGAAGAATCAACCTAGGTATGAGTGATGGTAGGAATGATAAGTATGTGTCCTTCTCCTGTGTAGGTGCTCCAGGTAATGCAATAGGTGCGCCAGGTAATGCAATAGGTGTGCCAAATGCTTCCATGCCTGTTTTTCCTACTTTTATTCTCTTACTTCTGGATGTGTTTTCCATCTTCCTTCCTTGTGCTGTCACAAGTGCTCACACTTCTGTATGATATGGTAATGTGCACCAAAGGGAGTGGGAAACTGAGACAATATGAGCAGTTGTGCTGTCTCAAAGATGGTCCTGTAAGCTCAAATCAGAAGGTTGGGTCATAAAGGAAAGAACCTCTGTATCCTTGCCAAATAGTAGCTTAATAAAATGAAAAAGAACAAGCTCAAATAAAATTAATATTTGCTTTGTTTGCTCTTAATGTTCTGTTTTTGTGAAAGTTTCTGTTGAAGGATCAATTACACCTAAAGCACAAAAAAACTAGACACAAAAATTTGTCTCAGAGGACTTTGTGTCACTCCACGTCTCCTCGCTTGCATGAAAGAAGGGAGATCTCCCATCGATTGTGCTTGGGAGGGACTGTGTTGGTAACAGTGCCATGATACTAACTGGACAGGAGCTTTGACCTGGGCACTCTGCTTTCGTCATGTCCTGGGACATCCAGTAGAGAAGGAGGAGGATTATGTCACTAAAGGTCTCACTTCCTTAAAAAAAGAAGACAAAATTCACTTACATTCACTTTCTAGCCTAGATGAATGGAGAGAAAACTGCAGCAGTCAAAAAAATTTAGAATGCAAATGATAAGCACAAACTTAAAATACAAACTTAGAATACAAATGAGCACATAATGACTTCTGAGGCAGCATTACAATTGTGGTTCTGGCATTTCAGAAAGAGAAACCTGAAAAAAGCAAACAGTTTTAAAAGCAATTGTCTCATAATGCACACCATTAATTACCTGTCATGAAAACAGCTGTGTTTTATGAACTGAAACATCAAAAAAGGAATTGGATAATGGAAATTCTTTTCATAAAAACTAGCTGAATCAGTAGGATGCTACTTACGGATTTACTCTGTGCTACAAGTGTGACGAGGTGCATGTGACATTTAATTTCTAATCCCATGTACTCCTTTGTAATGTAGTAATAAATAAGTTGAATTAATTCAGAAACTAATGCAATTTATTATTTTCCAGTAAACTAAGAATGAGCGAGTTAGACATAGAACAGTATAACAAAAAATTGTATTCTCATAATAATGGGCATGTTTTGCATGTCTCATTGTCTTATATTTGCAAGCCTATATAGTCTTTAGGTAAAACATATCACTTCATCAAAAGGACTCTATGGGAGTAGTAGGGATTCCAGGAGAAATGCCTGCCTCCTAGGTGCTCATAGGCCATGACCCAGTAGGACGTAACTGAGATAGCTGATTGTTGAATTAAAGCTAGTATTTCACGCTTAGACACATATGGCGTAAATCTATTTGATTTATTAAATCCAGCCATCTGCTATTTCAGGCAACATGTCCTAGAACCTTGTTCATAACCTTTCTGAAGAACTAGAATGTGCCTAGCTAATGTAAGACTAGTCTTGGCCATTTATCAGTTAACAGAGATAAATAAATATCATTTTCTTATTGAAGAGTGATCCGTCACATTAGCCTTGCGTTTTTGTGTTACTATTTATATTATAGCATGTTCAGAATCTTCCATACTATTTATAACTGTTGCTAAAGCTTACTGCCCTGTCCCTCAAATAAAGGCTATACATCCAACTGAAATCAAGTGTTTAAAGTTAGTCACCTACTTCCTTGGTACCCAGCTGACGATCTCTGTAATAACAAAACAGCTGAAAAATATTTGGGTCCAAAACCCTTTCCATAATTAATTTGCGATTGCATTAATGGGGTGTTGATGACTGCTGGGGGGGGGACTATACAGTGCAAGTGCAATTTGACCCCAGTCACTATAAACTATTTCAAGACTATTTTTATAAATCTTATATATATATTCCATTCCAAACAAAGGGAATTTGAAATACTTCAAATCTACTCCAAGCTGTACTCCACGGATGTCAATCCATCAAACATGTTATGAGGACATATAAACATGTAGTTCTACAGACAAAACCAAGACATGCTGAATTAACAAGGCAGTATGCCTTTGCTCTTTAGGTTTTTTACTCTGTTCATTTTCTCACTCTACTATGGTTTGTAGGAGGTGTCCTTGTCTGATTTTATCATCAGTTTTAAGAATATTTTTGTGCAATACTTTGTTCACTTTTAAAAATGTTCAGTGTTTGCTATACTGCAGCTTTGGTAGAATCAGATCACAGTGACTCTCCTGTGAATAAAGACTTTTTAATTTTATATATGTAACATCAGATATTGTATTCATAACTAAAGCTGGGAGAATTTAAGGACATACCAATTACTTAGTCTTTAAAAGGAGTATTATTTGCCATGCTCACATCAGAAAAACATTACTGGAATGAGTATCAGGAAAAGTAAACGTTCAGTCACTAGTTTAAGTATCCTTAGAAGCACTGTTTAAAACCTGGACAAGTAAATAAGCATGGATGCATTTATTTGACATGGGAACAGAACTAGCTTTTTAGGACTTGACTAATGAGGTACAATCATATATCATAATGTGCTTTCTAAATATTCTCTATAAATAAAGTTGAAATACTGAACAAAGATTTTATGGACAGCAAATAAATCCAGAGAGATTAGAATACTGTTTATGTCTGCTCTTGGAGAAGCAGAAGATATATTGACCAAGTCATTTGTTATGAATTAATTGCACTCTGTTTGTAACCCTTAAGCTCTAAAGTACACTTTGTATTACGAGAAGTGAAAGGGCTCCTGTTAGATGGAGTAAATGGGCAGCCTAGTAAATTCCTCTCTCAGAGTAGAAGGGTATGCATGAGTACATTCAGCATATTCTACATTCAGTAGATGGCAGTGGTATGCAGTTGTAGATTAATTCAGGATTTTCTCTTGAGCAGATGCTCTCATCTCTGTGAATCCAAGTTTTTATTTAGGTGCTTATTTGAGGTGCTTTTTTCATCCTCCCCCTAAAAATATGAAAATATCAGATAATTTTTCACCTGCTAGAGCAGACAGTGATAAAAAATGCAAAATATTTTGCTAATTTATTATACTGTTCGTTACACAGCACTTGGAAGAATCTGGCAAGTTTTGAATTTCAAACAGTGGTATTACATACAAAAAGGAATGCATCTGTCTGGAGCGTTGACTCATTTTCCATCTATGCTCTGTGGAACTTAGTGTGTACTCATCAAAGTCTCAAAATAAAAGTATTCAGTAAGTGGGAACTGTGTGTGTTACTTAACAGAAGTAGGAACACAGAATACTGCGCACAGAAATAGATATTTTCCCTTGTCTAAAGGAATGAATTGCAGATATATGGGGGGAAGGTGTGTGTGTGTGTGTGTGTATGTGTGTATGAGCAAAGAAGTTACTAAGAAAATTAGAAATTATTAGAAAGATTTTAATTATAGAAAACTGGAAGAAAAATAAAGGAAAAGCAGAAATACAGCTTATGTGGTAGAAACCGTAGATGAGGAGGATAAGACAATTAAATTACATCATTTAAGTATATATTTTCTCATATGGCAGTTATTTCTAACACAAATAATAGAAAATGTTTAGTGATTTATGATTGTTAATGATGGAAGGAGTTGCTCTCTGTTGCATAAAGCAATGTTTTTTCTTGACTCCCTATGGGAAACTGCAATAGAAAATGCATTAAATGTATCAGCCTGTGAACTGAGTTCTAACAGAACCACAAATTTGTCATGAGGATTTTGAGCCCTCTTGGATGGACCCCAGAATCAATTGGTGGTCCCTGAGTAGGGAATACAAATGTCACACATTTGCAACAAAGACCTAACTGCATACTCTGTTTTTCTGCTATGTCAGATGGCACACGAGGATCCAGAGAATAGGCTGCCCAGGGAGGTGGTGGAGTCTCCTTCTCTGGAGATATTCAAGTCTCATCTGGATGCCTATCTTTGTAATATGAGATAGGGAGCCTGCTTTGGCAGGGGGGTTGGACCCGATGATCTCTTGAGGTCCCTTCCAACCCCTAAGATTCTGTGATTCTGTGAAACATTTTTGATCTATATTAATGTGGCTATTGTTTCCAGAACAAAAAGTAGTACCATTCTAGTAGCAATGAAATATCAGCATTAAAAGAAGGGGTGGGGGGGGGGAGGGGGAGGCAAAGAGGAGAGAAGAATAAAAAAGCATTTCCAGCATAGTGAAAGCTTCTGAAAATCCTCATTTGGGCCAGTAAGGACTTTGTCCAGCCACAGGACCAGAAGTAAAAGTTTTGTGCAATTTGATCACAGCCAAAATACAATAACAAAAGTAGGAAATGAAGCCCTTTTAATTGGTTACGGTACTGAAGAAAGATGTATGCATTAACTGATTCAACTCTGCATAATGTCACCTGCTGCTGAGGGCTATTAGGAGCCATTATCCCCAGCCTCTGAAACCTGATGTGACAAATGCCCTAGCCAGGGAGCGGGATTGACTCCCTGTAACAGCTGCCTGCAGTGGTGACCACATATTTCTGCCTACATCTAGCCAGAATACCTGAATCAGGTCTCTAGATGCATGCTTCATGCTCCTTTTACCCACAGGGTATTTTACAGTGTGATTCCCATATATGGTGCTGTAGTTAAACACTTATGCTTTACTCAACACTCACTATACCATACTCGGCAAAATTTTATCACTAGGATGCCTTACCGCCTTATCTTTGCACTGTTTTCTATACTAATTGTTGATTTTGAGAAAAAGTTGTTATTTTTTTTTTAAACCTCAGGGTCTACATCTCTTCCTATCATAGAAAAAAATAAGACATACAGAGGAATCATAGAATGGCATGGGTTGGAAGGGACCCCAAGGATCATAGAGCTCCAACCCCCTGCCACACGCAGGGCTACCAACCTCAGGCCTGGAGCTACACAAGGTTGCCCAGGGCCCCATCCAACCTGGTCTTGAACACTTCCAGGGACAGGGCATCCACCACCTCTCTGGGCAGCCTGTTCCAGCACCTCATCACTCTTTCTGTAAAAAACTTCCCCTAATATCTAATCTAAACCTTCCTTCCTTTAGTTTTAATCCATTCCCCCTTGTCCTGCCATTATCTGCCCTTTAAAAAAGCTGATTCCCCTCCTGATTATAATCTCCCTTCAGGTACTGGAAGGCTGCAATGAGGTCCCCCCACAGCCTTCTCTTCTCCAGGAAGGATGGTTTCTGTCATTAAAGTTTCTGAACAAGTTATAAATTTGGAAGGTTTTTTGGGGGTTTTGAGGGGCTTTTTTGTTTGGTTATGGGTTGTTGTTTTGTGTGGTTTTTTTTTTCTCCTTCCAAGCATTGCTTTTTCTAATGATTTAATGCATTTTTATGACAGTTATGCTGGTGATACGTCCATCCTGGCATTGCAATGTCATTCCATTCACTCATGTTTCTAATATATTGCATTACTTGGGTATTTTTCTCTTCTCCCTGTCTTACTTTCACCTCTGAAATACTTAAGATATCAATTTCTTTATAAGTTTACATTTGAAAGATTTTATTATCATTTTCACCACCATAGTTTTTCTTTTTCCATAAATTAAATCCATCTTGACATTGCTGAATGTATGCAGACCTACTGCTGCTGGTATTTCACCTTGTAGTATTGTCACAGTAGAGAAGGGTCTACTCCCCGTCTTTAGCTATTATGGGGAGTTTCTGGCAAAGAACAAAATCCACCCAAAGAAGCATTTCTTTTTTAAATGCCACAGTTGTAAAATTTCTTTAAACAAATTATGTGGGAGTTAAGTTTTTTGTAACATTGCATGTATGATGCGTTGTGCAAAATCAAGATTAATTGATATTAGACTAGAAAAAATATTTTAAGGTTGGTAATGCAAGACCTTCTAAAATGTATTTCTTTGTATGAAAATAAATTTGGGTTGAAAAGGATTATAAAATAAAATATTACTGGGAAAGCAGAATAAAAAGCAAAGAAAGGAGGGTAATTCTAATGCATTGCCCATTCTGAAGAACAGAAAATTACATTAACTCAGAATGGCTTTACCAGAATGAATGAAAAACAGATCAGGGTCATATAACCATTATATGATATAATAAGATGTATTACCATTGCTATGGACTATATCTTGGACTATGCATGTGAGGTTATAATCATTTGAGCTGTCAAACTCTGTAACTTCTTGAAGTGCAGGACAACTTAAAGCCAAGAAACACCTGTCATTCCATCATGTGACGTCATTTCAAGGTATGTTGTACAAAATAACAGTGGTTATTTTGAATAAACAATGGATATTGTGGGAAACAGATAATTATTAAACCTGGCTAAAGTTGTTAAGCTTTAAATTCTGTAATGGAGAGCACTTTAGCACCTGCATGTGAATCTGACAAATATTTAGGTGGCAGACATTGTTATAATGTTAACTAACATGATTTCTGGTTTTATGCACTGTTGGATATGCTTGTGTTTTCCTGAAGCATTTACCAGCTACGGAGAGGTTTTTCATAAATGGTTTAAGGGTTGATTTTTTTAATATTTAATTTTATTTATTAAATTATTTTTTTTTTTAGTAATTGAGGAAGAACTGCTTTGGATTTTAGTGGTGTGTTTCTGGGTTTTTTTTAGATGCATGAATATTCTTAAAGAAAGAGACAGTGACTACAACCTTTATTTTTACATAGCAAGACCGAGACCTGGCCTGAGCTCTGCTACTGAGATACTGTAGATCCTCCTGGTGTAGATCTGAACTAGAGCATGATCTGAAGTAATTATTGCTGTCTGATTGACACAGCTTCTCTGAATAAGCTAAAAAAAGGCAAAGTTTCCCTGTTGGGAGCATAAGTGAATCGAGATCTTGATATTTTTTTGCCAAGGTGATATCACCTGAGGATATGGAGTTTTTATATCTCAAGCAAAAAAACTTGTGAGGATTTGGCTTACTTCAGTGTTGTGAGTACAGCTCATTTTTCTTATTTATGCTACAGCAGCACATGAATTTTCCAGGCACAGTTACGATAATATGGTGCTGGAGATAGTGCAAGCACAAGGTAAAAACCAGCACCTGCTGTCACATGTCACAGCTTTGCAGTGTGAACAGACAAAACATAGAGAGGCCAATGGCAAAGAAAGGTGTAAAGCCTGATCCAAGGTGAAGAAACTGTTGTATATTGCAGGTTAAGCATATGCCTGAGCCCAGGGCTGTGGCATAGTTAGTCTACTACCTCTCTGTAATTGTGTCCAAATTAATGAAAAGTTAAACATTCATGTCAGCTACCAGGTGCTGAATAGCAACTGAAAAGTGCACAGAATAGTCTTCTGGGGAATTAGCTTAACAACAGTGATTTAAATCAACTTTGGAAAGTACAACAAAATGAGAGTGCAGAGCTGGAGCAGCTGTTACTTACTGCTTCTTAGCTCACACCGTGTTAGCTCTCCCCATCATCTCACTGATCCTAGCACGCAATAGAAGTCGGGCAGATGCAGTCATCTTCTACCTAAAGCCATGAGACCTTCTGTGAAGTGTCACAACTTGAGAACATTTACAGTATGGATGGTTTAGAACAAAATTTTCAGTATAAATTTAACCACTCTGTATGTGAAGCAGAGCTGTAAAATCCTTTAAATTAGTCTTGTCCCTAGATTTTTGCCATAAATGCTCTTAGAGTTTAGAAAGTCTAGAGGCAGATATGTGCTAGCACCATTTATTAGCTGTCCGTGGTCATTGCTGCTTCTGAAAGGGGTGTAGGATGGGCAGCATCTTGCCCAGATGAATAATCATCAGAGGACACACGTAGACATAAATGAGAAAGAAATCCTTGGAGGAAGATTATTTATGATTATAAAACAAGATTATACCCAGGACAAACCTAGTGTTGACAGCACCAGTCCCTTTTTTCTTACACTTCTCTCTCTGGTGAGCAGTGCAGGTATTGTAAGCCTGAGCACAAGAATGCCACAGTTTGCATATTCTCCCAGCTGATTGAAAATAACCAGTTATTATATCCCATGGGATGTATACTCGCTTTATTTTACTAGTTTGTATTATGTGTTTTTGAGGCAAGAGTGGATTGAATATACTCTCTCCCCTCAACATTTCCTGTTCATGTACTTAAAACATTTTATTTCTTCATTTCCTGGTTTCTTTTGTGACTTTGCCCAGTGTAACTTTCAAGTGTTTTGATTCTAGTAATGCTTTGCCAATCTGTCGTATTGTATTGAAGTTTCTGCTTTTCCATTGTGAAATTAACATGCCAAAGGAATTTAACTGGCATTGTGAGGATGTGACTGTACATGGTGAGATTGGATATTAAGCTCTCTGTCTTGGTAGGTGTTAGATACCACATGAGTTAACTAAGAGCTTGTTAGAAGTCACGAGAAGCTAGTGTAGAGATCTTGTCATGATGATTTTTTTCACTGCTTTATAAAAGCATCCTGTATGGACTTGAGATCCTGTTTCTGGCTGCAGCACAATCTGCTCAGGAGCCAGCATACTCGGTTCAAAAAGATGTTCATCAGTTTGATTGACGCACTGAGTCCTTTGAGACCTCCGCCTCACAGTTGTGTACAGATAGGAGGGCTTCCCTACGCTGCTGAAAGACGGAATAAAATGACTGCTTGTGTTGAGCAATTCATAGCTCAGGCAGAACTGCCCCTGCCCTTAGAGCCTGCAGACAGAAGTGTTCCAGCAACCTGTGCTGCCCGTGATTTTCATACGAATGAGCCTAGGTTGGCTTTGTGGAGGGCTGAGGGCTCACCCATCGTGTTTGAGCAAGCAAATGCACTGTACTAGTAAGAAAACAAAAACTTGAAGAGATCTGCAGTGTGGGCACATGTTGAAAAGCAGATTTCTGCCTGGAGGGATGGCAGCCGCAGCAGGGGTGGAGCAGGCATGCACTTAATATCATTCAGCCACTTTCCAACACACAACTGACCCAGTTTTCCCTATTGGGACAGGCGTAGATGAGCTGGTGTAAACCTTGGGAAGATGTAGGTTACTTGTGGGAAGCAGAGCCTGCAGTGTTCCTCCTCAGGGTTACTGGCACAGCTACAGCTGCAGTTTTATGCTTGCAATCACAGAATCACAGAATTGTAGGGGTTGGAAGGGACCTCTAGATCATCGGGTCCAACCCCCCTGCCAAAGAAGGCTCCCTAGCTCATACTGCACAGATGAGTCTTGAATGTCTCCAGAGAAGGAGACTCCACCACATCCCTGGGCAGCCTATTCCACTGCTCTGTCACCCTCACTGGGAAAAAGTTCCTCCGCATGTTGGTGCGGAACTTCCTGTGCTCCAACTTGCAGCCATTGCCCCTTGTCCTGTCTCCAAAGACCAAAGAAAAGGGGCAGGCCAATTCCCCCTGCACCCCATACTTAAGATATTTATAAACATTGATTAGGTCCCCCTCTCAGTCTTCTTTTCTCCAGACTGAACAGCCCCAGCTCTCTCAGCCTTTCCTCATAGGATAGATGTTCCAGGCCCTTAATCATCTTCGTAGCCCTTCTCTGGATTCTCTCAAGGAGATCCCTGTCCTTTTTATAACAGGGAGCCCAGAACTGGACACAATACTCCAGGTGGGGCCTGACCAGGGCAGATACCTAGCTTCAGCAAAGCAGCATTGCTCCATTGCATTGCAGCAATGCCTAGCTCCTTGCCTCAGCATCAAATCCGTTATCCTGTTTTACCTTCTGTGTGTTTAAGGGTGGGGTTTTGGCTGTGTACTGTATGATGGACTTCTCCTAAAGAATTGTATGGGGCAAAAGGCAGCTACTGTTACCACAGCAAATTCTAAAGAATTTGGAACGACTGGGATAGAAATGTTATTTTGAGCAGGAATGGCCTGTTCTTAGCTCAACCTCCACCAGGCTTTGATTATTCATCAGTACAGGTCCAGTTGAGGCATCTCATTCAAAACTCACACAGTTTCACTGTTTTGACTTTTCATATGCTTCATTCTGTGTAATTTTAAACTACCTGACATGTCAGAAAAATTCTAAGTTTTATGGATAAAGGGTGGTATTTAATTTGCTGTAAGGAAACAACTTAGTTAAAACTGAGATTTTTGAGGACTCTGGTAGATGAGGTCCTGTCACCTTGTTAAACTGCAGTAAGACTTGGGCATTTCAGCTTAAAATCCCAGCCTAAAAATACACTCATGTGACCTCTGAGAGACTGCCTAAAGCCAGTGGTAAGAATGAGTTTTGGCAGATAACCAACATCCTCCTACAGTATGAAAGGAAACTTGCTCTCTTTTGAGTTGAAATATTCAGATGGGGACTTGGAAAAAAATAAATAATGTAGGATAATACAAAGAGCTGAAATGAGATTACCAGTAAGGAAATTTATTAGTGAATAAATGGGTTTAGCAGCAGCTCCTAATGCTGTGAGTTAATCATGTTCCTTGTGCAGTGTTAAGAAAGACTTTTGTTTTGAATTGAGCATAACATGCAACTGTTACATACAGTAATAATAACTGCAGTTATCCAATAATTTTTAATGCCGTATTTCAAGAGTAAATTTATGAGGCTGAGGGGAAGTGGACTAGTTATGAGGATATTTACTTGCCCCAAAAGTTTCTGTTGTAAGCCAGAGGTAGTGTCACACTCCAGTTTCTGTTCTGCCCGATTCCTTTGGCTCTTCTGAGCCTTGTTTTTTCTCCTACACTTTTTGGAAAAAATTACCATATATGGAAAGAGATTTTTTTAACTTCCACAGCAATTTTTGCAAGAGAGAAGTACTTTTTTTTGACTAATAGTGCAATGAAAATACACAAGGCCCACATCTACCTTAGGCGATCTGTAGGAGACTTTTCTGGTACCTGATATTTCAAGACCCCAAATATGATATTTATCTATATTTTACATAATTTGCTTAGGTACTCAAATTCTTGTCATAGATGATGCATTATTTATATAAATATTCATAAAATTATAGCTCAACTCAGACCTAAGATATTTAGAAATTTTATTAGAGTGTGTTGTAGAACGGCCTTTTGGTATTCATCTGTGAATTACTTGGAACATTTCATGTTATTGTTTACACACACACACAAAGCTGTGAAAATGAAATTCAGAGTTAATTTGGGAAGCTTTTGGGTCTCTTTACAGCAAACGTCTTGGCATATTATGCTTTCAGACTGTTATATTATAATTTCTATATTATATATGGGTTTTTTTCTTCTCTCCTCAGAAATTTTTCCAAGAGATTCCAGTCTAAAAGACAAATTCATAAAACATTTTACAGGTAAGGCAGTTGCTTGCTCTTAATTTACCCACATATGCATATTCTAAGTAGCAGTGAGTCACACCATTACCTTTTTTGATGTTCTGAACCAAATTTAACATGTGTTGTTAAATTTGCATTGCTTAGGATAGAATTTTTTACAAAATTCTGACTAAATTTGAGTCTTTCTTTGAATAATCTGGCCTAAAATGACTTCTAAAACATGCTAAATTAAATCATTCAACTTACTATTTTTATCATCCTATTGTTACTTCTTGATTTGGAGCTATGCTAAAAGTTTATAGTTGTAGGTATTGGATGCATACAAGTTTGTATGCTATAGATATTCTGTTGTATGTCTACATGCAAACAATTTCCAGTATGATGTTATGAATGTGATATATGTGAACACCTGTCAGCTGTCTCTGGCAAGTAATATTTTAGTAAGAGAACTCATTACATTGTAAAATATCAAATCTGTGTATTTTTTCTGTAATTTTTCTCAGTCCTGCCATATTTATTTTCAAGGCTGCTAATTTTAAAACTACTCACTGGACTGCATATGTCTTTTAGAAACAGAAATATGTGGCTATGTAAATTTTCACAGTATCAAGGAAACCTTTTATCTTTTGTCTTCTGACTTGAGATGTATATGTGTGGATATTTATTTTAACATGGCAAAGAAATAGAACAAGGAGGGATTAAACAGTGTAAACAAATCAGAAAAGCAATATGGTATTTCAAATAGGAAAGTTTAACATGATTAAGGTCAAGTACTTGAAAACTGAGATGGTGTTGTATACTGTACTTACCTTTGGTACTGTTTTGTAACAACTGGAAAAATATTGTACCCTCTGAACATAAGCAAAAAGAGTTGCCAACAGCAAGATGCTTGCACTGCTGCTTTGCTCTCCAGTTCCAAATGTTCTGTAATTAAGAAACGTGAAGGTTTCAGAGGACGACACTACAAATGTGTAGGTGATTTTAAATGGTGTTTGGATTAGTGAAACTAAAAACTAGACAAATGCTATAAGTTGGTGGAAGAAAAAGGGAATTAGCTATAATTATGCATTTCCTTTTTGCTGGAAATTTCAGACAATCCTTGGCAAAAAAAGTAAGATTTTGTTGTTTCTTTTGCATGGTGGAAGTCTCTTGAAACTGTTAGGATAAGCACAACTTTAAGGATCTTTCTGCCAACCTCTAACTGCAGCCTAACAGCAGCTTCAATAAATGTGCTCCACCCAGCTGGCCTTTTGCTCTTAGAGTAAATGAGGAACGATGAATGTCACCATTTTCAGTCCATATGAGAAAGAAATGAGAATAACATAGACATCCAACTATGCTAGCCTATGTAGCACAAGAATAATGAAAATTATTCTCCTGGGGAGGATAGACAAGATTTGCTTGTATTATTAATTAATACATTTCCTTTTCACTTTGAACTTTGGAAACTGCTCAGCTACCATAAAAAGCTCAACAAAAGAATCTAAGAAAGTTAAGTAATGAATACAGAACAAATTTAATTACTCAGAAACAACAGGGAAAAACAGCCATGCGTTTTACAGAAGGCATTTTGAGACTACTAAATCATAGAAAAGAAAAAAATCAGTTGAAGGCCTGTTTCCAGAGCCATTCATTAAATGAATAGTGCTTTTCTGCATGAGTAGTTGTCATCAGAATTGCTGAAATTATTTGACAAACTTTAGCTGGAATGAAGGAGGAAAGCAAGCTCATTCCAAAATTCTTGAAGTTTATTTCCTTGTTGGCTCAACAGTTCTGCATATATCCTGTTTCTTTGGTTTTCTTTCTTTTTTCTTTTTATTTTTTCTTTTTTTGCGTGTGTGTGTGTGTGATTGTGTGTTTAAATTCTGCTCTTAAGATCTTCTGTGATTTTCTGCCTTTTAAAAAAAAAGCATAAGTCTATTTATTTATTTATTCATCGATTTATTTATTTATTTTCTGCAGCTTTCTATGTGTTTTCTTAAAATAAAGCCTAACTTTTTTTTCCTTGATTCAGTTCAAATCTTAATAATTTTTTAAATCAACCTTAGTTAAATAAGTTGTTCAGATATACTCCTTTATTAGTTTATGTGTTAGAACATCCTAAAAAAATAAAGTTGTTAAAATGAGGAGAAAGGGGAAAATCAACATTATCTTTACAGTCCATTATCTTTACAGTTTCAGGGTTAAGAAAATTATTGTGCATTTCCAGTATGCCAAGAATAGTAGACACATTTTAAAGCCAAATAAGAACCATATGTAACACTACTTGCTTATAGGAAAAATCATAAATAATCTTGTGAGTCATAAAGCTATCAATTCAACTTGAAAAGCCAGCTGACACAGAGTTCTCTCTAAAGCATAAATAAAATTAACAGCCTATTTTTGATGGCAAGGAAGACAGATAGAAAACTATGTTATTTAAAGGGACATGGAATTTATTTAGTGACAAAAGCTGACGTTATCTCCATATATCTTAGATAATTTCAATTTACATACTTTCTCTTCAGCCAGATTAGTCAGATAAGAAACGTCAACAATCTTCCAGTTCAAAGCTGCAAAGGATGCTTTGTCAGCTTACTGAAAAGCTTATTTGTGGCTGAAAAATCTCATCAAATACAGAATAGTGTAAAATATATCTAAAGTTCAAGTGTGTTCACTGTCGTAGAGAGGAATCTTCTCTCAGGCTTGTGGTAGTTTGGCTCCATTATCTAGAGAGAATTGGCCTGATGTGTTTTACTAGGCTGATCAACTGCCTTTCAAATTGTGAAATAAATAAATTTTGCCCAGAATTTTGCTTACTATCTTCCTCTGACAGGAAAGTTAGTCAAAGCAGTGTGCTTCATGTAGATCCCTTTGTAGCACTGCTTGAAACAAGCTATTCCTATTCAGGGTTCCTTTTGTTGGTGAATGTAGAAGATGCAAGTTAAATTGAGTCTTGTTCAGTTAGTGTCAGTTTGCGTCAGTGTTTTCTGTCCAAAGCACAGGAAACTCATCCTCAGCTGTCAGTGGCAGTACTGCTAAGCAGCTTATGTGATGCAAATACTACAATTTTATTCTTTTTGTTTTTTCAACTTGGATGCCATCAGCAATACCTTCCAAGGGCCACCAGCAATTATGGAAGGCCTCTTTGGCAACTTGTTATCTTTGAGTCATGTTTTGGAGACCAGTAGCTGTATATTTTTATCAAATATTAATGCAGGCAGATGATACTGATATCCAGAAGCAGAGGCTGGAAGAACAGAGACACAGCACACTACACCCTGGGCACAGGGGGATTTGCCTCACCCAGCTGTTGAAACACATGCTGCCCTCTGCACATCAGCATCCCTTTTTGCTAGGGCTAATTTAACAGGACATCAGGTTCCTAGATGCTATTCAGCTGTCATTTTTCCCTCTGCAAATTGGAAGCATTAGTACATGAAACTGCTTCATCTTTTCAGGGCTTAGAAACTCCTATTTGCTTAAAATTATGCTAGTATTTATCTTTAGAAATAATATCAGTAGTCCTTCCATATTATTCCTTCTGCATTTGAATACAGATTACTGCTGAGTTGCACCATTCTATTTTTTCACCATATAAGAAATTTTACTGTTAATTTTGAATTACTGGAATATCAAGGCTAAGACAGTCCATCATTTCAAAGGGCCATTTTTCTGTGATTCAGATAATAATAGCATAACAACAATATTTCTGTTATTTCAGTAGCATTATTGTACTTGTAGTTGCTTAAGATGTAGTAAAAATGAAATGTAAATTTGTCAAAACGCATGGAAATTAATTTTGCGTGTTGATATCATTCACTGAAGCTGTGAAGTGGTGACACTGAAAGCTTGTGGTTAATTCCTGCTTACTTTCAAACAGGGCCAGTCACATTTTCTTCAGAGTGTAGCAAGCACTTTCATCGACTGTATCACAACACCAGGGATTGCTCAACACCAGCCTGTGAGTAGTAATTAAACTACTTTGTAATGCTAGCTGTAATGCTTGTTTAAAAGTAACCTACTTTTCTTACAACATGTTTGATGTGTGGGTCCTTTTACATCTGTTGCTCTTTAGCACTACATTGCTAAATATACCCAAGGACACAAAGAATTTCTATCAATTTGCTTGCAGTCAGCTACATATAATGGAGTTGCTTCAAAATGAAAATAAAATAAGTGAAATGAAAGCTACCCTCTAAAAAAACAGTCAGCATGGTTATGCAGAAGGCAGATATGAAGCCGTATTCTCCATCCTGCTCCCTTTATCTGTACTTACTAACTTGTGCAATAAGATAAAATCTAAACCATTTTCTACCTTGTCTTAACAATCAATAGTATGCTTATATCTTGGGGTTTTAGTAGATTTCAGCTTTTAATGATAGTGTTCAATGCCCATTGTTAAAGAACATACAATCAATTAATTAATCTTTTTTGTTATTGATATGTGCAATTCTTATCAAACAATATTCTAGTATGAGATCCAAAGAAGTTTTGCTTTAACACAGCCTGAATGTAATTGTCAGACGCATTGAAAAATAAAACTGTTCTAAGGTGTTACTAAAGGAATAAAACAAACCAACCAACCCAAACAAAATGGAAATACCTTAAAAAGAAGTTACTTCAGCATTGTCTAGTTCAATGGACAATTCAAATAAAGTGAGTGGAAAATTAGCAATAACATTTAATTAGAAAAGGTGAAGCTTAGTAATGTGTAAGCACTAACTGTGGACCAGGGTACTTTGGAAATATTTCAGGATTTCACTTGAAAAAATACGGCACACTTAGAAAGATGTCAGAAACTTTCTGTATGCAGCTGAGATGCTCTCTCACCAAAGCTCAGTACCTTGGAGGATCAGGAGTTTTTGAAGCAGTCCTTGTTTCCATCCTCCCTCATAAATTGAAATGTAGAAATCCATGGCTGATCCTCAAAAGGTAGATGTGCAGCTTTGTAAGTAGACATCTGAGTGGGCTAGACATACATCTATTATGCGCTGCATAACAAAAAGACCATGAATGTTGCATGTTGTGTACCTTGATATATGGATATTTGGACTCCCTTGTATTAGGCACCTGAGTGCTTCTCTTTATTTATGAAGAAACAGAGTCATAAGATTTCTCATCTAATTAAATAACTTTTTAAAAAAATTTAAAAACAAGACTTGGGTTAGGACTGTGTGAAGAACTGATTAACTACAACTATAAAGACAAAGTGTAAAATAAAATTTAAAAAAAAAACCAAAGCAGAGGGGTTTTTTTCTCCTTTACATCATCCAAACCCAAAGCAGATAATTATTTTCATTCAATCTAAAATATTCTGTTGATCTAAGAAGGAGAGCTAAATCTTCATAACTGATTCCTCTGTATCCAGCACTCAGGGTCTAGAGTAGATATCAAAGGTGATGATAGCCAGGATCTTTTCCTATCTCTTTAGAGGGGTTTGATATTTTGTTTCAGAGACACTTCAGCCACCACAAAATGTATGAGGATGAGTTACTTCCTCTCCTGTTGACATGGTTATATTCTGTACAAACATTCCCTGAAGAACTGAACCCAGATTAGCATTCAATCTCTTGCTATTTGGCACAATTTCTAATGAGGTTTATTAAAATACATATTAAGCAGGAGAAGAAAAATGCACCAAAGTATTTCTTGTTACCAGATACTCATATATTTCTATCAGAAAGAACAACAGTGGCTCATGGACCACTTATACCAAGTGGACATTTGAACCAAGGATATCAGAGAGGCACATAAAAAGTTGGACACTAGTGTGTCTAGTCTGATGATTAGGAGATATACTTAAACATGGGAAGTATGGATTTCCATCAATGTAGAACAATACAAAAGCTTGAAAGAGTCTGACCTTAAACTACCTCACAGTCTGCTGGTGAGAATAGCTTCCCAGTTAATGAAGCAAATTACTGGTCTGCTACATCTTAGGAGGAAACTACTTGGTAGAAAATTGATTGCTACCATCACTCACGTTTCCTCTGGAGCCCTGGTTAGGATAAGGTACAATCTGATTTTGCATCTTGCACATGATGGAATTTCATTCATTTCCATCAGAGAATGTTTTTATTGTGTAGAGTCTGAAATTCTAGTACAAGTTCTGCATTTAATTTTATGCAGTTTTTTGAGTGTTTGTGGTAACTGAGATTCATTATTGCTGTGGGTAATTTTGTTTTATAGATTATAAAAGGTGTGCAAGGTTGCTAACCAGATTAGCAATGAGCCCTTTGTGTACACAGTCCTAGGATGTTTGCTATGTAAGTATAATTTTTCCCACTCATTTTCCTATTTGTTAAATGGTCTAGTGTTTTACTTCACACTTCTACCTTGCTATGAGGTGTGCATATGCATCAACATGCCGCTCTAGCACTGCTGTAAGGACTGATTGGTTGGTTCCTCATGGAAATATATAGAATCACAGATACCTCTGACAGGCCACACTGAAATTTCCTTCAAGTCACGTATGGCACCATAGTCCACAATTATGCACACAATTGCACAATGGTGTTCAAAATTTAGGAAGGAGTCTGGCTAGTGAATGAAAAATGCACAAGAACTTCATCAACATGCTTATTTCAGGCCTTTCAGAGGAGGGATTTGTTTTTAATCCATAGAAGAAACAGAATGTCTTGGTCTCAGGTTTGCCAGTGCAATCCATCTTCATTGATACCCTATTACTTTGATCATATTTGGGACTACTTTTCGTTCCCAGATTGTCTCCTGAGAACTTCTTTCTAGATAATACCACTTCATGGTGATGAAAGTAAACTGAACATAAAGATGTGATGAAGCTAAAGGCTTCAAGGAAGAGGCTGTGGGAGGAACCAATTCATTCTTGTTTATGAATAGCATATTAAATGTGTTAATTAAACAGCTTTGTTGCTGATAAAATGAACATCATTGAGTGGGCTGATTTCTCCAGTTGTTTGCATGTCAATAACCTTCCAACAGCAAATAGAGAAACTACACTGCTTATTATTGACCAATAAAATACATAAAATCAGTGAATTTGATTCATTTCAATTTCTTCAGAGATGGTTTCCTCTTACCACCTCCTACAGAGAAATGCTGCAAGCCTGGAGTTTGGGGGAGTTATGTATATCACTTCTTCCTGCATCAAGACTTCAATTCATACTAATCAAGAATAAGAAAGGAAGAGTAGGATATGAGTCAGTGTTAGCTGATTTGATTTCCAAGTGGAGGTGGGATTCATTTTGGTGGCTGTGAGAAAATGCTGTGAAGAATATGGCAATATTTCAGTGCTGAGAAGAAATTACATCATTTCTTTCTCATCTTCTTTTCATTTCTCAACTATTTTCACTATGTTTGGCCTCTTGCCTTCCAGTTCTTGCAGATGTTGTTTTGAACACATCAGGGGAACTGAACCAGAAACAGGCTAGGGACCCCATTACTTTGCCAGGATCTCCTTTTCACGACTCAGGACAGGAATCTTTTTCTGAGTGCCCTTTTTGAAAACTTTTGTTGTTGTTGTTTTGCAGTGCCTAAGTTCTTACTTGTTTTCCTGTGATGTCACTCAAATCTTATCTTTCTAAAACATCCCAGCACTCTCTAATTTTCTGCATTTTCAGCTATTTAGTCTGCTTCTTTTCCCCTCATCTGTATCCCTTTACACCTCTGGGTTCATGGCTCAGGTCTTCCAGAATGATTTCAGGGTGTTCCAGTACTTCTATTTCAAGAGGTTTAGCCAAAGCCCTATCTTCATAGCCACAGCCACAGTACACAACTATCTATCTCATTTCCACCTTTAAAATACAAAGGGATCAAAAGTTGCTTTGATTTTCAAATCCAGGTGTTCTAATTTGCCTGCCAAAAATAACACTCAAAGATATGACATGTGGGAAAGGGAGGGTTTAAATGGCAAGCAATGCTAGCAGCTCATGTGCACTGTGTTCACTTAAAGATTTATCTAGGGTGATTTTCGCTCTACTTTGTTAAAAATAGAGAAAACATAAAAAAAAAAAATAGAGCTATGATCTGAGTGTTTCCCAGATGCTTCTGTGCTCCTTCACCCCCTTCCTCCACTAAGTAGTGGCTAATCCCCCTAGAGGTAAGACAGTCTCAGATCTTTGTGTTTACTCATATCCAGTATCTTTTTGGAATGGAAACATTTTCCTGAGCAGAATGAAGAGTGTCAAGAGTTGCTCTCTCTTCCCTTTAAATACACTGGGCAACACAGGAGTTCTATATATTCATCCCTTGATAACACTGCACTTCCAGCACGATTCTGGGATTGCTTCTACTCCATCTTTTGGCACAGAGGATCTGTTTACCCCACCACGCTCACACTAACGTAGAAAGGACAGGGTCACAGTTCCTGTTTACTGTAAGGGAACTTGCCTTTGCTTTAGCATCTGAGAGTCTCAGAGACTCTCGATCGCCGTGAAGAAGGAGTCAGTCCCACTGGAAGGATTCACAGCTATTTTTAGCCATTCCTCCTACGTGCACTAAAGTAGGCTGCGTTTTCCTCATTAAAAAAAAATAAATAGATGTACTGTGGTTGCTATTATGCATTTTTTCCCCTTAGTAATGAGGTTTTGCCTGTGAAAAAGCGATCATCCCGCGGGAGTAGGTCGCCCAAGCTGTAGCGGGACCTGGGGGGGGGAGCGGCCGCGGGCTGCTTCAGGACCATGGAGAAGGACACCGAGGGGGCTCGGCGCCGCGCTCGACTCCCGAGGGGGCTCTGTTCCCGGGATGCTCGCAGGGCGCCGGCTCGACTCTGGGGCTGGGCTGCGGGGCACACGCTTCCTAGCAGTGAAGTTAATAGCCGTTACGGCTTGTAGAAGGGCTTTTGTTTGGTTTTGCCCTGTTTTGTTTTGTTCTTCCTCCTAATTCGGATCCTTGCCAATTTTGACGAAAAGCCAGAATGGAGAAAACGCACGTGACTCTGTGCCTGGGAAACTTCCTTGCAAGACGCAGCAGCATGGCCCGCTCCCTCTGTGTTAAACGTCTTAGCATCAGAGCCAAGGATTTGCCACGGCAAAACTCAGAAGTGTTCACAAGAGGGCAAGTCCCACTGGCGTTCTGGAGTTAATCTTAAAGATCTATGCAATCTCCAGGAAACCGTGATTTATAAACAGTTACACTGAGCAGTCTGCCTCTGCGTTTTGAAACGAGATATAAAACGACATCTTCTTTTCTCTTGCAGGCTTTCTACCAAGGAGAGAATTCTGATCTGCCAAGAAAGTGCCTTGAAATCTTCCAAGACAGAGAAGACATCTTTTACCTTTTTGATTTACAACGTTTTGTTACTAGATGCCTTTTATTTTCATATATTTGTTGGACATTCCATATTTGTGCGAAACATTATTTTATTTTGATTTGTAAATTTGTTGCCTATAGTTCAGACAAGCCAATTATTTAAATACATTGTATATAAAGAATACTAATGATATACTGATTAAATGTTATAATCATATGCAGGGAGTTGGTACCGTTTTGCTGTTTCTCTTGTTCCATTGTATTTACATCATTCTGCTCAGGCTCTTACTTTCATTATTTGCACTAACTTGAAATGCAGAAGTCTATGTAACTGAAATCTGAATAAGCTGTAAGTGGGGAAGTTTTACTTGCCATGGAAGATATTTTATATTATGAAGCTTTGTTAATATATACATATATATTATTGCGCATCAGAAAAAAAAATGCTCAGAAATGCACCTTGCTTTCAGGAACATTTGTATGACTATTCTGGATTTTCATCAGTTACATTTGTACTGGCACTTATGGAAAGAGTTGCAAATAATGTAAATATAAAGACTGGAAAACTGCAATGCAGTTTTGGTGGAATAAAGAACATAAAAATAAACTATTTTTCAGGAGGGGTTATTTAAATTTATTAAGAGGTTGCTTATTTAATGTATAAATCCAATGTACCTGGTGAACTTGAAATAATTTTCCACTCAGTGTTGCTTTAGGTTTTTTTACAGACTTTCATTTTCAAATGGCAAATTTTATTCAGATATTTATTTTTCAACTGAATGGGGTGCAAACAAAAATACATTGTGCAGAGAGGGTAATAAAACAGTAGAACAGTAGAAGAAAATATTTTGAAGCAGAATGTCACAAAACCAAGGGGTATAATGAATGAATTTGGCTGGTGACACATCAAGCTCAACTATTTGGAAAGCATCCAAAGCACAACTTCTACATCTTTCTTGTTTAAAATCAAATGTTGATGATAACATGTGCTACCAATTTGCCTCAGCTCTTTCATGGCAAACTTACACAACTGCTTCGCAAAGAGCCTAGTATGAAGTAAGGCTTTTACAGTCAGGCAAGAGTTAATTACACATGTTAATTACTGTGCCTAAATCAAAATTCTTGTGCTTAACTGACCATCCAGACTAATGCCCTCAGATCAGATGTTGTCTCTATCCTTTTCCTCAGTGTGGGCTTCATGTGCCCCTTAACTTCTATGGAGAGGACATTTTCCTCTATAGAGCAGCAGGGAAGCTCTGCCCTGGGATTCCTTGTCAAATACTAAAAAGATGCTTCATTGTTCAAAGGGATTTTCTTTCTTCTCTTTACATTGTTCAGTGTCTTTCAGCACTCAAGTTGTGCAGTGTCCTGTGATGCACCAGTCAGTCCATCCCACAGCTTCTGCAGGTACTACCATGTTCTGTCTGGGCAAAATTACAGCAGCTGTTTCTAGCCAGGTCCTTGGTAACAGCTGCTGATGGACTTGCTCTGCCTGTCGTCCTGGCTAGAAGGTTGCTCTGTACCATTTGTATTTATGCTTAACAAAGTGGTTTCTCAAACCTTTTGATAAGAGCAGTTTTCAGGCCTTGTTCTAGACTGTGTTGGAGGCAGTATTCATACTGAAGATATGTTAACATAAGGGAAATCCTAGTGGCTGAATGGTGAGATGGATAACCTTGTTCTTCTGTGAGCAGCATATTTCATAGGAGGATTATGGGCCAAAACAGAAGCACTGCACCCAGAGGAGAAAGGATGAGGCCCAGAATAGAGATCACAGGCTTTGAAAAAAGCTTCTGTCTTCAGTCCTGCTTTTGTATTTCCACTCTGATTTGGTTTCTTCTCAATTTTTACAAAAGGTCCCTCCTTTTGCTCCTCAAGAAGCTGAAAACAATGAAAGAAGAAGCAGTTTCACTCCAGTTAAATCATCACCTTTCTCAAACAACTTAATTGCTCCAGACTTCTGACTGTAAAGCAAACCACTGTAGGCAAATCATATTATTCCTTCAGCATACTGAGGAGGAATTCACAAGGCCACCAGCAATTTAACCTTGGTCTGAGTGAATGGAGACTAGAAAGGAAAGTTTGATTTTCTCTATTTTTGAGACCATCTTACTTTTTTATCACAAAACTGTAGAAGGCATACTAGTCTGTGTTTTGGGTGCTATGCAAATACAGCACAAATACACTATTCTTAAAGATGTTAAAGCCATAGAGTAAAGCATTGTCAGGAGGGTGTATATGGAAGCCATGAACTTAATTGGTGAGGTGGATAATGACTTAATTGTAATCTCTCTAAAGGCATAACTCAAAGAGAGATTTGACAGCAGACAATAGAAAAGAGAGACTTTTATAGGGAACTCTTCCCATGATGAGGGCTCTGGTTGGGGAGGGGATTCTTGGAAACTTTTCTAAAACCAGCAAACCAACTCTAAACCCACATTGGCAATAAGTGATGGTATAAAAACTTTGTAAGGATCAGAAACTGAACTTTCAACATAGAATGTGACACTAGCTTTAAAAAAGAATTACAACAATTAAACACCTGGAGAATAAGGACAACAAAACAGGCAGAAAGCAAAAACTTGCAGAATCACATGGGACACAGGCAGTTAGTCACCTTTTATGAAGGTGAGATGTAAAATAGCAATATGAATATGTACTTAGATCATGTCTTGAAGGTTACATAAATGGCTATAGCGTTTGTCAACTGAGCAGGAGGAGGGGTGGGAAAGGATGATGTTTAGGCTTGCTGCCCAGATAGATGAATCCAGTGGGTGTAGGAAAACCATATTTTTTTTCAGTGTAGCCAAAGAAACCAACATCTCACAGATATCCTGTTGAATCCCACTTGATCTTCCTGTCCTGCCATGGGATCCCCAACTTTTGTGATTTAAGACCAGACAGTAATTAAGCACCATGTATGCCCAAGGCAATGGAGAGGAGAATGGAAAAAAACCCCACCTCTTGCATTGAGATAAGGAAAGCATAATAGGAGAACAAAGTTAGATTATAATAATAACGAAAACATACTAATAAACTCCAAGTGATGCACAAATGCAATTATGCAATTTCTTACCACGTGTGGAAGGAAAAAAAAAATCCTGCTGCCTAGACTGTTTCCAAGCAGCAAATCAGCCTCCCAGCTAGCTTTCCCAGTCATACACAGAAAATTATGTTATATGGTAGGAAACATCCCCTTGGCCAGCCTGTGTCAGTCGTCCTGGCTGTGCTTTCCCAGCTCCTTGTGCAGCTGGAGTAGTGCGGGAAGCTAAAAAGTCCTTGCAACTATCAAGCAACAACTAAAAACATCAGTGTGTTATCGATGTTATTCTCATGCTAAATCCCAAAAACAGCACTACACTAGCTGCTGGAAAGAAAATGAACTCTATCTCAGACAAAACCAGGACAGTGATTTGCCTGGGTCAGAAGCTTGCATTGGTCAGCAGAAATAGACTTGACTCTCAGACATGTCAGAACAACCCAGCAATGGGTGACTTAGCATGAGATTGTAAACTGCAATATTTGGTTGTTGCAGAAAGCTAAAATGAGTGGCTGCTATGCTGGAAAAGCATGTATCTGCCTGATAGAAACCCTACTGCTCTCAGCATCCTATGGCCAGGTGCTACGCACAGTGGACCTGAGTGGGGAAAGATTGCTGAGTTAAGGGGAAATAAAGGAAAGGTGTAAATAGAAGGAGTAGGGATAGGCAGCACTTTTTTGCACTGGGGTATGATTGAACTCTGTATGCTAATATTTGCTGTTGGCTTACATTTCACCTCTTTTTTTCCATTAACTGTCATAAAAGCTGAACTTACCACCCAGTCTTGGACATCTCTTCATTGTCCCCGTGAATACAAAAGCCTTATCACCTGCTCACAGACAGGTATTAAAAATCAGATACAAGTTATCATTATTAAAAATCCAGTAGGTCAGGATTTATGAAGTCAAAAGAGAGAAGTTCAGAGGGAAAACAGGGCTGAAAAAATTGTGAAGCTTCCGTTTAGCTTCACAGTAAGAAAATAATACAAAAAGACTGTGACAGACAAGTTTGTACCATTTGATAGCATGTGTTTTGCTTTGGAAGGGTATTATTTTCAACCATATCAGCATCGTTTTGCCATCCATGCAGAGTGTTATTGATGTAATTACATTACACTTGCAGTATCAGAAAATCTCTGTGCCCTTTTATCAAAGATATTTCTGCTAAGAAGAATACTCTTGAAATTGCTGTGTGGTTTTACACTGACTCTGGTAATTTTTGCATTTTGTACATCAAGCAACAAGTTGATTGAATGATTACCCCTTCAGTTTCTACGAACAAAACCGGTACTTTTTATCTGAAATGTTCCTTGATGATCATATACTCTTAATTACGAAGCACATTTTGCAATAGTCTTCTCTGCAGTATGAACTCCATTTAACAATTTGCCTCCGTTAGAATGCATTGCCTAAATAGTACATATATTAAATGTTTCCAATTTGTATAACTGATGTTCCTTTCCTAGTAACATTCACTCTGTTTATTTAACTACCTTCAAGCAATGAACTTATGTTTTCATGAAAACATTTCACTTCCAGATTCACCTTTTGCTAACCAATGTTGGCTCAAAAGCCTATCATTATATATCTGCATAAATATGTAATGACTATTGTCACGTGCATTAGTTTGTGATTATCCACACTGAATTTAATTATCTAGTCATTGCTGTTGTTCAGTATCATAAGGCAACTTTTAAAGGTCAACTTTCAGCTTTGATACTCAGAGTGACTTCTTAGCAGCAACAAAAAATGTTTAAGATTGATCAATTTTTGATCTTGCTTCAAAAGAGAGGGGTATATTTGGTCATAAGAGACGCCTAGGAGGAAGAACAAACCACTGCCTTTACACTTCCCTTTTGAAGTCTACTCTCCCAATAAATAAGCCTCTAGCTTGCAGTACTGTCCTTGCTGCAACTAGAAGCCATGAAAAGCCATATAATCACATGTCTTCTGCATGGCACCTTGCAGGCTTAGGTAGACATATGGGTAAACCCACCCTCCGTAGTTCCTTTGCAGATTGCTCAGATGAAGGGATAGAGACATAAATACTGAATTCTTCCAAGTGTGCTTTCAGTTACAGAAGACAAGCTGATGTTTGCTCACCCAGATGTTCAAAACCAAGAGGTCCAGCACCCAAGCCGTCCCATTTGCCAATCACCTTTATTCTGTGCACAGACAGGACTCTACCAATGCCTAAAAACTGGAGTGTGAAGTTAAGCTGTGACAAGTGCTTGCAGCTGATTACATAGGGAACTGGATAGGATATATACCAACTCTGCCTACACTGCTGATAGTGGTCCAGTGTGTTACCTCCCCCAGTGCTACAGCATTCCCTCTGTCAGGGGGGCTGGATCTCAGCATGTAGAATTTGTTGTAGAACTTGTTGTAGAACTGGTATTCAGTGCTCTCTGGTAAGGGTTCCTGATACCCAGGGTGAGGCTGTGCAAGGACAAAAGTAAAAATGAACCGAAAAGGAAGATGTCTCTATGATCCTTTAGGATCTATGGAAATCAGGAACTAGCAAGGTTTGATGTGAAAGAGGTAGAGAGCCATCTTTTTGGGATGTCTGGATTTTTATCCTGAAAGTTGCAATGAAGTTCAGACGAAGTATAGAATAGGTACTATATAATTAAAATTGCTTTAAATTTTTTAAATTCGTAAGATTGATTTTTAAACAATCGTACACTGTCATATTCTGCTATACAAAGATGCATTAATTTATGTCACTAAAGAGGTCAGCTTGGCCCCTATCGAATGAAGAGTATCTGAACTAAACCTGAATAATGCACTGCGGTAAGGATAAAACTGAAATATCCTTCATGACTAATTCTGCCATATCACTCTAACAGTAGGCTCTCGTGTATATCAGTTGCATCACATAGTGTCAGGAGAATAATCAGTCCAGCAGAAGAAGGTCTGTGATCCTTTTTGCACAACTTACCTTTCTCCATTTAAATTAATTGTTGCTATTTGCCCAGTAAAGAGTTTATGTCCCTTTGGGTTTACGTATGTAAAGCTCCAAGCCCTGGAGAGCTGGCTCTGGAGGCTCATAAGCAAGCTGATACATGTGTCCAGTGCAACTTTTTACTGTGACAGTGCCTAACAGAAAAGTTTAATTATTTTTTTTTTCTTTTTCTACTCAGAGGATTGAAACATTTTATTGAACACTCATCTTGCAAAAGGAGCAAAAAATTTGAGGCTGATGAATGTAGGGGGGGGATCTTTTATTGGACCTCCTTAGGCTGCCGTTTTGTGGCTCTGTCAGCTGTATATAGCCACTGCAAACCTGAAGCTACACACACATTCTGGAAGTTAAGCTTTTCTCAAAGCTTTCCTATGTCTGATATGCAGATCTATCTAGATCCGTCAGCATTACTTCACGGTCAAGAATGTTTCCAGTCACAGTAAAAGAAAAGTTATCCTCAATCCTATATTATATTTTTACGATCTACACTGTGCTTTTGCAGCAAAGCTGGCACTATCAGTTCTACAACACTTTAATAAAAAATTAGACAGCTTATTTCAGGGATTTTTTTTTTAACTGTTAGTTGTCTGCTTTTCCCAAATAGTTCTGATAAGTACATCTGAATACCTCCAAGCACTGAGGGAAAATACTCTCAGAAGTGCATAGAAGAGCTCTCACAGAGAATTTCTCTGCATTTCAAAGTAATATCCCCACTGAGCAAATAAAGTTATATGAGCTGACTCAGTCATGAGGGTAGTGTATACTCAGGAATATTTTCATATCACATAAGTGTCTTTATCCTTCCTTCCATCTGCTAAATATAAAAACTTTTACCAAACAACCTACACGGTTTTATCTTTATCTTTCTAATCAAAGTATTGATATAATTATTGTCTCTTATTTTGTAAGTTCATTGTAAGGTTTTATTTGGATACTGTTTTCCAATCAGCAGCCGGTTTTGCTTTGTCTTTAATCACAGAATCACAGAATCACAGAATCACAGAATCTTAGGGGTTGGAAGGGACCTCAAGAGATCTTCGGGTCCAACCCCCCTGCCAAAGCAGGCTCCCTATCTCATATTACATAGATAGGCGTCCAGACGAGACTTGAATATCTCCAGAGAAGGAGACTCCACCACCTCCCTGGGCAGCCTATTCCACTGCTCTGTCACCCTCACTGTGAAAAAGTTCTTCCGCATGTTGGTGCGGAACTTCCTGTGCTCCAGCTTACAGCCATTGCCCCTAGTCCTGTCCCCACTGACCACTGAAAAGGGGCTGGCCAATTCCCCCTGCCACCCATGTCTAAGATACTTGTAAACACTAATTAGGTCCCCCCTAAGTCTTCTTTTATCCAGGCTGAACAGACCCAGCTCACTCAGCCTTTCCTCATAGGGGAGATGTTCCAGACCCCTAATCATCTTTGTCGCCCTTCTCTGGACTCTCTCCAGAAGGTCCCTGTCTTTTCTATACCAGGGAGCCCAGAACTGGACACAGTATTCCAGGTGGGGCCTGACCAATGCAGAGTAGAGGGGGAGGATCACTTCCTTTGACCTGCTGGACACACTCTTCCTGATGCATCCCAGGATCCCATTGGCTCTCTTGGCCACCAGGGCACACTGCTGGCTCATAGCCAACCTGTCATCAACCAGGACCCCTAGGTCCTTCTCCATAGAGCTCTTCTCCAACAGGTCATCCCCCAGCCTGTACTGATACAGTCGGTTATTCCTCCCCAGGTGCAAGACTTTACACTTGCTTTTGTTGAATTTCATTAGATTTCTCCCTGCCCAGCTCTCCAGTCTGTCCAGGTCTCGCTGGATGGCAGCGCAGTGTTCCTGCGTGTCAGCCACTCCTCCCAGTTTTGTATCATCGGCATACTTGCTGAGGGTGGATGCTATTCCCTCATCAAGGTCGTCAATGAAGATATTAAAAAGGACTGGACCCAACACTGAGCCCTGGGGAACACCGCTAGTCACAGGCCTCCATTCAGATTCTACTCCACTGATCACGACCCTCTGAGCCCGGTCGGACAGCCAGTTCTCAACCCACCTCACTGTCCACTCGTCTATCCCTTGTTTCCTCAGCTTCTCTATCAGGATGTTGTGGGAGACAGTATCGAAAGCCTTGCTAAAGTCGAGGTAGATGACATCCACTGCTCTCCCTCCATCCACCCAGTTGGTAATAACATCATAGAAGGCTATGAGATTGGTCGAGCACGATCTCCCCTTGGTGAATCCATGCTGACTATTCCTCATGACCTTCTTCTCTTCCAGTTGTTTGGAGATGGCATCCAAAACAAGCTGTTCCATCACCTTTCCAGGGACAGAGGTGAGGCTGACTGGTCTATAGTTACTGGGATCCTCCTTCTTGCCTTTTTTAAAGACTGGAGTGACATTGGCTATCCTCCAATCTTCAGGCACTTCTCCTGTAGTCCAGGATCTGTCAAAGATGATAGAGAGCGGCTCCGCAATCACCTCCGCCAGCTCTCTCAGCACACGTGGGTGTATCCCATCCGGGCCCATGGATTTGTGTGCATCCATTCCTTTGAGTCGCTCCTGGACCACCCCTACCTCTACTAGAGGGGAGCCATTCGTTCCCCAACCACTCCTACTTACATCTGGGATATGTGAGTCCTGAGAAGCCTTCGGAGTAAAGACCGAGGCAAAGAAGGCATTAAGTATCTCCACCTTCTCATCATCTCCCGTCACCAAGACACCCGCCTCATTCAACAAGGGACCTACATTATCCCTGGTCATCCTTTTACTATTTACATACCTGAAAAAGCTCTTTTTGTTGTCCTTTATTTCCCTTGCCAGCTTAATTTCTAAGCAGGCCTTAGCCCTCCTAGTTGCATCCCTACAGGCCCTGGCCACATCCTTATATTCATCCCATGATCTCAGACCCTGTTTCCACAGTTTATAGGTTTTCTGCTTCCCTTTGAGTTTACTCATGAGTTCCCTGCTTATCCACTCAGGTCTTCTACCTCTCTTTCCCGATTTCTTACTCAAAGGGATGCACCTATTCTGCGCTTGGAAGAAGTGCTGTTTGAATGTTAGCCAGCACTCGCAGGCTCCCATTCCTTCAAACAGAGCAGCCCATGAGATAGCCCCTATTTGATTTCGGAGGAGATCAAAGTTAGCTCTTCCAAAATTCAGGGTAGCTATCCTACTTTTTGGCTTGCCTCTTCCACTCAGGATCTTAAACTCGACCATTTCATGGTCGCTTTGTCCTAAGCTGCCCCCGACCTTCACTTCACTGACGAGCCCGTCCTTGTTAGTAAAAACAAGGTCAAGTACCCGCCCTCCCCTAGTAGGTTCCTGCACCATCTGTATCAGGAAGTTGTCTTCCACACACTGCAGAAATTGTCTGGACTGCATACGACTGGCCGTATTGCTTGCCCAGCAAATATCTGGGTAGTTGAAGTCCCCCATAAGGACCAGCGCCTGCGATCTTGAGGCTACTTCCAATTGCTTATAAAATTCATTATCAACCCGCTCCTCTTGATCAGGGGGCCTGTAGTACACGCCCACGACTATGTCACCCATACTGGCCTGCCTTTTAATTCTTACCCACAAGCTCTCGACAAACGGTTCATCCCTACCCAGGTGGAGCTCAATACATTCTAGGTGCTCTCTAACATAAAGAGCAACTCCTCCACCTCGTCTCCCTAGTCTATCTTTCCTAAAAAGCACGTAGCCATCCATGGTAGCGTGCCAGTCATCCAGGCTGTCCCACCACGTCTCAGTGATCGCAATGAGATCGTGGCCCTGTGACCGCACAAAGATCTCTAATTCTTCTTGTTTGTTCCCCATGCTACGTGCGTTTGTGTATAGGCATTTTAGTGGGGCAGCAGATCCAGATATCCCCAACAGCTCACTGCGAGATTTTCGATAGGGGGTGGGCAAAAACTGCTCCACCGAGGAGTTCATGGGGTAGTCCACAGAGTTACCCCTACTCTCGTGTGGAGCAACATCCCCAAGTCTGCAATTGTGCTGTTGGCATTTATCTATTTCCCCCAGCAACTCGTGCTGTGTCTCCCAAAGCATCTGCCTTACCCCAGCAGCCTTTGTAATATCCCCTTCCCCCTTCCTAACTAGTTTAAAGCCCTATCAATGAGCCCTGCCATCTCCTGAGCAAGGATCCGCTTTCCTCTATGGGACAGGTAAGCCCCATTAGCAGTACTCATGTCCGGAGCAGAGTACACCATCCCTTGGTCAAAAAACCCAAATTTCTTGTGTAGGCACCAGCCTTTCAACCACTGATTCAATTCATGGGTTCTTCTGACCTGCTCCGAACCCCACCTCCCACAAGTGGGAATAGAAGAAAATATTATTTGGGCACCCGCCCCCCCAACAAAGCGACCTAGGTCACGAAATTCACTCTTGATAGTGCGCAGGCTACACTTCATGATTGCATCTTTACCTGCTTGAACTATCAAGAGCGGATAATAATCAGAGGGACAAATGATGCCCTCATCTTTCATTGGACACAATAAAGTTATGTTACAGTACTTTCATGAAAGCACTTGGAGCAGATGTTTTTGTCTCTCCTTATGTTAGTGGTTGATGCAAGTTAAAGTGCTGTATGAAAATGCTGCTTAAAGGTTTTGTGTATCTAGAATTCTGTAAACTTGACCTATTTAGCACCTTGTACAGGAATGATAATTTGCTGTACGTCCTGACAAATCAACTCATGGGGAAGTGCTGTGGTTCTACTCCCAGCTGGGGTCTGGGCACCATGCAGCTACTCGCTGGGGACAGGGGGTCGGAGGGGAAGGGAAAAAGGGAAATTTTGTGGGTTGGGAGAAGGATGGTTTACTAGGACAGCAGAGAGAGAAATAACAATAATAGGACAAAAAAAATGTATGAAACTGGTGATACACAATGCAGTTTCTCACCAAACTGCACAACTCAGGATGTACAGCTCAGAGACATCCTGGAGCTGGACTGTCCCCAAAAACTGTGCATCCCAGAGCCAGGCACACCTCCCCTCACCAGCCCCCGTTCATGCTGAACATGACATAATTGGTATGGAATACCCTCTTTGGCCAGTTTGTGTCACTTATCCTGTCTGTGTAACCTCCCAGCATTCTGGGTGCCCCCCCCCACCTTCTCGTTAGCAGGGAAATATGAATAACTGAAAAGTCTTTGACTGCTTGGCAACAACTATATCATCAGTTTGTATCAGCACCCCTCTCATCCTAACTCCCAATCACCATTACACCAGATGCTAGAAAGAAATTAACCCTATCCTAGCTGAAACCAGGACAGGAAGGACAAGGAAAATGGGGTTTTCTCCCATCAAAGTACATCAAGCAGGCTCACTGTGTATTTACAGGTGAAAACCAGGCACAAAGCACAAAAACACTGATTATGAACGCTGGAGGCTTGAACAGGCCTAATCATATCCAAACCCAGGGTACACAACAGACTGACTTAGCACTTAAGTCACAGACTTACATTTAGATGCCACCTGAATAATAGGATTGTGCTTTTAGCATATATGGGCCTGGTCTCAGCATATATATATATTCAGAATTCGTTCTTTATGGAGTTACATTACATTTTCTCAAGCAAAATAAGATTGACCATGATATAAAATGTATTCTTGCAGTTAATTCATACACACGGGCTCACATGGGAAAAGTGACACCAATACAAGTGCCGGACTGCTGAGAGAACTAGCTTGTCCTCCACTGTCTGATATCCTCAGGCCAGGGGGCATAGCGGTTCTTCAGGCTCTGTGGGAACTTAATGGAGAGTGGCAGAATCATTGTCACTGGTTGCTCAAAGGAGGCTTTGGATTACAAGTTTTTTCTAGTAATTTTGTCATTAAGAGTTGAAGGCATACTAGTAGCAACAATCTGAGGGAATTTTCAATTTTAATTTTAATCTACTTTGAGTAATAACAAGAAGGACCAATTGAGTCCATCACTACATCATGATACTGATTTTTGGATAAGAAGTGAGTAATTCAGAGTCTTATTAGCATGAGAAAAAACAGTGCATTTCAGGCATGGATTCTAGCTAGAATCTGCCTAGACTCAAGAGATCCCAGAGAATTCACTTATGGTGAAGACTATGTGCTTTGAAAGAGAAGTAAGCCTTGTTTTTGTATGAGTGAAATATTATTGGAAATGATAGAATTTAACAGTTTGTGTTTGAAAGGAGGGAATGATCTCAAATTAAATCATAACCCTTAAAATTTGTAAACATTAAAGGAATGCAGATGCCAATTGAAAAACTTCTCTGAATAAGTCAGAGCTGAGGAAAGAAGTCTACATTCTTAATAGAACAAGTGATCATGGAAATGACAAAAGCTCCTTTTACAAGTTAAAAATCTATATAGTAGCCGTTCTTGAGCTCAGGAGGGAGAAATATACACAAATTGTATTAAACAAAACAAAAAAAATAGGGGGAGTCCAAGATGGTATGAGTGAGTGACAAAATGCATCATGAAGAAATAAAATGTAGAGCATACTTATCACTTTCCTTATTAAAAAAAAAACCACAACAAAAGGAATTAAATAGGAGTGTAAAAGCTTTTCCAGATATCTAAGGCAAGTCCACATGGGACAGCTAGAAAACTGCTGTCTTCCATGTAAGCTCAGTAACATGCATCCTCTTCCAGTGAATAAACCACAGAAATTTTGGTATGTTTTAACTTTAACTTTTCCAGCATAAAATTTTGAACTACATTATTATTTAATATTGCTAATACATGTAGTGGGAGAACAGGGAAGAGCAGAGGGATAGGTATGTGATGTTTTCAGTAAACTCTCTGGTGGACTAGGGAGTGCATATTCCAAGGCATCTTTCCAGTTGGGGCTCTGCCCAGAACAGAAAACCCTAAACCAGAACCACAATATGTGAAGCTGCTTCAATAAATCTGGCTTACACAAGTGTTTAAGTTTATTAAGACTTCACTGCCTGAAAGCTACTTAGAATTATTGCTACAGCTGGATTATAACATTCTTTCACCAGTCCAGTATTCTTTCCTCCATGGAAATCTCATAACTTATGTCTACTCCATCATGATGATTGCTAGCTTTGAGCCAGAGGAGGCACATGTACGATAATATTTTTCTCATATGGAATTTTTATTTTAAAATCAACATAAGGTCTAATAATAGCTTGCAACATGATACTTGCAAAATATCTTAAGGAAGATGAGATATAGTCAAAACTTCCACTAGAAAAAGCTGTCTGTATGTTAAATCTGTCATTCCTAAATCGAATTCCTGTCACTCGTTAACTAAAGGAAATGTAACAGTAACAAAAAGAGCTGGAGGTGACCTGGAGGTTTGATTCACTCTCTACAAGACTTAGCACTCTCCCTCACTGATAAAAGTTAGATTAATTTATTTTACCTTCTGGCATTTAATCATAGAAAAGAAGGGATCTGGCAAAAGAGAGAAAAATGATGTGATTTGCCCAGGCACAGCAGACTCAGTAACAGCTTTCAACCAAGATGTTCCAATCCTACCACATGTCTGAGAAAGTCCGTTCTGCTGTCAGAATGCACTGTGTTTCTGTGGCTGCAGTCTTCACTAAAAAATACACGCTCTCTACCCTTTTACCATCTCCCAGTGCTAGCTTGGGTGTATGAATAAGGAGAGAAATACCGTTTGTTTTAAAACTTTGCCAGTCCAGAGAAACTGAAGATTAGGAGTGGGAGAACATCTCTATTCCCTTCATCGTCTCACATGCAATGAGATCCTAACTGACAATGACTACATTAGAGGCACAACATGAAATAAAGACTCTTACTGTTTTTTCTGGATTTTGTGTGTGTGTGTGTGTGTCTCTGCTGCCCCAAACATTTATCCATTTATCCATATGGATTTTATGTGCTACATTAGGTGAATTCAAGCATTTGTTCTTGAAGACAGCAATATGTGGTCTTTTATCATTTTAATAAACTATCATTTGTATAGCACCACTTGTATTTTCTCTTCTGTGTTTTATATATTCTAGATTTTTGTCTGTGTAGAATCAAAGTCACATTTAGATAGATTAGAAGCAGCTAAACTATTGATCTTAAAGGAATTGTCAGTGACAACTTGTTATTAGTTGGGAGAGTTGTTGAAAAGGGACTACATGGAAATTAATGCCTTTGAAGCCTATTAAGAATTTCTGATTTATGGTTTGGTAACAGTTATGTTAAATAATCACAAAAATGTGGCAGTTATATGGATTATTTGGTGACCAAACTGATTTATAAGACAGGCTTGCTTTGATATTACTTTAATCTTAGCAAAATTAAGGCTGCACATTTAAAACTATGGAATGCAGACCACATATACAGAACAAAGAATTACATCTGGAGAGAGTTCTAGGTTCATATTAGGCGTGCTAGGAAGCTTTTTCCTGAGAGACAAAAGTGTCACTACATTTGTAATATGTTGCCTCACAGTGTTTTTCTTCTCTTTATGGCTATCTGTATCTTCTCTGTAGAGCACTAAAGTATGTAGATTTCTTGCATAAGTGGAGAGAGAGCAGGGAAGGAATACAAATATCTGGGAGCTGGAAAGTACATGTTAGAATGACTGAATTAAAGTGCTCAGTCTGTCTAGTTGGTTTTTAAAGGCTACCAAGTAATGAATAGATTTACATGTTTAATTACTTTCCCAAAGGAAAAGCACAAATGGACTTCATAAATTTGTATGGAGAGGTACAATAAAGATCAAAAGTTGGAAGCTGGTGTTATGCAGATTCCATTTTGGAATGGCTGTAAATCACTGATTATCTGTTCAAAAAGTTAATCTGTCGAGGAATGCTGGATTCTCTGGAAACATCAGGAAAGAATTTAAGATGGATTTTTTCTAAAATATGCATTAGGTTAATTCATAAATTATTAGGCTTAGTAAGTAGCTAAACATATTAAGATGTCTTGGCCTGCAACACATAAGAAGTTGGATAATCTAATGATGTTTTCTGGCTTTAAACACTATGCTTTTCTTGCGGCCTGTTTCTTTCTATATAGGACTTCAGGAGGAGAATGGCAATGACTACAGTCTGTAATTAGGTATTCCTGTAAAACCTGATAGGCCTGCCCTTTTCCACAGGAAAATGCAGTTTTATTGATGATGTGCTTACACCATATAAATAACCTTGATGTATCTGAAATTTCCAATGAAAACAAACTATTGGAAACCAATAGTCATGGGTAAAGAATAAAACTATTTTTATTGACACTTCTCCTCTTCCATTCCCTAAGCTATTGAAATGGCAGCTCTTTATTGACAGCTTTGTCTTAGGTACAGAACAGACATGAACAAGGCAAATATCCTGGTTATATGACTGAATTATTAGGTAATGACTCTTCATATAGTTTTGACTTCCCCTTTTAGTGGCTGTGTATGTGATGGGAGGTCAGATAAAGGAAACAACTGTTCTGTGTAACTTTTTCTGAAGTTGACAGAACGCAGTGAAAGTTTGTCTTTATTTAAAATATTTTAAAAACTTCCATGTTTTCCCAACATTATTCTAATGCTGTCCTTGATATGTGTGTTTTGTGGCTGTGAGCAGCTATGGGAGCTCTGTGCAATTGCTATGATGAGAGAAATGGAAAAGGCAATCTTTCCTGAGAGATCCAAACTACTAAACACCCAGGAATTCTTGCCGTACTGTGACATTGAACTGTCTGAGGGTGAGAACCAGGCTATGATTAAAAATGCCAACCCAGTAATTTTGTAAAAAATAAAGTATTTTTATTTTAGAAGAGTTTTCAGAATTATCTTTTTTCTCTGCCTTCTTTCTTCTAATATGACATACCAAAAAAGAAATACATAGCAGTCACTGGTCTAACTGGTCACTACAGGAGAGGATCACTGGCAACACTAAAGCAGTGCTAATGAATAGCTAGGTGGTATTTTATGCACTGAATTTATATATGGCACCAACAAATGGGCAAATGCTTCTGATGTCTTGGACAAAAATAGAGAAATAAGGGAGTCCTGCTAGCACTGTTTACTTTGTCTGTCATAGAATAGGCTATACATCTTCGTCCATGCTGAACTTCCACATAAAGGTCTGAGAGTCTAGAACAGTTCCCATAGTCTTGGCTTGTGATGAAAGTGACCTTCTCTTTGTGTCCTGCATGGCTTGCTTCCCATTTGGCCAAATCTGAGTCCCTGCATTCCAGAGATCTGTGCCATATATCCTTTGTATATCTGAATCATGACAAGGATCAGCTGATATAAAACATGAGGAGAGACATGGAGGCCATGTTTGCAAGAGCCTTGTGACTGCTGGAGGCAGATTTGCACTAATTCACATCGATGGTGTGTGTCTTCAAAGAATGTGAAGCTATGGTTATGTGCAGAAGAAGAATATCACATCAGCATTATGTTTACGCCATCTGGCACTCAGCAGTGCTTGTCCACAATGTTCACGGTGCAATAGCAACACGTATACCTTGACTGTTTCATCTTAAGGATAAGTATGTAAATCATCACTAAGGGAAATGCTCCATTCTGTACACAGGTGTGATTTGAAAAACAGTTACTCCAGTTACACAGATTACCCCAGTGTTCTGGATCATTTGGGTTGATTGCATTGCTTTATGAAATATATTCTGACATGTCAGAAAGCTACAAGAACAGGTAGAGAGTCTAAAACAATAGCATAGTGTGGATTTTATCATGTTATTAAGCTACATATATGAGTAGTTCCACACACCTCTTTTGGTAAACTATGTAGAACTTGTGTTTTTCTTTTGTATGTGTGTCTTGTTGTGTGTTACTGTCAACCAGAACAACCTGAGCACACTGCACAGCGATGTTTTCATGTAAGGGTCACTGCTGCCCTTTTGCTACCAACAGGTCATATGATAGAAATTATTTACTTCCTCAGAATAGATCAACCACAAAGCCAGTGAGCTGTTATAAAGAATATATAGAACATCAGTGTGTTTGCTTAGTTATTCCCCCTTATTTTTAAAGGAAGGATTTTCTTCTTCTGGAGTGACTAAGCAATACTAAATGTTCCCGCTGCTATTTCCAAATAAAATTCTGCTGTCAGGCACCACATGTCTTTCAAAGTAGTCTGGATTTATCTGGGCTGCTCAGAGTACTTTCCTGTTGCATTTTAGCAGAGATGGAAAGATTCAATTCTACTTGGAAAATAGTAAGGAAGTTTAGGAATTAAACTTATGCAATAGTCAGAACTTAATACTCTGATTTAATTAAGTATAGGAGAGGAGTCTTATATCTATGTAAGAGAGTTACTGTTCAATATCTCAAAGGTACCTCAATGTGGTCTAAAAATTTATTTAATTTGCCAGTGTACATAGAAATTATTGCCAGTGTAGTCCATGCTGTGGGAGCTCAAAAGAAAATAAATTATTTTGTAAATTATTTCCTGGAAAATCCATTGTATTCTTATGAAAAAGTAGTGGTAGTATTTGTTTCATGTCTTTATACTACTTTGCATCCTTTATTTTATTTGTTTTATAGTTATCTAGCTATAGACAATCTTCAAAATCACCTTATTTTTTCTGTGCTGTGGGCTACAGAAATGAAAACCTTATGCAATCTGAGTGCTTTTTCTGTTTCTCTTTACATTTTACTTGTTGAATAACTCACAACAATTTTTAAGACAGTAAAATTACTGTTTCTAAAGTCCCCAGGGTGGTTTAGGTTAAAATTTCAGTAGTGTCAACTACCTTGTTGCCTGTCTTGAGAAAGCTGCAAAGTCTGACAGCACTTGGTTACTTTTGTCACTGGCGGCTTTGCCCATAATCAATTAGCTAGGCCGGAAAAATAATTTGAGCAGTGTTTCTTTTGTTTATATTTCTATCCTCAAAATATGCTTCAAATTCGGTGCACTGAAATACACAGAAACATTCTCTAAGTAGTAGCATTGCTGCAATTGTTGAGTTTACTCTTGGGGTTTGGTCATGTGTTCAGGGCTGAATCTAAATTAGGAGTAAATTTGTCTCCTTTCCCTACATAGTAAAAAAAGAGAGAAAGATAGAGATGTTCCATGAGTCCACATAAAGCCAAAATCTACAATCTAACTCTAACTGGAGGAGCTTTATTTTTTCCACTCATATGTAGGGAGTTTACAGTGAATTCACTCAAACTGATGTTGGATAAATCCTGGTACTGATGTGTAAAAAGAAATGAGAAATTACTGTTATCATGAGGAAGATAGAAATGGAGGAGGGAGGAGGATAGAGGATTTTGTGTGTTGCTGTGAAAGTGTTCCCTCCTAAGTGAAGGAAGTAGGGGACATTATCGAATGTTCTAAAACATGTAGGAATTGGAGTGAATGGTTTCCACTTGTAAGATGGTTATATTAACACTGCCATTTGATACAGTAGATGTAAGACATGTTCCATTTGGGTATTCATGGGTTTTCTTTGATTTTTTTAATTTATTTTTTACTTCTTGAGTAGAACAGCAGATTTCAAGCAGGGACAGAAATGAGGAAGGGATGAATGTGTTGAAAAAATGCATTGCCAGTAGGATGGGACATGATGCAGGCAGAAAGTGTTCATGACAGGAATGAGACTAGAGCATAGTGCAAGGGGTGGAAGGGGAGAAAGAGGAAAGACAACCATGGTCATGGCACTTGCTGAATTCATATGGAAGGCCAGCTTGTAAGGGAGAAGGTAGTTTCACTATTCATGGTAAAAACACACTCTCAATGTATACTTCTGGGTGAGCAATTCAGAAAAGGAATCACTAGCCGTGCCCAGGTAAAACTCTTAACTGCTAAGGGAAAAAAATTAATGGTTGAGGCATAATGATATTGGAAAAGTGCAACACTTCACTGCATTAGAGTTGGCACTAACAGAATCAGCGTGTCTCAGGTCAATTGGTAAACTGGAAATAAATGATAGTGGATGGCTTCTTTGGCTAAGTGGGTAAGTAAAGATCACAGAATTACACAGAATTTGATGTTTCTAGCAGCCAAGAGAGGTTGTATGATGTGTCTTGATGCCATGTTAGCCTAGAATCTCCAAGCACAGCTGGTCTGGGTAAGTCTGCCCAAGACAGAAACTTAATTATTCCTAAGGATGGAGTAGTTTAGACATATACTCCTTGTGGTTTGTGTTTTTTTCCATATTTTTGCCACCAGAAGACCTAAATGTCACTCTTATGGTTGTCTGAAATTTTTGTGTTTATTTCTGTTACAGTATTCATTAGTCTCCATCTTTTTTAAGTAGGAATTTAAATACATACACATACAACATATGTATATACATGTATATAAAAAATGAGAATTGTGGATTTCCTAAAACAAACAGTTGACTTTACTATCTCCTGAAGGCAAGCACCTGGGTCTTCCAGGTTTCATGAGTCTGAAGTGAGGACACTGCAGACAACCCCAGTCTTATTGAAATTGTGACAATCTGCTGTGGTTGGTTTGTGTAAAAGTTTCTGGGATCTCATCCAATTAAAGAAAACATCACTATAGCCTCTTTCAGACTGCTGTATTGGGACAGCAGGACAGTAACTAGGTTGCTAGAAGCAAAGCCAATTGAACAGGACATGGTGATGAGGGGGTGATGTGAGAGACATCTGAACAAATAAGACAAGCAAGGCGAGCACTGGGGATCTGCTGGTGAGATCAGCCGACAAAGCCACCAGCACCCCTTCCTGTCCCACTGCCTCAGCTCATCTTGGTTTATGATGACACTGTAGAAATGTCCCTCCACAGGACTGAGGGCTGTTGCCCCTTGCTGGGCCAGCATGCTGTCTGCACAGGAGCTACATAGGAAATAGCTGTCAAAACATCCACACCATCTAACTGCAGCAACAGCCTTCCATATTGTGGTGGTTTGACCCTGGCTGGAAGCCAGATGCTCACCAAAGTTGGTCTATCACTCCTGTTCTCAGCTGGACAGGGGAGAAAATAAATATTGAGAGGTTTAGGAGCTGAGATAAGGACAGGGAGAGATCAGCATCATGGGCAAAACAGACTCGACACAGAAGAAAGGAAAGAAAAGTCTCTAATTTATTACACTACACTGCACACCCAGTGACAGTAGAGTCGGATAATGAGAAGTGCAACCAGAGCTTAAAGCACCTTCCCTCACCCCTCCCTTCTTAGCAGACTTCACTTCAGTCATGATTTCACTCCCTTCTTCCGCCCACATTGTAGCACAGGGAGGGGCAGGGAATGGGGTTTTGGTCAATTCCTCACAAGTTGTTTTCCTTCTTAGGGATGGTGTGTGTGGGCCGGTGCGGGGGGGAGGGGGCGTTCTGCACACCCTTCCCCTGCTGTGACCATTGCTGATGGGCTTGCCTTGGTCAGCAACGACTCCAGCCTTGAGCCGGTTGGTGATTGCTGTCTCTTGGGCCTGCAGAGAGCTTCTGGCTACTTCTTGAAGAATCTGCCCCTGCACCCTAACCTTCTCTACCAGAACCCAGCCATGCAAAACACAGATTACCTGCTTTGCTTTTGGTTTTGGTTTGTGGGCAAGGTTTTGGTAGTGGGGGGACTACAGGGATGGTTTCTGCAAGAAGGTGCTAGAAACTTCCCCTAGGCCTGACATAGCCCATACCAGCCAGCTCCAAGATGGACCCACTGCTGGCCAAGGCCGAGCCAATCAGTGACAGTGGTAGCTCTTGTGTGATAACATATTTAAGAAAGAAAAAAACCCCACTAAAATAGCGGCAGTTTTTACAGCCAGAGAGACGGATGAGAAGATCTGAGAAACTTTGCAGACAAAAAGGTCACTGAAGAAAGAATGAGAGGAGGTGCTCCAGTGACTGGAGTAGAGATTCTCCGGCAACTTGTGGTGAAGGCTGTGGTGAAGACCGTGGTGAAGACCATGTTGAAGCAGGCTGTTCCCCTGCAGCCCATGGATAATGATGGGGAGTAGAGATTTGACCTGCAGCCCATGGAGGAACCCATGGTGGAGCAGTTACAGACGCATGAAGGACAATGTGACCCGGTGGGATATCCACACTGAAGCAAGCTTCTGGAAGGACCTGTGGCCCCATAGACAGAGGAGTCCACGCTGGAGCAGTTTTGTTGGAAGGAGTTATGGCCCCATGGGGGACCCATATGGGAGCAATCTGGTCCTGAAGGTCTTCACCCCATGGAAGGGAGCCTCACTGTGGCAGTTCATGAAGAACTGAAGCCCCTATGGGAAGAACTCCTGGAGAAGTTGGTAGAGGACTGTATTCCGTGGGAGGGACCCCACACAGGAGCGGGGAAAGAGTATGAGGATTCCTCTTCCTGAGGAGGAAGGAGTGGCAGAGACAGTTTGTGATGAACTGACCATAACACCCATTTCCTCTCCCACTCTGCTACCTGGGGAGAGGAGGTAGAGACTTCATAAGCAAAGATGAGCATGGGAAAAAGAGAGGAATAGAAGGAAATGTTTTAAGGTTTGGTTTTATGTCTCATTAGTCTACTCTGATTTGTTTGGTAGTAAATTAGGCAAATTTTATTCTTTGTTGAGTCTGTTTTGCCCATTACAGAAATTGGTGAATGATCTCTCCCTGTCCTTATCTCAACCCACAAGCATTTTGTTATTTTTTTTCTCCCCTGTCCAGCTGAGAGGAGTGATATAGTGGCTTTGGTGGGCATCTGGTCTCCAGTCAGGCTCAGCCAAACACAACTTTGTGTCTTTAGCATCCCTTGTATCCTACTTCTTTCTCTTCTGCATCCTTTCTGAATAATTATCCATCAGTAATCTTGCAGCTGTACGTACAAATACATACGCATATCCACATATCTATGGTCTAGACTTGGTCTCTATATTTACAGACCTCATTTAGTGTTTGCCATAGACCAGCTCTGTGAGGTTGGACTAGGCCTACAAAAGCTCCTTCTAGCTAGCATTTCTGTGATTTTTACATTGCCATATGTGTCACTATACTCAGTTTTCATCTTGCAGGTATCACTTCGTCCAGTATTTCCTGGTAGAAAAGTCCAGCAGTTAATATTTTTCATGTGAACAATCCAACTTTCTTAGTCAGGGTGCTTATTCATTCCAAATCCAGTTAAATGGAGAAGACAAAATTGAATCTATTTGCAGTACGTCGAAACATTTTTTTACTGTGACATCTGACTACTTCTCAGCTTTTTAATTTATTCATCCTCACAATTAAATTTTGGAGGTAGAAAATCTGTGTTAACTGTATTATACCGCTAAGAAATGGAAATGCAGAGATAATGAGGACTTAGGGGCCTGCATTTGATCCTTAGATCCTCAGAGATACTTTTTAGCTGTTGCCAGCCCTGGAAATGAGTATATTTCTGTTCCGTTAAAGCTTATAGTTTAAACGTGGAGCAGATCTGAAAAACAGGCCTGAAGCAACCTTTCCTGTCTCCCTGGACCATGCTTTCATCTCTAGGCTCTGCTGTACCTTGTATATGAAATTATTATTAATAGGAAGTGTCTGGAGTTTGATTATTCTCACTGTTGCCTTTCTGTATCCTGAGGAATTATTTCAGTTTATTGTGTAGAGAGACAACTTCAAATATATCGATGGATCCACCCACACTGAAGGATCCCTGTGAGCAATAGGTATGGATTAAAAATCCAGTGAGAAAAAAATGAAGAAGTAGGGGGGGTTGTGTGTAAGATAAAACATTTTTATGTACTGAACCTTGATAAAATTGTGTCCTTTTCTTACCACCTTATACTTTGTAATGGAAAGGAATAGGCTGGTGGCAAAATCTGTCTCCAGAATAGGGAATTTTGTTTTGAATTGCAGTTTACGAGATAGTGCCTAAGTCACCTGCCTCAGTGTGCATGTGTGTGTGTGTGTGGGGGGGGGGGGGAGAGCGGGGTATCACTGTTTATTTACTTTTGCTTATTCTTTAATGAAATCCAGTTCTTCAGACCTTTGCTTTACCCCTGTTTTTTAGGAAGTTTTTCTACTTCCTGACCTTTGTTACCTACCTTAGGTTCCCTTAGTGGTTTTCACTGTAGGTACTTGAGCTTTATTTGAACTGCTGGTATCTGAGCTTTGTTTCAATTACTAACCAGAAAAGATCACATACCTTTAACTTTTCAGTTTACATTATATTTTAGAACTGTCACAAAATTTGTTTTCAATGCTGTTAACAATATGGTAAATCTCAAGAGAAATCTGCACAGGTCAACAATTCAATATGCATTATGCAGAAGGAAAAAAACTTTTGTCATAATCAGTTTATGTGGTGAAAAGAGATTTGCAGAGCTGGTAGTGCAAGTTTTGTTTGTAAAACCCTCTTGTCTTCTGTGAAGCTTTGAAAGAAAATCATTATTTGGTGGAAAAGACATTTGCTCTGACAAATTTCAAAAGTGTAGACACGTATCTTAAATATCAATTTGGGAATAGTCCCTGGTCGAGGGAAGAAGTTTTGTGTTGGGTCAGCGCTTTCCTTGCTCTTATGTAGGACTGTGGCCCACCAGACTTTTCATGAAAGTCTGTTCTGGCCAGGTCAGGGAACTTCAGATCAGTCAGGCCCTAGCTGTTGAGGACAGGAAAAACTGACACTGAGAAGTAGTTTAGGTCTATGAAATAGACAATTTCAGTACTGATAGGACGTTTAAAAGTTGGAGAGGGTTAACTTTAAGGATAAAAGGTTTTGAATTGGTTTCATAGCTTTCAGAATGAAATTGATGCACAAGAAAATAATATAAATAATCATAAGAATATATAATAATCATATAATATATAATAATCATAAGAAAATAATATACCCATAAACAATTTTTTTTACAGAGACTTTGATGAAAAATACAGTGTGTATATCTCAAGCCTGATTTGAACCACAAGTCATAAGTTGTCTAATTCGAGCACAGAAACAAAGTTTTGAATTAATATTGTTATAATTACTTTGGCAAGGATATAAATCTGAAATCTGTCTGAGTTCTGTAGGATTTACTTATTTCTCAGGGGATTAATTTTGCACAATAAACATTTGAGCATGGAATAAGTTAATAAAATTAAAATAGTATAACAGTAATATTTTCAAAGATCACAAACCCAAGCTTTTAAATTTTCTTTCAGGGAAAAAATATTTCCATTAATACATTCAAAAATATTAAAATACCATTAAAAACAAATATGGAAACTGAGGAAACCATTGTACATCTAATGGTTTGTCTTTCATTTTGTGTCACTTCTATGGATGTTTACCCATGATCAGTGCTTTTCTTCATTTGTTGTCTTCAGTTTTTTGTTACCAGTTAATATAACAGTATCTTCTAAATATGCCTTCTGTATGTGGCTGGTGTGGGATTTTTCTTACAAAGATTTGTAAACCAATTTGCAAGTATTAACTGTGAAGAACAGTAAAAGAATACGCACTAGCAGCTTTGGTAGTGCTCTTTGCAGATTAAGTATGTTTGCCGCCAAAAGCAAGGTTTTAGATGCTGTGAAAGACAACTGAAATTGCAACCTTACTGAGTGAATGGATTATTGCTTGAAAAGCAGAAAGAATTACACTGAGTTTTCTCTTCTGTAGTTTTATGTAGTTATCTTTTTGCTTACATTATCATGGAGATGATAAGTGGGCACATATGCTGAAAAAGACACACATGCTTCACTGTGAATAACGAGGATGCAACATGTGTGCTTTTCCATAGGGAGTGAAAATAAATATTTGGGTACATTCTGCTAAGGCCAACCTTTCTCATTTCAGCCTTTTTTTCAGCTTATCAGCTTCACTGCTTGTTCTATATCCTTTCTGCTTGAGGATATTTACTCCGTTTCTTTCTGTCTTAGGCATACATCCTTGTGAGTATCTGTGCACATGTATCTATACAGGAAATATGATCATGTCACTCTTTCTAGGGATAGTCATGTGCTAAATCAGTCCCTACAAGTACTGAGAGGAAGATATAAAGAGGCAAAGAGTATTTTCTCCATTGTTCTTCAGCATCTTATTTTTCCTGCTTTGCTTCTCTCTTCAGAAGCTGGCTTGGAGATGCAGTAGGTGGTCAAGTGTTTTACAAACAGTTAAAACCATTTAACCATCATGTTAAAACCACTGAGTGATACAGCTGTATCCTAATTTATTATTTATTTTAGCATTATATGACCATCTTTTCTTTCAAATTGAGGAATGAGGAAAAACATAAAAGCTAAAGAAAAATAATGAATGGAATTAATTGAGGTTTTCATTTTATAGAGATTTCTGTAGAATAATTTCCCAAGAAATACCTTACTACTTGAACGTTTAAGTGTTAATTGAACACACTTAGAAAAATGCATTGTATGGAACATTCCTGCTGTAAAAAATTGGATGCCATGTCCTAAAAGCTGGTGCTTCTGAATTAGATTATGCTCTCAGAAGCTCTCACCATCAATAAAATCTTGAAGAGCTGAGTCTGCTGCACCTAGTCTGTGCAGTGGACTTGAGCCGGGTATGTGCATATGATTTGAGGGTTATTCAAAACAGTGGGGTATCAGTACAATGTGTTATATACAGAATGGTCTTTATGAGAGTTTTTAAGGGGTCTAATGCACTGTGCATTGATTTCTTTTAAATGTCTTTATTTTCTGTGTGATGGTTCAACAGCAGCAGATGATGAGTGGGTGACATACAATGTCAAAAAATAAGAAATGACACAAAGATCAGCTAGCCTGGGTGATTAGTACTTGAAAGGATAAATGTTATTAGTATATTTAAGATTTAAAAACAGATGGTACAGGGTTGAGCCGAAGGAGATTGGAAAAACACAGTTGGCAAGCAATGTCTCTCTTTATTTTGGTTAATAAGACTTTTGAGATTGCACATGCTATTGCAGAGCTCAGTTTGGTTACATGAGAAGTGTAGAAGATGGATAAGGTTAAGCTTTTGCACACACTGGACTTACTCCTCAGCTGTCTCCACAGAGGCCTGGAGATAGATACCCTGCTCTCTTCCTCAGCCCAAATCCTCTTCCCAGTCCCTCCCCCAATTCCTTCCAGTCCCTCTTCCCAGTCTGCAGCAGAAATTAGAGCCAAACGGTGATTGCATTTGCATTCCCTTGCCTAATGAGCAGGCTTATGGGATCACAGGACTTTCCCAAGATTTCCTGGTCATGCATTTTTCCCTGCCCAAAATGGAAACCCACAGAGGCAATTCAGGGAGTAATGGCAGGAAGGAGAAATGGCAGTTGGCTGCTCCAGGATCTTCTCTCACTCCCTGAAGCACTTTGGTTCTTGTTCTGTAATATGGGCCACAATTTTCCCAGACTTGTAGTCAGTGCTTTTGTTCTAGGCTTTCTATAATGGTCAGTAGGACAAGCAGTCTTTCAAAATGTATTTTTAAATTCTTAATAGCATGGAAATGTAAGAAACACTGTGAGAGCAATAGTTTCTGTAATTCTGTAGGAATCCATTCTTTAAGATATTCATTGCTCAAATAATCTGTTTCATTCTCGTACCCACCTCACATAGGGCTATGTTCCTGAGTCTGAGTAGCAGTTTATTTTCAGTCATTTCTCATTACTAATGATCTCCTGCAAAGTCATTGCCATATTTCCCTTCTTAGAGTGCTGATGATCTTCATCGTTTTAGTATTTTGAAGTCCAGTAGTCAAACCTCTGGGTCCAGATACATGAGTAGCTTTTGGCCAGCTTAATAAAAATGTTGGAAATTTATTTGTGTCCACAATGTTGATATTTTATTAAATGTATTTAGCTAGAATAAAAGAAATCTGTCCTTCAGAAACCTGACCATTAGTATGATAGAAATATAATAGCAGAGTAGCAGTGATAAAATTCGAGAATAAATTGAAGTATATTATTTATTTGGGTATATGTTGATGGAAGGATACCAGTTGGTTGGAAGACTGGCAGAAGGTGAAGTCACAGAATAATGTGATTGTACTACTTGCAGCGCACCTATGTTTAAGGATTATTAAAATCAAATAAGGATTAATACCAGAGCTGAGATTGTGAGAGAGACTCAAACACAAGCAGTAACAAAGCTGAAGTTAAACTAATTAAAAACTGGTCTAAAGTTTCCCGATTAGAGTGTGTTTTCATTCATATGATCAAGGACAGCGAAATATTCATGTGCTTCTGTTGTGGTTTAGCCCCAGCTGTCAGCTGAAGACCACACAGCTGTTCACTCACTCCTTCCTGACAGGATGGGGAAGAGAGTCAGAAGAAGGAAAGTGAGAGAACTCATGGTTTGAAATAAAGACAATTTAATAGGTAAAGTAAAACCCCCACACACCAGCAAAGCAAACCAAGAAATTCATTCTCCACTTCCCATGGGCAGGCAGGTGTTCAGCAGGAAAGCAGGGTTCCATCACGCATAGTGGTTACTTGGGCAGAAAAATGCTATCACTCTGAATGCCTACCCTTTCCTCCTTCTTCCCCGAGCTTTATATACTGTGAAGGACATTATATAGTATGAAATATCCCTTTAGTCAGTTGGGGTCAGCTGCTCCAGTTGTCTCTGCTCCCAACTCCTTGTGCATCACCAGCCTACTTGCTGGTAGGATGGGGAGAGAAACAGAAAAGGCCTTGGCTCTAAGCACTGCTCAGCAATAACAAAAACATCACTTTATTATCAATATTTTCAGCACAAATCAAAAGCACAGCCTCATACCAGTTACTATGAAGAAAATTAACTCTATCGTAACCAAAACCAGTACTCGTCCCATGTATAAGGAAAGAGAAAGCAGCAGTGCTTAAAAAGAGCTCTCGGAGGGATTGTGTGAATTTTTGTTTCTGCTGAAGTAGAGAATTATTACACATTCTGTCTGTAATTCCTCCATATTTTGTTTTTTAAAATATTTTACCAAACTTACAGTTGTAACTTAAAAACTGGCATGTTCTAAGTAGCTTTTGAAATTTTATTTATTATTATTGAAGTACTTAGAGCAATCGCTTAAAGAGATCCAGTGATTTCTATAGTGATGTATTAAGCATGATCCTCTTCCAGACTGTGAAGGAGGTGACTCAGAGATAGGATTCTCATATTGTTCTAGATGCCCCTTGGTCCTAAATGAAGAAGCATGAGATTCCTTATAGGTCCTCTTTCTCACCTTCTAGCTCAATGTGTTTCAGATGTTTCAGATACCTGTGAGAGTCTAAAGCAGTAGTAATAGTCTTATTCCTTAAAGCACTCTCTTGTTAGTGGTACCAAGTTCAGATCAAAACCTGGTTCACTTACATAGATTTAGCTCAATGGTATGACTTGATTTTCTTCACATATCAAAATCTGTTTGGATCCACCGTATTGCTTGCAGCTTGTCAATTTCTATTGAAATTATGTTGCATAGCTAAACAAAAATTATATTTGTTCTCCCATTATTCAAAACTATTTGTCATGGTTTAACCCCAGCCAGCAGCTAAGCACCATGCAGCTGCTTGCTTATATCTTCCCCACCAAGGGAATGGGGAGGACAATGGAAAAAATGGAAAAAACCCTTGTGGCTTGAGATAAAGACAGTTTGATAGGATAGTGCAGGTAAAGAATACTAATAGCAGTAACTATAATAATAAGCAGCAACAACAATGATACAAGTGATGCACAAATGCAATTGCTCACCGCAAGGGAAAGGGAAAGGGAAAGGGACAGGGAAAGGGAAAGGGAAAGGGAAAGGGAAAGGGAAAGGGAAAGGGAAAGGGAAAGGGAAAGGGAAAGGGAAAGGGAAAGAAAAAGCAACCCAATGCTCAGTCTGTTTCCAAGCCGAAATCCTGCCTCCTGGCTTGCTTCCCTTTGGCCAACCCAGGTCAGTTGTCCTGGCTGTGCTGTCCCAGCTCCTTGTGCAGCTGGCTGGAGGTGGGAAGCTGAAAAGTCCCTGACTTAGTGTAAGCACAACAATGACTTAACAACAAACAAAAATCATCAGTGTGTTATCAACATTATTTTTATTCTAAATTCAAAGCACAGCACTGCATCAGCTACTAGGAAGGAAATTAACTCTATCTCAGCTGAAACAAAGACATTATTTTATAAGCAGAAACAATTCATAGTTGATTGGGTTACTAGCAGAATAACACCGAGTTTTATTTTTTTTATGCTTTTGTACATGTATAGAACTGGAATCTCAGGTTTTTAAATATATAGCTATGACTAAATGATCCTTCCTGGTATTAAATAAACTGTATTTAGTAATAACAAAATTAAAATCTCGTTTTGAAAATTCAACACAATTCTTTTTCATGGAAATTTTGGTTGTTGTGTGCTGATTACTCATATTTCAATATTTAATTTGACATTAATTTGTGTTTTCAATCACTTTGTCTTAAGGGAATGAACAAATTATTATGAATGGTACATGTTTTATTCTCACTTAGAGAAGTTCATTGAACTTTAATCAGTGAATTTTCAGATATTTATGGTGCTACCCCAGTAGTGTTTGAGTAAGAATAGTAATTTTAAAATAACACCATTCTGCCCTGTCTCATCCACATGCCTCATCACACATGAAATATAAAGTATCTGAATTCTTTGCAACAACATCCTTACAGGTTATTCAAAATAGAGAAATGATAATGACAGCAATAGCTAATATATAAATCATGGTGTAGTGGCAATCAGTCTGTTTGTTTGGGTTATTTCCCTGAACACAACACTAAGAATAGTATGTGCACAGGTTAGATTATTAATACTTTCTACTCAGATATCTGATATCCATGCAAACTTTAATCATGTTATACTGTTGCTATCATTACTACTTGCTTAATATAATGTACTAAAGAGAAAGTGTTTGATCCCATTTATATAATATGTATCAGGGCTGCAACACCTCCATATAGGCAAATAACATTCTAGCTGTTATCTAAGGCATATATGAAATGCTTGTGATCTACTAAGCAATTACACTATAATTAAAGTATCTGTAGGCATTATTCTTAATTTTTGATCATCCACCTAAATTGTAAACAAATGAATTGCTGTTTAATCTGGTCACTGACAGATTTAGATCTGACTCTTGCAAGTAAAATCCCAGAACACTCATTGGAACTGTCTAAGTCAGAAAAATTAGACATTTAATTGGTATCAGCTATGTGACTAGGATGGTGTGTTGCCTTTATGCATTTTTTTAAAATCAAAAACAAATACAAATACATCTTCCTCCCAACTGACACTGCATTTAGATTTATTCACACAGTGTATTGGAAATGTCATCCTGTCTTGTCTGGGAAAATTCTGAAAACCTAGAGTATTCCTACCATATGTATCTCTCAAGTATATGTAGAAGTGCACAAACTGGGTAGAAACAGAACAGTTTTTGTTTCATCTATCAATCTGACATTATCTTTAAATTTGCATCTTTTATATCCTAATTAGGCTGAGCCCCCCTATTGCTTGGCACTGTTGAAATCTTGACAGAACTGGTGAATTCCATTAGCCTAGGTACCTGAAGGGCTTGTGAACAGGGGTATGCCTCAAGGAAACACACAGGCAAGAGGTCTTGTGCTACCCATACTACAACTGGTCATGTTTACCAACTGCAATCCAAAAGCTGCCTAGGCATTAAGGTGGCTCTGCTGAGGGAAGATGTTTTAGTTTAGGCCTATGGCCATGCTAAAATGGATCTATAGCTTCCAGGCCACAGCTGCCTTGTGTCTGTGAGCTCAGAGGTCTGACAGAGGACCTCTCAGATGTCTAAGGCAAATGTGTGGGGTAGATTTATGTATGTTTCTTTGGATCCTGCAGAGAAGAGAGGCATTCTGTTAGATAAGCATACAATGCTTATCCCCAAATAAAACACAGACGGGGAGAAAAATATAACCTCTTAGTTCAGTTCTGATCACTCTAAGGCCCAAACTGAAATCCCTCAATTTCTTGGGATGATTCATACTTCTTATTGCCAAATTCATACTCCTCATTGCCAAACTCATGCTCCTCACTGCCAAGTTAGAGGGCAAAGTTGTATCTGGGCAGGGTCTCTCAGCTCTTTTCCTTGAAACTGTTCCATTTAGTGGTGGGCTAATTGCACAGAGAAAAAACAATTCAGTGATATAACATTTAGAATTGCTGGTGTGGTGTGTTGGGTATTTCACACAAAGTGGGACATCTTCACTTAGAGATAATGAGTAAATTCCAACCTGGAATAATTTAGAGCTTTTAATAATCTGCACGCTTCTTCCTATGACATGCAAGAGTTGCAAGCAGGAATTTAAAAGAAAAAGGCGCTAGAAACCCAACTGTGATTTTCTATGTTAGTACACAGCTTACCAGCTCTCTTTCAATTTTAATGAAAAAAAAATACCGCATATGATTTTAGGAAAACTTTAGAAGTTCAGCTGTTATTTCCCTACCACATGTTTATATAGCTGAGTGGTAAATCTGTTTCTTTCCGTTATGCTAACTCTAGTTAATTACCCAGGGTTAAATCCCTCTATAGATGTTTTAACTTATATCAGCTTAGCATTTTGCCCCAAGGCTTTCATGCAAATTTTCAGGGTTTTGAGAACATTACGGGACTTGACTAAAAGCTCAACTTAGTCTTTATTAATCGGTTTAATAGCAAATACCTCCAGGAATGTTTGCCTTAAAACACTTCAGTACAAAAAACTCTAGCAACCAACATGACAGGCTCAGTTCTACAGTCTTTAAATTGTTAACCATGTCATTCCTATTGCCTTTCATAACATAAGGTCAGCACGATCAACTCCTTTGTGAAATTGTCCATGAATGTAAAGTACCTGACACTTCTGACATGTTCAAACTCTTCTATGAAGCTCAATACCCTGCAGCACCACTTAAATCTTGAGACCTGTCATTCTTTTAATCTCTTTCCCACCATCAGGAAAGTGTTCTTCAAATGGTAGTGTGGCTAATTCACAAGTTTCAAATGCAGCTTTGAAACACACAACAGATTGGACCTAAATAGAACAGTGAATGCTGAATGGAAGAAAAGAAATATTTCCTTTTGGTTGAAGGTTGAAAAAGAAAAAAAGAACCATAGTTTCACGGGAAAAATGCTCTCAGGTGTCGTTTGATCACAGACCTAAGGTACTGTTACAAAATGATGTAGAAGTATCTCAGACAAAAAGATTTATCTGACTCTAGTTACATCCTTAGACCTGAAAGAAGGGGAAGTATTATTAAAACAAAAATGGCATAGTTTCACACGATTCAGCCCAACTAAAAATTCTTTTTCCACTGGCATGATTCCATGCAGTCCTTTTCTCCTATGACATGCATTCATAGCTTTTTAGACATGAGAAAGTCATCTATTTATGCTAAGCAGACATGACTCTGCAAGACCACCATATAGTGTTTATAAAATGTATTGTGAATTAAGCATCTGTTAAAGCAGGAAATCTGCAAGAAGAACTTGAAGAGTCCTGGTTAGAAGAAAGTGAGGTTTCCTTTTCTTTCCTAATGTGTAGTGGTTGTCTGCTCTTAAAGGACAGAGGAGATCAGCATGTTCTGATAAAACAGATTTTTGAAAAAACATTAATTTGTAGAATCCCAAAAAGCTACAATCTAAACTTCTAGTAAGGCAAGAGCAGGAATGAACTCTGTCTAGCAAGTTTAATTGATGGCAACAGAAAAATACAGCTCAAGCAACACAACTGGCATTAGCACCAATCCAGTCACCCTTAGAAACAGACCCCATATTTCTTTACATAGATTTGATCTGTCTTCTTGGTGCAGGGTATGAGTAAACACCCGGTTTTGGTGCTGCAACCTATAACTGACCTTTTATAAGAGGCTGAACTTCAGAGGAAATGAATGCACTTACAGGTGAAATTGTCACAAAGAGTCAATAAATGAATTTTTAATGGTGGAAAAAACTCAGAATATGCACTATACTGTAGGAAAAGTACTCTTATTATTTACAAAGTGTGAGGCTGCGTGTATTTTTTTGACAATTTTTTTATGATCATACAATTTGGCAGTACAATCGTTATACAGGAAAGATAGGATTACTAAACTCTAGGAGGACAAGAGCAGCATGTTTCATTTTGAGAAAAAAACCTTGTCAAAGGGTCAAGTGCAGCTTAACTGCAAAATTCATATATAGATAAACTGTCCAATTGCGGATTTCTAGTGATAGAAGAGTAAATTGGCTTGATGCAGTCATAATCCACCTTTGGTTTTCTGCTTCCACAGGAAAAAAAAACCTTGTACAGGAGGTATAGGTGTCCATGAGGAAATTCAGATTGATGTGCATATCCACAAAAGAAATAAGCCATCCCTTCATGTATTCAGTGATCATCCAAAGAAGATGCTTACCAGACTGGGTTTTTATTCAGAATTTTAGTTTCAACCACTTCTGTGTTACAGAAATAACACAGGGACTTGATAACTATGTAGTTTTCCCATATTTTAGACTTTAATAAGATGATTACAAGCACCTTATTTTCAAGCTGTGAAATTTATTGCTGAAGGGACCTTTTGGGTCATATAGTCCAACTCATGCTCCTTCACTAACTGCTTATGGAGCGAACAGGCAAGGAAGAAGATATGATCTAAGTTAAGCAAATTCAATAGGAATATTAGTTAAGTTTGGAAGCAGAAAAGGAACTAATCCATTAAAGCATCCATTTGTAAATATCATCATGTTTCTTAAGATTTTTTTACAGATAGAAAAGCACAGCTGTCTGCCCCTTGTGGGCTGCACACTATGGAGAGGAAAATCTGCCTTTTAATAACAGGAAGAGGAAACAGGTAGTTCTCAGCTTTTTGTGTCATGAGAGAAGTGAAAAGAGAGGAGAGGTTTCATTACTGGCTTCACTTTTAGCCAAGAAGATGAGGTTCTTCAAATAGCCATGAATTGCTAAATAGTCTAGAATTGTGTTTTCTTAGTTTGTGTTTTACTTTTGTAGTTGTTTCCACTACAGGACACACATTACAGTCCAAACTTCATGAGAGCTAAATTCTTTTGCTCTATATATTAATGAATATTTAAATTTTCTCAGTAACCTGACATCATGCAGTGCCATTCTCACAGCAGCAGAACAAATACAATTAGGGTGCATTGATGACTCCTGAAGGACAGGCAACACAGGTCTAGAAGACCAAACAACCCACAGACCACTTCTCCACTAAACTGTTGCAATCTGCCTTCAAGCTTTTAAATTGACTGTGCTAGAGTTGTGGAGGGAAGACTCTCCTTTAGTCAAATGGGATTGTTAGAGGGTGACTGATTTTTTTGGAGGGATGATGCAATAGTTCCAAGGTTTTTATGCATCCTTCAGTACTTGTATGACTGTTACCCTTCAGGAAGAGAGGGTATTTTTAAACTTGGGTATCTGATACTTAACTATATGATAAAAACAGAGAAAAGCAATGAGAGAAAGCAAGCTAGCGTTCTCCTGTTCTAAGCACATCCAGACTATTTTCTTGAAACTGCAAACATTACTGATATTTGAAGATTCATTCAATGCTATATACATTGCATTGTTTAGAATTTTTCTGTATTTAAAGTATATTACAAAATCACAGAATCACAGAAGGGGCCTCTGGAGCTCATCTAGTCCGACCCTCCTTGCCAGAGCAGCGCCACCTAGAGCAGGTTGCACAGGACAGAGTCCCGGTGGGTTTTGACTGTCATCAGAGACAGAAACTACAACCTCTCTGGGAAGCCTGCCTCGTTGCTTTTCCACCCTCACAGTAAAGAAGTTCCTCCTCATGTCCATGTGGAACTTCCTATATTCAAGTTTATGCCCATTGCCTCTTGTCCTGTCACTGGGTACTAATGGAAAAAAGACTGACCTCCTGACCCCTACCCTTCAGTAGATAAGATCCCCCCTCAGTCTCTCTAGGCTAAAAGGTCCCCAAACCCTTCATAAGAGAGATGTTTTAGTCCCCTCATCATCTTTGTAGCCCTTTTTTGTATTGCCTTCAGTAGATCCCTGTCCTTGAACCAGGGAGCCCAGAACTGCATGCAGTATTCCAGATAAGGCCTCACCAGTGCAGAGTAGAGGGGAAGGAGAACCACGTTTTTTGATTCACCCCAGGATACCATGGGCTTTCTTGGCAATGAGAGCACACTTCTGGCTCATGGTTAACCTGTTGTCTATCAGGACTCCCAAGTCTTTTTCCACAGAGCTGCTTCCCAGCAGGTCAGCCCCTAACCTGTACTGGTACATGGGGTTATTCCTCCCTAGGTGAAGGACCCAATACTTGCCCTTGTTGAATTTAGCTCATTTACAGTTAGCAATTTAAAGAGCAGATAAAATAATGATAGAAATCATTTGAACAGAAACTGTAGTCTTAAAGGTGTTCATAACCTGATCGCCTTCTATGACAAGGTGAACCTCTTAATGGATGTGGATGTGGTCTACCTGGACTTCAGTAAAGCCTTTGACATGATTTCTCACAGCATTCTGATTAAGAAGCTGGCTGCCACTGGCCTAGGCAGGTGGACCCTCAGCTGGGTTAAAAACTGGCTGGTGGTGGCAAATGGAACAAAATCCAGCTGGAGGCCAGTCACGAGTGGCATCCCCCAGTCCTGGGTCCAGTTTTGTTCAATATCTTTATCAATGACCTGGATGAAGGGATTGAATGCTCCCTCAATAAGTTTGCAGGTGACACTAAGCTGGGAGGAAGTGTTGATCTGCCTGAGGGTAGGGAGGCTCTTCAGAGGGATCTGAACAGACTGGACCTATGGGCTGAGACCAATGGGATGAGGTTTAACAATGCCAAGTGTAGAGTGCTGCACCTGGGACATAACAACCCCACGCAGTGCTACAGGCATGGGGGAGACTGGCTGGAGAGCTGTCAGGCAGAGAAGGACCTGGGGGTGTTGGTTGGCTGCAGACCGAATATGAGCCAGCTGTGTGCCCAGGTGGCCAGGAAATCCAATGGCATCCTGGCTTGTATCAAAAACAGTGTGGCCAGTAGGTCTGGGGAGGTGACTGTGCCCCTGTACTCGGCATTGGTGAGGCCACACCTTGAGTACTGTGTCCAGTTCTGGGCTGCTCACCATCAGAACGAGCGAGTCCAGAGAAGGGCAGCCAGGCTGGTGAAGGGGCTGGAGGGCAAATCATATGAGGGGCGGCTGAGGGAGCTGGGGATGTTTAGCCTGGAGAAGAGGAGGCTGAGGGTAGACCTTATCACTGCCTACAACTACCTGAAGGGAGGTTGTAGACAGGTGGGCGATGGTCTCTTCAGCCATGTGACAGGAGATAGGACAAGGGGAAATGGCACAAGGCAGGTCCAGGGCAGGTTCAGATTAGATATTAGAAAAAAACTTTTTACTGAAAGAGTTTTTGGGGCCTGGAACAGGCTGCCCAGGGAGGGGGTTGAGTCACCTTCCCTGGATGTGTTTTAAAAAAGGGTAGGTGAGGTACTTAGGGATATGGGTTACTATAGGACAGAAACAGTTGGACTTGATGATCTTAAAGGTCTTTTCCAAGCTTGTGATTCTGTGATTTTTCCAACCTGTGCTGGGTGCAGTAGATCGCTCCCCCTTTTCTTTGAAAAACTTTTAAGGAACAATGTCTACAAAATTACCAAGGTCAGTTAAATTTGATGAGGAAAATAACAAAAATTAACCTGGATGATTTTGCTGGAAGAGATTACAAAGAGGTCACAGAATGCCTTCCAAAAGTGCACTGTATGTAGCAGAAGAGGGTTGGGAGATTGGGGAAGAGGAGAGGAGCAATAAGCATCTGGAGAATGTGCATTATCCAAGCAACACAACTGGACCTTGGAGAGGATATGAGTCTTCATTGTGCTGGCAAGATCTGTGTGTGGCACATCCAGCAACAGCTGCTAAAGGTGCATCTACTGCCAGATGACACCACGGTCTAAGGAAATTGAATGTATGGGGTAGGAGAATTACCGCAGGAGGGAAGCAAAACTGAGCAGCAGGAGAGTAGCTGTCTCTGTACCCTGTTCCAGGAATAAATATTGTTGTTAATGAGCTCATTCCTATGTCACTATTCCAGGGAATTAAGTGCTAATCCACCAATATTTGACCCTTCAACTGCACAATATTTTTGTAGAATTTTATTTTGAGAATTCTGATATAGTATTGGAGGGAGGCAGAGCTAAGGCATGGCTGTTGTGACTCACTGCCCCTCGGTGCTGCCTGCTTCTGCTTGCTGACCAGGGAGATTTTTGTTAACTTGATTCTGTAATGGGTAGACTGGACAGATGAAGGTGGTCTAAATGGACCACCCCAAATCCTGATGATTAGTGGCGGATTTACATGGGAACATGTAGATGAATACTTAGTTCGCTTCCACTATTCTGCAAATGCTGTAGGGGCTGCAGTTAAGTTCTGAAGAATGTTCCATGACTTTTCTCTTTTTGTTCCTAATTTAGTTTGTGAAGCAAGGACTGTACTTTGAATCATTCAAGTAGCAAAATCCAATGACTGATCAATGTTATGTTTTTGAACCTGAGGGATTGTCCCTTACAGTTTACGGTCTGACTGAAGGAGCAGCCATGTGTCACAAGGGTTACCATGATGTTCACTTGGCAGGCCTGTTTTTAACACATCCCCTTCATAACTTAGCTGAATTAAATCTGATTTCCAAGCATAATTATTCTCTTCAAAAGAGAATTAGAATCTAACCACTAGTGGAAAGTGGAAGAAATCAAAAGCTTGACTCTTCACACCCATCAATAAGTACTGATTATCCAAATAAAAGAGTGACTGAAATGAGAAGTAATTGGCTATGGAGGTCCCTGGCTTACTTGTTTATGCCAGTTCTGTGTCTTCTGAGATATTTATATGAATAATCCATAAAAACAATGTTAAACTTGTGCATTCTAACACCTGTAGGCCTTGGAAGAGATTCAGTTTTACTGGGATTTTTTTTTTAATCCTGGAGATTTTTTAACACATCCCCATAAAATCTGATAGGAAAGCAGTATTGGTAGCAGCTGGCCTACAGGATAGAATTGTCTGTAAATAATTGAATGGCAGAACCGGTAAAGCTCATAAAGATGGAAAAAGCAGGGATACATGGATTTGGGTTTTGTGCTGAAATTTACAACAGACAAAACTTTTGACCTGCTTTAATGAACAGCAAGAATGAGAGCAACAAAAGAGTGACTAAAGGGAAATAGATTAGAAATAAGAATAAGCAGAGCTTTATTCTCAGTTCTCAGTATGAAAATGTGCTTGCCAAGAAGGCTGTAAATTCACCAAAATATACACTTTAAGAAACAGTTTCTTCAGCAGAGATTACAGTCATCTTGTGGCTTCAGTTGTTCTCCATTTTATAAGTGCCATATTCTAATAACATTCTGTTTTTTTAACTAATATTTTTCTATTTACTGTTTAACTATTTTACTATTGACTCTTCGCTGGGCTAAAAACTGGCTGGATGACTGGGCCCAGAGAATGGTGGTGAATGGAGTTAAATCCAACTGGTGCCTGGTCACAAGTGGTGTTCACCAGGGGTCTGTACTGGGGCCCATCCTCTTTAATACCTTTACTGATGATTTGGATGAGGGAATTGAGAGCACCTTCAGTAAGTTTGCAGATGACACCAAGTTGGGGGGAAGTGTCGATCTGCTGGAGAGTAAGAAGGACCCCCAGAGGGACCTAGACAGGTTGAATCAATCGGCAGAGGACAATGGGATGAAGTTCCACATGGTGAAGTGCCAAGTCTTGCACTTTGATCATAACAACCCAAAGAAAGGCTACAAGTTTGGGGCAGGGTGGCTGGAATACTGCATAAAGAAAAAGGATCTGGGAATGTTAGTTGACACTAGACTGAACATGAGCCAGCAGTGTGCCCAGGTGGCCAAGAAGGCCAATGGCATCTTGGCTTGCATCAGGAATAGCATAGTCAGCAGGACCAGGGAGGTGATTATCCCCCTGTACTCAGTTCTGGTGAGGCTGCACCTTGAATGCTGTGTTCAGTTTTGGGCCCCTCACTACATGAAAGACATTGAGGTCCTGGAGCATGTCCAGAGGAGGACAATGAAGCTGGTGAAGGGTCTGGAACACAAATCTTACAAGGAGACTGAGGGAACTGGGACTGTTTAGCCTGGAGAAGAGGAGGCTCGGGGGAGACCTTATTGCTCTCTACAACTACCTGTGGTGAGCTGGGGATCAGCCTCTTCTTACACATAAGTAGTGATAGGACAAGAGGGAATGGCTGCAAGTTGTGCCAGGAGAGGTTCAGGTTAGAAATTAGGAGAAATTTCTTCTAAGGAAGAGTGGTCAGGCATTGGAATGGGTTGCCCAGGGAGGTGGTGGAGTCACAGTCCCTTGGAGTGTTCAAGAAAAGGTTAGATGAGGTACCTGGTTTAATGAGTAATACAGGTGGGAGGGAGACAGTTGGACTGGATGATCTTGGAGGTCTTTTCCAGCCTTAAAGATTCTGCGATTCTGTGATTCTGTGATTCTGTGATTTGAGCCTCATATACAAGAAGTTAAAGAACTTGTAATACCTTTAATTAATTTTCTGGATTTTATTAATATTACAAATATGGATGAAATTTGTCATGGACTGGGAAAAGGAGAGCAAGATCCTGTATCTGCATTCCAACAGCAGCTTTAGAAATCCTCTGTGTAGAAGATGACTGAAAAAAACATTAGAATAGAGAGAGTGTCTCTGAATGGTGGGGACACACCACCATTGGAAGAATACATGCTTGTTGTAGTGGTTTTGCATGGCTGGGTTCTTGTGAAGAAGGGGGACTGCAGGGGTGGCTTTTGCAAGAAGCAGCCAGAAGCTCTCTGCAGGCCCAAGAGAGTGAACACCCGCTGGTTCAAGGCTGGAGTCATTGCTGACCAAGGCCGAGCCCATCAGCGATGGTCACAGCGCCTCTGTGAATCACAATTAAGAGAAAAAAAAGCACTAGCAGCCACTTTTTGCCACCAGAGAAGGGAGTGAGAAGATAAAAGAAACTGTGCAGACACCAAGGCCAGTGAAGTGAGGGGAGGAGGCACCCCAGGCGCTGGAGAAAGATGCCCCAGCAGCCTGTGGAGAAACCCATGGTGGAGCAGGTGTGCCCTGTAGGCCATGGAAAAGGCCAAGACCCCATCTGCAGCCCGTGGAGAGGCCCCAGGTGGAGACATACAGAAGATGCTGTGACCCACGTTGAAGCAAGCCTCTGCCAGCACTTGCAGCCTGTGGAGAGAGAGAGAGACAGAGATGAGCAAGGGAGAGATTCGTGCCAGAGAAGGTTTGCTGTGGGGGAGGCTTGTGACTCCATGGGGGACCAGGCTGTAGCAGTTTGGGCCTGAGAGACTGAGAGACAGTCGATGATTTTATGACTGCAGTCCATAGAAATGCCTGCACTCTGGGGGAGCTGGTGAAGATATGAAGCCCCATAGGAAAGGACTCTGTTGGAGAAGTTCTTGAAGGACTGTCTCCCATGGGTGGGACCCCACACTGGAGCAGGGGAAGGGTGTGAGGAATGCCCCCTCAGCTAAGAAGGAAAACAACTTTTAAGGAACTGCCCGAAACCCCTGTTCCCCCATTCCCTGCCCCTCCTCATACCACTGTGGGGTGCTCTTTCTCCCAGTCTCTCAACAATAATGTTCTAATTCTTTTTGTTTCATTTGTCTTGCAATCAGTAATGGTCAGCTAACATTAGCCAAGACATGCAAAAATGCACTGTTGTAATTTCATGGTTCGGTGAACCAATGAAAAGGTTTAAGTTTCTTAAGTCAGTTGGTAATGAAGATCTCACAGAATCATAGAATTGTATGGATTGGAAGGGACCTCAAGAGATCATCGGGTAAAACCAAATGGCCTGATGCTATTGTGATAAGTGACATAAATTCTTAAATAGAATAGACATCCAAATCAATATGGCTTGATTGTATCAAGATATTTCACCAAGTACTGACATAATGTAGACTAACGTCAGATAACGTAAATTATTTTGGACCATCCCCGTATAATTTCCAGTGTTGTGAAGGAAAAATGTTGAGTTTCAAGAGTTAACTGAAGGACAAAATCAGAGATTAGATATTCTGAAACTAACCAGCTCATGAATTTCTTCTGCATTTTCAGTTTGGTAAATTTTGCATAGAGTAATGGGAACAGTGTGATACACGGGAGTTCTATACTTGCAATCTGTACCCAAACAATGGCGTATTCAAACTACATTCTTGTGCACCTGTAACTAGTGGAGATATAGCTGTTTGCCAGTGTCACTAATTCTTACTGCAGTACTTTATCCTCCTGTTCTGTTCACCAGTCTCTACCACATACTCACAAAATCACTTTCTCCCTCTCTTTTATCACTTCTTTAAAACATGCTGTGTTTTAAACTATCTATGTGGTCATCTTCAGCATCTTGAGACAGAAGTTCATGCATCAACTTATCTTAAGGCATGTTTGCCTGTGCTCCTACAGACCATTGAAACCTGGTGAATTGCACAAGTCCAATCCTTCCTCAGCACTAGTCTCATTACAACCCTACTTAGCAGCTCTAGTAAATTTGAGGATTACTACATTGCTGCCTGTCAGATGATCCATAGTAACTAAACCTGTCTGCAAGCTTGACCAAAAGTAGGTAAAATATGTCAACTTCAGTGCAAGGTCACTCAATGAAACTTTAAAGGACTTAATATCTTCTTTTTCCATGGGTGATATGCGCATGCACCACTTGCTGTGGCTTGGATAATGCACAGAAATGTGATTATGCATCTTGTTCTTAAAGCTGTTCTTGCAAATTTAAATATCTAGTGAGAATGAAAAAAAACTAGAAACTTTGGGGTTTGGTTGGTGGTTTGTTTGGGGTTTTTTTGGCTTGTTTGCAAAACAACAGGTTTTTTAATAACAAAAATTAAGTCCCTGCAATATTCATCTCTAGACTATGCGTATATTTTTTAGTCAGCCAAAGCAAGATACAGTCATACTAATATTCAGTAGTATGCCTCATAATATACTTTTTCTCTCAGGTATAAGTATTTCAGATAAAAGGATGACTCTTTTTGAGCATTTTGTTAAAACACGATCAATCCCTCACAGGAATGCTTTGAAGTCAAGCGTTTATGCTTAGTTAGATTTACAAATGTCTAACATAAATACATCAGTCCCCAAGATGTATGTTATGCTGCAACAAAATGATTAGTTATGAAATTGTGCATTAATAAAAACAGTTGGCTCTTTGTAGCTCAACTCCCTTTGGCCTCACTCTATATACAATAATGTCAAATAGCTCTCTGCAGTACTTTTGAATGAGTATAACTATACTCTAATCATAATATGTGAATTTATATTATGCATGAAAGGTCATGGCCTATGAGGAAGCCAGTTTCTGTTCATGCATGCACTGCTTAAGAGTTAGCACTTATGGAAGTGAGGCAAAAGGAAAAAATAAAACAGGCACTGCAAGGAGTGTGATCTAAAACCTTGATCCTGTAAAAAAAGCACATGTATAACAGGACATTTGGTGAATAATGGAAAATGTGCATAAAATACTCCCATAGATCAAGGAAAATATGTATTCCAATACCAAATAGAAGCCTGGATCTTGTAAACCTAGTGCAAAAAAAAGGCTGCTTCTTACCTCTATGAGATTGTTCATGTCAGACAGCAGAATTTACCTCCTTTATTGCTAATGTAAGAGACGGAAAGATTTACATTTGCATCTTTTATTCAAAATACATCAGAACATCGCGGAACTTGTAAAGAAATAGCAGACCCAAACAGGACAGTAATTTAAATATTCTGACATATTATAAATGGTGTGATTTTAAGAGAAGTATTACTCTTCTTTATTTGTCAGCTAAAAAATTTGTATCATGGATATTTCCAGTTTGGAAAAGGAAATAAACATTGAATGAATACACTGGGTTTTGACAGTGCTGTTTATTTACTAGCAATTCATTTGCAACTATTCTTGACTTCCACAAGCACTGAATAACAAAGGAGACAAAATCGCTATTTATGGCCATGGAAATTCAGTTCACAGAATTTATCAGGGTCAAGTCCCCAGGGGTTCTTCTTATTGCCTCCTCCTTCCTAACAATATGCTTTACTGTTTGTCATTCACAGGCCTTTGAAAAATACGCATGGGAAACCCTGGATAAAAATGGCCCCTTCATTTACCTTTATTTTCACCAGTGACATGAGCCTGTGTTTGGAATAAGGCCTATTACTATTTAAAAATTATTTGAAGTCTTGTTTATAATAATTTTTAATTACAGAGGAGTGGTTACACTCTAATGTATAAATACCAGTGCAACTTATCCTACTTTAAGTATCTCATTTTCAACTTCTTTCCCAGATACAATTAAAATATCTTCAAGTGCCACAGTTCTTATTGAATTAAATACATAGTTTCATGTCATCCAGAAATGTCATTCAGTATGATTTTGTAGCAGCACAGCTACATCTACTGTGCTAGATGTCCTGTCTCTGGAAACTTTCAAGATCAGGTTTGATGGTGCTCTGAGCAGCCTGATTTAGATGAAGATGCCCCTGCTTATTTCAGGGGTTTGGACTAGACCTTTAAAGGTCCCTTACAACCCAAACCATTCTATGATTCTTCAGGCTAGGAACAAACTTCGCCAGAGGACATCCAGAGGTGAGAATCTTCTGAGCAATCACCTGAGACCTAGAGAACAACTGCTCCTGGCAAAAGTCTAACCACTTGTGAAGGTTGAAGTGACAGGGAAGTTGCAACTCTTTGAAATATTATACTCCATTGGACAATGCGAGTAATCAAGCCCAAATTTTCACAGGTATCTGCAGGAGACATACATATCCTTATAAGAAGTAGTTTATATGGGGATCCTGAACCCAAAGTAGGCCTTGAAACTTTGTCTATCCTGGAGAAGAGACAACAATTTTTAGCCTAAACTCATATTGTTTAACAGAGAGCAGGTTGCTGTTTTTAGGTAGGTATGCAGAATAGGAGATGTGGCTTGCAGAAGTACCATAAGCTGGAAACTGGTGACTGTGCAGGAGCCAGCCACAAAGGAGATAGTGAAAATACTACTGATGGAGAAGCTACGGAGTAAGATTAGGTATTTTGTTGAAGAAAAAACACACTGGCTCAAGTAATTTGTCTAATCTACCTCCGGCTTCTCCTGGAGACATCAGTGTATTATTGTGGCTTGTTGTCACTCTCTGGGACTAAGCCTTTTTTTCCCAAATTCTGTTTCCCTAAGAAAACAAAGCTTTTTTTTTTCCAAAATTTTACCTCCTGCTTAAAAATTTTAACTGAGGGAGATCTACCTATCTCCCTTACCAGAAGCCTTCCTGTCTGTCTGTCATTTTCATAATGTTTTCCAGGTCTGCTAGTTTCCCAGTCATCCTCATCTCTTCTTCAGTTGAGTGGTATAAGATGGCTTTCATTATTTGGCCTGCTTCCAGCCTTACCACGCATCCGTTTTTAAGTTTTCATGTTCTCCCTGCATTTGCTCCCCATATCAACAGAACATCTCTTTTAGTGGTTTGTGAAACTCATACACCTCATTGAACTATCTGCCCCTGCAAGTCAGAGAGTAGGTCTGAGAGGTTGTCAGCCTTATACTATTGATACATATGTGCTTGTCAAATTTCCTTGCAAACATCAACTATAAAAGGAAATGTGTTCAAATGCTGAAATGAGAACAGAACTAAAAGAGAAATGAAATCGAGTCCTGAGGAGGAATAGTCATCCATATATTTCAAACAAGCTAACATGTAGAAAATACATTAACACTTTTTCACAGTTGAATGACTTTTCCCCTTTGAGGCCATATCTCAATCTAGTACTTATTCTACAACTGCATCAATTAAGCAGTAGAAGAATTTACTACACCATGTCCCAAGATTCAGCAGAGGCTGGGAGAGACAGGTGGTGGAAAAGTCACTTTAGTGGACACCGGAGGGCATTTTATCTTTTTTTAAATTGATTGCCAGGATAGATCCTAAGTGTTAAGGAAACACCTGCCTTTCATGCTTCTTAGGAAAATTCAACCCACTGTAGTACTGAAATGGAATGTATGATTTAGTGAAGAGAATTATGGGGTTTGCAGTATAGTGATAAAGAGAGTCTGAAAAAAATCAGTGGGCAAGAGCTAGGTGAGGAGGAGAATTTCAAATTCCTAATAGTAGTAAACTGGGCTTTCTGTGATGGAAGAGTTGTACTAGGCTTCTCTATCAGTACATTTATCTCTGTAGAGCTCAGGACTTTCACCTCTTTCTTGCTGCAATCTCCTGTTGGCCCTCCCACCTCCTCTAACTGTAGTTTTCCTTTTCCTCTCATGCCTCTGACTTTTACTCAGCTGCTTTAGCTGGTCTCACACACTCTTCCAGATTGGAGTTAAAGAGATAGAGAGGCAAAGGACTTGGACTGGGACCACCATTGCTGAGAAAAAGGCAGAACTAGGCTCTTAGCTGACTAGTAGGATCCTGCTCTTCCTTACTTTCCACACTGAATCATAAAATCATAGAATGCTTTGGGTTGGAAGGGACCTCAAAGATCTAGTTCCAACCCCCCTTCCATGGGCAGGGAGACCCTCACTGGATCAGGTTGCTCAAAGCCCCATCTAACCTGGCCTTAAACACCTCCAGGTATGGGGCTTCCTCTCTGGGCAACCTGTTCCAGTGCCTCACCACCCACGTAGTAAAGAATTTCTTCCCAACATCTAACCTAAACCTACCCTTTTTCAGCTTAAAGCCATTGCCCCTTGTCCTATGATTACACCCCCTAGTGAACACTCCCTCTCCCACTTTCCTCTATGACCCCTTTAAGTATTAGTACACATTCTCTTCTCCAGACTTGAACAAATCCGACTCCCTCAGCCTGTCTTCATGAGAGAGGTGCTTTAGCCTCTTGATCATACTCATGGCCCTCCTCTGGACTTGCTCCAACAGCTCTACATCATTCCTGTACTGGGAATCCCAGAGCTGGATGCAGTACTCCAGATGGGGTCTCATGAGAGCAGAGGGGCAGAATCACCTCCCTCAATCTGCTGGCCACGCTGTTCTTGATGCAGCCCAGGACACGACTGGCCTTCTGAGGTGCTAGCACACAATGCTGACTCATGTTGAGCTGGTCATCAATCAGCATCCCAAAGTCCTTCTCCTCAGGGCTGCTCTCAATCCATTCTCCTCCCAGCCTGTAGTTGTGCTTGGGATTGATCTGACCCACATGCAGGACCTTGCACTTGGCCTTGTTGAACTTCATACAGTTCACATGGGCCCATCTCACAAGCCTGTCAGGGTCCCTCTGGATGGCATCCCTTCCCTCCAGTGTGTCAACCTCACCACACAGCTTGGTGTCATTGGCAAGCTTGCTGAGCGTGCCCTCAATCAACCTGTCCATGTCTCCGACAAAGATATTGAACAGTGTCAGTCCTGGCACTGATCCCTGAAGAATACCACTTGTCACAGACCTCTATGTGGACATTGAGCCATTGACCACAACTCTTTGAGTGCAACCATCCAGCCAGTTGCTTATCCACCGAGTGGTCCATCTGTCAAATCCATGTCTCTTCAATTTACAGACAAGGATGTCATGCTGGACAATGTCGAAGGCCTTGCACAAGTCCAGGAAGATGCTGTCCATCATACTTCCCTTGTCCACCGTCTATCTTACTCCATCATGACAAGTTAGACTGCAGAACCATCCCAGGTACCACCAACCCTTTGGGCACCACTAGGAAAACTAAATGCCCTGATGCCCAGGTAGCTATCTGCTTCACCCATGCTTGTGTGTGATCCTGATTGTAGTTGCCTTCAAGAACTTTTCAATTCATTGCCATAGTAGGACTGAGTTTGCAGTACTAAAAGAAGGTAAACTCAGTTCATGTTTTCTATGAGACTAAGTTTTCATTTTGGTTGATACTGGGAGCTTATACAACAGTCTCAACATTGCAATTTTCTAAAAACACGTTCTTTTGCAAACTATGAAGATAGGGATAAATTCACTTAAAGTTAAGGAAGAATTCACTTCAAATTATATAAAAACATATGTCCTCTTGATATTTTGAATCTCCAGGTCATAAAGTTTAATTTCAAGTAATAACTTCTCTGGCTTTTGCACTAATGTTTTAACCAAAACCATTAAAGTCAGGAAATAAGTAAATTAAGGAAGGAAGCAAGGTAGGAAGCAACCATACTTTTACAGACAAATATACATAGGTGCCAAGTTGACAAAAATTAACTAGCAAATTTTGGATATGTGTGTGACTGGAAACATGCCAGATAGTTTGGCAGATAATGTGTAGGAGCAACACTTCCCACTGAGGAATAGGTAAGTGATATTCATTGGCTAAGAAGAGAAAAAGCAGCTTACAGTTAGTGTAAAAGCTTAAAAGAAAACATATTTTTTGCAATCATTTCAGTTTTCAAAGCAGCAAATACATTTCAAAAGCTGTGTGCATACATGGGAAATACTTGAACAAATAAGCTATTCAGTCATAGTTGCAAACTCCTTTTGCTTTTTTCTTTAGAGAAGTAAATATGACATTTTTCAGATGGTGTCTCAGATAAACTTTAAGTGTTCTTCCATTTGAAAGTTTAACAACAGTAACACACAGCAATAGCCAAATTACAATGTTAACTAGAAAATACATTTGCTGAAAAGTGTATTTTTTTTTCTTTATTAGGAAATGTGCATGTTTATGTGGTATAACATTCATCATGTCAACTTGTCAAAGGATCTAAACCAATTTATTTTTGTAAGTATTACTAGAAAACATTATGCTGTTCATTTTTAATTATAAATAAATGTTGGCAACGTAAATTATTCTAAAATCCATGCAGGTATTCTAATTACTTACTCTACTCTTGCTCTACCCTTTAATTTCCATCTCATTTAATTATCTCCTTAGCTCTTATCCATCATTCCTCCAGAAAATATTTGTCTGTTTTTCTTTGCTGGAATGAACCTGATTTTTTAACTTCCCCTTTACTGTTTTGATACAGTAGCTTCTCCTCTAAATCACAGAAGTTCACTTCTTAAAGTTCTGGTTACAATTCAAAATAAGTTTCCAGATTTTTCAGAATATCTTCTAGAATCTTTAGATGTAATTAAATATCAAGGAACTCTGAAAGGCCTCCTCAAGGGACTCAGATGAGGCTGAAAACAGGTGAGTCCTGTATCTCCTCAGGTCCCCTTTCTTGCCCTTCTTCAGAACAGATGCAATGACTGCCTTTTTTCAATCACCAGGAACCTCTCCCAATTTCTCCAACCATGCAAAGATGACAGAGAACAACCTTGCAACAACAGAAGCCTCTAACTCCCTTGGATGCATGTTCATCTGGGTCCACAGACTTGTCTATGTCCAGGTGGGTTAAGTGGTCTCTTTATTCCTGTTGATACTGCTTCACTCCCACAGATTTTGCTATAAGTCTCAAGCACCTGAGAAGCCTTACTAGTGAAATCTGGGGCAAAGGCAGCACTGAGTACTTCAGCCTTTTTCCAAGCACTTTTCAGTACATCCCCAGCCCTACTAAGAGATGGGCCTACACTTTCTTTACTTTTCCTCTTGCTAAAAGTGTATTTTTAGAAATCTTTGCTCTTCCTTTCTCTTGCTAGTTTCAGCTCCAGTTGAGCATTGGCTTTCCCGAGTTCATCACTACAAAGAAGAATAGAATAGAATAATTTAGTTTGGAAGAGACTACAACCATCATCTAGTTGAACTAACTGACCACTTCAGGGCTGAACAAAAGATAACGCATGTTGTTGAGGCTATTGTCCAAATGCCTCTTAAAACTGACAGACCTGGGGAATCGACCATCTTTGTAGGAAGCCTGAACTCTCTCTGTTCTACCTTCTTCTAATGTCAAATCTGAACCGCGCCTGGTGCAGTTTTGAACCATTCCCATGTGTCCTGATGCCATGGAGAAGAGCTCAGGACTTTCCTCTCCACTTCTCTCTCTCCTGTAGAGAGCAATGGGGCCACCCCTCAGCCTCCTTTTCTCCAAACTAGATAAGCCCAAAGTCCTTAGCCACTCCTTACAAGACATGTCTTCCAGTACTTCCATCAGCTTTGTTGCCATGCTTCAGATGAATTCAGGGACCTTCAAATCCTTCTTAAATCATGGGCCCCAGAACTGCACAGAGTACTCAAGGCAAGGCTGAGTACAGTGTGATAATCACTTCTCTTGCCTGGCTGGTTACACTGTGTTTGATGCACCCCAGGATGGGGTTTGCACTCTTGGCTGCCAGCGCACACTCCTGACTCATATGGAGCTGCTGTCAACCAGCATCCTCAGGCTCCTTTCTATGGGGATGCTCTCCAGCCACTCCTTACCCGATTTATTCTTGTGCTATGTCCTAGATGCTGGATCTGGCATTTTATTGTTTTAAATTTCATCCCATTAATTATAACCCAGTGCTTTGATCTATCAAAATCCCTCTGTGAGACATTGTGTCCCTCGAGAGAGTCAACGGCACTTCCCATTTTGGTATAACACACAAGCTTGCTGATGGTGCCTAAAATTCCTGCATCCAGGTAGTTGATATATATATTGAATAAGACTGGCTCTAGTATTTACCCTGAGGAACATCACTGGTGACCAGAAGCCAGGTAGATGTAGCCCTATTCACAAGAACTCTTTGACCTCTGCTCTTCAGCCAGTTCTTCACTCAGTGAACTCTGAACCCTCTCATCCCACTGTTGGACAACTTTTCCAGAAGGATTCTGTGAAGGACAGTATCAAAGGCTTTACTAGGCTTCAGGAAAGCTACATCCACCACTTTCTCTTCATCTACTAGGTGGGCCACATTATAATAGAAAGATATCAAATTAGTTAAACAGGACTGTCCCTTTGTGAACACATGCTGACTGTGCCTGATGATTGCATTATTATCTAAATGCCTTTCAGTAGTATTCAGCATAATCTTCTCTGTGATTTTTCCAGGAATTGAGGTAAGACTAACAAGTCTGTAGTTTTCTAGGTCTTCCCTTATGACCTTCTTGTAAATTTGAATAACATTGGCTAGCTTCCAGTCAGCAGAGACCTCCCCAGACTCCCAATATGATCGAGAGAGCCATGTCCTTGTATTCCTCCTCCAATGCCTGGCCCTTCTTCCACTTTCAGTGTACTTCCTTCTGGTGTTTGAGATCAGTGAGGAGCAACATGTTCAAGCATGCTTGCCTTCTCCCATGCTTGTATGACTTTGTTTACATTGGAATGGACTGTTCTTATGCTCTGAGGATTAGTCAGTTCTCCTTCCTAATCTGCTTTGCTCTCTAAGACAGCTTCTTAGGGGATCCTACCAAGTCCCTGAAGTGGCAAAACTCTGCTCTTCTGAAGTCTAGGCTTGCAGTTTAGCTGCTCAATTTGCTTACTTTTCTGTTACAATGGACTTGCAGCTACTGTAGCCAAGGCTTCCCTTTCCAATAATTTGTCCTGGTTTTTGGCTGGCAAGCAGATCAGAGCATCTTCCCAGTCAGCTCACTGATGACTCTATCGAGAAATTGCCTTTGATATGTTCCAGATATTTGTATTGAATTTACAGCAGAAAATGTGATGAGAATCACTCATGGCACCAGGGCATGCGATTGTGAGACCTTTTCCAGCTGCTGAAAGAAGACTTCATCTGCCTGGTCTTCTTGACCAAGTCTGTAGGAGACACATACTAAAATTTTACCTCTGCTGGTCTGTCCTCTAATCCTTGCTCACAAGCTCTCAGCTGCTCTGTCACTTGCCACACAGGAAAGCTCTTTGCATTCAAGCCACCCTTACAAAGAGTACAGTCCTTCCTCTATGACCACTCACCCTGTCTTTCTGAAAGTGCCTACATCCCCTGTTGCAGCACTCCAGTCATGAGCTACCATTCCGCATCTCCATAATCTCAATGTAGTCACACATCTGTAGCTATTCACAGTCTCATATTTACTCCTGGTTTTTCCCCATGCTACATGCATTGATGTACAACTGTTTGAAATGATCCCTGAAGTCATTCTGATTTTATACTTGCTTTGCATGGCTCAAGGTTTTTGTCAACCTCTTAACTTTTCCTGCATAACCTGCTCATCTCTCCCTGCAGCTCCTCTGGCTGGTGACTCACAGTGCACTTCTCATGGCTTTCCCAGTCCTAGGAGATGACCCCATCTCTCCCTTCAGCCCAGGGACAGGCAGCAGCAGATTAAATACACTCAGGTTTGCTACCTGGTGTGAGAGGGACTAAGCCTCTCTAACAATTCTTTTATTTCCATTCTCACAAAGTTAAAACACCCCAATAAGTCAATGCTGTGAAACTCATCTTTGAGTCTGAGGGGAAATGGACATGTTGTCATGAGGTAAAAACATCACTTATGAATGAATGAACTATAAAGGAGTCACTGAGACCTAATCTTATCCTTTTTCCTTTGTCTATTTTTTCCAGAATTGTCATAGACAATAACTCAAGATACAAAATAAACTAGAACTCTTGGGTCTGTATTCTCTTAATTCTTATATGTATTTTCTGTCTAAATTTCCTAATAATGGAAAAAAAATCTTGCGAAATTACTTGCCCATTCAAGTAATCATTCAGGATTGAGGTTTTCATTGTGATATAGTATCTCATATTTGACTATGTGAAATGATAATTTAGATCTTCATAATTTTTGCTTGCTTATTTGGTACTCCTTCCTAGAAGTGTGTATTCAGTAAAGTGATGTGCTGCACCAGGACTCTTGTGTTTTTAGTAGTGTCTTGTGTTTTCAATTAGATAGCCCAGGTTACAACCACGTGGGACACAGCCTAGGGCTGTGGAAATACCCATCACAAAGCACTTCATATAGTATTGCTTTATAAGCCATCCTGATATTTCTATTTCTTTTTTTGTGGTTTTTTTTTTGGGGGGTGGGGTGGGGGGAAGTCTGGTGCATGGCAGAGTAGGTCAGAATTCATGTTTCTTCCAACTGTATTTTCTTACAAAAGACTGCCTTCCAAAACTGATAACTGAGGTGAACAAGATTTTGTAAAAGTTTTAAAAGATGTCTCTTCCCTGTATTAATGCAGAAGCAAAGATAATTGCTGACAGACAGGATCGCTTGCTGTTCATTCTTTCCATATTTAGATTCCCTTCTCACATTGAAGGAAAAACAGATGTGACACATAACCAGCTAGAGAACACAAATCTGAGAAGTGTGAGCTGAAAACTGAGGTGATATACAAACAACTACAAATCATTAAGAGTAATTAGAAAATGTGTATATTCACAAAACCCATATTTATTTTGCAGGAAACTAAATTACATTCATAAAGCATTGCATTCAAATGAATGCATTCAAATGAATGCAATGACTGAAAATGTCACACATATCCACCTGTAACTGCTTCTGCAGAATAGAAAATTGAATAAAACACATAGTAAGTTTCACATTTGTTCTTTAGTTCAATTTCAGAATGCTAGATGGAATAGCATGTGGTTACTGTTTTCTTTGGATGCTTAGGAACAGTAGGTCAAACTAACCTTGTGAACTATTCCAAAAGTTTATAGCACTGAAACAGAGAAAGCAAGCAGTAAAAAAACAAAACTTACATCCTCTTTTCAGAACACAGTTGGCTAGCACCTCAGCTAGTCAAACAACTCTGAACTCTTAGAGTTTAGCATCTCCTTTGAACAAGGTTCTGAATTACCTTCTCTTTCTCCTTTCACCGGAGAGAAGCCTAACAAAAAAAAATCTATTAAATCACAGCTTGTCCTTGTGAATGCTTCCCTCAATCAGATACACCAAGGATTAGACTTCCAAGGTATAAAGGCTGGATCTGTAGGGGAAACTTTTGTTACCAGCTAAAGGGGACCGTAAAATAAATATCCATAACTGCACCAGTATAATGTCATAACCTAGAAACACCAGTTGCAGTGGACTACATGGTCTAAATTGCCCTCTGGAGTGATGAGATACAACCTTTTAGATAATCTTATAGGATGTGATTTGATATTTGGGTAAAAGCTTTTGTACTTTGGAAAAATTTCTAAGATGACCAAAAATTTTCTTCAGTAGTTGTTAGGGACATCAGCTATTTCTAAGTTGAGCTAATAAAGTCAAAAGAAAGGCTACTCTAAAATACAAAATATATTGTTTACTATAAGTAAATGCTAGTATTGTATAACTCTTGAAAATACTGTATTCCTTTGATAAATAAATGCTGCGCATTGTTTTATCTATCATCTAATTACATAGATTAGATGTATATGGCTAACCTACTCTTTCAATTTGTAAAAAATAAGGAAGATGTTTAGTCTCCTTGTTTATCTTAACTTTACAGAAAACTCAAATGGGTAAATTTGCTTTGTCTGTTCTTAAGCACGATGACAGATTCCAAACTCAAGCCCCTATTTATACTAAACACACTTTGTTCTTCATAGAGGCATGACAAGAGGAATATTTGAAGAATGAATGAGTTTCTCTCTTTGCAGAACACCTAACCATCTTCTTCCAGGAGAAAATTAATAACATGTTAAGTAACTTTTCTCTTTCATTTGTGTTGCCTTCTCTCTCCTCATTGTAGATTATAATCTAGTATCCTCCTAATCCAATGTCATGCCTTACTGATTTGATCCCTCCACCGGTCTCTCTCCTGACCATTATGTCTCTATTCCTTTCTCAGCCCTTCTCTCTCTCCTTTGTCTCAAAATAGAACCATTTTTAATCTCTTTGATGTGTTATACTACCAAGCTTTCCCAGTTCAGGTTCAGCTACTAGTTCATCTTTCTTTTCCAAACTTATAGAAAAAGTTGTATAGAGTACAAGTGGCATGCTAAATCCTCTAGATCCTCTGCAGTCTCCTGACTCCAGTGAGAACACTCTTATCTCGTGCCTTGATTCTAATGATTTAGGGCTCCTTCATCAGTACCAAATATCTTTTTACCCTGTTGACTTTACTCTTGAAATATCACCCCCCTTTACTTCTTTTTAGCTTTTCATTTTGATCATTTGTTCATTCATTCATTCACCAAAAAATGAAACGTGTGATAACTAAGAGGGCAAGGAAACCAAATAAATAATTTGGACCTAGCATAAGCATGTGAAAGGTGTCCTTGCAATACCTAAGATCGGGACCAGCCTTAGGAATTAATAGGTAAAGTAGGTGGTTTTGGCCTAGAATTTGGGATTTACCATTGCTTCTTCTGACACCATGATAAGGTATGACTTAAATTTTATGGTGGCAGTAACTTGCTTGGCTCACTGTGATGGACTGACCTGACCACTTAAGCTGCTCTATCACTTCCCTCTTTAGCTGGGCTGGGGAGAGAGAAAATAACAAAGGTTCGTGGGTCAAGATTAGGGCGGGGATAGATCATTCAACAGTCACTGTCATGTGCAAAACAGACTTAAATTAGGGAAAATTAATAATTTCTTACCAAACAAATCAGACTGGGATAATGAGAAGTAAAAATGAAATCTTAAAACTCTTTCCCTCACCCCTCCCTTCATTCTAGGCTTAACTTCACTCCTGATTTTCTCTGCCTACTTCTCCCAGTGGCACAGGGGGGCGGGGAATGGGAATTGTGGACTGTTCATCACATGCTGTCTCTGCCATTCCTCCTAAGGGCGAGGGCTCCTCATATTCTTCAACTGCTCAAGCATGGGGTACCTCCAATGGGAGAGAGTCCTCCATCGACTTCTCCAACATGACTCCTTGACACTGACTGTAGTTCATAAATTTATGAATTGCAGTTCATAAATTGCTTCAGCATGGGTCCCTTCCATGGGGTGCAGACCTTCAGGACCAGACTGCTTCCATATGGGTCCCCCATGGCTCAACAAGTCCTGTCAGCAAACCTGCTCCAGCCTCTGCTCTCTCTCTACAGGTCCATAGGTCTTGCCAATACGGGCTTCCCATGGGGCCACAGCCTCCTTTGGATATTCACCTGCTCAGGCATATGGTCTTCCATGGGCTGCAGATGGATATCTTCTCCCTCATCATCTCCCATGGGCTGCAGGGTGATAACCTGCTTCACCATGGTCTTCTCCATGGGCTGCAGGGGTATCCTGCTCCAGTGTCTGGACCACCTCCTTCTTCACTGACCTTGGTATCTGCAGAGTTGTTCTCACATGTTCTCACTGTTCTCTGTGACTGCAGTTTCTGTTGCACAGTATTTTTCCAACTTCTTAAATATGCTGTCACAGAGGAGCTATTGCCATCATTGATGGGCTTGGTCTTGGCCAGTGACAGGTCCATCTTGGAGCTGACCTGTATGGGCTTCTTCTCACAGACACCACCACTACCAATAATTCCTCACACCTAAATCAAAATGACATAGCCACAACACCAAACAAAAGTGGATGGATTACACAGAATCTACCCCTTGTCCTTTCACCACAATTATAACAATTGAAATTACCCATGACCACTTTTCTCTCTAGTACTGTGCAGTCCGTGTTTTGCCTATTACCTCTTACTACCCTTATCTCAAATTACTCATGGATCACTTTGGGTGCCAGAAATGACTCAAGTGGGTTGACCTTGGCTGGATGTCATGTGTCCACAAAGCCAATCTATCACTCTCCTCCTCAGCAGGACAGAGCAGGGGCCAAGGGAAAACAGATGGAAGAAACCTGATGGGTCAAGATAAGGGCAGTTTAATACAGCAAAAGGAAAGGTCAGACATGGAAGCAAAGGAAACCCAAAAGATTTATTCTTTACTTCCCATCAGCAGATGATGTCCAGGAACTTCATAGGTAGTGGGACTTCAGTAGGCATAGTGGTTGCTCCAGAAGAAAAATGTAAATAATAAATGCTCCCCCTTCCTCCTCCACCAAGCCCATGGGCTAGCAGACAGGGATGGGGAGCAGCATGAAGCCCCCATAATACAAGGGGAAATGAGTAACAACCTGTTACACCACTTAGACACACAAGTCTTATGAGGAGCAGCTGTGAGAACTGTGATTGTTTAGCCTGGAGAAGAGGAGGCTCAGGGGAGACCTTATTGCTCTCTACAACTACCTGTGGTGAGCTGGGGATCAGCCTCTTCTTACACATAAGTAGTGATAGGACAAGAGGGAATGGCTGCAAGTTGTGCCAGGGGAGGTTCAGGTTAGAAATTAGGAGAAATTTCTTCTCAGGTAGAGTGGTCAGGCATTGGAACGGGTTGTCCAGGGAGGTGGTGGAGTCATGCTCCTTGGGGTGTTCAAGGAAAGGTTGGATGAGGTACTTAGGGACATGGTTTAGTGAGTAATACAGGTGGTAGGGGGATGGTTAGACTAGAAGATCTTAGAGGTCTTGTACAACCTTAATGATTCTATTCTATGATTCTATTCTGTGGGACCAAATGAGATCCCCCCCAAGGGTACTGAGGGAGCTGGGGGAAGTGCTCATTTTCATTAATGAAAATGTTAAACTGGTTTGGACCCTATTTCAGCCTCTGTATGACACCACTATCTCTTGGCCTCCAGATGGACTTTATGCTGCTGATCACAAATAATTCTTTGAGCCTGGCAGTTTTCAGCCCACCTTACTGATTGCTTATCTAGTCTCTACTTTCTCAGTTTTTCTGTGAGGGTGTTGTGGGAAAGAGTGTCAGAAGCCTTACTAAAGTGGAAATAAGCAGCAACCACTGATTTCCCTCATTCATCAAGCCACTAATCGTATTTTAGAAGGGAGAAAGTGATTTCAGACAACTGGCAGTGGGAGTAAAACTGCAGATTAAAAATCATCAGTTAAGTGTTTTGGGTCCTTTTTCTTGTCCTTTTCAAAAACACATATCAAGAAGACAAGCTATTTGTGAATGGTAAAAATTATTAGCTAGATGCAGCAAAAGAATGCAAATTATTTTATTTTTAAACTGGATTTAAGTCTCTGTATTGAGCTCCGGATTTATATTCTTAACAGCTTTTGCTGCTTGCTATTGAAAAATAGGCTACTGACTACTTTTAGTCTTCCCTTCACAGGATACTGGCTGTGTTTCTTCCAAAGCCTTTATAAATAGAGAAGGAAGAGAAAATATGAACTACTTTTTTATATTTTTTCCCCCATAAGTGGGGCCTCTGATGCAGCAGCAGAGTATTTACAGAGAGATTCTACTTTTTAACCAAACCTTTGGTTTCAAGTGTTTTAATCTACTCTTTGGGAAAAGCACTTTTAGAATGTTTTCCTTCTGTGATTGTCCACAAAGCAATTTTACAACCTTTCTAAAGAGTTCACAGCTCCATGAGGCAGGAAATATAAATTCCATAATGCTCAAGGGGAAAAATTGGATTCTATTGGAGTTACTGTCTGAAAAAGGCAGTTTTGGATGTTGTTTGCCAGCTAAAACTAGATCACTTAGAAAAACATTAAAAAGAGAGAGTGATTAAACAAATTAAACAAAATACCATATTTGAAGAGATTTGCCAATCTATCATTTATCTATCTGCATTAAATATGTATAAATCAAATAGGAGAGCCAGATGCTAAAGTTTTTTATTTATGAAGCCTGACTAATTCTAGGAGCAGTGCAAATACCTTCCTGCCCATTGATTCCTACTCTCTGCTTTTGCAGACTAGAATAAAAGGCTGAAGCTATCAGTGCATATCAGGTTATTTGATGACTGGCTGGTCAGTTTGCATTCTCAGAGTGTCAAAGTGTTGGCAACTGCAGTCTGATCAGGAATGAGGGAGATTAAAATATGCATTGATAAAAAAATTGCCCTGCTAAGCCTTGTTTTCATGAAGAAAACAGATCTGATTTAAAAACTAACAACGCCACCTCTTCTCCTTTCTGAATCTATTTATAGTTGTGTATTCTGAAAGTATGCTAACTACCTGGTTTTTAGGTGTAGTATCTTACTGAATGCCATTGGAATTGGGCACATAAATCTCCTAATCTCAAGATCCCTTAAAATCTTTTAAATCTTTTAAAATCTTTTAAAAGGTGCAGGAGGATTATCTGCATATGGCAGAAAATCTTCTGGAGTACTGTTTGCTTTATTACTGTGTGACACATATTCATATGATATAGAAACATGATACAGAACATGTGATACAGAAACATGATACATATACAACGTTCTTGCAAATCTAAGTTTTTTTTAATTTGCAATTTAAAAATGCTTTTTATATCTAGTGGTAGATGTATCACAGTTACTTATTCTAGTTTGTTGTGATTTAACCCTAGCCAGCAGCTAAGCACCATGGAGCCACTCAGTCACCCACTCACTCTCCCTGGTGAGATGGGGGAGATAATCAGAAGAGGAAAAATGAGAAAACTCATGGATTGAGATAAAGGCAGTTTAACAGGTAAAGCAAAAGCCATGCACACAAGCAAAACAAACTAAGGAATTCATTCCCCATATCCCATGTGCAGGCAAGTGTTCAGCCATCCCCAGAAAAGCAGGGCTCCATCATGCGTAATGGCTACGTAGGAAGACCAACACCATCACTCTGAATGCCCACACTTTCCTTCTTCTTCCCCAGTTTTATATGTGGAACATGACATCATACGGTATGGAATGTCCTTTTGGTCAGTTGGGGTCAGCTGTCCTGGCTGTATCCCCCTCCCAACTCCTTGTGCACCCCCAGCCTACTCGCTGGTGGGGTGGTGTGCAAAGCAGGGAAGCCTTGGCTCCATGTAAGCACTGTTCAGCAGTAACAAAAACATCCCTGTGTTATCAACTGCTGTATTATCAGCACAAATCCAAACCAACCTCATGCCAGCTACAATGTAGAAAATTAACTCTATCCCTGTGAAAACATGCACACTGGTGTAAAAATGATGAAACTTTTATAGATTACCGTGTCTCAGAATTCTCTGGCACATATTCACCAGAAAACATAAAATAGGTTAAACATCTGGGAGATAGATCTGTAAATACTTTTGCAGGTTTAGCTGTTATTTAAGATGAAGTATGGCAGAAAAAGTTATTGCAAATTAACGTTAAACTTAAAGATGTAAAAATTATGATTTTCTCTTAGTAAAACCAGCTCTGTAAAAGAAAAATGAATTGTGACATTTGTTCTTCATACGGAGGTGTTTTCCTAGACAGAAGATATAGAACCTGGAAGTCAACACTATGAAAAAGGCATCAGGCTGAAGTCTAGTCTTGGTAGAAAATATGGCTTCCTAGATAAGAAAACACAGTTTTTCATTGCTGGTTGTATCAACTGTAGATAAAGGGCAGTTCATACAGGCATAGGGCACATGGGAAACAAATAGCATAAACTTTAAATAATAGAATAAAGAAGAAAGTAATTTTAGCTATCATTTATACCAATTAGCATTCTCTAACGTAATTTTTTACATTGTACCTTAGTATTATAATTGATGCAGTACAAATACGTCCCCAAAGAACTGTGTTCCCAAGGTAGTCTAATTGTAAGTATAATCATAAGACTAATACCTGGACCAGGACTGACAGGAAATTCCCGATGACAATGTTTGTTGGTGTAACGGGCAGTTGCTTTCACATTTTAACAAGAACAAATGAATACTGGGAACAGTAACGTTGAGAAAGGTGGTCCCACCATTTGATTAAGCTGTTGGCATTTGCTAACCAGGAATAGGAAAAATGAAAACACCATTTGTACCACCAGGAAATGGTAAAGACATTTTTTCCAAATCCAGATGAAAAATGCTGAAATTGTGATGCTTTGGTAGTCTGTAAGGAGATCTAAACAGAATAGTGCATATAGCATTACACTCATGCACATGTGAAAAAGGGAAGTGTTACCTGTGACAAGAACTATATAAGTGCAGAATTTAAGTGTGATGGAAGGATGAAATTCCTGTCTGTCCCATAACTACAGCTGTGGTGCAGCAGGGCATAAGGGCTGTGACTGAGTACACACCCTGCACACTGAGGTTGTTAAGTCACTGGGTAGTCCAGGAACTCCCCATCTGCTCATTATGCAGATGAGACATTACACGAGAGACAAAGTGATTGACAGAATTTCTAGTCACTTTCATAAGAAACACTTGACTCTTTCTGGGACAATCCAGGTGGGAATTTTGGGTAGTCCTGAAGATCCCCTGAAGCTGCCCATGACAGGTCGTCCTTTCTTAAATGCATTGAGTGCCATCCTGTGTGAAGAATCTGGCAGTGCCAGCAACACACACAGATGGTTCCTGCTGATCAAACTGTACATCTAAGCAGTCAGTAGAAACTGTTTCTGAAGATGTAGAAATGGTCATGCGGACAGTCTTTCATACAGAGGTGGAGTAGTAATAGGATTTTTTATACATAACAAGACAAATCATACAGATGTGTCATGAAGTCACAAAGAACCACAGGTCAGCTGGGTGTAAGAACTGAACAGCAATTTGGAAAGTGTCATCCAGTCCAGCTGATGTCAAAGCTCCTTGGACCCTTACAATAGAGGATTTCCCCAAACTAGCTATTAATTAGTCATTTAATCATCTGCTTATGGTGATTCTCAAAGAATCAATGTGATTATATATGATGACATAATGATGATTAAAACATCCTGTGCTGTTGGTTGTGAAGTATCTTCCAAAACAGTGATAGCTTGGCACATATAGTTTTTAATCAAATTGGCACTTCCTTCAGTATTTACAGGCAGATATGTGTCCCAAAATCATGAAAAATGAATCAGTAACTACCCACACATTGCTGATTAGACTGTCAAAGCACTTCTTTTTAGATGCTGCTAAAGCTTCTCTGGCATTACCTTTAAGGACCTAAAATGTAAACTTACCTAATGGATAGTGTAACTGAAGAGAAAACTTCTCTCATCTGTTTGCAATTTAGTTTCTTCACTGAATCTTACTTCTAACAAGATCTAAGCTTCCAGATAGTAGCTGCTATTCCAATTTCCTGCATTAGAAGTTATCTTCATTGGTTTTCCTGGAGAAGAATATTCCAGACTTTGAAAAAACATCACAGGTTATTCAGGGTTCAAATTATCTCTAATGTTCAGTTAGATACCTTTCTGTTTTCATTTGACCGATTTACTCTACATGTGTGTTATCTCTTGGGTCACAACAACCCCATGCAACACCACAGGCTTGGGTAAAAGTGGCTAGAAAGCTGCCTGGTGGGAAAAGACCTGGGTGTATCAGAGTATAGCCATCTGAATATGAGCCAGCAGTGTGCCCAGGTGGCCAAGAAGACTAGCAGCATCCTGACTTGTATCAGAAATAATGTGACCAGATGGAGTAGGGAAGTCACATTACCCCTGTACTTGGCACTGGTGAGGCCAAACCTGAAGTACTATGCGCAGATTTGGGCCTCTCACTACAAGTAAGACATTGAGTGGCTGGAGTGTGTCTAAAGAAATGTAATGAAGCTGGTGAAAGGTCTAGAGCACAAGCCTAGAGGAGAAGCTGAGGGAACTGGGGTGATTTAGGCTGGAGAAAAGACTGAGGGGAGACCTACTGGTCTCTCCCTGAAAGGAGGTTGTAGCCAGGTGGATGCTGGTCTCTTTTCCAAGTAACAAGCAATAAGACAAGAGGAAATGGCAGCAGGGGAGGTTTAGATTGGATATTAGGACAAAATTCTTCACTGAAAGTGTTATCAAATAGTGGAACTGGTTGTCCAGGTTAAGTGATTGTGTCACCATCTGGAGGTATTTAAAAGATGTGTAAATGGGTGCTTGGGAACATGGTTTAGTGGTTGCATTTGAAAGGCTAATGGTTGGACTTGCAGATCTTAAAGGTATTTTCCAACCACTGATTCTTTGATTGTATGATTCTATGATTCCTTTTCAACTTCTTTTCTTACACTGTCACAAAAGTGGCTTTTCAATAACTTAATTATTTCTAGTTCAGTTCTTTGAACAATACTAAGAAAGTGAAAGATGTGAATGAAATAGCTTGATCTCTGAGCAGTAAGAAATACTTGCAGGTCTGTCACTTTTCTCAAGTTGGAAAACAAATATTCTACTTAAATTGCCCTGTAATCACATTATCAAATACCTTTTTTGTCCTAATACCATGTCTTCTTTGTAGATATACCACCTTAGAACTAATTCCAATAAATATTTCTTAAACACCTTATCTGTCAGGAATCTTCAATCTTCAATATGCCCGCCTAGCTAACTGTAAAAGAACTGAAATGGTAGCTCTTTCTGTGTTATGTGTACAGCCTTGGAAACAGGGATATCTCTGAAAGTGTGGTGCAGAGCAGAAGCTCAAAGCTTTTATATGTACATTACTCAAATTTGGAATAAAACAACATTTATAAAAAGCTAACCAATATTTGTAGAAGTGCTTTAAAGATTCAGCTGCCACATAGATCCATGTAGCACTTGTTTTCCATATTGTCTGATTTTTTGATTCACGATATTTTATTTACTGTTTTCAGAACTGAACTAATGTTTCTAAAGAACTGCTTTTGATGATACAAAGATACTCTTTTTAGTAGTTGTACATCTAAATAGTTCTAAATTGGTTGGTATTAAGTCTATATTTGGAAGGGTAAGAATGTAGCATACGTAGTTGGATGTTTTCTTTCTTTTTCTAATTTCTGTGAGAAACTCACAGCCTCTACTACTTTAGTAGTAAAGGGTTAAAATTCTTAGAAAGAAACAAACTCAGACTAATATATCTGTGAGGAGTCTTTCACATGGAGATAGATGAAAATGAGCCTTTTCAATAGAATTATTGAACTTATCAAAGGGCAGCGAGGTTAAACATATAACCAAATTTCAAATCCTCAGAAAGAAACCTGGTATAGGGGAGGGTGTCCCTGCCCATGGCAGGGGCTTTGTCACTAGATGGTCTTTGAGGTCCTTTCCAACCCAAGCCAGTCTGTGATTCTGTGATTCAATGACACTATAATTCTGTATGTCAGCCTGGCAATGAATGCCATTCTTAAGGGAGGATTTAACTCAAAGGTAGTGGGCTAGACCCAGAGCTGGAATCAATTAGAGATGGATTTGTCAGTAATTTGGCCATATGCATTTTAGATGAACTTTCCAGCTGGGGATATTCCTTCACCTGTAGCACTGTACCTAAGATTCACCAAAGTGATTTAGAGACATAATTGCTATGTTTCAAGTTTCTTTCAGATTTTGAAAATATGTAAGAGTGTCTTTTATCTCATATCTTTTTCATGGGCTCTTGTTCAAATGCAAATATATTTTATATGCCAACAGAAAACTCAGTATGTTTAATCCTCTGTGAAGGGGAGGTGCTGCAGTTAGTGCTGGAAAATGCGAATATTGACATGGATGGGTTTTGCCTGGTTTCCTATCTGTGGAGCTCCCTAAATATTAGTGTGTAGAGCTTCTCTGAAAATTATGTGGGGTTTTTGTCACATCTAATACAAATTTTATCTTCATTAATAACACAGGAGAGCTTTACAATGTATATAAGCAATATTTTAATAACCATTTAAGTTAAAATGATAATAAGGCAGTGCTTCTTAAGAAATGTAACTGCTTTAACATGTTCTCCATAGTGAACTGCACAGCTGTGCAATGTTAAAATATTATAGGGCATAATATGAGCCATATGCTTAAGCATTCAACAAGATGCAACTGGTGCCTGACCAAGCCCCTCATTTCACCTTGGAACTGTTTTATTATTCTCTTAATTATGTTCTCATATTTATAGAGAACAAAATATGTAACACCAGAGTTGAACTCTAGTAGTTTTGTTATAGCTAAATTATGTTAGAATAATATAAAAGTTACTAACAATGTACTGCTTCCTCAAAGTAGTATAATCTAATACTATGAACTAGGGCTCATAGCATGCTGTAGGGCCATAAATTTCTAGCTTTCTAAAGCAAAATGTCATAGAGGATTATCCAGATTGCCTATGAAATGACCTGATTTTGAAGACCTTTATTCAAGGCTATGAATATGTGCTATTAGAACTCAGCAACTTGTTTCCACATCCTATTATATTAAAATCAGATGTTCTTAATTAAACATTTCTATAGTTATAAAACAGTGGAAAGTGTTTATTCTAAAAGATATGTTCCTTTCCTGGAACTTTAATGCTGTCAAGTGGATGGAATGCTGTGAGAAATAAAAGGAGGAAAATATGTTCTGAGAATTAATTACTGTGTCTATATAAACGTCTCCTTCAAAATTATATACTCACATGTTTATCTCTTGTGTGGTTTGGATTTGGGTTTTTTTAATGAATGAGGAACTTCTAGCACAGCAGCAAACATTAGATTTTCCCGAAATTTAAGGCTACTTGGGAATATATAAGGAGGCATTTTTTTAACATTCTTATTTTGCACAAAAATGTCCCTAGTGCTTCTCTTGGAGGGAAGGAAACAGGCCAGAATTGTGACCTTTGGAAAACAAGAGTTATATTTTCCCTTGGGATGTGATCAAACCAAACTTTCTGTATCCAAAGTTGAGTAGGTATACTCCACAATCCAGATTCCCCACCTTGTGGACCCTAAGTGTGGTGTAGAGTGAGGTGAGCACTTTTGGATTTTGTCTTGATGAGCAGTCAAGATACAATTAAACTGTTAGTTCAGACACAAGACTCTAGTGAGTTATTCTTCGCCTCTTGCTTAAACACAGCATGAATCCCTAGGGGAGATTCCAGTACTCCCCAATCGCCACTGGAGTGCTTAAGCACCAGAACAAAAGTTGAAGGTGTACACTGTGCTCTTCTGAAATTTCTGTTAAATGCAATATTTGGTTTTCACATAGGTTAGATGATTATTTGTCCTGTTCCTTTCCTGAAATGCTTACTTTTAACAGAAGCATCATTATACAGATCAAAATGTTTAAATATGCAATGAACTTTTTGTTTAGATGCAACATTAGTCCTTCCACCACTGTTCCTGCTGCACATTTGGGATGTTTTAGGACTTCACAGCAAAGTAAAACCACATGATGAACACACCTTGCAAAGGCAGAAACCACTTCTTCAGCAGCCTCCACTATGTTCCTAACTCTACAGTTTGCAGAGCTACCAAGCTATACAGGAGGTTTACAGGTGAGATGCATCCTGTGGCAGAGCAGTGGACCAGGCCCTCCTTTCCTGCATGCTCTCTAGGCAGGTAAGAGGCATTCTCAGAGGAAGAACACAGAAGCAATCTCTCTCGATATGTGAGGTAGAGTACCTTATGGCCGTAGCCACGGTTAAAAAGTTCTCAGGATAAATGCTTGATGTCTGCTGGGATTATATATGCAAAATATGTCTCAAAGCAACCCCTGCTGCTGCTAAGTAGACTCCCCATCTTTAACCTCACTTGTAGAAACAGTTCAAGCATAAGTTGTATTCCAGACAGGTTTATGGATCAGGTTGTCACTCTACTTGGGATATTTGGATTGGATGATGCTACTTACATTACCAGTATTTATCATAAGTGGCTAATCCTAACTCCAGCTTCTGTGCCTGTGATCAAAATTAAAGTTTTTTGAAACTTATTCCATCTGCAGGCAGCCAGCTGTAAAGAGTATGGTACATTTAAGTTAATAATAAATGTGTTATTTATGCAGTGTCTGTATAGGACTGTAACTAAACTTTAGACTTCCCTCAGATTCCCTGGTCTCCTTTTCAGCTGAAATTAATATAAACAGTTTCTGAGAAAAAAAGAAAATGCTCTTGTAATATGTATCTTCTATTGTTATCATACATATTGGAGATGTGTGTGTATGTTTTTAAAATATGTATATGTATGCATTTTCTATCTATCTCACCTATTTATAGAGAATAGAAGCTTTTGAAGCTGGATAGGTTTAATGCAACCTCAAAGAAACCATAAAACATATTTTTGTTTAAATAACTATTTCATAGGCTATTCATGTTTTACACACACAGATTCCAAAAATGAGGGAGTAGAGTTAAGACTTTCAGCATCTTTTTTTTTTTTTTCCAGAGAAGGTTACTTTATGTGTGTAGTTGCTTTGTTTATAAGATAATTAAATTATAAGGACATTTTCTGCCGTTTTATTATATACTATTAAAGAAAAAAGACTATTGGTTTAAAGGGCTGCATTTCTAAGTGTACATTAAAGGACTCTGCTGAGTCAATAGCCATATACCATATATTTGTGTAAAAAAGACATAAAATATGCCACATATGGATAAATCCCATCAGATTTTAAATAGCAAGCATTAAAAAGACTTTTCCAGACCGTACAGAACCTCTCCAAACTGCTCTTTCCTGGGCAGTTAAAACTTATTTTAATTGTTTAATTGAATTTAAGAGCAAATACAAGAAAATTCTAATATAAACTGCATCATATTTAATCCTTCTTGACTGACTGTCATTTGCCTTAATGCTATGAATTTTTGCAGTACTGTTTTTAGTGTTCTGATTCAGTCCAAAACTTCAATTTACTCTTGAAAAGCCTTTTGAAACTTCTCCAAACCAGGAATCCTGTGATTTAGCTAGCTCTAGTTGGATATCTGTCCTTAATATCAAACTTTAATCTCCTCTGTTGCAAATTCAGTAAATTATTGCTTGCCCTGTCCTTGGCAAACACGGACAACAGTTGATCATTGTCCTCTATAGAAAGGGTATTATACATATTTGAAGATTGCGATCATGTCCCAGTTCAGTCTTTATTCTTGTAGACTAAACAAGCTCCATTATTTTGACCTTTCCTCATAGTTCATTTTCTACACCTCTTATCATTTTTATTACTTTTCCCTGGACTATATCCAGATTGTTTACATCTTTTGTAATGACTCAAACCTGGTCTGTGTCCACTAACAGAACCACATTCTTCCTAATGTAGTTAAAGCCTGGGTTTAAAACAAACAATTAAAGACTAAATGGTTTGATCAAAAAGTGACTCAAGTATAAAACATGTTTGTGTGAGAGCTACCTCTTCCTTACTAGGCCTAAAACAATGCTTGTGCGATTTTTTTAGCCAAGCCAACCCAAAAAAAAAAAAAGGCAAAAAAAAAAGGAGCATGATTTGTAACATATCAGAGTGATTAAACCAATTAGGGAATGATTATCGACTTCATTCTTTCATTTCTGACTGCCTCTGTCAGACAGGACATATCTACACACTTTTACTTCTTTTGTTGTGAAAAATGATTGATGCAGTACTCCTGACCCACTGCAAGGCTTAGTATCTGCTGTTAAAATGCAGAGAGAGAGACAGTCATTGTCCAAATGTTGTAGCAATCACTTTCTTTGTAGGTCTAGAAAGTTATGATTTGTTTTTTAAAATAAAATAAAAATCTATGATAAACATTTTTTTTAAAAAATCAGTTGGGATTTTGGAGCAAAATCTTAGAATTCACGGTTGTGTGAAGTGCAACATTGCCTTTGAACTGGCAAAAATGGTAAGTACAACTTGATCTGGCTTTTGATATCTGTTCAGAAGAGTGAAAAAATGAATTAAGGCAAAAGGTGACTTGAATATCATATTTCTGGTGCTCAGGAATTTACAATTTTTTTTTTGCTGAAATCAGAAGGTGACCTTCAGTTTTAAGTCTTATATTGCCCAGATTATTTTTTTCCTCTTGCATGGAATTCAGTTCTAGAAAGAGCAATGCTTTTCCTCTTAGTGTCATCCATTTATTTTACGGGTTCTTATAGAAACCATAGAAGACTTTAGCTTTTTTTTTTTTTTTTTTTGGACCATACTTGTTTAATGGTTGGGATTTAAAACATGTCTATATTCAGCATGTTTCCACCAGCAAACGAATTGTGCAGAACTCCAAACAATTCCAAGACTTCGGTTTACCAGAAGTGAGCATAGCAGAAGTATGCAGTAGGGATACCTGGGTACTGCTAAGTGCAACTGCCTGTGAACAAGAAGTTACTTCTGTTTTGATGCACTGCTGTAATGTGTGCAGCTTCATACTGGTGCTTGGAGTAGCTGACTGTTGGAAATGTATTTGTCTGCTTTGGGTTTTTTTTTGAAACTTCATAGAAAGAACTGCTTGTAACAGCTGACAACAGACAGTGAAATTTTACCCAGGAGACATTTTGGACTGCAAAAAAGTTACTAGTCATCTCCATTTCCCTCCCCAGATTCCCCACATCCTAACTCTGTATCCATATCCCCCTGGTACTTTCCCAGGTCTTTTCAAGCCTCTTTTCCTCAGAAGACTTTTGTGCACACACAGGTATAAAGCATACCTTGGTACCCACGATCCTGAAGAGCTGGCTTTTCTTCAACAAGTTCCTCAAAATTACAGCCTGACTCCTAGGGACTCGGTCCATCTGTTCTGGCTAGTGGGCAGCTGAGGGGACACCCACCCCTCACTTAGCTGCTTCAGGAAGGTGCCACGCCCCTTTTGAATTTAATTGGGAAATCTGTTACTGAAATGACGATACATGTTCAGAAGACATATGCAGAAGACATGCAGCAGATGACTAGAAGTAGCAACAAAACGGTTCACAATCTCCAATGATGACATAAAAGTTCTTCAGACCTTATGCCTAGCAGACTGGTCTGATCAAGTCCAATGGCCAGAGCTAACTGCAGCCAAGAGTGGGGAGAGGGACAGAAGGGTTGAATGATTAGCAGAACCAGTAAAAATAATAGAAAATGAACAAAAGAAATCTGAAGAATTAACTACATTTTTTTAATAATTACAGCTCACTTGTTTAATATTTCTATCCTTCAACCTTCATCTGTCTGCTAGTAATAAACATGTATAAATACAGCATGTTGTTGTTTTGTTTTTATTCTTCAAGCAGTCACTTGAGAACTGGAAAGCATGGCTACAGCAGGGAGTCAAAGGGATTTCATAACATTCTACTTTTGTAAATATTTGAAAAAGTCTGGTTTTCCCTCTGATCTCCAATGCTCAGCTTTTGACCCTGTGAGGCTGGTAGCTTCCACTGAAGGCTAAATTTAGGATTTTATGTCACCATTCCTAGCTCCCCTTATGTTCATATTTGTTTGTGCCAGGTTTACTATGCAATGTGGGTCAAATTCAACTGAGTACAATTACATTGGTAGCAAGTCCTTGAAAAGAAATTATTTCATTGTTATTTTATTTTTAATAACCATACCTAACTGATACTATACTTTATTAATCTGGTGACATTTTGGTGATCTTTAATTCATGTATCTGCAAAACTGGTACAACACTGACAGTTATTTAACAAGTTTTACAGCCTTTTCTCTGTGTACAGTGTAGTATGGGGTCCAGCTTGAGGCTTGCAGCTGATTTTAACTTTCTAAAGCATCACTGTTCTTCCAGTACATTAGAGATGTAATTAGTATCAGTGAGGTCTTAGTCCTGAGCTTATTCCTACCCTTAATCACATCCTAGTTTTGAAACATTTACTCTGTACTTACTAATACTTCAACTTGAAAGCCATTCTTAAATTTTGTCATGGTTTAACCCATCAGTCGGCTAAAACAACCACACAGTCATTTGCTTATTCCTCCCTTCCCAGTGGGATGGGGGAGAGAATAAAGACTGGGAAAGAAAAAAAAAAAAGGAAAAAAAGCAAAACTCATGGCTTGAAATAAAGACAGTTTAATATGACAGAAAGGAAAATAGTAACAGTAATAATAATATACTAAAAAGTATAATATTATACCAAAAAAGTGCTTAATTCTTCACCACCTGAAGAAGCTGATCGTCCTGAGCCATGAAACCTCCTGGCCAACCCCTATTTATATATAGAGCATGATGTCATATTGTATGCAATCAATGTTTGTGTCAGTTGTTTTGTGTCCCCACCCAATCTGTTGAGTTTCCCCTTTCACTCAGGATAGTGTGAGAAGCTGAAAAGTCCTTGACTACTTGGCAATAACTAAAATATTGGTGTGTTATCAACATTGCCCTCATTCTAAATCCAAACCGCAGCACTATAGCAGCTGATAGAGTAAAAAATTAACTCTATCCCTGCCAAACACAGGACAAGCTAATGAATCTTTTCACTAGGGAAAAAAAAAAGAATATTAAACTAATGGAGAAGGAAAAGCTTTGGAATTTCCCTTCAGACTAGGGATCTAGAGATACCTAGTCACAACTCTCTCAAACTCATAAAATTAGAATAAGAAACTCCTTCCAAGTCCTCAGAACATTTTGGCATTTCCCTGCTTAGTCAAAAATGTAAAGGCAAGTTCTACTGTGGAGGAAAAGTCTAAAGGCAGTATATTAGTCATTCACCCTCATGAATGTTTCATAATTCCAGTAGAATGAATTTGTTCATGATTTTTGGTTTTTTACAGCATCATCTAAATAATGACAGTGATTGTTTTTGTTGTTCTTTTCTAGAGTGCAGCTTCCTTGTCTGCATTCACTATTCACAATATCTTGACATTTGGAATGGTGTGTGGCCTATTTTTACCTCTCAGGAGGTAAGAATTCACCTGAAATGGAGAGATTGATTGCATACCCTGTGAGCAAAATGAAAAAGCAAGAGAGAGATCTGAGAACAAGGTAACATTTAGTCTAAAACTGTTGGCCTCCGTCCCTGTGAAAAAAGACTATCTAGATTTCATACAGTTCAACATTTCTGCTGGCTCATAACTCAGTGCTGTCATGACAAAGCACCAGGTTTTCCTTGAATCTGTTGGTTAGGAAAGATTTAAATGAAATGTATATGGCAATGTAATTAAATGTAGTCAGACAGCTTAATGATCAGACAGATTTTTTTTCCATTACTGTTAAACAGGAGGCAATGATGAGGGCCAGTGATACAACCAGGCAAGCTCATGTGTCTTGTAAGTAAGCTTTTTAGTCATGCTCTAAACCTTAAAATAATCCCGAATATTTTCCATTTTTAGCAATGAGGGGAAAAAAAATCCCTCCAACTCTTCAATATTGTCTGTCCTTTCCCATTCTTCATCCCTCAGAGGTTTGGAAAGAGAGACCTACCATCTGCCTGCCAGGCAACATGTCAAGGGACCCTTATCCTTTCTTCCCACTGCTTGCCAGAAACTGGGTTAAAAAAAAACAAGTAGGTGGAAGATAGGAATGAGCCATTGGCAGCCCATTGCTTGCCAGTACAGTGCTAAGAGACCAAAGGCTCTCTTACCCGGAGCCTTGCACGTTGCCATCACAAGACTTAGTGCCTGTACATTAAATAGGTTTTGTCTATGTATCTCCTTTCTCACAAGCTTATCCTCTGCAATGCTTTTTATCCATAAATAGATGACAGCTGTGTATATGACCCAGTCAGCTTTAAAAGAAACAGGCGCTCCATGTGCTAGTTTACTCGATGTGAGAAATATTGAGGTTAAGAACAGTGAGTCCTTTCGTAGTTCTACCAGCAGTCCACAAGATGTCATACTATAACAAAAATGGCAATTTCTGTGTACCTGGAAAGTACTGCAGTTCTAACCTCCCAGAAACAGCACAGTCTGTTCAGGCAGCTTCAGCTTAAGGTGTTCAGACAAGCAGAAGGCCACCCTTGAGCGAGCATGTTCTGAGACCTATTGTAGTCTCTTGCTGAGCACTGAGTTGCCAACTTGATTTTGTCTCTAAATTATTAAAAGAACATGTGAAAAAATGCATCCTCAAGCTATAACTCGTAGCTGTACACAACTTGAAGATTTAGTGGAAAGGAAAGGAATTGCACTGAGTTGTCCAGCTAGAAATTTGGTTTTGTTGTCTAACTTGAAAGTATACTATGGTTAGCAAAAGAGGATCATAAATGTACCAAAACTGAGAAGGTTTATTGCAGCTCTCAAACCTGTTACTTTATGTAATGAGTATTTCATTGAATACTTCTAGAAGCTGCTGAGCTTTTAAATAAAAAATAATTATTTTGCTGCTGCACAGTTTACTCCTCAGAGCAAAATTACCTTTTTTCACCTTTAGAAAGGTCATAATATTTTTATTTTAGTCTGGTTTGTGCCCTGTGTCAAGGTTTTGTGCTCTTTATACGTTTATAGGCTTCAAACTAATTTCTAAGAGTGTTATTTCTTGACTGCAAAAAAAATCTCTACAATCAGAATATAAACACCAGGGTGGAATACCTTTCTCTAGTGTTTGTGAAGAAAGGGAGAAAAATTCAAAATGGAGTTGACAGACACTGAAGTCATAGAAGCATTTTGTGCTGACTAAATAGTGGGTCTAAATGGACTGGTGAAAAAGATCAAAAACCCCATGGCAGTCAGCAGAATGGCTACGAGCATCTGTCCATGCAAACACTCTGAAGTCTGACTGCATTTCAGAAAAGTCAATGCTCCAAACAGTAAGACCTCTCAAACACTAACACCAGAGGCTTCAGGTAAGATTCATACCAGTTGCACATATTAGGCTCTGAGTGACATGATAAAGACAGGAAAGGAAATTAATGTAGAAGTAATGGTGTGAGATTAGGAGAAAATGACTGCTGGCACCTCGTACCAGCAGTGAAAATCTGGGTAAATGATAAATCTAAGTTACTGTCAAAGGAAAACCAGCTTTACTGATGGGCATTTAGAGGCTTGGCTACATGAGAACTATGTCTTTATAACATTCTAGCAAACTTGGCAAGTTTTTCTTTTTTATGCACTGTTGTTTCTTGGGGTTTCATTTGGTAATTTCTAAAGTTTAGAACGTAGAACATGGTAATTAAATGTGAAAGGAGGTACTTCAAGTAAAATCTGGGCTTTGTATTGGGATACAATACTTAAAAGGCTCATTAAGTAAAACAATTTTCAAAGAAGTATAAAGTAGAGATGAGTTTGCATAAAATGAGATACCAAAGAAGAAAAGTAAATATGAATCAACATAACTTCCTCCTCCTTCTTCATACCAGAAAAAAAAAATCACTGACAAAATCCTTCCTTAGCTGAAACTAGCAACTACATCTCCATTGTCAAGAGTGCAAGAGCTGTGAAAACATGCAGCTGAGTTTCGTCATTATGCACAACAAAAATCAGGCATAGCTGAATTGCTGTTAGAATAATTCTAGATCTATTGCAGTAATCACTAGGGTATTTGTTTAAAAAAACCTCACAATATTTGTGATATCAATATATATTACAAAAATTATATTTATCTTTCTCCAACTCAAGGAAGAAGGATTCCTTACCACCTCACCACCCTTCAGTATTTGTTACCAATTTATGTATGACTTCCAAGGCCATTATCACCTCTTTCTTCTTTTTTTTTTTTTTTTTTTTTTTACCAACTGTGAGCTGAAGCACTGCTGTTAGAGGAGTTAGTAGTCAGCATGGCAAGGATTTCAGCCAGTCTTTATTCAGGTAATTTATCCATGAACTCTTAATGGGCTATCCATGTATCCCAGCTTCATTGAAGATTTTAGCTCCAGGTCTTTTATTGGCCATTGATGGTGTGAGAAAAAGGTAGCTGGGTACTGTTTTGTGTCAGGTTGTATAAACCTACCCAACCAGACAGTTTGTGGCATCTCTAAAGGAAGCCATTGAAATTTGATTGGCAGAGCTTACGTATTCCCTGATTATTCTGAGTTTCTGTAGACCGAATACTAATGTAACAACTGAGTACTAATGTGCTGACTACTAATGCTTGCTGAAAAGACCCTTTGAAAAATAAACTAAATGTAGAAACATTAGAATGCATAGTTATTTTTTAAAAATATGCTTCTTATTTACTATCATGGAACATGATAGGAAGTAATATGGTTTTCAATGTGCTGTTTACCATTTAAATGCTGGCAGTCCAGCATAAGGAGTATATCGCAACTAATATTCAGTTTTATTTTTGCAAATATGTTTCTCAGACTGCCTAAAAATTTGTTCACAACCCTTCTATGTATTTCTGTCAGGACTTATTTCCAAGTGCTAAATGTGTCAAATGTCAAGGTAAGTCTTTGTTCCTGTCCTGACCTCTTTCTTTCCTCCCTCATTCACTGACCAAAAGCATCCAATCTTTGAAAGCCTCTTGCTATGGAAAAGCTGTTGATAAGTTTTTTCACATGAAGGAAAATGAGAGGCTGCAGCAATTTTTCTAATTATTTAATGGTCTGTTCAGTACAGGACAGATTGAACCTGGTTGGAAAGTGATAGTGAATAACACTATTGAAATTATTTATATTACACCTTTTATATATTTCTAACTAAATACTTACAAAAAGAAATTATAGAAGTAACTGATACTTTGAAGGAAAGTTCCATCTTTCCAATTGAATAGAATTAAGTTGAAAATTAAGGACCAAATTTTTTGGTTTACCTTTACCTTTTTACATCACGGACACATTTATTGGTTATTAAACAGATACTGACAATTTTACATACACCAAACAACAGTACTGGAGGAATGCAATAGATCTACCAGTCTGAATTGCCATGAGGGAGGTACTATTTGTAGGAACAAGTGAAATACATACAATGTTCTACTGGAAAAACTCTTTATTTGGTGTATTTTCATAAATACATAAAGCCTGTTCTTTGAATAAGGACAATAAAAGCTTGTTTGGTCTCTTCCTGAAAGTTGCAATGTTTGTGTGTTCCCCCTTATGTCCATGCTCAGATCAGTTGACTGAATAAGAAATATTAACCTTCCTTAAAGCCTTGTCTCATGACATTTTTAAGCCACTAAGACCAAAACTTCAGTCTGTTATGAAGACAGACAATATTAGATTCTTGATAGTAACATGGTTTAGAAGCCAGCTAATGAGGAGGGTAAGGCTGGCAGTAATGAAAGATGAGTATTGATTGCAAAGAAAGGTATTATTAAACAGAATCCTCAGGGAACTTAACTCTGCTATTTTCACTTGCTGAGTGTGCCAGTGAAATTCACTGAGAATGCAGGTCTAGGAGCTGTGGTCAATATAAAGGACATCTGAGATCTCAAAGATAACTAATATCTAGATGATCTGGAAGCCTGGAGGAATAGAATTGGAATAAAAGTGGTTAGTATAAAATGTAATATTTAAGCTGAGAAGTTACTAAGAACAGATGTAAAGTGGGCACTTTTTGGCTTTTAACAGCTGGAGAGAAGGACATGAAGCAGTGATTCAGTTAGCTTGTGAGCATGAGTCATGTCACAGGGCCGTGAGATGGCAAATTCGATTTCTGTTTACCTCAGCAGAGGTAGGCACATGCCGCATCACTGTAGACAGGAGAGATATGAGTTCCTCTGAAATCATCTGCAAGATCATGGTCACTGATACTACAAACTCAGCTTGGAGTATGTGTTTGGAAGGGTTACTAAGATCAAGCAGAGGAGAAATCTGGATGTTACTGTTTGACCAGATCCTTATCAAATTTAATTTTTCCTAACACTGTCTAAAAATAAATTAGTAGAAGGAGGGGTATATGAGGTAGTGTGCAACAGGCTTATTGGCAGTAACCAGAAAATCTATTTCAAAGACTGTGCTCATTCAACCCAATGGTTTTAACAAAGGTAGACATATGGTTCAACGTCTTTTGGATTATGCAGACATGCTTAAGATTCTCTAAATTAATGTTAAGAACTTTGTTCATGTTTTTTTCAGTATTTCAGACTCCTTGAGAAGTGTCCTATGCAGAACACTTAACAAAACATAAACTTTCCTTCTGTCCAGGTGCTTTCCTTCTGTCTGGTTAGTCAAAGTAGATATTGGGAAGAGACTGACTTAAATGGATGACTGGCATTCTTCCAAGTCACAAGGGCATAGAATATGTGATTCATAATTTCTAGTTTCCTAGAGAAGGCCTGGGATTATTACAACAATGAGTGCAATACATTTCACTGGCATATGTAAATAATCAGCGTTTTACATTTCTGTCTTTCAGACTTCAAAGTTCCATGTACATCCAAGTACTTGTCATCCTGCAAGAAAGAAATTTTTTGACATCCTATGCACTTAGACAAACACCTCTAAATTAGCTAATTGGGTGGCCTGGTTGCTTTAAAAAATGTTTTAAAATTTACTGGCAAAGTCTGAAACTCAAATTTTTCTACCTACTTGGCGGAAAGAAAAGTAAACTTGCTTAATGTTTAGGGTTCTTATGACTAAAACCATCCTCGTGTCGAGCTTGAAAATCATGATTCAGAACTCTGGTCCAAATGATGAAAGGTCTTAGTTTAAACTCGGGTTTCATACCTCTCAGGTGAGAATCCAGAATCTGAAATATCATTTAGGATCCTCCATTACTTCCTTCTGTTAGTACTATTCCACAGTGTACTCTTAGGAGTTTTACACAGAGGTTTCAGTTAAAAGTTTGATTATTAAAACATGGAACAGAGCCAGAAGAAGCACTTGAAAGCACTCAGCTGTCCTGCCCAATGAGCAAGGCTTTCCTGTGGATCAGTTTGCCATCATCTAACAGAAGATGAACCCCAAGCTCGTGTGTTGTGTGTCGGTCTTTAACAGAAAGCTACAGGCTGAGGTGGAAAGGCAGTCTGACTCCCTAGCTTAAATAATTAACATTTTGTTTTTTGTTAGTGTTTTGGGAGGTGTTTTGTTTTGTTTCGTTTTTATTTTTGTCAAGAAACGGTCAGTATTTTGAACTGTGATGTAAAATGTCAAGGCCAGCTTCCTTTTACATCATGAAAATAGGAACAAATCTTTAAATAATCCTTATTTTCCTAAATTTCGCATCTGTGCTTTAAACTCTTGCTTAGAACAGTTGAGAATCTAATAATAAATGATTCTTCATTAGTGAAAGCAATGTTGTTAGCCAGTGAGGTATGATCTGTTTAGAACTTTCATGACTCAACAGCTGTGATGTCCTGGCTGGTTGCAAGACTTCCTTAAAAGCTTTTTCCCCTATCTACTCAGTAGATATTTATTTTATTGCCAATGTACAATAGAATTACAGATTTTGATGGATCGGGAGACAGAGACAAATGTGTACATAAGCCTGACTGCAGGTGATAAAAGCTCTGGAATATTTCAGCTCTTCTGTATAGTCATTTTTATTGCTTACTACTTTCCACTCCCTGAATGACAGTGAATTGGAAGAATTAGCCTCTCCTAACTTTTTTAAAGAAAGCAAATGAGTCTGAACTTCAGTATTTATAGGAGACCTGTAATCCATAGGGCTGTTGGAAGGAAGTCTTTTGAAAAAAATCTTAGTATCTTCATAAATGTGACTTTGAATACAGGAAACCCACATAATTTAAAGAAATCCCCCCTTTTAAAAGGAAAAGGGATTACTTGTTTCTCAAGTGTCTTACAAAGAACTGGTAATAATAGGCAGATGGGATGAAAAGCTGCTAAATTTCTTGTGAGGACTAGAAATCTGCATAAAATTCAGATCAAAGTTTTGGGGCAGAGAGAGAATCTTCTCCCAAACTGCTGGGGAAGGTCCGATTAAATAAATTCAATGTAAGTGGGTGTAATGGTGGCTTTTATGTATTATGAAAACAGCAAACACTTTTTCTAAGAATTCACAGAATAAATTCCTGGATTCTATAATGTTTATTCTTCTGTAATTCTGCGTATCATATCATGGAGATATTGGCTGAGAAGACCAGTCTAGCTTGCATGTTTAAGTAAAGATTTCAGAGACTTTCTTTAGATTTTGACTTACACCATATGGTACTAAAACCAGCACGGGAACTTGACATTTGTAAGAAACTCTTGCAAGTATTTGAATCACAATAGGATGAAATGGTATAAACTTCAATAAACATTGCTTTCCCTTTGAGGGACCTCTTTTAACGTGTGCAGTTATCAGCCACCCCACACACATTTTGTTTACGTGCATGAAACTTTCAACTCTTGTGTGCTCACTGGTGTGAAGCTTTACTGTAATGAATGGCTGAAAATTTTTTGCTGAAACATGAGTGGGTCAGAAAAGTCTGTGCAGAAGACAGTTTTGGCAGTAACTTGCCAGACATGCATCAGCTTTTCCTCTAGTAAAGTAACTCATACATCACAAGTGCCAGGTGCACCTGCTGAACAATTTCAAAGAGGCAGTTTGTTCCCTCTCTCTTTCACCTGTTCCTCAATACTGCTCTGTAGACCCTCTAACTTCTGTAATATTCTTCTAAACTGTTCAAAATATTCTGCTGCAGTTTATAGTCCATCTGTTCCTTGCTGATAGTGGTCTGACCCCCTCTGCTCACCCATGTTGGCAATGGTTACACTAATGCCAAAAATGGAAAAAACGTGTTGCCTTATTCTCCTGCAGAGCTGTTTATCTCCCCCTTGTTTACCATTCTTTAAATTAGAAAGTGAAATCCTTCCTCCAGGTGCAGCCAAATCCATCACTGATCCTACTAATAATGGGGGGTGAAAAAAGTAATAAGGGTGATACTTCAGTAAACGTGGATTGTGGTAGTGCTTAGTGCTTTCCAAATGTATTTTGGAGTCTGTTCAGCAAAAGGGTTTAATTTTCCCAAGGGCTCATATCACAGAAGCCCAGAAGTAAAATATGAAATAACATAAATAAAACATGAAGTTTCAAAGGCATATAAATATTATCAACTCTTGCTTTTGTGGGACACGATTACAGAAGGCACCTCCAAAATCCCCTGAAACAATAATAACTTGAATAGCTAATTGTTCTGACTAGTCTTGGGTTTTAATAGGAAAGAGATACAAATAGAGAGTTTTGTTTTGGATCAGCCGTAGGTTAACATTTCTGTCAGTTTAAAGCTAAATCAAACAAAGTTCTGGTATGGCTATGGCTGAGCAAAATATTCTCCTGAGCTCTTTTCAGGAGAATTTGGCCATCTTGAATAGGCAAAATTAAATGATTTCCAAAATTCTTAAATATCAGCAATCTTGGGGAATAAGACTTTAAAGAAAAAGAATTTTTGTGATTTTATGATGGATTTCAACCTAGAGAGAGACAGGAATTCCACAATAATGACTTTTGAAAATGTAAAAATCAAGGAAAGAAAATATGATTCAATAATAAATTAATTCTTCTACCAAGAAATCTTTTCAGAATATTATCCTAAAATATCATGCTTGATGTTAAAAGTTGGTTACAGAGAATGAATGATGAAATGACTGTCCTAGTTTCAGCTGGGATAGAGTTAGTTTTATTCCTAGAAGCTGGTAGGGTGCTGTTTTTTTGATTTAGGATAAAAATAATGTTGATAACACACTGATGTCTTTAGCGGTTGCTGAGTAGCGCTTACACCAAGCCAAGGACCTTTCAGCTTCTCATACTGCCCTGCCAGCAAGTAGGCTGGGGGTACACAAGAAGCTGGAAGGGGACACAGCTGGAGCAGCTGACCCCAACTGGCCAAAGGGATATTCCATACCATGTGATGTCATGCTACGCCAAAACAAAAATTCACTTGGCATGGGTCAGCAAGTGGTGAGCAATTGCACTGAGCACCACTCAGGTTTTTGTTCTTTTTTAAATTTTATTTTATTTTCCTTTTTTGTTCTATTAAACTGCCTTTATTTCAACCCAAGAGTTTTACAATTTTTTTCCACTTCTTTCCCTCATCCCACTAGGGTGGGGAGGGAGTGAAGAGCTGCGTGATGTTTAGCTCTATGCAGGGTTAAGCTATGACATTGACATACTCTGTTATTCTTAATGGAGGTTTTTAAAAGAGAAATTTTAAAAGCATGAAAGAAATGGAAAAGAAGACGACAATTTATGTTGTTTTTTCTCAGAAGATGTTGTCGACACCTCACAGGTTTCTGCCATTTCAGAGGAAATAAGTATTTCCTTTTTGTACTTCTGCAGTTTCGAGCTTCAGCAAAACTTCAACATTGGAATGGCTTTTTTGTTTGGTTTAGTTTGTGTTTCTATATATGTTTTTCATCCATGATGACTGAATACAGTTTTAGGTGTGCAGAGTGGGATTGCCAGTTAGGAAGTGAGTATAATTTTAAGTATCAAAGAAACCAGAACTTCTCATCACATTTGTTGGACAACTTCCTGGAAATCTTGATGCTGTTAATTTAGTGACCTTCAGGAGAGTGAGTGGACGTGTAATCATACTTTCTTCATTAGGGACTGTGATTCCCAACCTCCCAATTTTCCTGAGCAATTTCCCTAAGTATCATTAAGAGCTTTTCCTTCAGTCAATTGCTCCAATCCCAAATTCTTTCTTCCCATGACACTCAAGTTTCAATTGGTCCATAAGATCAACAACCAGACGCTGATTGCTATAGTTTTCACTGTCAGGGAGGGACTACCAGCTTTTGGCCTGTAAAATAACAATGAGAGGTATTTCTCATAAGGAAAGGGAAGAGAGGTTTGTTCTGCTAAGGATCTGTTGCTCTAATCAGGCAGCCAACACACTGCCAGAAGCAGCGGTAAAAACACTAGAGTATAGGAAAATAATGAATTAGAAAATAATTACTCGCTCTAATAATCTCTTGAACTGATTCTGCAAGTATGAAGAATGCTCAATGTCAATTTCTGGAAAAAAAACCCAACAAACCAACAGAGAAAATTTTTGTCAGGCATCTAGGCAATGAAACTTGTCAAGAACTAACCAGGTTAAGCTAATCTAGCTTTCCCCCAAAACTAACATGCTTTTTGTATGGAAGAGAAACAGTACAATATTTTGCCTGTGAAAAGCATTTTGACACAGTTGCTGTGTACACTGTCATAAGTGATGGATACCTGATAAAAATAAAACCCAACATCTCTTATTCAAGTACATAAATTAGAGGGGGGCACACACTTTTAAAATTACCCATTGAGTGGTCTCTCCTGCTTCCAGTACTGTTCAATATTTTCCATTTTTGACCTGGAGATGGAATTGGAAATTATTATGCAGTTATCATTACATTAGGAATTGAAACACCCTTTAAGAATAAAGTAACATTCAGATGATCTTTCTTGTAGTGAACAGTATTTGGTTTTACTCTATTTTTTCCAGCTACAGGACTAATTAGTCAAATGTATGAAATCACATGCAGCTAATAATAATCGGCAGTTCATATAAAGGTTGCTGGCTGCATTTGGAGGCATGCTGGTTAAGAAAAGTGTTGTAGAGGACGTTGAGTTGAGGAATAATGAGTAAGATCAGGTGTCTGGAAATGGCCATGGTGAGGACCAGTTGCAAAAATTAAAATGGTTCACACTGGAGAAGACTGAAGGAGTCACTGCGTGCAGTTTTGGGCACCACAGTACAAGAGGGACAGGAAACTATTGGAGGGAATCCAGAGGAGTGCAACAAGGATGGTGAAGGGTCTGGAGGGGAAGTCTTATAAGGAGAGGCTGAAGTCCCTTGGTTTGTTCAGCCTGGAGAAGAGGAAGCTGAGAGGAGACTTCATCACAGTCTATGGCTTCCTTATGAGAAGGACTGAAGGGGCAGATGCTGATCTCCCCTCTTTGGTGTCCAGTGGCAGAACCTGAAGGAATGAAATGAATCTGTGACAAGGGAGGTGTAGGTTGGATTTTAGGAAGAGGTTCTGTACTGGGAGGGTGGTCGGGTACTGGCACAGGCTCCCCAGGGAAGTGGTCACAGCACCGAGCTTGGCTGAGTTTAAGAAGCGTCTGGACGTTGCGCTCAGTCCCATGCTCTGACTTGGCTGGCCCTGTGTGGAGACAGGAGTTGGACTTGATGATTCTTATGGATCCCTTCCAACTCAGGAGATCCTCTGATTCTCTTAAAAACTTTAAAATGTGTTAAAACAAGAAACTTCCCCATAAAATCTATGGAAAGAATAGAGTGGTCTTGAGCTTAATTTACTCCGAGGAACATCTAGGTTAGCAGGATGAAAACACCTTTCCAGCAGAAAGGAATATTAGACTGTGAAATAGGGTCTTGTGATCTCAAAAGATCACAAAGTGATATTCATTTCAGAAAATTCAGCCATGGTTGCTAGGCTTCTTAACAGCTCAACAGATACTTATTTGCAATAAATTAATACGGTCTTGGTAGCAGAGGGTGGAAAAGGTCTTTAAGGTCCCCCTCTTTTGTGTCTATCGTTCTCCCAAATGTATGACATAAACTAGCCTGCACATATCCTTTTAGCATTCTTATTTTTAATTGGGATCGCCTTGACGTGGAGTCGAAAAGCTTTGGTTTTTTCCCTCACCTCGCTCATCCGGCCAGTGGTACCACCGATGCGCACGTAGCTTGACGGTGTTAATAAGTATGGTCGGGTCTCCCTCTAGTGGCGTCACTCGGTTGGCACTTTCTTGGTGGAAATGACCACTTTATCCTCTAGGCTTGATCCTCACAGGCACGGGGAATCTGGGGACAGATGTGCTGTAGCCTCGTATGAGGTTTAACGTTTCCCATCACAATTCTCGTAGTCCCTTATACCGCTACTGCGATCACTTAGACACTCCTCTGTAAGTCCCAGTTGATGCAGGCACTGTAAAGGGAGCTGCTTCAGGGGGAAGGTTTCCTAAAGTCAAGTTTGTGTTAGCCCTGATGGCAAGAGATAGTATCTTACATTTTCTCACACTTTTAAATTTTAAATAGACAGTGTAGCTAAGTCTCCAACAGCTTTCTAAGGAGTAGGAACCAATTTTGAAGGGAAGGCAGATTTATTTATTTTTTTTTAACGTCATCCTCAAAAAAGGTAATGTTGACCAGGAACATTGCAGATGGTTTCCAGACACTGAACATCAGTTTGTAAATTGATATTAGGGATTAAAATGGTTTGACCAACTCAGCTTTCCAGCCACACTTGCAGTGACAAGCCCCAGTGCTTTGCCATCTACTCATTCCTGGCACCCAACTTTGGATGAAGGCAGTGGTCCTTTTTATTCAGGGCAAAAAGTCTCTGATGCCACTTGTTCTGATGGAGTTAAGCTCACCAGATACACCTTTCTACTTTTTCCTGGTTGGGAGAGAGGTGATTATCTAGTTACCTCTTGGGGGCTTTTATATCCTGTTTTCCATCTTTCTCACTACGTTGTTCCCTGGGTTGTAAGAGCAGGAAGTTCAGTAGTTTGACTTTCTAATTTCTCAATAAAACTGTGACATTGCACTTTTAAACTTGTGCAGTATTGTACACCAAAGAATTGTACCCAGTACAGGGGCTTTGGTCTGCATGAATATGTTAGACAAGGCACCACTAGACTAGTAGTGTCAATTCAGCATTTGCCTTGCTGTCATTTACTCTGTGGTTTTATTCAGAAAATTTCATATAGATTTGGAGAAGGAAAACAATCAATCAATCAAACAAACAAACGAATAAACAAGGTACAGGCACCTAATCGCATTTATGCATCTGGCTTTTCTGTAACACGCTGTAGTGAAATTCATCCGTAGAAACATTATACCCTCAGGCAGAAATGTGCAGTTTAGAAACTGTTCTGCTACCAAGTTAAGTTTTTAGGTGCAAATGTAGGTTGTTCCCAAAAAAATATATTCATTGTATTGCTCTACAATTATCTTTTCTCTCTGAACTGAAAAATTATCATAGTTCATTTCTTTCTTTGGCAACTGCAAGTAAACTTAACCTTGGAGTAAAGTCTAAGATGGAAGAGGAAGGTTTTATAAACTGGATGATTGTATAGCTCAGAAACTACCAAATTTTTACTGAGTTTCTCAAGGAAGATGAGGATTTGTTATTTTTAACCTTTCTACTGTGCAAAGGTTTCAAGAAGAATATATTATTCTTTAGTAAGGTTTTGTGATTTTACGGTTCATTATTGTACATATAATTTATAAGGCAGAAAACCTATAGATTCATGCATAAAATCAAAGCCTTTAAATATTAATATATCTGAACCTTATATTAAAAAAATTTTTTTTTTTAAAACAAGTACCATAATACAAGGCTTTTAGACAGAGAACCTTTTAGACAACAAAATTTAATATAAATGTTTGAATTATTTTGTATTCTGTCACTGAAGTTCAGCTTTTTGATTGAATAATTTTCTTCAGTTTCACTCTAAGGAATTATTATTAATAATAAATCATTCTAGGAGCTATCCCTACACCATAAATCAGACTTCTCAGGCCAGCTACTTGTTCATAAATCCTTGTGAACTTAGAAACTGAACTCTGTTAAGGCCATGACAGCCACAGGAGTCGTGTTTTCTGGCTGCTGAACCCAGTAGTTTTTGTTTTGCATTTCTGCAAATAATAATTTTACTTTCAGAGTTCAGCTCCTGGACTTCTGGTCTGGGCTTCTACAGAGTTGGGGTAATATTATGTATTAAAATTTGCTTACATTGTATTTCCAGAGTGACATGAAATGAAACTGTTGCAGCCCACTTGTTGTTTGATAGCCCATTTATGTCATAAATAATGATTAAAAATCCCTACATAGTAAATAATGTTTGGAAGATGATACAAAAAGATCTGATCTGTTTACAAAAAGATCAGAGATTTTCTTTTCTATAGGAAGGTTATTTCTGATTACAGTAGTTGACAATTACAGTATTGCAATTGAATGCTGAATGAGAGAAGATATAAAATGTTACTTTCTTGTGACTGATTAGTCACACAGACTATAAATTACTGATGATTAATCTGCACCTGTTCTGAAAAAAATAGAACAGCATTTTATCAACACTTGCTATAATCCTTTACCAGCGATGTGGAAACATCTTTCTTCATTCTCCAAATGTACTTTTAGCACACTTCAAATATTTAAATTGTAAAGCATTCTTAACTGCTCCACAATGATAGAGGATCTTCAATAATTATAGTGAAATATGCTTAATAAATGAGAGTGAAATAACACTGTCTGTATTGTGTCAACACAATTAATCCCTATCTCAGCCAGTGTCAGTTTGATATGTGTTTCTTTGTGTTTTGTTCGCAGGGCGAACTTCAGACCTACTGCAAGAGGGCAAAATGTCAGGACAATATGAAGGCTTTCAATTTGTGAATTTAGCAATGGAAAATTATTCGGTTCATAATTGAGGGAAAAAGATACAGTGAGGTGTTACATTGTGTCTATATGTTGTTTATTACAAACAATTAATGACAACTTCCAATTTTGGCTCTTTTGTTTAAAAATGCATTTTCAGCAATAGCAGGAAAGTCCCAGAAAATTTCTGAACTTCATGATCCCAGGATTAAGCCTTAAAACATGACCTAAAGGTTAAAAGGATGAAAAATAGATATACTGAAGCTTTTCCTCCTTAGTTTCTTATGTATACTTTTTTAGGAATTCTGCTAAGCTCAGTTGTCAAAAAGTTATGTGTCTAAGCTATACTTATACATGTACTTATGGTCTGCAGTAGTAGAGAAAGTGCTTATCTCCAAGGAATTAAAATTTATATTATGATGAAATAAATCAAACATAAACCTAATTCAAAATTACATCACTAGCAAATTCCTGTAACTGAATTTAGACACACTAGGACACAGCTTGGAGCCCCTGCCTGGGACACTCTCCTTGTGACCCACAGGTCATGCTGAGAAATGTGAGGGAGATCTCAGCACCATTAAGAGACTCTGAAAGACACTTTTGCCTGCCTTGACTCTTGTGATGCTCACAAATGTTGGCCTTCTCCTGGCTCCTACAAGGAGCCCTGTTTAAATGCAGTGGGGAGTACATTTGTGCCACAGGCCCGGTTGAAAGACTCACCATAGTCTTGGAAGAACAGCATGCTTCAATTTCTAACTTCAAAAAAGTGGTATTTTGTCAGTCAGGTTGAAGTCTACATATATATACCAGGACTTATTTGCAACAACTGAAAATTACAAATGTCTGTAACTTTGCCAGGTGATGTGAGTGGATAAATAAAACCTCGGATCACTTGCTTTTACCAAGTCTCTTTTTTAACCATCTCTTTCCTTTTGGTCCCATATTTCTGAGGCACTTAGTCTCTGCATTCCTTCTTCCCCTTGGAGGATATTTTAGTTTTTACAACCTCTCTACTCCTTCAAGCCTTCCAGGCAGTGTGGCTGCTGCTTCTTGCTGCGTACAGAGGAGGTTTGTGATTTCTGTTATAGTAAGAATCATGTTACGAATTTCCTGGTTAGTAAGCATGCATTTGCTTCTCTTTTTTTATTAGGTAACTATTTGGTATGTCTCACCGATGAAAGCATCCTTCACTTGACCTTATGTAATATATAAAGGCTTAGATTAACAAGCATTACAGATAATTTAAGAAAAGTCCATGGTAGACAGTTGCAAGACATTTGATGACTATTGTTTGTGGATTTTAAATAGCAGCTGGATATGCAAACCCAGTGAAACTGTGAACTCTCAGGTTTTGCATACAGGCAAAAATCAAAAGGTTTTCATGAAAAGGAACCCTGTGTACTCAGAATGAAATCACCTGTGGAAGGAGGAAAAAGTGTCATTTCATGTCTTGCAATGCATATTTTCCAACAATAGTAATCACACTAATTTCCCAGACAGGGAAGTATGAATTAGTGGAGTCTGTTGAAGGCCTGCTAGCGGTTCATGGAAACTTTGATGACTCTTCAGAGAAGGGTGTTTATGTTTGATGTCTTAGTTTTTCCTCTCTTATGATTACTGACAGCATGGGGAATGTGTGCATTGTGCTTTCTGTGGGGTTTATATTCCTTGCAGTATTTTGATTTATTGCTGTGAAATCAGCTAGGTGACATGCATACAGTTATGATTTCAAAAAAGGAAAAATTGGCCTCACTGAGAAAATTAAAATCCAACCAACCAAGCAACAACAAAAAAACTTTTTCAACTGAAATGTCTAAAGCTTTGGCAAAATAGAAAGACCCAAATAAAATAAATTACTTAAGGCTGTGATGGCTAATATTTTCGTATATCTCAAAAGTAAGAAATTATCAAAGTCAACTTGGTTGAAATATATACGTTTTTAATTGTTATTTTAAAACCTATGCTGATTGATTTAACTTTTGACCCAGAGGTATTTCTCACTGTATTCAAGTTCATGCACTCGTTCTCTAGTTCCAGGGCTTTGGCTGGTAAGTGCAATGGTAGCAGACAGAAGTTTCAAGCAGGAAACCAAGACAGCATTAATGGACTGTTTATAAATGACTCAACATTTAGCATCTCTTGGGGGCTGAGTTCATTATTTTTACTCTTTAAAAACAATGGATCACACACCAGTAGCTTAAAAGTCATATATTTTGATCTGTTTCCTGTATGTCCCTTGCTTGCTATAAAAAAAAAAAAAGCATATATGCAATTGGAAGAGCTCCTAACATATGTAGATTTTTTTTCTTCCTGTGGTGCACCCTCCTAAGAGAACACATCTGTATAAAGCCATAAGGAGACAGTGCCTATCTTGAAAGGTGCAAAGAAGTGACCAATATGGTGACAGGTCTGTGTTGTGGCTGCTGGAAATGAGCGGGACAGTAATCTTACAAAGGCCCAGCAGACATCCATTAAACAGACTGCTTGGAAGAGATTTGATCATCAGCTGAAGCACTTGAAAATTTTTTAACTCTTCATTACTGTCTTAAAATTCAGGTTGTTCATCATTCTTTCTCCCACGTGTGCAGACATGAAGCTTTGAGAATGACAGAGAGCTTTATTAAATCAAAGTGAAAGAATTTATGGACCTCTTGTGCTTGGGTTGAAATGAAGAGTGAATCTGTATATTTTGATGATACTCTTACAGGGAAAAGAAATGTTAATTGTATATATATACAAAAAAAAGACAAAAGCTGGATAAAAAGAGATCTGAATTGCATTTTAAATCTCATGATTTAAAAAAACTATCTAGATATTATGCAGACATAAGATTTTTTTATCCCAGCATTTTGTTACAGTGTTGGGATCACAATCTTTGGATACTGCAGATCTCTTCTTCTCTGGTGTATAAGTGAGTGCTGCGGTAAAACAGGCTGTCATCCTTTGAATGAGCTAGCCCATTAAAGAGTATAAGATCACAGAATCACAGAATCGTAGGGGTTGGAAGGGACCTCGAGAGATCATCGGGTCCAACCCCCCTGCCAAAGCAGGCTCCCTAGCTCATACTGCACAGATAGGCATCCAGACGGGTCTTGAATATCTCCAGAGAAGGAGACTCCACCACCCCCCTGGGCAGCCTGTCCCAGGGCTCTGTCACCCTCACTGGGAAAAAGTTCCTCTGCATGTTTGTGCGGAACTTCCTGTGCTCCAACTTACAGCCATTGCCCCTTGTCCTGTCTCCACAGACCACTGAAAAGGGGGTGGCTAATTCCTCCTGCATCCCATGCTTAAGATATTTATAAACATTAATTAGGTCCCCCCTTAGTCTTGTCTAGACTGAACAGTCGCAGCTCACTCAGTCTTTCCTCGTAGGGGAGATGTTGCAGGCCCTTAATCATCTTCATAGCCCTTCTCCGGACTCTCTCAAGGAGATCCCTGTCTTTTTTATACCAGGGAGCCCAGAACTGGACACAATACTCTAGGTGGGGCCTCACCAGGGCAGAGTAGAGGGGGAGGATCATCTCCTTAGGCCTGCTGGCAACAGTCTTCCTGATGCATCCCAGGATCCCATTGGCTCTCTTAGCCACCAGGGCACACTGCTGGCTCATGGCCAACCTGTCGTCAACCAGGACCCCCACGTCCTTCTCTGCAGAGCTCTTCTCCAGCAGGTCATCCCCCAGCCTGTACTGATACAGTTGGTTATTCCTCCCCAGGTGTAAGACTCTACACTTGCTTTTGTTGAATTTCATCTGTTTTCTCCCTGCCCAGCTCTCCAGCCCGTCCAGGTCTCGCTGGATGGCAGCGCAGTGTTCCTGCGTGTCAGCCACTCCTCCCAGCTTTGTATCATCGGTGTACTTGCTGAGGGTGGATGCTATTCCCTCATCAAGGTTGTCAATGAAGATATTAAACAGGACTGGACCCAACACCAAGCTCTGGGAAACACCACTAGTCACAGGCCTCTATTCAGATTCTGCTCCACTGATCACAACCCTCTGACATCAGTTCGACAGCCAGTTCTCAACCCACCTCACTGTCCACTCATCATATCCCATGCTCTCTCAGCTTTGTTATCAGGATGTTATGGGAGACAGTATCAAAAGCCTTGCTGAAGTCAAGGAAGATGACATCTACTGTTCTCCCTCCATCTACCCAGCCGGTGATGAGATCATAGAAGGCTATGAGATTGGTCGAGCACTATCTTCCCTTGGTGAATCCATGCTGACTACTCCTCATGACCTTCTTCTCTTCCAGTTGCTTGGAGATGGCATCCAGAACAGAAGTGAGGCTGACTGGCCTATAGTTGCTAGGGTAATATAGGCATTATCAAGTAGTTACAGACCACTGAAACAGAAATTAAACAATGGGAATGAAAAACCTGTGGGCCTGTCAGGTCTAGTTATAATCCACCTTTGTTTTGGATCATTTGGAAGGATAGATACTTTTCCACAGGCATCTGAGTTGTGACCAGGAGAATTTCTGTGATATTGAATATTCTAGGATGGTGTGCTGTTAGTTTGCGTGGTCAGCTATTAATTTTAAGGTGATTGAACAGTATTAATGTCACTTGCCCCAAGAAGTATTTGTTAAGAGTGAGCATGATTCTTAAGTTTCATGGCTAGGATGTTCCTATGGAGGAGACATAGGGTTCAGTTCTTTTGCATATATGGTAATATCTTATTGAAACAGAGTCCAGCCATCAATGTATCCACTTGGAAGATGGTATTGCAAATCTTCTCAGCCTGAACAGGCAACAGAACCTTGGTCTTACCAATAGCTAAATGTGCTGTTAAGCCATTTTTAAGTGATTCAAGATAAAAGCAGTATAGGGAAGTGCCACTGCTTTATGCAGTTATTTTACAGAGCAGGATTACATCTTGACATTCTATGATCCTTTTACTGCTGCAAGACAAGCCATCACCTTTCCGCATGTATTCTTACTTCAAGTACTTCACTTTTCCACGAGGCCCAGGAAGACTGATGATAGCATTTTAAGACATATCAGAGTAAAAAAAAAAACAACCTCTATTCAGAAACTGTTACTTTAATTCTACTTTCCATCTGAGATGTTTTCTATAGTTTCTATAGTTTCACCATTTTTTTCCTTTGCACAACAATCTTTATAGTGCCTGTGAACTCTGTTCTGTTCATAGAGTCAGTCGTAAATAACATCCTTATTTTTAAAGCGTGGGTTTAATTTCTCTTACTGTGGACGCCATTAAGGAGTGTCTTGCCTTCAGTAAGCCTATGTAAATAGTAATAATAATAATGTTTTATGGAGATTAACGTGTCTAAGAGTACCGTGAGTACCCTTCACTTTAGTGTAACTCTGAAGTGATTTTTACTCCAATAAAAATAACTTTAATTTCCTTTCAAAAAATGTCTCTGTTCTGTCCAGAGCATAAATCCTGAAAGGAAATTTGGGCAGAAGAAGTAATCTCTTTAAAAGAAGGTCTTATTTTTTTTTTAATTTGAGAATTTTTGTCTAAGAAGGTCCTATCCAGAATGTGGAAGGTTGTTCAATCTCTTCTTCATACGCCACCTGCTTAGAAACTTAGTAGCATCTGTGCATAGCAGAGGTTGTAGGAGCTCCTAGTGGTAACTCTTAAATTAACCTGTAATTGCAAGCAATTGCCAGATATCTGCAGAATGCAAGTATCTAATGAATAACTGATTTACTGAAACAACTCGTATCCTGTGTATCACAAGCTACAGCACAAGAATGCAGGTAGGTGAAAAGAATCTGAGTACACCAGGTTTTCAGCACGAATCATTATTCCAAACCACAGTACCCTTTGCAACATCAACCTGCATGCCAGAACTGCCAGTGTTTGACTGTAACTGGGAAGGCTGATGGTGCCTTGCTGTTTCTTACAGCTGCCCTCGAGTTTAAGCTGGCCCATGGAATGTTTTCAGAGGCCCTTTAACAATAATAATAATAATAATTCAGATAAAATGTTATTTTATCAGATACTCCATATAATGGCACTCTCTGGTGACTATCTAGTGATTCCAGTGTCTAAATATACTAAATATAATAAAATACACTCTGAACAATCAAAGAGGAATGACCAAACATAAGTGAAATTATCCCCCGCCCCGCTCCACTAGAGAGGTAGGATTTGATTCTTCATTTCAGAAGTGCCCAACTCAGTAGATACAAGTTATAAACATTCATTTGTGTAATTAATTTATCAAACTTGTTGCATATATTCTCACTAGGCATTGGTTCTCATTAAAAATAAAGGTTGAATTTCCTCAATATGACTTTGTTCCATTAAGTTTCAGTCTTAAGTATTCTCCTGTTTAAATGCATAGACCCAGCATTGTTGTAGTAACACCTGCATAACCTAATGTTGCTCTTTATTGTGCAGATCTGAGTGCTAGGGTGACAGAAACAAATGCAAAGAAACATTACAGGAAGCAAGTATCGATGGGGAAGAAATGAGCTGGAGCAGTGCCAGGCACACTGTCAGCACGAACAGTCATCTTGAAAAATTCAGAAACTCCAAATCCCAATCTACAAAGCAGAGGATGAGTGAAAAGGCCATCAGTACAATTTATAATGTGGAGAGTTAGGGAACAAAAGACAGATCTTCAGTAAGACTGTATTGTGACAAGCAAATAGATGCCTCAGGGAGTAGTCCATTTGAGAACTAGAAAACATTTAAATGTTCAACAAAAATGTTGTTAAATGTCAGGATTAGTCCCATATAAATTGTTTCTGCAAGATTTTGTTCTTTTTTAAAAGTTTATGATCCTGATTCCTTTACTGACAGCAGGAAATGCGTAATTCCTTAATTCTAAAAGTAAACACATATCAGTGTAGTACAAAATATTTCCAGTGTTCCCAAATTATGTATTTTCCTGATCAATTTTCTAGTTGACAATTTAATATTTTCCATGTTTCTTTTGGGTTACTGATTAATATCTTGCATTTAGCTTCTACCAGACTTTAGTAAGAAAGGAGCCCTATTCACTTTTCAGAAAAATTTTTTTGATCTTGTTACAGAGCAATATCACATTCCTTAAGCTGTATGCAATCTTGATACATATGTAGAATTTTTAAGAGCAGGCAGACTTTCTGTTAGCTATTTATTTGATTCTTCTGTTTTATTCCAAGCTTCCTGCAATCACAGTGATCCTTGAACTGAAATCACTAATTTGTATAGAAGTGCAGATTAAATTAAAGTTTGATTCCCAAAATCACAGTATGAGAGTCTGCTAAGGTTTATCTCTATATCCATCCAAAGTCAGGAACCTCGGGGAACATGGTTATTAAACTAAACTAAGGAATTCTTTATGGTATTTCACTAAGGGGAACAGTTCAAAATTACAGCCCAGAGCATAATTTCTAAGAGAGGAAAATCTGCATCTCTATAGTACTTTCCATAACCAACTCAGATAAACGTACAATAAATCAGTAAAAAGAGTAGTCCAGAAGGGCAAAGAGTTCCACTGACTCACCAGGCAAACAAAAAATTTCTAACACAGAAGTGGCATAAATGTGTGCTTTCTTTCCTATGTTAAATCTGTTTTATATTGAAAAAGTTGCTCATTTCACAGAGCAGTGGGGCAAAGTAATTGCAGGAGTATGTGTTCTTTTGCTATTTGATAACATTTGAAACTGTAGCTCTAAGTGAAGTAAGGTTATGTAGCTGTGAGGGGGAAGGGATGGCCAACAATATATTTACCATCCTCATTTTTCTGTCTACTTCAAGGTGTCTCAGGGGGACAGTCAGAAGCATTGGCATTTTACAGCCCTTTTTTTGTCTGTGGAGTTGACCTAATAGTCTCTTTATTTTAAGCTAGCGATGGAACCACCAGACATTCAGGAGGGAGAGCGGAGGTCATATTTTAGAAGATTAACTCAAAGTCCATACTTAGGAAAGAAGGAGGTATGTAGATATTTCTCCCAGCTACATGCTTCAGTCTGGCAACAGAGAAAGTCTGCTGCAGTGCTGTTGCCAGATAGGTAAGAAAAAGGATGAATCCCTCTTTTCTCCGTGTTGAGCATGAATAACTAGAAATTATGAAGAGAGCTGTGTTAATTTAGCCACAAGAAATAGAATATTTTATCCCCTCTAGTAAATTTTATTTTAATGATCTGAATTTAATTTTTAATGTCTAATTAATTTATCAAATTATTCTTTTGGAGGGCTAGGTAAATGAAAATGAAGATTCAGAAAATCTTGTCATCTATTTGACCTTTCCTTTATCACATTTACATGGGATATCGTCAGCTCCTCATAACTCTGTAAGAAAGGAAGGATCTTATATAGGGTTAATACTGTCAAGATGTACTGTAGTGCCTCAGATAGAAAATGTAACGGTGTGTATTTTATTCCAATTATGATTCTGGTTTTGTAATTCTGGACTGGATTTATACCAATGTATTTGTGTTAATTTCTTCTCTCTTCAAGGTAACAACAAGGTTGATCTCTGACAACTTGAGGTCAAGGAAATGAAAGACTTCAAAAGAACGTGGAGTATATTGTACTTCTTGTCCTATGATTCTAGGGTGCCTTTTGTAAGTTGGTGTACCTCGCTGCAATTTTTTTTTAAGTGACTGGAAAGAATAATCATATTTCATTCCTCATGTACAAAAAATTGCTTCTTTAGGGATTTTTGAGAAACTGTTCTAGAGGAGCAGCCTGCTAGAGAGTTCTAAAGAATCTGATCCGCAATTCAGAGGTATTGTTTGGCACAACTTAGCACAGGTAGTGAGGATAAGAATCCAATCTGCTACTGACAAAGAGCCACTTCCTCCCATAAGAGCATTTCCTTTCCTTCTCTCACCAAATCCCACAAAAGCCTAGACATTTTAGAAGCTGTCAGTTACTTTCACAGAAATGTTGTACTCTACAGCAACAAAAAAACCCTATGGGAACATCAGAGAACAGAAATAATAAAGTGGGTGGGCCCACTTGTTTATCTCACAATTTTTAAATATGACCTTTTCCTAAACAAATTTAGGAGTGATTTTAATGAAATTTGTATATGTGTGTTTTATGTTCAATGAATTCACTTTCAAATTCAAAGCTTAAACTTTGCAGCTTGTGCTCATCTTTACATGTGCATGCACCTGAGTTGTGCAGCATTATTTGTAATTACTTATTGTACCCTACCTTAAAAAAACAGCAGTATGAATACAGACTGTGCCTACTCTACAGAAAAATTTCAATTTAATTAAATTTCAAGATATGTGTATCACTTATGAACAAACACATGGGTGTACATAGAATAGAATAGCATCATCAAGGTTGGAAAAGACCTTCAAGGTCATCAAGTCCATCCGTCAGCCCTACACCACCATAACCACTGAACCATTTCCTGAAGCATCTCGTTTACCCATATTTAGAACACCCTCAGGAAAGGTGACACCACCACCTCCCTGGGCAGCCTGCTCCAATGCTTCACCACTCTTTCAGTGAATAATTTTTTCCCTAATATCCAATCCGAACTTCCACTGACACAACTTGAGGCCATTGTTAATCTTCTTTAACTGGTAATTCTTGCTTTGACCTATTGTCCTTTCTAAAAGCAAAATCCATAACTGATTGACATTTATTCTTGTCTCTTCATTTTTATCTTCCACTACTGTATAAGCATGTTTTCACTTTGCTACAATACTTGCTCCTCTTCTTATTTCTCACTCTTCTATTTTATTATTTTATGATTGCTTGGTGTTCTCTATTAATTTATTTCTGTAGCTGCTATCACTGTTACTTTGAGTCTTGATTTTAACTTTTCGAGGCTTCATTTTAATTAACCTCTATTTACTGAAGTTTTCCATTTGAAGTTCCACTGCCTCTTTTTCAATGACTTCTAACACCCCAATTATGTGTTTAATACTATATTGTGCTAATTATGTAGTCAGGCCTGTTAGTCTTGCTCCTATTTATGACTTCAGTACAGTCACCATTGCACATCACATTGGGAAATCACAGTGATGTATACCAACACAAATGCCCACAGTATAAATCTGCAAAGAGGTGGGAATTTTGCTTGGTGAAGGCTAGAACAGGTATCATCAGACTAGTTCCCTTTTGCCAATAATGTGCTATATGTCTTATTCTGCCAATAATCCCCAGTAGCTTTACTCAGAAGGTTGGGTTTTTCCACCCAAAGTTATTTCCACTGAGTGTTATGTTAGTCATAATTTGGTCATAGCCAGCACTACACCAGGACTACATGCTACACAACAGGATCTTTGAACAACCTTTGTAGAAGCAAACACTGAGCATATAATCACCACCAATGCAAAACTCTTTATGCAAATGTTCTGGAAAGCAGATGGATCCTTTGGCTGTTACATGGAGTATTTATTAATTCCCTGCTGCCATTGATTTTAGCGTATTTCAAGTTTCTTTCCCAAGCTTCCCAAGTGCATCGCTCTCAGGAAATTCATTATATGCTGTCCCACTCTGGTCCTGGTGTCCAGACTTCCAAAGTGTTCCTCTCCTTACCTTATAGCTCCATCTTCCATTTAAAGAGCCTCAGTGCTAAAGACTGGAAAGTCTGTTTGACAGTTTTCTCCTCCCAGTTGCCTTTGAGAGTGTGCACTTGCATTTGACAGAAGTGTGTGCCATAATTGTTTCTCAGACTAGTTTGGCCACCACATTTTTAACTAATCCCCTGTTGCTGTAGACATTAAAGGCCTTTTAATTATTTACTGTCTGGGAAGAAATTAGAAGAGAATAGATTAAAAGTCTTTTTTTTAGCCTTTGATACTTCTCAATACTGAAAACTTTTATATTTTTCTGTTAGTTAATAAAGTGCTGGTAAACTTCTGCTAAGCTTATCGGATTGTCTGGTTTTGTCAGGAATGCTGTGGAAAGTCTCTAAACTGACCCTTAATTTGTGACATCTTTTATTTGAGTTTGAGATAAGAAAACACATAGATGTTTGCCAGTTGCTGGCAGCCTCGAGTTTTGTTGCCAAAACAGGGGGAGCTATAAGAATTTTCATGTGTTACTTTACATTTAATTTTAAATTATGTTCAGAAGACCTGATGGAGAACGTGTTTAGTCCTGCAGGTTCACCTAAATGCTTGTATTTAGAGGCTGAAGATTACTTCCCATACTTTGTCTGCAAAGAAACACTACAAATGAAAGCCTTTGAGGGTGGGGGACAAGGGACGGTGCAAAACCTTTTAAATTTACTCTCTTTAAGTTTTTTTCCAACACTCCCCCATTGATACACTAATAACTTTGTGTTGCTCTCTTTATGCGCAACATGCACTCAAGAGTCTGTGCCCAACATGACTAAGATGACAATAAATATAATCAGAGCCTTGGAGTGAGAAGGAGGTAACACAGAATTTCAGACATTACTCTTCAAAGTCTGGTTCTTTGTAAATGTCACTTTCAGGAAAAAAAATGTTATTTTAATTCCTCTATGACAATTTGTGTTATTTGTATTAACGGAGTGCCTGAGATACACAAAGTCAAAGTGCTGGAACTTACGCCTGTGCACTTCCAACACAGAAGCAATCTTTCCTGGAAATGGATACCCTTTACATAAAGGCTATTCCAGCACTGACAATGGAGAAGATCTTATTCATACAGATATTATATCAAACAATAACACATAAGCCACTTCTAAATCATTCTGAGCATTTCTAGATATTGTAGAATTATTATTTTTGCACTAAATTTTAAATGCAATGCTGTGTTAGAATATGATTACTTTTAGCCATAGCTTAATAAGAAAATATGATGGTAGCAATTCTAGTTAGTAATACTCAGATAAAGATGTATGAATGTGTCTATTTTTTCCCTTCTAGGTATGTTGCTGTATACTCATATGATGTGCTGTGGTGATGCTTAAATTCTGGTGTAGACCAGTTCGAACATAAGAAGAGTTCCAAAAAACAGGGTACATCGTTACAGTGTAGGTGTGAGACAGAAAATTTATGTTAATTGCTATAGACAGACATGGACACTGAAAACAGACTGGAGAAATCAGACCATAGTTCTATGCCTTAAAAAAATAAACTCAACATATGCATAATAGCACTTGAAATTCACAGTTCATTAACCGTTTTCAGCCCCATATTTCTCTCGAGTATGAAATAACCAATATGGGATTGTCAAGGAAAAGATATTGGGTGGAATTTCTGAAGAAAAAAACCCTAAATAAAACCAAAAGTGTTTTCTGAGGGATGATCTGTATCTCATATAAACCAAATATTAACTTAACTAATAAAATGATAATTTCCAACACATATTCAGTATTGAATTTAAGATAACATCAAGGAGACATTTACATTTGACTTTCAAAGTCCACTTTTAAGGCAGTTTATGGGGATATTATCATCAAAAGATATCCAGGATATTATCTTCTATTTTGCTTGGAATATTTTAAAGAAAAGCGTAGTATCATAGAATCATTTAGGTTGGAAAAGACTTTTAAGATCACGGAGTCCAATATAAAAGTAATTTTTAATCACATAAGTAATGTTTAGTGATTTTGCTTCTACTTTCCTAAGATGTAATACCCAAAAGGCTACAGTTACTTAGGAGACAATTATTAGGGAACTAGAGTACTATATTCAAATATGTAAGTATTTGCAGAGCTGGAGGACTAGAAGTAAACAATAAAGATCACAAGGAGGAAGTAAATGCAAAGTTACCTGCATGCAGTAAGTAAATCTGTGTACATTGGAGTGGAAGTTTTGAATATGAGTACACGAGAAAAGGAGAAGCTGCTGCTGAGGATAAAGTTGGTCACATGAGTTCAAAGATTGTGGAAACTTTTGTGTGTGTTTCTGTGTAAGGGTCAGGTTTTAAGATCAGAGTTCTTCAAAAGTTTGTCACTATAAACTTCCCTTCTGCATAGTATCTCCGTGCCTTTGGAGCTGTTTTTCTAACTTCCAACAAGTAAGATACTTTTTCTTTTTAAAGGAAAAGAAATTTAGTGTGAAGTGGTGCTATTATGGGTGTTTAAGAGAAGAAAGTAGGAGCCAGGGGGAAAAAAAGCTAAGAAGGGGAAAAGTTAATGTGAAACACAGCAACCTGGTGATTTTTTAATAACATGACAGAAATTATCACACTGTCTTTGGGTTTTGTTGGTGATTGTGACTGAAAGGTGCTACATAGATCCAGACAGGAAATCTTATGTTTTCTGAATGAATGGGATCTGGTGTTTCTCAGATAATAAAACATGAACACATGACCTCTGGTGCTGGGCTGGTAACTTCCCCTTTGGATATTAATGAAGGAAAGCTGTACTTGGTTTAATTTTTGAGTTTGACTGATATCAGCAGAAAGCTTTCTCCTGGAGTTGAGATACTGGTTCAGACAGTGAAATACAAAAGAGGGATTACCAAAAGTTAAAGATTCTTTTTTGGTGAAATTTCTTTTGTCACTATGCATCAGTTCCAAGTGAAAATTTGTGGATACCTGAGGAGGGCAAGTTGCTGCCTATTCTCCCTTTCTTTCAGTTAGTTTGAGAAATTAAAAGTATTTTTATAGCACTCAATGTACAAGTTTTATTTATGGATATCTTTAGAACATCTCTCAGAGAAAAATACGCCATTGAGAAATCTTTGTGTTAAAGAGTATTTGTAGATTGTACTTGCCTAGAATTTTAATCAGCTTTCAGTGGACTTACAAAAATTATTTTTTTTATTGTATCATAAAAGGTGAATTAGTTGAGTTATTGAGGAATTCATTCCTATTATCACTTGTAGAAAACATGATGATGATCCATTTTCTTAGAAATAAGTTAGATGTTTGCCTTGAAGATAGTTTTTAAAAAAATTCTTCTACAAGAATGTGTCCAAAAATATGAACTATCATGACTAGTTGGAGATGCCACACCTGAAAATTCTTGGACCAAGTGACTACTGAGGATCATGAAGAGGCAGACATGGTTTATATTCAGCTTTCTTCAATTTTGTGCAGAGGACAATTTAGTTCCAAGAGAGAGTCGAAAACTTCACGTACAAATAAAATGATTAGAGATACACGGTCTGGGTTTTGCATGACAGTAATTTTTTGCAAATCAAATTAGCCCTTTTTTTGTTTTGGTTTTGTTTTTTTAAAATAAATTTTGAGTTATCAACTCTCCTCTCTGCACTATAATCAGAGCTGAAACTATGTTCACTACTTTAGCAAAAGCAGCTATATGGATTTTTCATGACTGTAAAAAAATCCCAGCTGCAGCCCTGTTTAAACTGTGTTCAGTTCTCTGTTGTGCAAGATGCTTTTACAGAAATAGGCTAAGTGATAATCTTTGTTATTAGTGGCTGGAGAGATTGCAGTTGAATCAAGTAAGGGAATAAGAGGAAACTGCCAGTCCTATGAAGATGGATTGCCAGGGTCTGCCACCTGCATATATTAACGTTTTGCCTTTGAAAATCTTCCTCATCATACAGTGCAGAATCTCAAAAATGTTACTTTAACTTGTAGATTAATAATTCTTCAGGATCGTCAGGACTCTTAAAGTTGAACAGTGGGTACTGGATGCTTTATGATGTTTAAAATAATGGCAATAATAATTGTAATGTGAAGCATATCTTTCTCTCCCCTACTTAGCCTCCTCCAGCACAGGAAAGTGGCTGAAATAAAAGCACCTTCCCTATCCATTCTGGTTGTGCTTGAGAAGTGGGGGAATTGCCATTTTTTAATTATACACTTAGACAAAATTTTCAACTTCATCCTAGTCCCTCTCTTGACATGACCCTGCTTACATACCAGTCGTTCATGTATAGTCCTCTCTGCTTCACATTTTGTTGTTGCTGGTGGTCTCTTAATGACCATGTCAAAAAAATTTTAATGGGCAGAGTTTCTGCTAAGTGCTAGTAGACTTACTAATATTAGAGTTCAAAATCAGCACCCTCAAAAAGTTTAGCTTTTCTAAATAATCCCTTAAACCACAAAAATTAGCAGAAATAGCACATGCACATTTTCATCCTATTTGCAGAGATATTACTAAGGACTTGTAGATGTCCTCTTTCTCAACACCCACTCTGACAAGTACTGTCCTCTCCTGTCTGTTAAGATGGAGTTGAGTCAGCTAGAATCAGCGTCACCCTGCAAGATTTCACACCATCTGTGAGATACAGGGTTTTGAGACAGTAGTCTGACACACTTGCATGGATCCACCACTTTTATGTAAGGCTGATACTTAAAACAGCTTCACTCAACTCAGTCACCTTTGGTCAGGGAGCACTCAGCATCTGTCCTGACTCTGTGTGAAGCTGTAAGCTTCAATAACTTCCATCTGTTGGTGTGGGCATCTAACTGGTAATGTCAAGTGCCATTTTTGTTAGTGGGTGTTTGAAGTGAGTAGTCAGGAAATTCAGTTTCCCCTGACATCAGACAGCAGCAGGATGAGATATTATAATTTGCCAGACAGGTCAGAAATGTGAAGGATTCAAATTTGTATTCTGGGAAAGAAGCAGCTGCCTCAGCTCAGTGTCACCACAATGAATAATACTTCAGCACCACTTGCCTTCTAAGGCTGGGCTTTGCTTTTCTACTCACAGGTGTATTTGTATCCCTAATGTTCACTGATCCAGTATTGTATTACAGAGATTGTCTCTTTTCTTTCTGATTTGTCACCTGTATTCACTTTAATAACAAACATCTCAAACACCTCCCAATCTCAACATCATCTTTTCCTAACTAAATTCTCCATGCAGAGCTTAGTTCCTCTAAACCACCCTAGTCCTGTAAAATACTTCTAAGCTATCTCACTCTGACTGTTGCAACTCATTTGGCATCTGCACATTTTGTTTTCCATTGCCTGACTTTCATCTTGTGTTTCTATCTTTTAAGCCTGGATTGTAAGTGTTTGCAAGGAAACACATAACTACTTTTTTAACCTTGCTTCGTGGGGTTTATTATATAGTATTTGATTTCTTCGTGTACTGGCAGTTGTTCTGGTAGGCTTTGGTCTGGCTTGAAAAACAAAACCAAAAAACTCTCTGCCTTTGATGACTTCCCTTCTTGAGAACCCAAAGGAAGCTGATGGAGATTCCGGGCAGAAACAAGTTCTGTGAGTGCAGCATGTTCCCCTTATGTCAAAATTCCTGTCAGTCTTGTCAGAATCGCCCTTTCAGAGGTAATGCTGGTTGTGTTGAGGAGTTCCTTTTGGAAAAGGAGTCAAATGCTGAGATGGGAAATAGATGTCAAGACACAGTTGTTTATACTTTGCACAGACATAAATGCACACTACAGTATCAAATATGCATTAATTTTTTTCTAAATGTGTCAAACTATATTAGAAATAACTAATTGCTACTACTCCCATCAATTTAATAGGTCAGTAAATGCTGACACACCAGAAAATCACTATTATTTTTACTGGCATTTGTATAATAAATGTATCTTGGTACCTTTATCTGGTCCTAACTATCAGCGCTCCTTATACAATGCTATGCATATGTATATTTTTGGTGACATGAACTGCATCACTGTGTGGGTTTCCATTCTTATATCCCAGGTATCACATAGGAGAAAAGGCAATGAACTTTATAATACAAATTTCTGCAGAGGTCATAAATGTTGAGTTCTACCTCAGTATTCAGTATTTTATTTAATGGGGTTTTATCCCTCAAAGTCCACAAAATAGCAAGATTAATAATAGGCTAGTTAATGGAATGATTTTGTTCTGAGAAACAATTCATGTTCCTTTTGTAAAGAAATTTTCCTGGTTAATTTTCCATCATGGCATAGCTCTGCAACTTCCTCTTTACAGAGAGATGGCAGTGCTTTGTTTAGATCAATATATTGCAAATAACTACTTTTAGCTCAGTCCTGGGAGAAACATTTGCCTTTATATAGCATCTAAATCAAGATTTTTAAGTGCTGAAATAATAAAGGTGATATAGATGACAAGAAAACACAACAGAATATTTTTCGTGGTGTACAGAGGAATTCTGAATAGGTCCTGTCATCTAGCAAAGAGACCCTAAAGTCATGAGAAAGCAACCCTAATCCAGAGAAGGGAGTGAGAAGACGTAAGAAACTGTTCAGACACCAAGGTCAGGGAAGGGAGGGGAGGAGAGGAGGTGCCCCAGATGTCACCTGCAGCCCATGGAGAGGGCCCACGCTGGAGCAGGTAGATACACATGGATGATGCTGTGACCCATGTTGGAGCAAGCCTCTGCCAACACTTGCAGCCCATGAATAGAGAGAGAGAAACAGAGAGAGAAAAACCCACCACGCTGAAGCAGGTTTTCTCTGGGCGAGAGGCTTGTGACTCCATGGAGGACCAGGCTGGAGAAGTCTGGGCTTGAGAGACTGAGAGACATTCTGTGATTTATGACTGCATCCCACAGAAGCGACCCACACTGAGGCAGCTGGTGAAGAGCTGAAGCCATGTGAGAAAGGACTCACATTTGAGAAGTTCATGAAGGACTGTCTCCCATGGGTGGGACCCCATGCTGGAGCAGGGGAAGGGTGTGAGGAATGCCCCCACCCCCGGCTAAGAAGCAAAACAACTCATGAGGAACTGACCAAAACCATCATTCCCCCAGTCCCTGCCCTTCCACTTGCCACACTGGGGGAGGGGGGGTGGAAGAAGGGAGCAAAATCAAGACTGAAGTGGTCTGCTAAGAAGGGAGGGGTGGGGGGAGGCGCAATAAGATCTGGTCACACCTCTCATTATCTTGTTTCACTGTATGTAGTGTAGTGCAATCAATTAGGGAGTTTTCTCTCCTTTCTTCTGTGTTGAGCGTGTTTTGCCCATGATGCTGATTGTGGAATAATCTCTCCATGTCCTTATCTCAACTCCTAAACCTCTCAATATTCCCTGTCCAGCTGAAAAGGGGAGTGACAGAGTGACTTTGGTGGGCGTCTGGCCTCCAGCCAGAAAAAACCACCATACACTTGACAGTGAGAACTTTGCTGATGTACCTGCTGCCTTTAACTAACCTGCCTATTTTTACAAGATTTGGGATCTCAGCTCACAGAAAAAAAACCCAGAAAACCTCTGATATTTTACTTGAAGCAATAGAACTTGAGTAGTGGGTAAAGTAGTATAATACAGAAGTCCATTAAGATTTCTGTCAAAAGCCTGGTCTTCTTACGTAGGTGACAGAAGGTTCTGTTTGTGTGAGTCATCTGTCCTTTGCACAGGAAAACTGAAGCATACAAATTCAGTAAAAAAGAAGAAAACTATCCACTAGTACTTGAGGACCTAGTGACCTGGTGTCGTGTGGTCATTTGTGGGTTTATGTGTTTCTGTGAATAAATATCACAAAGAAAAAATCTACATATTTATGAAAGCATGAACATGATTGTGTATTAAATCAACACACTCTGGGGTGTTTTCTCTATTAATGCAGTCTCACTAGCAGAAGTGCCTTATTACCTATCTTAATGTAAAAGGTCTTTGTAGTGTTTCAGCTTCAGTGAAGTTCTTCATCATAAGAAAATAAATTAAAAATCTATTGTCATGAAACCCAGAGGTCATTGCCAAATCCTTTGAGGGTGAAACTTAAAGTGGCCACATTTAGTACCAGGTGTTATATTACAGGACGTCATTTGTGTTTAGTTGCAGTCAGGGTCATGATTAAAAAGATACTAATTCCTTGCCTCTGCTATTATTCTTAGGTTTAGTCCTAACCCCTTTCATCAAAGTCTGTCTCTATTACTCTCACTGATAGTAGTTTGTTTACTGGGAGCTATTAGTAAGGCTCCAGTCACTGTCACAGCCTGTTAGCTCAAATTTGCACTGACTCAGAGTTCCTGGATTAGCAGGGCTTGCAACAGATACATGTGGTGGGTCCATCAGTCAATTTTGAAACAGTGAGAACAGATTTGCTAATAGAATGGCTCATTATGCTCAGCAATGAAAGGATAAGACCACTTTTTCCCCTCTACCTCCAAAAGGCAATCGAATCCTGCACTCCTATTTTGCTGCTGGCATTGTAAGCCTGCAGGCTTTCAATTCTCTGTTGTGGCGTGTGTGTCAGTATGAATTCCCTTGATTTTTTGCAGTACTTCTTCAGATTTAAAAGTACTGCTAGTCATCTCTTGGGAGAGAGGAGAATCCACAGTGGCCACGGGAGTCTGTTCCATCCTATGGCCGTCTTCATCCTCAAGTGGAGTTTCTATATAAAGAGTGTGTATTCATTTTAGATTGTAAATTTATATACATGTGCACTTACAGGCCCTGTAAAACTGAGAACTGATTTCAAAAGTATTTTCAGTATCTGATGGTATTTATTTGTAGATAATAAATTTCTCTAGAAACAACATCTTTCCCCACGCACCCTGTGGCTCTTAAATTGGATTTTGTTTTTGTTCTTGATGTCTGTTTACTTTTTTTTCAATCCATTCTGGGGCTACAAGAGCAAAGGTTGAAAGTTTTGCTGTGTGGCCTGAAGGTGGCAAACTTCTACTGAATGGATGTTCAGAAATTACTCTTCTGGTAAATTAAAAGAGAGACAGATCTGCAGTCAAAGCCAAGCTCAGATTTAATGCCTGATCTTTGCAAGCAATGCAACTCTTGCTATCTTCAGGTCACAAGACTGTGCCACAGAGAACAAAGATAGAAGGCGTCCAAGAAGTCTGAAATTTCTAGGTAAGGCTGCTCAAGGACTAACATTTTGTCTTGAACAGAGAAACAGAGAAAAATGCTGTAGCTTTTCCTTTTCTAGTACTTTGACTCAGCCTGGTATCATCCATCCCACAGTGCCAGGTTCCTTAACATTGTTCTCTTTTAACTAAATCAGTTCAAATATGCACATGGACTAGCTGAATCACATGTGAATCATTGAATATATGGAGCTTGTCCAGCAATTCTGTCCAGGTTCTTCTCTTCATATGAAAAGTCATGATGGGAATATTATCAACTCATGTGGCTTAAATAAAATCACGAATTAAACGTTTTATGATTAATGACTGGAAATCAGTGAACCGATTCCAGATCAATACCAGTAGCACAGCAGGTATGCCTCACTTGATACTTAGAAAATGCTTACAAGGTTCTAAATATCCTTTTAAAAAGTAATGCAAAAAACTGTAATCTTGCACACATGCTTCTCTCCCTGCTTATATACACACCTTATACAAATGGTTATTCACATGCTCACTCTCAATGGAAGTGAGTTCCCCAGTCCGCTAACTCTGCTGGAGACAGCAGAGCAAAAGCTCCTGCTTTGTGCAGCTCCCTACAATCTGCTAATCTGTGTGGTAGTGAGATGCCAACCTATGAGTTCCTGCATGCACCCTGAGCTGTGGGCCCTTCTGCCACTGCACCCCATACTTTCTTTAAATTTTGATAAATTTAATAACTGGATTAAATCGCATCTTCACAGACATGTTGAAACTGCATGTAGTTTCTTAGGCACAAAATTTAAGCAAAATTTTATTCTGATAGTAATCTTTAGATATTACTCAATACTGTTTTCAAATTAACATTCCAGGAACTCTTTCTAAACAGATTGGTCAAAAAGCTGGAAGGTGTGTCCTGCACAAGATTTCATTATGGTTGCCAGCACAGTATGGGAATCTACCATGAGTTACCATACTGTATTTTCCAGGGTATCTCTGCATTGCTATGCTATTATATCTTGAAAGAAAGATCTGTTCATGGACACATGGAATCCTACTGCAGGTGTTTTATGATTTTGACTGGTGAATTTTTCTTAGGAGAGACAGTAATTATAGTGGGCTGACCTTGGCTGACTGTCAGATGCCTACCCAGCTGCTCTCTCACTCCCTCTCCTCAACACAGATGGGGATGGGGCTATGAAAATAAGATGAAGAAGCTTTTGGGCTGAGATAAAGACAGGGAGATCCGTCACCAATTACTGTCATGGGCAAAATAGGAAATTAGGAAAATGACCTTGACATTGAGGTGGGCCTATGTGAACTGTATGAAATTCATCAAGGCCAAGTGGAAGGTCAGGTCAAGGCACATCAGTCGGGGCAATCCCAAGTGTAAACACAGGCTGGACAGAGAATGGATTGAGAGCAGCCCTGAGGAGAAAGACTTGGAGGTGTTGATAGATGTAAAACTCAACATGAGTCAGCAATGTGCACTTACAGCCCAGAAAGCCAACTGTGTGTGGGGCTGCATCAAAAGCAGCATGACCAGCAGATCAAGGGAGGTGAACCTGCCCAACTACTCTGCTTTCATGAGACCCCACCTGAAGTACTGCATCCAGCTCTGGTGTCCCCAGTACAAGAAAAATATTGAGCTACTGGAGCAAATCCAGAGGAGGGGCCATGAAGATGGTCAGAGTGCAGGAGTACCCTTCCTCCGAGGATATGAAGAGTGAGTTGGTCTTGGTCTTTTTCAGCCTGGAGATGAGAAGGTTCCAGGTAAACCTCATTGTAGCCTGCCAGTACCTAAAGGGTGCCTACAGAAAAACTGGAGAGGGACTGTTAGTCAGGGAGTGGAGGTAATGGGACAAGGAGTAATGGGTTTAAACTAAAAAAGGGTAGATTTAGGTTAGATGTTAGGAAAAAACTCTTACCTGTGAGGGTGGTGAGGCCCTGGCACAGGCTGCCCCCTCTTTGGCAGTGTTCAAGGCCAGGTTGGATGGGGCTTTAAGCAACCTTGTCTAGTGGAGGGTGTCCCTATCCATGGCAGGGAGTTGGAAGTAGGTGGTCCCTTCCAACCCAAACCATTCTAGGATTCTACTAAAATGAATTTATTTAATTCATCAGCCTAGTAAGAAAGCATGCATTTTTTAAATGTTTATTTCTGTTTTGTGTTCACTTAGACCCAGATTTTGAAGAGACACGTTTTGAAGAGGCCTGGGAAACTTTCTTTAAGCTTGATGGAGAGGAAGGAAAGAAATGGCAGCTACAGCAGAAGCCTGGAAACCTGGTTCTAAAATACAGGTGCAGTTGGGCAGCAACTGACTCTATAAAAGCTAAGATAAGCCTCCTAGTGCAGCCTTCAAAACTGCTTCATTAGTGCCTTTTTCAGCATACAGTGTGCTTCTACTTTACTAATCCATTTCTTGTGTTCATCTGAGCACATACTGGGTAGCTTCCTAGCAATAACTTGATACTCAGTTCCTTTTGCTGACAGTGCAATAAGGGCATACATGGGTCATCAGCTCCTAACTGTAACTTGAAGGATGCCTGCCTCTGTGCATCTTCAGATGGTGAGGAAAGGCTCAGAGATTTTGCTAGATGTGAGGTAAACCTGATGTAGGATGGAAGGAAGGTAGAAAAGAATATGAAGTGGCTTTTTCTGGTGAAATGGACCACTCATCTATTTAATGGTGATCTACAGGTCTGGAAAAATTTTATGGAAACCAAGAAGAACCAACTGCAGAAAACACAGTCAAAGGGAAGACACTTGGGTTCTTCATAAGCAAATAAAGGGGATTTCTAGGTTCAGTAGGGGATTGATGTTATACTTGGGGGATTTTTTTCTCTTTTATGAGACTTCTCTGTTGCAGAAAAATGCTGCCTCTTTATCTGTTTGCATTTCCTCACTGCTTTCTGTGATATCTTGAAGAAGTTGTGTTTAAGATTTGCAGTAAGAGTGAGTGTTCCTTGGTAGTCAACCAGGAGAAAAATAAAATTAATGGAACAGTCATTGGGGACTACAGATTTAGTTTGCCTGTAATATCTAGTTACAGGTCTCAAAACCATATTTAAAATTATGTCTTTTCTCAGATGTTAATGTTCTAAAGTTAAAAAGATTATTTTTGCTTTTAGAGGCAGGGCACATTTATGAAACTCACACCGAAGTTTGAAGAATCTGAGTCTTTTGGTTCTAGCTAATCTCCTTTTTGTAGCCTGATATTAAATTTGGAATCTTTATAACTGGCATTGAATTATATGCGTTGGTAGTGTTTCTACTGTATTATTTACACTACTCTAAACACTACTTGTGTTTTCTACTGTAGTGTTTAGAAAGTGAAACTTTCTTGCAGCACTTTCATAAACATCTTATTCTTTTCATAACAGGGCACTACTTTATTTGTCAGGTTCTCTGTTAACACAACAACATAATAAAATGTTATAGACCTTGTCTGAATATGTTTTCCTTATAACATCAGTTTTTCCAAGCTTAAAAAGAAAAATACCTAGATTAAAAATGGAGATCTTAAAAACTTAAATTCACCAAAGCAATTTTCCCTGCATTATTTTACCATCACTGGTTTCAATTTCAAAGTGTTTCAGTGCTTTCAAACCCAACCATTCCCATTTAAAGAGTCCTGATGGAGCTGCATTACTTGTCTTCTTTCCCTCCTCCCCCTTAATGTGTTTCTTGTCAAGAGAAAGCATGTCATTTCATTCAGCCCTCTGAGCAACTTAGTTTCAGTTTGCAATCATTAGTGACCTCTTTGAAACATATTGTAGTAATACCACATCCTTATACAGAAATATCTCAAAAATCTGCAAGGATTTCTTTCAAGAGGCTAATTTATTTTACTGTTAATGAATGCTTTTGCAAGGCAGAGCAACTTATTATGTTAAAGACCTTTGAGAACAAGTTGAATAACGCCAGAGTTTATACCCCTTTTAAAAGAAACACAGGCCTATATCATTTGAAAATGAAGGGGGTTTCTGTATTGAAATAGTATACAAGGCAAACCACTTTTGTTATGTGTTTAAACATAAAATTATTGAACAATGCCCAGTGTTAGCTCTGTACTGATTTTTATAGAGAATATCGTTCTGTTCAAGAACAGGGGAATATAAAATAATTTTAAGATTATTAAACTCCATGTGATGATTGCAGGGAAGGGGCTGCTCTACTTTCTTAATAACTCACATCAGCAGTTCTTGTTTTGCCTTTTACCTTTTCCTTCTCTCTGCCTTACAATCTTCTTTCTTTCTTATCTTGTTCTTTAATCAGCTTACATTGTTAGAAATTACACAGATAAGAGTTTCAACAGTTGCCAGAACAGCTGCATTCTTTAGGTTACCCTTGTCAAGTGTCTGTGCTGAATTCATTATTTGAATTCATGCATTGCTGTCAACACAATTGTCCAATACCCTGGTGTCCCTTTACCTCAGTTTATATAGTGGTTTGCAAATACTTTGATATATGTAGTGCATCTTTTAATCTGTTTGGGTTCTGGGTTTTTTGGTTTTGGTTGGGGTGGTTTTTTTTGGGGGGGGGGAGGGGTTGTTTGTTTTTTGGGTTTTTTATTTTGTTTTTTATTTATTTGATTAGAAATTTTTAAGTATTTAACGACACTGAGACAAAATGCAGTGCTGAAGAACAAATACTGCTGAAATTCATTTGACTGGCACCACAGAACAGCCCAGCTAGCTAAAAAAGTGGTAGATAAATTAATTTCAAGGCATTGTCTTGAGGCAAAACAGCTTTAGAGATGGCCACATGCTGAGTGGTTCTGCTTTCTTGAAGACTGTGAGTTGTTCCATTAACAGTTTATGTATAAATGACTAATTACTGTATTTGATGCTTATGCTAACAGCATCACACAACTACTGGAACTTTCCTTCTCTTACAATTATAAAAGTATTTTTTCTTATCATGGCCTTTTAAAATACTTTCCCTTATGGCTAAAATAAAATACTGCTCCCATAACTAATCTACTTTATAAGTAACAAGACCAATTTAATTGGAGCTAACTTTTTCAACATCTTTTTTCAACATATAAATTCCTAGGAGAAATTCCTAATCTTCTTGGAGAAAAGCTTAGAAGTTTAGCTTTCTTATTATTTCTTTAAAATGTTGGAATTTTCTTATGTATTGCCTTCCTTTTATCTCAGTGAAAATGTAATGTCCCTGAAATTTACTTCTGTTTTCTATAATTTGGTAGGACAAAGTAGAAATTCTAATGCCAGCCTCCATTTCCAGACCTGGTACTGTGTTCATGAGAGAGGAAATCGGCAAGACAACTTTCCCGGTAAATGTAATTTCCAGGATATTAAGGCATTTCCTTCATTTTTAATGAAGAAATTATATGCCTATGTCTCCCTCTTGTGGCATAAAAATACTTTGACCAGAGGCTGATAAAACCATTGTAAAAGAGCATCACCTATCCTGGTTTTAGATTTCCCATTGCCAATAACTTTTTAATGCTCAGGTGGTGCGGTGTTTTAATTGAACTGTTAAGGATTTTCCTAGATGTGCAGTGAAAGCTTTAAATTAAAATATTCCAGAATTAAATTCCCTGGGTTTGTTTTTTATGGTGGTTTGGCCCTGGCTGGAGGCCAGATGCCCACCAAAGTAACTCTATCACTCCCCTTTTCAGCTGGACAGGGAGAAAATATATATTGAGAAGCTTAGGAGTTGTGATAAGGACAGGGAGAGATCATTCTGCAATCAGCATCATGGGCAAAACAGACTCAACACAGAGGAAAGGAAAGAAAACTCGCTAATTTATTGCACTACACTGCACACCCAGTGACACCAGAGTTGGATAGTGAGAAGTTCTACCAGGTCTTAAAGCACCTCCCCCCACCCCTCCCTTCTTAGCGGACTTCACTTTAGTCATGTTTTCTCTCCCTTCTTCCCCCCTCCTGCTCCAGTGTGGCACATGGAGGGGCAGGGACTGGGGGAATGATGGTTTCGGTCAGTTCCTCATGAGTTGTTTTGCTTCTTAGCCGGGGGTGGGGGCATTCCGCACACCCTTCCCCTGCTCCAGCATGGGGTCCCACCCATGGGATACAGTCCTTCATGAACTTCTCCAATGTGAGTCCTTTCTCACATGGCTTCAGCTCTTCACCAGCTGCCTCAGCGTGGGTCGCTTCTGTGGGATGCAGTCATAAATCACAGAATGTCTCTCAGTCTCTCAAGCCCAGACTTCTCTAGCCTGCTCCTCCATGGAGTCACAAGCCTCTCTCCCAGAGAAAACCTGCTTCAGCGTGGGTTTTTCTCTCTCTGTGTCTCTCTCTCTATTCATGGGCTGCAAGTGTTGGCAGAGGCTTGCTCCAACATGGGTCACAGCATCATCCATGTGTATCTACCTGCTCCAGCGTGGGCCCTCTCCATGGGCTGCAGGTGGGGTCTTTGTTCCATGTCCTCTTCCATGGGCTGCAGGGACATCTTTCTCTTTGGCACTTGGGGCACCTCCACCCCCAGAATATTCACTTTGTGTCTGCAGATTTTCTTATATCTTCTCACTCCCTTCTCTGGTGGCAAAAAGCTGCTGCTTGCTTTTTTCTTTTCCTCTTAAATGTGAATCCCAGAGGCATTGTGACCATTGCTGATGGGCTTGGCCTTGGTCAACAACTCCAGCTTTGAGTCAATTGGTGATTTCTCTGTTGGGCTTACAGAAAGCTTCTAGCTGCTTCTTGCAGAATCCACCCCTTCAGCTCCCTTCCTCCACCAGAAACCTAGCCATGCAAACGATGAACGTACTGTACTGTCAAAATAAATTTAGCATAAACATGGTTAACTTAGAACTTTGTCTTTTCTTGCACTGATTTTAGCCACAGCTTTTAAGATTCAGTTAGTAGGAAGACCTCTATTTTCTCACAGAAAGAAGAGTTTATGATCTCTGTGTCATGATAGTAAACTCGACTGTCCTGTTTCTGGATCAAGGCTGTTTGCATGCACCTTACTCCAATGTCCCTGCAACATTTATCCCACGACTTCTGATTCCAAGATATCAAACACCAAGCTAGGTGTATCTGTTCTGCACTTGTTGAAGCTTAAAAAAATCCATTCCCTCTCATGTGGCTAAGAAGAACCTTTCAAAAAAGGGAAGGCTGGGCAGTAAGGTCCAGGAAAAGCAAGTGTAGAGTCTTGCACCTGGGAAGAAATAACCATTTTAATCAGTGCAAGCTGGGGGATGACCTGCTGGAGAAGAGCTTTGTGGAGAAGGACCTGGGGGTCCTGGTTGATGACAGGTTGGCCATGAGCCACCAGTGTGCCCTGGTGGCTAAGAGAGCCAATGGGATCCTGGGATGCATCAGGAGGACTGTGGCTAGCAGGTCTAAGGAGGTGATCCTCCCCCTCTACTCTGCCCTGGTCAGGCCCCACCTAGAGTATTGTGTCCAGTTCTGGGCTCCCTGGTATAAAAAGGACAGGGATCTCCTTGAGAGAGTCCAGAGAAGGGCTACGAAGATGATTAAGGGCCTGCAACATCTCCCCTATGAGGAAAGGCTGAGAGAGCTGGGACTGTTCAGCCTGGAGAAAAGAAGACTAAGGGGGGGCCTAGTTAATGTTTATAAATATCTTAAGTATGGGATGGAGGGGGAAATGGCCTGCCCCTTTTCAGTGGTCTCTGGGGACAGGACAAGGGGCTATGGCCTTAAGTTGGAGCACAGGAAGTTCCGCACCAACATGCGGAGGAACTTTTTCACAGTGAGGGTGACAGAGCCCTGGGACAGGCTGCCCAGGGGGTTGTGGAGTCTCCTTCTCTGGAGATATTCAGGACCCCTCTAGACGCCTATCTGTGCAATATGAGCTAGGGAGCTGCTTTGTCAGGGGGTTTGGGCCCAATGATCTCTCGAGGTCCCTTCCAACCCCTACGATTCTGTGAAAATCCGCTTATGCTTCATTCTTAATATTTTGGTTTGTTTTGATTTAATGTTAGCTTCTGGTTTTTAAGTCCTGATGATTCAATTGTCTATTGACTCATCAGTACTCATCAGTTTTGGCTTGATTCTCTATCAGTTTTTACACTCTGAGTAGTCCAAAGTGCTTGTCTGTGTAAGTGGAGGAGTATAATTTTTTTCTTAGGAATGGCAGACATCACTTCAGAACTCAAGGAGCTTCTACCTAAGCATATCAGGATATATATAGTGGCAACTTTTAGTGAAGATCCAGGAGTGCAAAAATCTATCTAAGGCTATATAGTTATTCCTGTTATTAAAGCCCGTGTTGTACAGAATGCTAAATGTCTTAAATGCTGTACACATATATTGTCTTGCAACAGTGACTGATAAGTGATATATCTTATCAGTAGTTTGGTAGACCACGTTCTTGAATGTAGTTACTTAAATGCACTTGTTCCCCCCACAGCAAACAGGACTGAGAGTTGCTAAGGATATATCATCTCCTGGGAAGGCAGAGATGAACACAAAGCACAACAAAGACCAAAAGCAATTCAGATGTCTCTGTTAGAAGTAGGTTTCTTGCAGCATAACTTGCCTTTGGCAAACCTAACGAAACCAAACCAAACCAAACTAAACCATGTCTTAGGAAATCGCTGCCATGTAGCTGAGTGGAGAGATTGTCCAAAGGTAATAAAATGTTTGTAAGTGCAAAGTCTATTGAAACAGCAGTGGAACCAGGAAGTATAGTTCAGAAAGAAGTGAAGGTACAGACCTGTCTTTCAAACATGAGGCTGATAAGCATACAGAATTAATCAGCAGCAGACTCTTAGACTCCTAAATAACATTTGTCCATGTGGGACAAGGATTAGGACAGAAAAAATGCATACCCAGAGTGTCCAGTGCAGTCACAGAGTTTTAGTCTCTCATTTCAAAATATCAAGGAAAGTCTTTAGGGTGGTATTTTGTTCCAGACTTTAGAAACTACACAGCAAAGACGGATGTGATTTCACTTTGGGCCAGAGTTTTCTATCTGTTTCTCCAGCTGCAGTCCTAAGGACTCACCTGTTCTGTTATGGCCAGAGAAGAGATGTGTCCTCATATTCTGTAATGGGACCCAGAAGGGATGCTCCTGGGAACCTTTTCTAGATTTGTAGTGCTATTTTTTTTAACTACATGAGATAAGCGGCACCACTGAAAGAATGAGAGGTGGGTTTCAAAACACTTTGTCTTATTATAACAGAGACAAGAGTTTGAACTTTCTGTGTCCCAGGTGAGTGGCTTAATCATACAGCTATAAAGTAGACAAATATCACCTTGTCTGGTGAATAATTATCATAAGTAGAATGGCTTTTAACAGAAGAGCATGCTAATGAGCAAGTAAAGGATTCCAAAGCTGGTAGCTGCAGGTATTTCAGAAATCTAAACATCACTTGCTCTAAGTCAGATAAAGTGGACAGGCTAATGTCTGTAAGGAAATTGGTCATCTTCACATAAAAGATTTACACGCTTGTCAAGCAAAGAGAGGGAAAATTAACATGTTTCCAGAAGCATTCCATAAAATCTCATATGACTGCTCTGAGAATTGGGATTCCAGGATTGGGCACTGCAGGAAAGAGAAACAGAACTCTTGTTTTCTGAGGATATTATAGATGTCTCAGGGCTTTTGTAAACCTCAGCACTCAGCAGATATTACAAGTATTGTTATGATAACTTAGCTTTCTTTTCATCTATAAAATATGTCAGAAAAAATCCATTTTGACTATGAGAAGACAAAATACGGATTGAAGTATTCAGTTTTAATATCTCTTGTAAGGAAAAACTTTATTTTTTTTTCAATGTTGCCCCATTCACTGTTCTGTAAGACACAAGTTCTTTTTATTTTTTCCCTATAAGTTCCACTTTCTGGTACTTGTACACAAGAAGATGGTTTCAGATACTATTTGAAATGCAGTGCCTTAGAAAAATAAGCCTAAAAAGAGAACCAGTGAGGAAATGGGCTTATGCTAGTTCTCATAGCAGGGCAGTATACTGGATAGGAGTTATTAGAGAGAAGAATGATGTAGCACTTAGATAAGTCAGCCTAGACATTGGACTGTGCCTAATTTTGTGCTGGTAAAATTACATTGCAAGTGATCTCATCTGTATAAAAGCCACATATTTGGTTATAAATGGCAATGAGGCTGCCAAAGAAAATGTGGAAGAAAAGTTATGTTATAGCTGAAACCGTAGTATAACAAGTGTGTCGACAATATTTGTTTAGGAAGTTTATTCAACAGTCTAATTTTGTCCTACAGAAGCTGCTACTGCAGATATGCAGACAAACATTCAGCCTGACTCTCAGATCCTAGGATAGCATTTACAAAAGCCATCCTTAACTTCTAGAAGGAAAATGTTGATCCAGAATAACTGGTATGCAAGAAGCGATTACACTGTTAAGTGTTTGCTTTTCCAGCTATTGCTTGGGGGGCTACAAAGTTAGTGTGACTGAATCTGTACAGAATTGGTACCTGCCTCCACTGGGTGGCAGCCCAAGCTCTTCTCAAATCTGAAAGCGATGGGTTTCTCTTCAGTGGAATAAAACATCACCATCACATCTCAGGACCTTGTAAAACTCCTGATGAGTTTTCTGTACATCTAGTAAATCTGGCGTTGGCCTCTTCATCCTCAGGGACTCTCTGATTACCCATAGCAAAATGACCTCTGCTAATAGCACTTCAAAATGCAGTTCCCATATTGGGTTTTAATTAGATTACTCTTAGTCGGCTAGTTCAAGCAACCTGTGTTTTAACAGGAGAATTTCTGAAATGAACACCTTCACTGTAAATAGTCACTACCCACAGAATTCAGTGGAGACGTCTAATGGGTTTAAGTAGCCTATCTGGAAATTAAGGGGAAAATGATATATACTATGTGTCACACATTGCCTTTTAGTTTAAATTTTACTGGAGCACCACTGAAAAAAGTTAATTTTAATAGCTGAGCCAGCACTTTTGATCTTTTCCTATAGGAAAGTTGTTACTGTTGTCTGCTCAGCTGTAGTCTTATAAGCAGTGTCAGTGCTTGGATTGGGCGTACACCCCATCCAAGCAGAGAGGGACTGCTACTCTTTCTGGTAAGTAAAATTTTGAGAGAGTTGGTCGGTCTCACTGTATATATCACACTTCAGCCACTGTTTCACCACAGATTAATGGTGTAACACAGGGCAAAAAAAATTATGGGACTTGTGTACAAGCAACATTCCTTTCAACAGAAGATTTTTAGGTTAATCTAAGATATGTAACTTTGGTTTATTTCAGGCCTTTTCATAGATCCCTTAATGAATGATTACACTCCTCAGCTCTGGAGGATAAATAAGGTGATTAATTAATTTATTTGGTTATTTATTAATTTATTTTTATTAACAGGCCCAGTAAAATGTGTCTCACTGAAATGTGATGCTGTCTTTGGAGTTTGCCCTGGTTTGATCTTAGAACCGTGAGTCAGAGGGCTAGCAGCTTCAGAGCTATGTCATGTAGAAAGAGGCATTATTTACACCACTTTTCAAAGTCTTTTCCACCTTCTGTACTCACACTCAGCACCTGAGAGATTTGCAAAATCTTGCCTAGGAAACAATAGCCAGGCAGGGAGAAAAATAATCTTCAGAGAATCCATCTGCACCTTAATCTAGAAGATTTATTCTAAAGTCAGTGACTCTAAACGCTTAAGTGTCCTTGCAATGTTTTCAGTATAGTTTGTTTGGTGATTTTCACCGAAAGAGATGTTTTATATCAGAAATATATAAATGAAAGTTACCTTTAGTTTCATGGGATGAAATATCAATTCTTACATAGTGATGCTTCTTAAACAGCTGCCCTCAGGTGTTTTTGGTGGTGGTATTGCGGCAGTTAAGCTACAATGAAAACATCTTTTACATTAGTTTCTTTCCTGCTTTTAACAGATGGGAAGTATCAGAGGCTTCTACATCACTTTAGTGATGTAGGCTGCCTCAGAACCCAATCTCTCTGATAGTGCAAGCTTAGGTAGCTGCCAGGACAGTTAAGAGTTCTTCAAACTTCCTCCTTAACTGCACAGGAGACTTCTCGTACCCAAAAGAGGGTTATATTATTCCTAATTTCTAGGAGTGCTGTCATGAGCTGTGAAAAACTCTAGCAGAGAAAACTATAGAACATGTCTCTAGCAACAGAGATCACCATGGACATACCACCAGTGATGACGACATTGGCTCCCTACTGTGAATGCAGAACCTTATTTGGTGGCTTTTGCTCAGCTTTGCACAAGTTACCTGGGGGGGTTGCGATCACATCTGTGATGATGATTGATGATGATTGCTGAGGGAACAGTGTCTCAAACAATAGGAGGAGTTTTCTAGAGTAGGACCTAGACTATAATATTTGCTTATAAGAGGAAGAAGAGTGAAGATGGACCTCAGCTTTACCTCTGGATCATGCCTTCCAGCCAGATAAGTCACTTGATACCTGTAGTGAAATAACGCAGCACACCAAGGGAAAGAGTGACCTTTCTGTGTCTTTTGATCTGTAAGATAGTGTGATGTGAAAGAGTTTTCTGGTCTTCTGTGGAAACCAGCTGTACAACCTGATCTCTTCTTACTTGTCATTGGGTCTCTGTCCCTCATGTACCTCATGAAAGAGGGTTGTCAAAGTTAATTTTTGTGAAGTGCTTCACAATTGCTACCTGACAGATGCCTAAATATGGAGCATGGTTAATATAATAGAGTAACTAAAAGGACCTTAACAGAACCTTCTCTGCATTAAAAATCTCTTCTCTCAGTGCTCTCTATTGTAATGTTCCCATATTCTTTCCATTTAATCCTCATCTCATACCTTTTGTTTCTTTTCATTGGCCCTTCTGGACAACTGTTTTTGGGAAAGCCTTTTTGTATCTCTCTCTTTCCCTTGCTCGCTAATAGACACCATCATCTTTTAAAGAGCAGCCACTCCCTCCCTCAGCTAAGTACTATCTTGGCAGGCAACTGTGGAGGAGGAGTCTTCTTTAAAAGGCTTTGAAATTGTGTTGTTAAAAATATATATAAATAAAGCAACAAACCTTTTAATAGGGCTTTGAATAATCGTCCCTTTCATTCCCTTATGGCCTATTGTCGTTCTGGCTTTTTTGTTATTTAGTGTGGATCAAAAAAAAAAAATCCAAATGTTTTCTGCTAAGCCATTAGGAGTTTATTTGGGTTGAAAATAAATAAATAAATGGGGTGCTAGCAGTTGGGACTGTGAGCACATGCACAGTTGCCTGACAGAGGCAATCTACAGGAGGCACATCAGAGGGTCAGAATAAGCTTCAGTGAAAGACCAGAACAAAAGCATCAGCAGCATTTGTTTCTGGCTAAGTACTTTTGCATGAGCCTGACTACAGGAGTGGTTTACCCAGCTTTTATGTTTCAAATTCACCTCACTCTTCCCACCCCTCTCTGTAACATCACCCCCTGCTGTAACTCACGGTAATTACAGGGAAAAGGAGGAAATGGGTGGGTTTTTTTCAATACTCTTTTGTTTGGTTGTTTTTGGGATTTTTTTAAACCACCTGATGGGAGCATGTGATGGGTTGGTATCCAACATTGCTCCTGAATTATTAGACACCGAACTAAATGTTTTCTGCATGACCTGTCTGGCTTTTTATTGCTTTTAGGTTTGCTTAAGTGGTGGGTATATTTTGTGAATAGACAGAAAAAAAATGTTTTGTTTCTTTCTTCTACCTCCTTCCACTTTTGTTGGCCAACTCTGCCTGTTATCCACAGAATTCTGCAGCAGTCTGGCAGTTGCAGCTAGGACTTCTCTGTGTGCATAATTAGAATCAACCTGTTTGGGCTCATTTCCCTCATGGGACTGTTGGGAAGGGAGACAAGATTCTTTGCCATTAAATGGATTGTTAGGTCTACATCTTAGCTCCCATGTGACCTACATTTGGCAAATAAACATCAAAACTTATAGTAATTTTTGAAAAGCACACATACAGACTGCTGTTGGTACTGTTAGCAAATTAATAGATTACAAGAGGTAGATAGGGACAACTTCTGAGAATCTGAGCTTGACTTTGCTGTCACAGTTTTGAGACTCAGAAATAAAGCAATCCGATGCTCCTTGTTAAGTTGAATGGAGCCAGTGACAGTTCAGACCCTAGAAAATCAAGGGAAAGTTATTAATTTCCAATCAGGCTCCAAAGGGGAGATAGTGTCTAATGGGTGCCCTTCAATGAATGCCATTGCATGTATTGGGCATGGAATGTCAGGTTGCAAATGACAGTTTCTCACAAACGTAATCTCAGCTGCATCACAGCCACTGGAACAGAAATGAACACACAACCTAAAAAAAAAAGAATAATGAAACTACCTCCATAACACAGTGGCATTTTCACTTATTCCTCTTTTTTAAATTATAATGATGATTTTAACAAAACAAAACAATAAAAAAGATACTCTCTCTTATAATACTGTGGGAAAGAAGTATGATCTGAACATAATTCTAAAATGCGTGACTCCTTTAACTCACATAGTTTGGTAGATTTCACTGTGAAAGCAAGCTGTACCTTTCTAAATCTAGTTGCAGCATCAATAAGAGAAGACAAAATCAGTCCGATATTTGGAATTAGGATGCTGAATGTTCTGTGGACCTTGCTATTGAGTACAGCTTTCTGCATGCTGGGTCTGGGCTATTGAAAAATGGGTATTAAAGCCCAGGAAAGTCTTAAGAGCAAGATCTAACTGAGGTTTTCCCAGTTCATTAAACAGGGGTTATACACTTTCTGACCTGATGGTTATACAATGAAAATAACTAACCAGTATGCTGCGGTATTTTAGTAGTCAGAATATGTGTTCCTGAGATACAGATAAGTAGGACAGTGAGGTTTTTGGGAAAAAAGAAGAATATACATATACTGTTCTCTTATGCATTGCCAATTTTAATAGGACCTTATAATATAAACTTGGAATTAAAAATAAATCAAAAATACAAAGATCTGTGGACAATCTCCGATTGGCTTTGATGCTTTTAAAATTCCATATTAAAAAGCAAGATAAATAGTTGGAGCTATCTTCAGCTGTTACGAAGTGAAGATTCACCTGATCTCTGTAAGTGATTACTTTTGGAGAATGGTGCTGCTGGACAAAGCACAAGTAGAGACTCTGACCAAAGACTAGGTGTTTGTTGAGTACTCAGAAACAATCCCATTTGTGTTAAAAATCCTGAGGCATACATAGACAAATATAATTCATATTTTATAGGCATTCTTTTCAAGTATTGATAAAAGAAATACAGCTAGGTAGTTTAAGGTTTTATGTATTTCTAGAAAAATTTTCAATTTTTAAAAGCTATACATTTGTCATCCTATTATTTGTCATGAAATTAGTATTTGTCAGTTGTTAAAGAACATCAGCAGTAGAATGTCCTTTATGTCATACGTGGGATGATCCTTATTCCCGGAATAAAGATTTGGAGGAGTCTACATCACAAACCTCTGGAAGCTTCCACAAGTATTTCACTTGGGATGAGATTAGAATATATATTTATGCTGCAGAACTGGTCCCCACAAAAGGAAAAGCAGACTAGTGTTTATTTTACAACATAATGTCACTGTGTCTCACATTGTCCTCTCACAAGCATACATGACAGGTGTTTATAACACCTGTCTTTTAGACCTTTGAAAACATAGGAAAAATATTTACCAGGAAGTTGTAAAAAAAAAAAAAAAAGAAAAAGTGAGCGTGGCAAGGGCTGCAATATAGATAAGAAAGAAGGATGGTTTGGACTGCATGTCAGAAAGAGGATTCCAATGCTGGTCTGACAGTTAAAGAATGAAATTACAAATAGATAAATGAGAACAACTTTTCATCTTTCCGCATCTGGAAATAGATGTTGTCTGTGATTTATTTGAAGTATAAAGAAAAACACTTGAGAGTCTTGGTGCTGCCTGACAAGGCACAGAGGTGCAGAGGACAGCAGCCAGTACCGAAGGACTGTGTCTATATGGTACTTCTCTTCCTGTGGAGACCTGAAGAATTTTTCTGCCTCTCTATCAAAGTGTGGCTTTGTGATTAGTGGGGTAAAAATTTTCAAGGATCAGATGGACTTAAAATAATGAAAGTGTGTGTGTGTGTGTGTGTGTGTGTGTTATGATTTTAGGGATAGTTGAAATATGCAAAATCTAAAGTTGCTCTGATTTTTTAGAGCAATCCTAAATTACTTACATAATTCAGTTGTATAATGAGGCAAAGTCATAAAGCTGGGTCAGAATCCTTCCTTTGAGCTTTGGGAAGCTTGAAAGGAAGCTTGACCGCTTGAAACTTGGGTATGACTTCTATAACTGAGGCCTATTTCTTTAATGAACCAAAGCAAGACTCACCACAGATGTTTCAAATTTTGCTGGGTATAAATAATGGGTAAGCCATTGACTTTCTTTGTCTATTTCTGTGATGGGTCTGGAAGAGTCTGGATTTGCTTCCGTTGCTTAACCTGGCCACAGGGTTCTAAATCTATATCCCACACCAGATGTTTCTTTCAAATTTCTTCTGGAAAAAACCTCAAAGTTTATAGTGAAGAAAATATACAAGTACTAGAGCAAGTGCACTCAGTAGGCTAAGCAGGACTGAAGTCCTGAGATGATAAAGCAACTATACCCTAATGTTAAGACAGAGGAAAAGTAACATCCGTCTCCTCCTCCTCCTTCTCCTCCTCCTCCTCCTCCTCCTCCTGCTCTGCACACACATACAACTTGTTTACAAAAGTGCCTTGTAGTGACTGCTGGTGGTGTCACTCCGTCCCATGCCCCAGAGCTATCACCGGGCCTCATGGGAGATGTGACTACAGCATCGGACATGGGACTGTTTGTTCACTCACTTTCTGTGAAGAGAGTTTTGAACTGTGTTTTGAATAGACAGCATTTTCTTTGTGTGGTTGGTAAATAACACAGAGCAAAGTTAGTCAGCAAGTTGCATAGCTTCTGCATTCTGATTCTTTGGAGCCCTTTTGTACCAAGCTTGACAGGATGTTTTTAACAGAATGTGACCTCACTGGGATACTGGAGGTAAGGAAGAAAAGTTATTTGGGCTGCTGTGGAATATTTTGCGCAGAGCTGGCCAAAAGTACAGCTTTAAAATGCCTTTTGGAAAGAAGATGGTTTCATGGTGATCCAGGCAGCTCCTTGTTCAGTGAAAATCAGTGTCTTTCACTCCTTCGTAAGTTATAGGAAGTCTTAATAAGATTTTCTATTTCCCGCTTACGGAAAAAGACGCTGATTTGCAAATCTCAGAACGCTTATGTACTTGCTTTAATGTGTTGAGCAAAGGCCCAGTTCTAGTGACATAACATCAAAATGCTTTCTTTCTAACACAGATCAGAATAAGCAAATCAGATCCAGTTGTTCATCCAAGTCCTAGAAGCAGCAGTGCAAGAATCGGAGCAGTGGCAAACCCATCAAGACCAGGCAACAGGTAAAGGTAAGGAGGAAATAGACCCCAAATCGGCGTCAGTGCATTTTCTGGGTAAAATCATGTGTGGGTTTTCACCTCAGGCATTAAAACTGGGGCAGCTGCTCGTAATTTTCCTTGGAAGTAGAGCAAAGAGGGCTGTGGTACCCAGGGGGATGCCGGGCAGTGCGAGCACCCCCTCCCCTCCCTCTGCTGGTCAGCGCCTGGGGAAACGCGGCCGCTGGTCAGGGGAAGGGGGGGCACCCGGTACCTTTCTGATGCGGTGGGAGAAAGCCCTGCTTGACTAGCGGCTCCTCTGCATTACTTTAGTGTGTTCTTGATCGTGGTTCTGAGCACTGTCAGCCTTCTGATGAAGTGATACAAGGCTCAGCGGCTATCAAAGAAGGGAGGGAAATCTGAGTGTTCAAGAACTCAGGGAAGATGATTTAAAAAGATAAACAAAAGAAGGATGTCTTTTAGATATTTATAGAGTGTAAAAATATTACAGATTCATGCTGAATATCTCATTTGTTTATATTCAGGATCTAAAGAGGGTTTTATGAAAAATGAAAGAAAAATGCATTATTACACAAAATAGATTCATGAATAATAGGCATCTTGCTGTTCTGAAACTGAATCAACAATATGTGATCTGCTTTATTATTGAATACAAACAGAACAACAAAGCTTCATTGTTTTTGTAGTCAACAATAATTTTTTTCCAGCCATACAGGTGACATTAAAAAAAAACAAACCCAAAAAGCAAACAAACAAACAAAAAAATTGGTTTGGAGTCACGGGTGAAGCAGTGGGAGGAAATCAAGTTCTCACGATCTGTAAAACTGTTATTCATACTTATAGACCTGCGTAACAAAGAAATCTAAAAATAGGCCTTTAAAATTGGAAAGTTTTGGGTAATACAGACAATGAAAGTGTTCTTTGGTAAATGAGGATGGAAAAGTTTGTTCATTTACTTATGACTAACTACAGTTGCTTTTTACTGTAAGGCACATAAAGAACTGGGGAATTTTAATTTTTTTTCTTGTGTTCAGTTAGAAAGGGGAAGGGCTGAACTTCATTTATCAGTATAAGAGATGCGGTGAGCACATCACTGCTCCCAGTAAGCAGGGTAATGACTTTGGTTTGACAAAGTACAGTGATACTTTTATAATGTCAAACTTACTACTGTACTTTGATCCATTGGTGTGTGGTAGACAAACTGCAAACTTTGTCCTAATTAGAGCAAATATTTCTTCTGGAAAAGCTTCTAGAGGCAAGTGTGTTGTCTGAAACAGAAATCTGTGAAATTGGGAAGATTGAAGATGGTAATTTATATTCACAACTTTGGTATTTGTGTTGCAGTAAAATTTCTGGTTCCTCATCACAGGTCACATGCTGGGTATTGTTCAATACAAAACCAGATGCTATAAACTAAACAGCTAACGATGCAGACATGAGGCAGAAGCTGAATAAAACAAATGTGATAAATCATTCAGTCAAAAAAAATACACCAAAAGTATTAGGATGGAGTTTTCTGATTTTAATATCTTTCTACAGCTGTGTACATACTGTTAGGGTTTTTTTAACTGATGACTTTTCATAGCGTCTAGCTCACCACAGATAAATGGCCACCAAGAGTTGGAAACTTGATCACCTTTTGACCTTCAGTCAGGGTGAGGTTGGCAGGGAGGAGTACAGTTTAATTTATCCCTGAATTCGAACAAGAGAGGGCAAAAGTTTAATAAAAGTAAGCGTTTTAATATTTATGAAAGCTATGATGGATATACCAGTAGAGGTCAGTACAGAGTGCTGAAATAGAAGTGGGGTGACAAAGCTTTGTGTATTTATTTTCTACTTTCAATCTTTAACTTTTCCTTTAATGGTAAGGGCTTACAGTGGCTTACAGTCAATATCCCTGTCCTCTTTGAAACACAGATTAAAAATACTTGGAATAATATGATAATGACAGACTGCTTAGAGTAATTTAAGCAATAACAGGCATTTTGCAGCATGTTGTGACTTGCAGAGGGATGCAAAACCTTATTTTGTGGAATCACTATTGAAACCAATGTGTAATCCTTATTACATAAATTGCAATGAAAAATACATCTAAGCTGATGGTTATGTTGCAAAAAATTGGGAGAAAGAGGATAACTTTTAGGAACCAAGTTTTCATATACTTAGAAGGTAAAGTAACAAACTAATTTTTCTTAATTTAGGTAACAAGTTTGGATAATTATCATTAAGTGATATTTTAAAGGTCTTTGTGCACATGCACATATAATCAATGAGAAAGAGGGGGAGATTCGGAAAGACTATGTATATAAAGTTGAATTATCTTTTGTTTCACTTTTTAAAGCCATTGTTTGCTCGTGGTTTCCTTTTGTGATTTAAAGCAAGGAAAAGAATCATCGCGTATAGTCTGTGCATGAAAAGATCCTTCAACATATATTAGCTGCAAAAGCTCATCTCTGAAAAGGTTCTTTTCAAGCTGCTTTCTGTAGATCTAGAAAGAGCAACCTGACTGTCCCTATTCTGTTTCCTTGCACTTTAACTAAGTACTTTGAAAACTAACTTGCTGTTAAATTGTAATTGTTGAATATTAAAGATTTTTTAAAAATAAATGGTATGTTCTACTGACTTGCATCTGCTGTCTGTGAGCTTAGGAAGATATTCTGCAGTATGTTCAGACATAATAATAAATATACAAATGGGGAAAATTTTTGAAAAATCATTCTCACTTGGTCTGCTTACCTTTTGTGCTCTTATAATTATGGAGGCATTGGAAACCATACTTTCTTTTTATGTGCTTTATAATGCACTTAAAAGTACTAGACAGACATTTTGCAACTCTTTCTCACAGGCACTTGTGTTGTGTGCCTCAGAGTCAGATGGCGTAAGTGTGAACACAATTCAGAGGGCTGTAGGAGAGGATTATTGCCGGGAAGGGATTCCCTGATAACTCTAACAGCTATAAAGAGTATAAACTGTGCTAGGAAGGAGTCATAAACTACTGTTGCATATGTGACTTGTGTGATATGTTTTTTTCTACACTTTTGACACTGCAGCATCATGACACAGATCTTGCAAAAGATCTCCCTTTACGTGTGTAGTGTGCAATCCTGGGGTTGGCAAAGTCAATGGAAGTTTTAATGTCTGAATCAGTGCTGAGACCAGGAGCTCCACAAGCTTCTTTCAACATTTTTTTTTTTTTTTTATCCCTGAAGCAAAGGAAACAACTTCTAGTACCGATTTCACTCGTGGCTTTGATTTCATTTTGAGAAAATAGGTTTGAGTCCAAAAGTAAACCTGCATTCTTTCCCAGGTAGACTTATGATGTCCATACCATATTGGCACACAATATATTCCTATTGCCTTTTTCACATCTCTATTGGCTTTTTATTGGGTAAAAAGGGTGCAAGGAGTTGTATTTTGCTGATCCACAGTGGAACTGTTCATTTACAGTAACTGATATTCTTTGTTAGTTGTTGTGTGGAGGGAGCCTTCCTCGAATATTTTTCCTGAAAAGTAGAGCAAAGGTTGAAGTTAAGTAGGTTCTTGTAATACTAAATGCTCTGGTTTTAGCTAGTCAAGGTTGAAGTGCAAAAGTCTAAGTATTTCTATTGCTTCAGTGACATTTGTTTACATGTTAAATTTTGTGAACATCTGGTCTGCTTTTTTTTTCTGTAACATATGGGATATAAACCCCTAAAATTCAGTGACCAAAATACTGTTGCTGGAAATGCGTCGTTCAGTCAAGTATAATGTTATGCTAGAAGTTTGCTATTCTTGTCAGTATCCAGACCAAAGATAGAAGATTAAAGCAGAACTATTCATAATTAAGGAACAGAAGGTCTATCTTATCACTGAAGTTCTTAGTCTCTTGGTAGATTAATGTTTGATATTTTCTTTATTGTGGTATTATATTCATATGTCCTTACAGGTATCATAGCACTATATTCTCATTTTGTCCCTCTTTTCTGAGGTCATTGATTTTATTTTTGGTGGATTTTAAAAAATTCTTCCCTGCAAAGTAGTTATGCATAGTTCAGTTATCACTATACAGTTGGGTTTTATGTTTATTTGCATTTGAAATCAGGGATAAATTTCTCAATTCTTAGTGTATATGTGTATATAGGGGTGACTTCCAACACTTTTGCATTATCTGATATGAAAATATCTGTCATTTAACTATAAAGCTGTGTGTTCTCTTTAAGCATATATCAAAAAATTGTGGGCTTGTGTCCAGATGGAAATAGTACTAATTCAGTCAGTGGTGATCAGAAATTGAGATAGCAGTACTAATGAAAATCTCTTCATGTAAAGAAGGAAACTGTGGCACCAGAAATTGAGTTATTAAGTAAGGTTCCTTACCTGTAATTTTATCAGTTTGCAGATTGAAAAACAAAATTATAATTAGAGACAATAAATATTGGGACTTCAAACATTCCACAGGGAGAAAAAAGAGAAGCATTTTTTCACCCATTTTAGGATTGAAAGGAGCAATTGGTATAGTTCTGGAAAATGGACCTTATATCACAAGAAAACATCAATATAATGTTTTCCTTGTTGGTGGTTCTACCATTTTAACAAGGCATGTCTGTGGAGGCCATTTGGCTTCTGAGGTGCTTAAGAGATCAGAAATTATGCTTTTCCCTAACTTTATTAGGTTGGATTTGGTTTTTATTCACTGTGTCCTGGAATTCTATTGTGCATTTGTTACCTGTTTTTTTCACTGTATAGCTCAAGTCAATACTAGGCTTTTATTTTTCATTTCTTCATTTTCTCCCATGTAAAGAGTAAACTTTGATCTCAAATGTCTCCTTGATATTCTTTAAATTCCCTGAAATCAGTAGGATGCTGAACCCAACTTTTGAATGTGTAAGATACCCTAGTAATAGAAGTATCCTGGTTGTATGGTCTGGCCTGCTGCTGAGGTCTTGTGGCATTTAAAATGTCACCATTAATCCTGAGGTATAAATAGGGTTAAGGCTTTCTAGAAAGTCTGAAAATCACCTAATTTTCATAGAAAATCTCTCAATCATTTCTCTTATACGTATATATTGCTAAGAGGTCAATATCCACATTGCCAATTTAGGTATAAACCAAATAATTCTGAATTCAGTTTCTATAGTATATATTCATAATTATGCCTATAAGCAAAGTAATTTCTGGAGACCTTTATGTTTTTAACAAGTCTCTTTTAAAAGTGAATCTTGTTTAGCTCTACATAATAACTCTTTTATGAACAAATTGTGATATATATCAACACTTCTGTAGTATATGTTATTAAGTACAGACCTCACAGAGCAGAAAATATGTAACAAGTCCATAGTCTTAATTTTTTTTTCCGTTTGTACTCTCAATTTCAATTGTATGCACTAGGTTTTCCCAATGCTATAAAAATACAATGAATTACTATGCTATTTGAGCATATTATTTGAGCATATTATTTGACTTCAGGTATTTTATGTTGGTCCAGAAAAGTAAATGAGCCTTTCTGAAAACTTTTTAATCTATATTTATATATATTGTATTTTTATTAATATGTCATATTTTATATCTCTATATGTGTATGAATATATACAGAACATTGCTGCAGGAAAATAGTAGTTGGGATCTAATTAATATTTTTTTTATCTCAATAAGTTCATATTGACATTGATTTTGTTCCAGGGAGGAAGATGTTAAACCTAAGAAAGTGTTTAATTAAAATTACATGAAATATGGATAAAAGTCTTAAGAAATCATTAGCTGTGACTTTAAAGAGCATAAAGCAGAAACACATGTTGTTTCCCATGAACTTGACTCACGGCAATATTTTATCTATTTTTCTCAGTAATAACTTTATTAGTAGTCCTCCTATAGAAGTGTTAATCATGTGATTTCATGCGTGAAAAGTATTCCATTTTGCTAACAAATTTATACTACTTTCAGAGAAAATTTACGTACAAAGACTTTCTGGTGGCCTAATGTTAGTTGTAGAGATGACTACAGAGAATGTGAATGCTTACACCTGGTATACTTATACCAAGTTGTCTTGCAAAAAAGTGATATAGACTAGCATGGATTTCAATTCTTGACCAGTTCAATGCATTATATAATGAGATGACTGCATTGACTGGATCTGTGTTTAAGGGAAGCAGGGGCTGTCATCTCCTTTGACTATAGCAAGTCTCCCACATCATCTTCATATTTGAGCAGGGTTATTATGAAGATGGATGAACTACTAGCTGAATAGAAATCTGGATGGGTCATTGGACTCTGAGTAGCGGCTAATGTTAAATAGACGAGACATCCTGTTATATAACTTGATGGACAGTGGGTTAAACATTGTATGTTGGCAGTGAAAGCTAACAAAGAACTGGACTGGATCAATAGCAGAATAGCTAGTAGATGGAAGGAAGTTATTTCCATTTACTTTGTTCTAATTAGGCCACATCTAGAACACTGTATCCAGTTCTGGGTATCCCCATAGAAGACCGATGTAGATCAACTGGTGCAAGCTCACTGGAGAGCTACCAAGATGGTTGGAGGCAGAAGCATATTCCCTGTGAAGGATCCGAGAAAGCAGGATTTATTTAATTTGGAGAAGAGATGACTGAAAGAAGAAAAAAATAATTAAAAATAACATTTAGACAGAGAATTCCCGAGAAAATAATAGTGTTGCAACTTTTGAAATAACATTTTCCTTGTAAGTGTGTAGCGCCTCTTGCGTTCTAACGAAGTTCATACATTCCCATGCGTCAGGTGAGTTTGGGCTGTTTAAGGAGCTCTAATGAATCTCTAAATGCAAGAGATTGCTTTGCAGTGAGGCAGTAGATGTAGTGATGCAGTACTTTCAAAGGGCAAAATATTGTTTTCACATGGGTAATCATGGAAAAAGTAAAAAAAAAATTACATTCTAGAGAAAATCTGATGGTTTATCCAGGTCTCTGAACCTCCTCTGCCTGCTGGGAGAATCCTTTCTGTGGAGCAGTCCTTGCCATCAACCCTGGGATGTTGGAAATTTACTGAGTGCAGGTGTTTGGTATGGATGGTGAATGCTATTGGTAGGGAACTGCTAACCTACGGATTCTGAACTATGCCTTGGTTTGATTTGATGGTGTTTTGTTTTTATTCTTTTCCCCTGAAATTTTATGTCAATATTTTTGGTTAGGAACAAAGAAGTGTGTCAAGTCAGTCTACAATGCAACTGATGAATTTTTGTTCAGATGAGGAAATAGTAGAAAAATGAGAGTGATTAGCAGATATTAGTGTGCCTATCTTTTCCTTATGTCAAATCAACAGAATTAACAATGAGGACAGGGGACTAAAAGACCAAGGATAAGGTTCATGATGTCTGTTGGGTCGTTGGTAGAAAATAGTCTATGTGAGCATGTGGAATAAATTGTAATCAATCTCTTTCTGTGTGGATTTATACTCTGGAAGATATTAAGAAGATACCAGTGTGACCAGCCCTGGAAGGGACACCAGCAAGGTGATACCAGGATGTTCCTCCCCGGTGTTCTGTTACCGCGAGGAAAGCACTTTCCCTCCAACCCCACACCCTCTTCCTTCTGACTGCAGAAGCAAGTTTAATATATATGTTGTATGTTTACAAGTTTGGTTTGTTGTCCTGACTCAAACTGTGCTGATCAAAAGCAGAACTATCAGCAGCTACCCTCAGGCAGCACTGCTCACAGGACTTGCATAACTTTTCATCACTTTTTTTTTTCCCTTTTCCTTTTCTATTTTCTGATGTTCCTTTTCACCTCTCTGGTTAATTCTTTCCTGTTTCAGCCTCCTCCTATAAAACAGCCTACCCCAGCTTCTTTCTCCCCTCTGGTCCCAGCTTTGCTATAGCTCTTTGCCAGTTGTCTATTTCTGATATCATTGCTAATGCACTCGTGGCCTTGAACTGTCTTTCTGCTGCAGTTGCAGGGACTCTGTTGGCTTTGCATGACTGTACTCACAGAAGGTCCTCAGTGCTCCCCCTCCAACTCTTGGGGTTTGGCCACTGATCACATAACTCTCCCTCAACTGCGAAATTTAGCCGTGCACTGCATTACCTATGAAGTTTGCTAGAATCTCACTTTGTTTTCTTTCAATAGTTTCTAATTTTCATGTTTACATGAGTAGTGTTAGCATAGACTGTTCAGTGAGTTTTAACTCCATACAGGTTGAGGTAGCGGTCTCATTGCTTTCTGAGCCCCAACAGCAACAGTATCACCCTTAGTTGATGCTATCAGTATGCAGCAGCAGGAAAGGTAGATAGTAAACCAATTAATTTAAAACTAATTGGTATAATTATGTAGCTTCTTCACTTTCAGTAAAATGGTAACATATTTATATGACTTATCTGTTTCAAAAGTTGAATTTAAATATTAACAGTACTATGGGACAGACATACTTCAGGATGTGATTCATATGTGATTTCCAAGACTATGTGATCACCAGCCAGAATGGCATTTCGGACAGGGCACAACCTGGAGATTAATGTAATGCAGGTTCCCTCTGATGTGTTCACTTGACTCATTTCTGTATTATTAAATCTTTACAGTACTTGGCTGCAAGTATAACAAAGAAATAGTGTGTGTAATAATTTCTGTGATTATGGTGTCTGCTGCCCAGTTACAAAAAATCCTTCCAGAAGAAAGAGAAAATTCAGTATATCCTATTCACCCGTTTATATAATCTTGTGCGTAGTACTATCACAAGGACATCAGGTTTATTCAGTGATTTCTGGAGGTGAGATTTCATGAGTGAAGTGAATGGACAATGATGACTAAAGATGAAAAGATAATGCTTGTTCTTGTAGCGGAGAAAAAGTTCCAGATATTGTTACATGAATAAAATTACTTGTTTTTCTGAAACAACTTTAGGGCTGACAAGAATTTCAGTGGAATTACACAGTTGGACTATGATGATCTTGTGAGATGCCTTTGGTTTCTTTGTTAAGCTAGGAATCTAATGCTATTCAGCACTCCATCAAAAATATATTTAATTTGGTTATAGTTTTAAAACAATTTTGTAAGTGCTGCCAAAGAATTAACATCCCTCATTTAAGCAGCTGACAACCTGAGAAGTGCTTGTACAATTTCTACAAATGCATCCAAATATGGCTGAAAAAGTTGAAATTCTGATTTCCACAGCTTTGAGATACAGTTGATTTGCTAACTACAGTGCCAGTTTTATCTGGAGATTGGTTTCACTTGGATGGACAGTTCTTAAAGACCTGTTTTAATGGTCTGCTCCCATTTATCCCTGGATATTTGGTCACTGTCCTGAAGTGATTGTGAAAGAAGAGAATGGAAGATGGAACCCTTCTATAAAGGGTTTTCTGTGGTGTGTAGACATTGTCATGTACATTACCTATAGAGATATAGAGAACATATTAAAGATACTTAAGGATGAGAAACCTATGTTACCTACAAGTGTTATGTAAAATTACTAAAGAGTGGTGGAAATTCTTTGCTTCTTTTTGGAAAGTAACAGGATGCAATTTTCCTTTCTGTTTACCTGGACTGAGAGAGAGAAACACATTCACCTCTTTATTAAGCTTTTTAGTGAACATTCCTCAAGCAAAATATGCCTTGAATCTAACTGATTCCATCTCCAAAGGGAAAACACACCCTCTTCTCAATACATGGCGGACTGACCCTTACTTTAAATAATTTGACTTCTTTCCCCAAATATCAATTAGATTTATTGAACTGAATAAAAACTATTCCTGAATGATCAAAACACTTTTGTGAAATAAAATGTATGTTATGCATGTACAATGACAGAGGGAAAGGAAGAAGCAGAGATTGCCAAGGACATTTTGAGAACATTTATTGATTGGAAACAAATCACTGGATTTTGTTTTGTTTTGTTTTGTTTTGCTGTGGTTTATTTCTTTCCTTTTTTTGTTTTTTTTTTTCTTCTCCATATTACATGAAGTGGTCTCTGTCTGGGTGTAATTTTTACTTTTTAGTGTCATCTGCACCTGTGGCCTTTGGACTTAATGCTTATGACAGATGGACTGGACTGTGTTTGCACCATTTAGTGTATAATCCTTCTGTATGTATCTATGCCATGCTAGGCAGTGGCACTGGCCCAATGGACATATTTATTAGTGCAGACTTCCTGTCTGCTTCCATTGTTCTGTTTCAGTGTCCTTTGAGCCTAATGGACCTTGCTTTGTGCTGGGCCCACCTACAAAATATTGTTCCTCATTCATGCCAGATTATCTGTTGCAGACTCTTTTTTTTTTTTTTTTTTTTTTTTTTTTTCCCTCTAACACGTTTGCCAACTAGAATGCTTAAAATGGATCGATTCCATATTGTAAATGCTCTTCCTCTCAGCCTGTGAGCCTCATTTTGGAACAAGCTTGTTAGCTTTGTTTGCTAGTATCAAGATGCTTCATAAAAAAGAACTGTTTCCTCTGAAAAATGTTGCTTCTCATGTTACCTGAGCTCCTGCTCTACTGGAAGCAGAAGTTGTTCCCAGCAAAGCGGTTCTTCCTGTAAAACAGGGTGTAATAAACACAGCCCTGGCTGTAGGAGTCCATGGCTGGCAGCCTGTAGCTGTATGGCATGACCCATTCCTGCTGACTTCATCGGTGCTGTGTGGCGGGTGTGGGAAAAAGGACAGGCTACTACTGGACAAGGAATGTTGCCTTCTGTATCAACAGAACAGCAAAACACATGCCAAGCAAATGGAAAAGTATACAACACTTAGGCACTTGCCTTTCTTAATTTTTTGAAGGTTTGCAAACCCTACAATTGACAGACATGATATCATGGTAACAAAGAACTATTTGGTATCGTACATCTATCTCATAAAATCATGAGGTTGCCTCTTACGTTTCTATGCCTATTACAGAAATGCATGAAATGAACCTTGTGGTTTAGCTGTAGTCACATCAAATTAGTGACCAATTTCAAACAGACATGAAAATCGAAAGCACCCTTTTCTTACTGTCAACATATATAATCCTAATTAATTTTTTTTTTAAATTAAGATATTGATATAGAAAATAATTATGCCCTTGTAAGCCCTCTATAGAAAGGATGATCAGCTATATGACTTCTCACACTTCAGATTAAGACTGTGTTCTGCGCTCATATTAACATGAACATAGAATCACAGAATCACAGAATCCTAGGAGTTGGAAGGGACCTCAAGAGATCATTGGGTCCAACCCCCTGCCAAAGCAGGCTCCCTAGCTCATATTGCACAGATAGACATCTAGAGGGGTCTTGAATATCTCCAGAGATGGAGACTCCACAACTCCCCTGGACAACCTGTCCCAGGGCTCTGTCACCCTCACTGTGAAAAAGTTCTTCGGCATGTTGGTGTGGAACTTCCTGTGCTCTAACTTGCAGCCATTGCCCCTTGTCCTGTCCCCAGAGACCACTGAAAAGGGGGTGGCCATTTCCCCCTGCATCCCATGCTTAAGACATTTATAAACATTAATTAGGCCCCCCCTTAGTCTTCTTTTCTCTAAGCTGAACCGTCCCAGCTCATTCAGCCTTTCCTCATAGGGGAGATGCTTCAGGCCCTTAATCATCTTCCTATGCAGAAAGGAAGTATATTTTGTGTCATACAGCTCCTTTCTAACAGGGGTAGTTTCTGTGGTTGGTATACCTGCCAACCAGATTCCTGCAAGACAAGAATGAAGACCTGAGAGGGAGAATTTATCATTTCATAAATAAAAGCCCAATTATCAACAACATATTTTAATAGTAAAAAGAAAATAGTAACTAGAAAAGGATTGATGATGTCATATTCATGACTGAGAAGTAGAAAAGGCAAAATTTTATTTTTCCTTTCAGCCATTTTAAATTTGGATTTCCTGGTTTGTAGTAAAAAACCTCAACAATAAAATATCTATCCAGAGTGTGTAACTGAGTGTGCCTGGGCTTGAGATGAAAGCATGCTCAAGTCCAACCACAAATACTCATGTATACTTTGAATATCTTGTTATTCCATTCACCTTTAATACTGTTAAATACTTAGCCCTTTTCAAGAACAGGTACCCAAATTGCAATGGTGAAACTCTATATTGTCAGTTTAGTGAAGGAATGTATATATTTTTAATTATGTAGTTTAATATTAAAATGCATGATTGAAATTTGCAAATCTCATGGCGATATGTTTGGCAATCATCTTTCACACACTTTTTCCTTTTATTTTGTGATATCTGAAAGAGTTTCATCAATTTAGCCTCATAGTTGCACATCTTGAAGAAATATTTTTAAGAATGCAGTGTAGAAAATGTGCAAGCTAGTTGTGGGCAAATCCTGTTTAATACCCTTCAATTTGAATTAACTGTGTGACGGTTCTGAATTTTTTTCCCCTGCATTTGCTGTGGCAGTATCACAATTTGTTCCTGGTAGATTAGTGCTCACCTACTCCATGAAAAAGCAGTTTACTAAGTTGCTTTTCCTTGCTTCCAGTCAGTGCAACGCTGCAATATCTTCTCAAAACTATTATAAAAGCTTCGATATCTTTTTCTTTTTTTTTTTGTAAAAGACATTTTGAGATTTTTAAATTTAGTGTAGTGGTTGGTATAGAAGTATACCATAGAAGGGACAGAATATTATTGAGTGCTTATTTTTTATTTGCTTTTCTTTCTTCTGCTACTCATAGCAGCAATTCAGTTCAACAATAGAGATGCTATCTGAGTTTGCCAGGACAGAGAAATAATCTTCTTCCACAAAAGTCTGTCTGTTATGTGATAAGATTAGCTATAAGGTTATTGTAATGTCTGAGTTTCTGATTGGAGTCCTCAGCAAATAATGACCTGAGGGCTTGTGTCATCATGTAGACAAGCTACATGACCATTCTGCTGTGATTATCGTGACTTCAGTGCCAGTAATGTACAGTGCCCCAGAACTGCAGAGCTAGGTATCATGTCCTGCAAATGGAATTATTCAGTTAATCATGGAAGAGCCTGGGGACTGGGCTGATGGAAGCACGTAATAGCAAGGTTATGTGTATCAAGGATACGCAGCCTAAATCTCCCAACTGTGAGGCACAGTACAGACAAGTGTTATGTGATGGCTCTCCCTCATTGATCATAATCATATCCCTTCCCTAGACATTACCTGATTACTAGTGAAGCCAATGTCACCATACTACCATCATCTACTCTTTCATCTGCAGGATTGCAGGAGAGATACAGATGATCAAGGGGATTATTCATTACCCTGAATTGCACTTATCTGTGAACACTGGAGCTTTATCTGGTCTTCACTGAATTCACACTTCTATTAGAGGAACTGTAGGTCTGAAGAGCTTTGCAGAACATCCTAACTGGCTAATAACTAAATACATATCCTTGGGGACATGAGAAAGGATACTGCAGTCATCTGCAAACACTAGCTCAGGAATAGTTGCTCTCTATATGTCAACCTCTTGCCTCTGCATGCGCTTAGTAAAGATTCAGAAGCCTTCTGTTCACTTCTGTTAGCCACTAACTTCCTAATGTCTGACTGATCTTTGGATAGAACAATCACACCACCCCTAAGCTGCTGGGGGATTCCACTGCAGTCATTCATTTTAAGATCCATTACACAAAACAGCTGCTCCTTTTGACTGCTGAAACACCATTCCTTGCTGCTTGATCACAGGCAAAAGAGACTGCAGGTTACTGTGAGCCATACCTGGAAGCTCTCAGAGCATCTGAGAGTTCTGAGCAGGAACTGATGGAAGACGTGCAACTTTCTGCTTCTCCACCAATTTTCTTTCCTAATATGTCTGCACATGTTATTTAATGCAAATGAATTATTCTGTCTTTGCAAGCTTTTTTTTTAATTGTTGATACACTTCTGATGCTTTTTACCCAGATGTTAGGAGCAATTTGGTATAATTTGTGTTGCAATTGAATCAGTCTTCATATCTGCTCCTTGCAAACCCAAACAATTTCTTCACTATTGAACACTACATGAAAGGATGAAGTGATAAATTAATCAAATATGATAGGCAGAAGAGAGCTCAAAGTGTCACACTTGGTTGCTAATATGAGTTTTTTTACAAATATAAGTCCTATATTAAACTACAACATATGTTACTTGATTTTAATGACAACGTAGGATATTGAACATGAAGAGGGTCCTGCGCTATTGAAGTGTTCTCTGGGCACTGAGCAAGAACATTCTGAGGAAATCTGTGGGTACTGTATTCTATAATGTGGAAGGGGAGACTGTGAACTAGTTGGAATCAGCTGTTTCTCTTCATAAGAACTCGTACAGACAGAGCTTGATTAGTGTCTTTAGCCAAACCTGTGGGGCTGTTCAATAACTGATTTTTAAATCTGTCTTGCAGTAGTCTTCAGTGGTAGGAAAAATAGTTTTTCATGTTTGACTGCCTCACATATGAACCTCACAGCACAACTTCTGCATGTGCCTGAGATCGATTTGGCTAGTAATGGGCTCTATGTGGGATTATTTCATTTGTCCCCCTCACTGTTCTGAATCCTTTTCTTCTGTCTGTTGTATTTCCATTCCACCAGTTAATACAGTGAACAGTGAAGATGAGAGAGTAATCCATCCTTTGTACAGGTCTTATGTCTTTCTTCCATCTACCTACATGTTTTCCCTAAATCCTGTGATTGCTCAGTAACTGGCAACAGAGACAGATGGAGGATGTCACACCTACATACAAATGATGAAGAAATTATGGCTGTTGGCCATTGACTTGCAGTCACAGAGCCATCTTTAACTTGCACATCAAAGGAGCACTTTTTAAGTATAGTGTCACTATCACAGGTTGCTGAAAATGGAAAAGAAGATCCTCAGCTGTCATGTACTCTATCATAGATACACTGTGCTACAACAACTACTCAGTTACACAGCAAAGCTGTCACATAAAACAAGCTAAGCCAAAAAGAATGTGAGACACTGAGGAGGTGTAAGGTACATACTGAAAGTGTCTTGCAAAATGTAATATTAATATAGAAATCAGAAATTAAATATATCTTTCAGATTAGATAAATTTTAAGGCAGTCCTTGCTGTATATACATGTTACCAGAAATATGACTTTGAGAATAAGTGACTACTTAATGTTTCCTTAACTGAAGCTGATATCACAGTCAGATTCTTTGTAATATTACTCGCGGAATTTATGAGGATCTAGATAATTCAGTGAAGGTGTCTCCAGAAAAATCAAAAACTAAACTTGTAGATGACGATTTAACCATGTTTGTGCAATGTAGGAAAGATAGCTGATCAGGTTGCTGTGGGAAAGAACAATTTGAAGCATGACTGTAGAAGCTGCAGTGTTGACTCCTCATAGATTTGTTAAGTAGCATCTTCCCAGATTAGCAGTTTCTTCCATTTAAAATAGTAACTGAACTATGATTTCCCATTCATTAGTGGAAAAAAAGGTGGTTTTCAGGGGCACAGGAGGGAAGGGAAGCTCTAAGACACAGGATTTCTTTTAGTTAATCAACTTCATTATAGAAAAATAATGTGTGAAATAGCAAGAAATGCAAGGGGTTTGTATGTTTATGCTGATATTTTAGTTTATAGACTGTACATCCTCTTCCTTCTAACTACTTTGTAGTAATTTCTGTTAATTGTCATCTGAAAGACTATAAATCCACTTCTTACTGATGTAAAAATGCAGTAATTCTCAGAAATTGTCCCAGTGATGCTTGTGAAGCTATTTGCAAGAGAAACTGCTGGTCAGAGTAAGCAAGGGCTCCATTAAAGGGTTCCAATGGAAGATAAAGTTAAATTTATGTTTACTTGATATATTCCAACTCTCTGACATTGCTCTTGTTTAAATCCTTATTTCTTCTTCTACTTGTATTTCTATCTCCTCCTAACTCTCTGTTTCTTCTTCTTTTTAATTTTTTTATTTTTCTCTTTCCTCCTCCTAATATTCCATTTTAACAAGATTTTCTGAGTCACACTGATTCCAGGCAAACAAGCTGCTGTACTGTAAAATAAATAGCCTTGAAATGCTACAAAGTAAATCACTTGCCTTCAAGATTAAGCTAAAATGTTTGCTTCAGCTTCATGTCTGAACATCCTTCCACTTAACCAGATGATAGCAGACTTTTTGCCAACAAAACATATCTTTACTAAACCAGGGCCATCTTTCAATAAGAACAGAGCAGTGTGATGCCCTCTGCCATCAAAACATGCCTCTAGCCCTATTTATTTATGAGGAGCTTTGTACTGGATACAAACTGATCATGAATGTTATCCAGCTTTATATAAGACATCACATGGTATTGGTAATCTGATACAGGGTTTTAAATGGATAGCTACACTGCCAGTTTCAAGTGCCAGATTTTTTTCTTTCCCTTTTTTTTCCCTCCTGTTCGCTATCAAGTGGTATAGCATGTCCTGCTAAGAAATACTCTAGCCTTCTTTGAGTTTCTGTTTCCTCGGGAAGAATCGCTCTGTCTTTATTTTGCCTTTTATCTTTATTTTTCTGAACAAAACTAGCTAATTAGTATTCCCTGATCCTGGAAATAGATTATTGTTAGTGGAAGAATAATCTACATTTTACTCCTTGCTCCCAAATACTTTTTTTTTGACAAGCTTGTGCTTCAGCATCTTTTTTTGCTATATGTTTATTAAAATAACTGTGCTTGGCCATTACATTTCTGGAGAGTCTTAAGAAACAGATAGGGTTTCAGAGAAGGAATATTGGCTTTTCTTGTTGTTTATTCTTGTAGAATTCTATTTGGCCACCTATATTTGTATTTGTAAACCTGGAGAATCAGCTTAATATGTGGATTCAGTATATAATTGACATTTGCTCCATACAGGCATGGAAAAATCTAACCTGGTGTGAGAAACCTGAAGTGTGACTAACATCCTGAATTTTTGCTTTGCAACATAATCTAGAGGATGGATGAGCATTAACATGGAAAATTTAGCCTCTTTTTTCCCAGAGGGCACCTCTGCGTTATTGTAGATGAAATGCTTCATGTACTGTATCACTTTGATCTCAAAGCAAAAAATCTGATGAACACTTGTTTGAGTATTTTAAAGACAGTAGCTTTGATCAGTCCCTCAAATCCCTGGGTTTTTTAAACCATTTTAAGACAAGTTAAATGAAGATTCTGGAGCTGGTTGTGCATGCTTAATGGAAAGAAAATAGGTTGATTCGTGGTTGACTTACTGGAAAGCAGATATGGGAAAAATATGGCAAAGTGAACATTCACAGAAGTGAAGAAAACCTATTTGAAAATTTTGTAAGCAGTTAGATGGTAGTACAGACAGACTGGCAAACTGGCACTTCACTATCCAAGTATTAAAAAAAAATAATTTGCAATTGAAATAATTTTAGCAGAGATGTGATTTGGAGGCGGGGGGGAGGGTCGGGGCGGGGGAAAGGGCACTGATAAGGAGAGTTGTGCACCAAGTATTTGTTTATATGTTTCTTCGACCATGACAGAAAGATCTGTAGTTTTGTATGCTTCCCTAACTTTCTGCATTAGAGAAATTGAATAGCATGACTGAGTTTAAAAGGGGTGACATTAATGTGAAGTCTAAGGATTCTTTATGTGCATAAAACCATGATGGTTCATTCTGTGAACAGCTGCTAGCCAACAAGCCTTTTAAAAAGCCTTTTGGAGATGACACTGAAAATCCAGAGTTCACACTCTCACTACAGGATTTGTACATTGAATTTTCAAAATTACGGCACCTCCAAATACATTTTAAAGAGTAACCTAAATGCCTCTTAAGGACCCAATATTTTATTAGCTGTATATCTAACATACTGTTGAACTCACTAGAACTTTACTTAGTACCTAATAGAGAAGTTGTACAACATTAAGCCAATTAAATATATATAAACATAATTGAGTGGCATGGCTTTGAAAATGGTTTTAGTTGGTAACCTGATTTCCAAATGTACATCTGAGTGACGCTGACTATTGAGTATTTTTATTCTAGACTTTGTGCAGGAAGCAAAATTATCAGAGTTTGCGTGAGAATAGCATGATGCATGTAATAACTGAAGCCCACCAGTGAAACTATGTTAAAATTTCCAACAACCTGCCACTGGGCTTATTTTCTAAGGTTTTTTTGGAGACTTCATTTTTACTCCACCTGCACAACGGTCCTGATTACTGTTTAGTGCTATGTTCTAAGGAAAAAATAATAAAATCAATGGATTTACTTATTCTTTGGGAAATTGCTGAAGATTCTGTAGTATCATTTTTTATTTTCTGGCAGATGATAAAATGGTTACCTCTGTGATTAGAATAACACACGTGTGTTCTTTTCTGCACTGAGAGAGTCTTAACAATTAAAAATGTGGCCCTGATAAGCCAGAGAAAAAAGATAAACAGTCTGCTTGCAATGCATGCAACCAAAGAAATATATTCAGAGTGAAAATAAAATGTTTTAAACCTTCTTTCTCTCTTTCTCCGATACAAAATTTTCTAGGAGCCTAAGAACTGGAGTGCCAGTTCCAAACCACTACAGGTGTTGAGCAGGGGTAGAGCTGGCTGTAGAAAGGACCACCACATTTGAGGGTTCTACATTCATTACCAAGGGCTAAGGAACCATATTGTAATAGTGGAGAGATGAGTGTGAGTTGGTGAAGGTACTATAGCCACCTGACCATCATACGCATATAAACAGAGTCAGTGTTTATCTATATCTAAGCAAGATATTTTAACATACATTTCATTTTTAATCACATTAAAGCTATTTAAATTGTACGGGTTTCTGAGACTGCTGTCCTACATGTCCTGACCAATGCATGGGAAGAAAAATTATATTCCACTTTAATGAAATTACAAAACATTTCCTTGAGATTTGATCCTGCTGCTTAATAGCATTGTCTCATCTTATGGACAACTTAGCTAATGCTGGTGTAATCAGAGATGGCTGTTGTAGCACATGAGCTGGAAATATGTCAGTTAAGAATCTAACAGCTGCACCTTCCGCTTAAATTTTGTCGTTGAATCTTAAAACACAGACATTCAAAATGCAGTTTAAAAGATAATAGAAACTTCAGCTAAGTGATTTACACCGCTGAAATGGAATTAACAATAAAAATAATGATGAATATATAACTTCAATGGAACTGGCAGATTCAGTTATAACAACTTTATGCTGCTCATTAGAAAATTGTCCCGTGGTGTCTGATGGCTGTAGTCATCAGGGGAGGAGAGAAGACCTTTAGTCACAGTCTTAAAATATATTTTGTTTCCTTTCGCACACTTGATTTGCCTCTTGTACGCAAATATTACATTTACTTTGTATTGGAAAAGTGTCTCCTATTTATTCACATTGATCTCATAGTGCAGATTGGCTAACTTGGTTTGTGTAAATTACATTGTAAGGACAGCATTAACGGTTGAATTAGATGGTCCGTTCACTTTTTACCGTACATTTTATTGGTCTAAATGTATGTTTTGCCAGGCTTAAAACCAATACCTACAGGTACCTTTTCAGCACAGTGCTCAGGAAATTAACCATGGAGCTTCATTAGCATTAATGGGCGCTTAGTGGCTAATTTACTGTGCACCACGCTTAAAACATACCCCCCAGGGTGCTCACCAGGCAGTGTGGGAGATTCCTCCCTGCTGATGGTATTATAATTGTAATTTATTAGATCAAGCCACAACTGAAAGATTTTGATTTCTATGACATCTATGCCTTACTCTAATTCAAAGAGAAAACATACACACCTGTAATTCGCTATCAATTAGCTGTAACAGCAAGATAAACTCATCAAGGACTTCTTGCAGAAAGGCACTGTAAGAAAGGAGATGTACTACCAATGCTTTGAATTTCTGATAAAACTGGAAGATTGCACAGAATATTTAATTATTAGACATTAAAACGATAAACTTTCAAAATAACTATTCAGAAATTTGGAACTGATGTTGCAAACGCTGTGCTTTCAATTACAGGTGGAAAAGCTAAGAAATCGAGAGAAATCAACTGGAATTGAGAGTTCTTACATTGCTAAAAAGCTAGTTTTCCCAGTCAAAGGTGCAAAAATTCCTTGGAATTCCCACTCTGGTCAACGATAAAAAACTGTTGGAAATGCTTTCAAATTCTGTTCTGAATAACAGATCTTTAAAAAGCACTAAGTTTAAGCAGAAAACCTGTAGTACAAAATTGGGGAAAGAGGAAATAACAAAGAATGCTGTGGTCAATGGAAAACACAGGGATAAGGCAAGACATAAAATCATCTTGAGTTTTGCTTTAGAAAGATTATTCATTCTTTAACAGAGGAGAAAGAAAAATGTTGCCATGTGCTTGAAATTATCTTTTACATAGAACAGATTCAAAAGTTTTTAAAGGAACAAATGCTGAGCCGGAAAGCAAAGGCGGTCTTGCTAAAACAAAGCTCACTGAGCTTAATGTTTGTGTGCACAGGAGACCGGGAAAGATTACATCGTTCCCAAAAATCTGGACTATAACATCACAGTCAGACAGTATCTATTAATGAATACGAGTGATACCATAATGTTGCAGGGTAATATGAATAGTTACTACGTTTAAGAGAAGAAAAAAAATAGGTTAATATAGACTTACTAGTGTGACTCAATCAAGCAAAACCTTGGAAATACTGAAGATATAGAAGTGCTGGAAGTAAACAGCATAAAACAAAGGGCTGATAGATCATGTCAGATAAATCTGTTATCTATCTCAGATAATTCTTTTTTTTTGGCTAAGAGAAATGCACATCAGTCTAATTTATCTGGACTTCAAAGCAGCATGGGAAATTGTTGATTGCACTGAAGAAAATGGGGATTAATAGGGAACTAGAGTAAGGAAGTCTCTAGAAGACACATGGGTAGTTTTTGCACAACAGGGAATTGTCATCAATGAGAGCCTTTGTTGGCAGCACACTGCTTGTGCCTTGCACTTGTCTGATAGTATAGATCCCAAAATGTCATTTATCACACAACTTCTTGGCTGCTGGTTTTGGGGGGGGGGGGGGGTTTAAACACCTTTTTCTCCAGCATTGTCTGTAATGCCATATTAAATAAACACCTGCTACAGAGTCTGTAACTTAAACCAATGTCATCAGTGTCACAGATTCTCAGAATTCACAATGTCAGTATCATTCTTGTCCTTTACAGTCTTTAGCATTACTGGTCTGTCATACCCAATTTTATTTTTTTTTTTACAGTAGCCCTCTTCTTCCTATTGCATAGACTCATTCTAAACTGTTTACACTGTAAAGCAACCTGCCTATAGTCTAGGTCAGCAACACATCAAAAAGGAACATCAAAAATGTTAAGGACAAGGTATTGCCTCCTAATACCTTGTAAGAAAGGTATGAATAAAACTGACCATGGGTAGCTTTGTTTAAGAAAGATAATGTGACTGCCTCCAGTAAAGGGTCTTTTATTTGTTGTAGATAAGTTTCCAGAATATTGTTGTAGGATCTGGCAGCATTTTTAAAATGCCTATCTGCCTAAGGATAACTATCAGATATATTACTATCTCCAATTGTGGAGGAGGTGTAAGAAATTTAATGAGGTATCTGGTGCAGGAAAAGCACAGGATAAAATATGATATACCACAGTTGGAAGGCTGGTGTCTTCTTGCACAGATACATAGACTGATTGTATGTAGTCATTCACAGCAAGAAAGGTAGATGTGGTTCTGCTTGGAGAAGGTGACTCCAAAGCAGCTTTGTTGGTCTTGGAATAAAGCAGTTCTAGTCATACAGACAAAGGATAACTGAAGGCTTTGTCTACCCTTCCTGCCCCTACCTGTAGCTGAAGACATTCACTATATTTTGGCTGTTTGTTAAAAAAATGTTGAGAAAGACTTCCACTTTTCATTATCAGAAATGTCTCCTATATAAACACCGTCAACCTATCAATCAATATTTGTTTGTGAAACTAAGCCCACTTTTTGCACTAATAAAAATGATGACAAAATATATTATTTATTGTAGAAGGTTTGTGCTGGTGCTCTTCAGTCAAGAATGCAAATCCATCTCTGTACTCCTCAGTACTAGCAGTTTCTTTATTTGTTTGAAGCTTCAGGGAAGACAAAATTCTTGTTGTGTGGGTGAGGCAGTGAGCAAACAGTACTTGTAAGAAAGGGTAGCAGGCAACAGCCTGTTCTTAAACAGCACAGGAGGAAATAAAAAGTGCTACATCCACCACTGTTATTAATAAATCTGGAAAGACTACTGAGAGAGGCTCCTAGAATTGCAAAATAGTTTCCTTACATCGTGAAAATCTATACGTATCTTTTTCAGAAGTTGGACACTTCTGGAGTAGGCTGTGTATGAAGGGAGGGCATCTTTAGCTCCAGGAATATGCCCACTCTCATTCCCATTAGATGAACACATCCTGCCCTCTATTTTTACTTGATGTAAAAATCAAGTGCAACCAATGACCACATTAAGGCTTCAATGTTCCTGAAAGAAGTTTAAAGCGAAAAATCCTTACCACACTGAAGGAAACAGAAACCTAGACAGAGTCTGACTTTGTCATTAGCAAAAAGTGAACTGAAAATATAGGTAAAACCTGATGTACTTCTTGTCAAATTTCAGGTGCATCTACAGCTTTTAAAGAGAGGACTGAATACACTATTCACAATAAACAAAAATCTTTAAGTGTGTAAGGACATCCAAATGAGATGGTACAATTAATGTTATGAAGGAAGATGTAGCATCAGTCAGCTCATTTTGTACATTTGGTTTGATGCTGAAGAGTGCTGAGGTTCAAAACAAACATAACCGGCCTAGATCGTTATACTTCCTACTTTATGTGATATACTTTCGTAGTTTACTAATATAAAATAATTTAGATAACTTAATCTGTTAGGAAAGAAAATATTAAAAGCTTTTCCATCAGAAAAACATCTCGTGAAATTGAAGCATATTGGGGGATGGACAGATACATGACAGCTAAATTTACCTCAATCAAGACTATGATCTACACAGTATTTTTTTCCAAATTATGAAATGCTACTTGACAAAAATAAAGCCAAAAATAGTTTCACTGTGATGAAAAAGAACACTTTAATATCGTTGACATTTCCAAGGTTATTATTTGGTTTGACTTTGCCTTGTTTCTCTTTTATTTTCTTATAAATGGATTTCTGTTGTCCTTGCACTGTGAGCTTAAAAGGAAGACACAAGTTTTCTGAGAAATAAGATCCTAATTTTTAGGAATGTTCAGAGGCTCACTTAGAAGATTAGATTGGACATACATTCAGTGGATGCAGGCATCCAATTTTGGTTTTATTCCTGGACCCTCAGGTGGAACACCCATTCTACTGCAACTGCTGTAAATTGTTTGTCAATCGTCTAACTGCACTTTTTATTTTAAGCAATAATATATATATTATATTGTACATATAATGGTCTCAATTTGCAGCAGGAGAGGTTCAGATTGGACATTAGGAAAAAAAATCTTCACTGAAAGAGTGGTGATGCATTGGAACAGGCCTCCCAGGGAGGTGGTGAAATTGCCATCCCTAGGAGTATTTAAAAAATGGGTAGATGAGGCCCTTCAGGAGATGGTTTAGTGGTTATGGTGGTGTAGGACTAATGGTTGGACTTGATAATCTTGAAGGTCTTTTCTAACCTTGAAGATACTATGTAAATATATATAAAATCCTATCTGGTGTTATTAGTGCCTGGTAAATCTAGAACACAGAGGTTGTTGTTGAGGAAAATACATGTTAGTAGGCTGACTTCTGTACTAGAAACAATGATAAACGTTTAGTGGGTATATTAATTCTTTTTTTAAATTACTTCTACATGACATGCTGCTGTCCTATATAGAGCTGCCAAAACTTTCTTTTACTGGAATCTGGGCTCAATATGAGCTGCCCTATATTAGTGTGACTGATGGGAGCTGATAGCAGATTCAAATTGTTTCATGCTGGCCGCATCCTCATTTACAATTTCGTATGTACGTATCTCAGGCATGCCAGAGTCCTGTGTGATGTGGATATGCCTTTAGATTGCTGCAGACACATACAAGTTGCCAGCACACAGGTGTCAACATGTTAAATGTTGAACCTTGGAGGTCCTTGACTCAGGTGATACTTTTTAGATGTTCCTAAGAAGTCTATGGAACTTGAAAGACTGCTGCAGTCAGGGAACATGTATTTATAGATACCATTTCTTTTCTTCTTGCTCCCCGTTAGCCCTCTTCCCACCACAAAATTAATTGTAAGTACTATCTTGTATCACTAAAAATAAATGCCAGGCAATTTCATATTATTTCCATATAGCATATGTATAGTATATGGGCTATACTCTTAAAATTTTTCCACTCTCATACTGCATTAACGCATGCATCTTTTATACATAACTTCAAATTTGTAGTGTTCTTTCCAATGAGCAAGTGAATAGTGTTTTTGCTACTTATATAAACTAAGTGATGCTGTAGCTGCATGGTATGACACAAACATCTCTCTTGTATATTTACAGGGAGCAGAATACAGTCTAGTTTAATTATGCAAAAATATTTATCTCTCCCTTATTACCATATCTGAAAAGTATATTTCCCACTCCCACAGTTAAATGTATCCTCATATCAATTTCTCATACGTAGTGCTCAGCACAGTGCTTTACATTTTCAAAGTGCTTTAGAAACATTAACTAATTAACTAATGCATGTCATTATGGGCCTGTGAATCCTGGATGTCAAAAGGCAAAAGGCAAGGCAACCATAGTGAATTAAATAAAGCACAGATTAAATTGCCGGCATAGCACCCTCAACATAGCAAATTTCTCTACCCTGTGCAAAACTACTCTCTGACCTGCACTACTGTTTCTAGCTTCTTTCTTCCAGTGTGAGATATCACCACTCACTGATAATCCTTCTCTTCAATTTAGGTACTGTAATTCAAGGGGCCTGTGCCAGTCACGTGGCACACGTCTGTTCCTGTTTCAAGACATATAAACATAAGATTTTAATGAGATTTGCTTAAGATAGTATTTATTCCAAAAGTCTTAGAATAGGAATTAATATAAATGCAGTAACCTTGACTTCTGATCCATAAAAAAAATCTATTTTTCAGTTTAGATCTCAATCGTTTTCTGAAAGTTAAAAGTTAAATATGAGACTTCATGATAGGAAATATTTATGCCCTTTGATACAGTTCTGACTGCTAAAGTCAGAACAGTATTATCAAACACAACTATACAGTATTATCTGTATAGTTGTGTTTGATCTTTTTCCTGTGTCACTCATATAGTGGATGAAGGCCACTAGAAAAAAAGGTCATTTGAGTCACAGTTTATTCAGCACTATTCATTTTCCTTAGATCTCTTCAGAGAAGGGTAGAAAGTGAATTGTCTCGAAGAATTTTTATGGCTGTTGTTTTATGGGTTGCACCTCCTTCTTCCAAAGTTCTTCATGTCTACCCTTACATATTAATAGAAGGTATGTCCATCATATGACCCACCTAAAGGCCTTTCATTCAGGGAAGAGTTCCTGATATGTAATGGTGCTATTGTGTCTCTCATGGCTGGACCCAGCTTCTTTTCTTTGCAACTGAATGCAACCTCTTACTTGACCAAAATAAAGACCTTTTTTTACAGTGTGAGTGGACGTGTTACAGTAACACTAAATGCCGGCATTTTATGCACAGGACAGATGAATTCATAATTGCATGACAGGTGAGAAATCTGAGCATCTGGTGTCTTCATAAGAGATGGTGATGCCATTCTGCATCAGGAGGCAGGTGGATTGTTTATTACAGTTCCACAATGTTGTGTTCCTCCTCTTCAAGAGGCGAGAAGCATCAGGTCTTACCTGGTAGAGTGGTTTATTGACTCATCAAGAAAATCAGGTTGCACATTGCTCATTAAATTCCACTTACCAAAATAAAAGAGACTTAGTAGTTTCACTTAGGAAGAAAAAAGGGAGAATAGCAGAACAGGCAGATTTCTAGGTGTGGCCATTAGAACAGTAACAGCAGGACACCGCCTTTTGTAATGACTAGACAGAAAAGTTTGCTGAACTGATGTGAATTTGTAATACTGCAGCAATCAATGGTTGAAAATTACTTGCTGAAGTTATTCTTAAATTTCTGAAAAATGAGAACTTATTTCAGCGATTTTATCATCTTCTATTCTATATCTGCAAGCCCAACTCTTTAGTATTCTTAGGAGGCAAATTAAAGTGTAGGTAAAAGGCATCTTAAAGTGTAGGTAAAAGGCATCTTAATAACTGCTGTATAATAACAAAAGTTCTGACAATTTAAATGGATTTTGTACCTCGGTATTAATAACTGCACAGCTATTATACAGCTATTAATGATGATACAGCTATTATAATTACAGCTATTGTAATAAATGAGGAAATGATTTCACTGGCTTAAGCAGAAACATTATAGTATCATCTATATGAAATGGCGTTTTCCCCCTCCTGCAGATACTTCATTAGCACAATCATACTTGCCTAGTAGTAGCACCTAAAAGTCCCTTATTGGTATGAAAGCATTGCAGACAACAGTGCCAAGTTGCCTTGCAGTTGATGTTAAGAGGCCTGAACTATAAATATTTTCATGACCTTCATGAATGCAACCAGATTGCTAATTTTAAATTATATTTAGACAGGTTGGAAAAGCTGGACTGTACCACTGAAATTTTGCTATTAACAATTTTTTTCCCTAGAAATGTATGTTCAAATGATTAATTACTTTCTGTTACACTTGTCATAAATCTCCCTGGTGCACAGTTCTCCCCCATCTGCCTGTCTCATCGCCACATTATCTCTTGCTCTAGGTGTTGGTGTTAAGTATAGTTCCTTCCTTTCCTGATACATGGACTTTATGGAAAATGGATGCAGAGCTCCATCAGAGTACAGTGTGCTGTCCATTAGGTTGTTACACAACAAGCTTTTAGAGACAGGGATTGTCTTTTAATGGTATGCATAGTGCCTCATTACATGGGCTTCTCCCAGACTTCACCACCCACAGCTGAGGTTTCTAATCTCTACTGAAATACAGAAATAACTATATTCAGTTCAGAATTCCTGGTTTTAATTTATCTTTAACAAAAGTCGATAGATCAAACCTGCCATTTACAGTATGGCTAATAAATAGTGCCCAAATGCAGAGGCTCTAAATAAGTTATTTTGGCTGTTAAGATGGACACACTTTTTCCTGAGCTATTGAAACTTTTCTAAAGCTGGATTGGTCCCTATCAGATCTTGGGGGAGTATTTTATAATCAAGGCTTAACGATATAAATGTCTATGGTTGGTACATTCAAGGACATCTTTCGCAGCTTTGTGAATAAAAGATATTATCACCTCATATAAAGTAGGAAGGAGAGATGAGGTGCATGAACCTGAACTGTGCATCTGGGGCTAGTTTAAGACACAGTGCTTTGCAAATTTGATAGTAAAACTACACTTCCCTGAAGCTTTATTTGGCAGTTTAAAAAAGGCCTGGTTTACTTCTTTATGTAATATATGAACATCTAGCACATATATATATATATGTGTGTGTGTGTGTGTGTGTGTGTATGTGTGTGTGTGTGTGCTAGATGTATATATATACCTAGACCAGTGCTAGATGGAGGGGTTTCATTCATTGAAAACAGTCTGAGGTTCTTACAATAACTTTTATCTTGGAAAAACGTGGATAGATGTACAATTAGCCATGTACCTACTTATTAAAAATAACAACCATCTTCTACTCTATATAACTTGTCCTTTCCCATTTCATTAACGTTTTAGATTCATAATTAAGCAGTGATTTTACCTTTTTGATCTTGAACAGATCAGCAAAACTGGATCTTCCATTTAACTAGTTCATGCTTGTGAATATAAACACTTTTTTACCATACTGCTTGAGGATGATTCTTGCGGTAGAAGAAGGAGGTAGAATCCTTTGGTAGAAGAGGTAGAATCCTTTGGTACTACCTTTTTGCTCCTTCTGTCTCCTAAAAACCAAAACAAAACAAAAAAAACAAACCCACAGAAAAAAGTAGTATCTGTGGTTCAGTCTGAAGAGGAATGTCATTTTACAGTCACGACAACACATCCACAGAGACTTGTGTTTCCCCAATCATGTTTCTACTTTATTCTCAGTGAGCAAGCAAACATATATTTTTTTCCATTTTCTCCCTAGAAATACTCTTTCTTATTTAAGTATACAGTATGCATTGAAATGAGGTACATGTAAATAAGTTTTAACAACAGCTCTGACTGTAAAAAGATTAAAATGGAATACTAAATGTTTAGCCAATTGTTAGGCGCTTTGATTAGATTGAACAGATCAATAACTTGTTATTTTCATGAATTATTATAATTCTGTCAGTTTTGTGTTTGCTTATAGCATATGTTGTTTGCATTTATATTGTAATTTGCCTTACAATTTGCAATATAATCTTAAGGAAACATTGAATGTTTCCTTGATATATAGGGTTCCCTACAGTTAGGTTTTCAACAGTCAAGCTCAAATAAAACATTTGGATTTAAACAGAAGAAAGGAAATTAATAATGAGATATTAATATGAACTTTTCCCAGGAGTTTCAGAACTTTGGGAAGAAACTGTTTGAAATATGGCTGTGTCACAGACGCCCACAGCGCAATATGACATCCCTAATAATTATCCTCTCGAAAGCTGACTATGTAGCATTTAAAAAGAAAGAATTCTGTCATTGACTACATTGGGGCAATAATGACAACTAGCTACTGTGGGTCTTCACGTGAGCCACAATCTCTCACCACAAAGTTCACTGACCATGAGCAGGACCGTCAGGGTCCTGATGACCTAGAAACCACCAGGGCTTCTCAAGAACATATTAATTGGAAAACAGGGATTTGTTGTGACCAATGTTTCTGCTAGGAGCAAAATTTAGATATTACTTTTTTCAGGAGCGAACTTTCTGATGAAAGTGGTGGATGCACAGCAGACCCTTAAACTCAAACACCTAGCTTCGCCCAAATTAGTGGGTACCCCATGTATGTGTAGTATCAGGTTAAGGCTTCCCATCTGGGGACTGGAACCTGGGCAGTTGTGTACTTCAAACTTTTCATTAATAGGGAATTACAGTACATCTCTGTGAAAAGGTATAACCATGAGGCCTCCTCTGCTTCTTTTCTACTGTATGATTGAAGCTATATTCATTCTAACTCTATAGAGTGCTATAGTAACAGTGAAAATCCTAAACCAGATATTTGTCTGCATGTATCAATGTAGAAATATGTTGTCTGCCCTTTTCAGAACCATCTCCTCTGACTCTCTTCTGCCCACCACCACCAAACTAGAATTATAAGTGTAGTATAAATAGTTAAATATTCAGTCACTTAAAGAGAAGCTGTCTAGAAAGTGTGTTTAGTATCTGGCTTGTAAAACATGTAGTTCCAAATTGTTGGCCTGAATCAGATACCAACTTCAGGTTCCCTGAAGTATTTTCCTATTCTCTCTGTTTCTCCTCTCTTTTATTTGTTTCTTTCATTCTTTGCCTGGTTGAAAATTGTCCCATAAGATCATTTGATATAGAGAAGTTTGGTTTTTTGGGTAGGCAATACCAAAGATAGTCATCTTACTATGTTACGTGAGGCATCTGAAGTGCTCTGGATCACCTGAAGACTGTCTCCAGTAGTTGCCTGGGGAAGGGTAACTCTCCTTTGAAGTTCAGAGCATTTAACATATCTTAAATGTAAACACCTTCCTACAGCACAGAAGATGAATGGTGAGGTTCTGTAGGGTAATAGGATGGCCAGCAGTATATACTGAGCTAACAAGAGGAACACAACACAAGAAAGAAAGAGCACTATAGTTGGAGAAGAGTGATTTACAGAGGTTCAAATAAAACCCAAGTAGAATCCAAGCACACTGCAGGAACTTCAAAAGGAAAAGTCAGTAACTGGAAGTCTTAGGATATGTCCCGATATATTTACTGGTTGAGGAGTTTTTGCTTTCAGAATTTTAAAAAATATTAAATGCATTAGCTTTACTTTATGATTTCCAGTGTAGGAGCATGTGTTGGATATCTGCCTACTTGCAGTTCTTTTCAGACAGTTCCCTCCTATTTACCGGCTTTTTATCATTTTAATTACATGATAAATAGTACAGATTACAGATTTTTCCTGATTAATGTTGCTACTGAGGCATTCACTCTTGGAATACAATCACAATAAAAATATATATTTACTCCATCTTTAGGATTGCTTAAATAATAAAAAAACTTGTCACTTTGTAAATCTCTTAGAAAAACATTTTTGTTTTGCCAGATCTTATGTTCCATACAGACGGCATGCACCATGCTAACAGTCAAAATACAGTATCCCTGTGATATCAATATTTTATACACAAGCCTTTCATAAGCTATAACCTTGCAACTTAAAACAATTATTCTCTGTCATAATAAAGATAATTAGGGATGAGCATCTCCATTCTGTTCATTCTTGATCTCCTCCTAATCTCTGTAAGTAAGATTATTAAACTCCAGTAATCCATAGATAATATGGTTGAGTGACTCACCACAGTTGTGGACTGTGATCGAATTAGTTACCTCAGAGGCATTTCTTTTTCTACAAATGAAAGAACAATCCAGGAAAGGAAAACAAAATAACATGGGTTTTTTTCGTTGGTTTTTTTCCACATCCTCTCTGAAAAACAGGTATTTGTATCAGCAAATCTTAGTGCAGTTCTGAACGATATATGGGGATTTAAATTAATTCTATCACAGAGGTGAAATTAATAGATTATAGATTTTTGACAAGTTAAATGCAAAATTTAAAACATTTTGGCACTTTTACCCTCATCTATTGATCATGTAAGTGTTATTTTTGTGGTGGACTTCATACATATGAAATATACACAGAAGAGTTTTGAATATATGACATGTTGTCTTTGTAGCGCTGAACCTACACATCAATGACAGGTGCTTAAGTTCAGAGGGTATCGTGTCTCTTGAAGTCTGTAAAACTCCACCAAATAACCTCTATTCTCTGAAATTTCTCACTTGTCCAGATTAAGCAAACTGACTTTCTTCAATCTTTATTTCTAAACCATGTTTTCTAAACCTAATTCATTTCTGTTGCTTTCCTCTGGACTCTTTCCAGCTGATCCACATTTCTCTGCCAAAAACTCCATGTGATACAGCCAGAAACAAGTAGAGTGGAAGGATGACTTCATGAATCTAACATGACACTCCTATTTGTACACTGACTCTCCATCATTGTATTTATATATCACAGTATGATGTTTGCTTTTTTCTTCATACCGCTGAGGTGCTTTTAAAAAATGTTCATCTCATCTTCCTAACACTTACTTACGTGCTTAAATTGGCTTGAGTTTAAGGGGACAATTGACGTGTGTAAAGCAATGCACATGCTTAAGCATTTCTATGGTCAAGGCCAAATATTCCTGTCAAGGAGTTATAAACCAAACTGAAGAGCCAACCTGAGTCAAATGCACAGTAAGCCAATGGCAGTGTTCGCTGCTGCAATTAAATATTTCCTGATCTGTGCTTCAGATGTGGAATGCAAATGTACATTGTATGAAAAACTAAAAATCATAATATTATTATTCTACATCACTCCTGGATGTGTGTGTGTGTGTGTGTGGGATATGTGTGGAATTATTTTATCTAATCCAATTTTGGTTTACTTTTCCAATAACTGGAATATTTTTTCACTCACTTGGAATGTTTTATTAAGATACACAGCAACATTTCCCTAGGCTGAGTGAAAGCAGACTACCAATTACAAAATTTACAGAAGTGCTTTTCATATTCTAGTAATAGATTAAGCAACAATGGATTGCTCAAATAAAATGTGTTTATTTCAAATATGCTTCAGGAAAAAAATCAAAATAATATCTGGTGTACAGTTTCCTTTGATTTTGTCACAGTGCAATTCAGTAGTTAATAAAAACTTTAGTATTAATTGCTTATTTCTTAATTCCAGTTTTCCCAGGTGTGTAAATTTGGGGTTTTTTTTTCTTCTTTCTATCTATTGTCTTACTATTTTAATAGACATTGTCAAGAAGATTTCTTTTTATCACTGATTTCTGAATAATTAAAAATGTCTTTTAAAATGGTATTGCTTTTTTGTTTTGGTTTGTTGGGTTTTTTTATTTGGACATTTTAACCTATGTGATTATGTAAATAAACATTTAGTTAAAGGTACCATTATTGACCGGCTTTTAAGGATGTTCGGTACACAACAGCTGACCCATCATGATGTGATTACTCATGTTGCCTTCATTTTCATTTCAACAAGAATGCAGGGGTTTCTTGGTCCTATTGTAAGAGCAGAAAAACAATTATTTTATGCATGACTGATGATAGTGATGGAGACTCTATATGGGACACAGCAGGAAGCTGAGAACTGCTTGATGCTTCAAAATACTGTGTACTTACAGCACATTCAAATGCTGTAAACCCTATGTATGCAGCTTTAATTTTATTTGAAACTTTATCATTTTTAATCTGCTTTTATATACATATATTAGCTGTAATGGCACATTGAAAAAAATAATACTTTTCAAAAAAATGTACGATGCATCAGTTTAAACGCACAAATGAATTCTGACTAAGTGGATGCTTTACTAGGCAAACTGGTGTTAGAAGTTAATTGGGTTTGACTAGCAAGTCCAGTTATTGGCACAATTTATAAGCTTTTGCAGAATTGTGACCATTCTGCTATCATACAGTAATATGCACAATGTGAGGCCTGACAGTAAGTGCTTGCTATCTGACAGTAAGTAATGAATCCCGGTAAAAAATATCCTTATAAAATAGACCCCTTTTTGAAATGAAATGTAGTACAAGACTATTTTTCAGGATGCCTGAACATTTATTACATCAGCATATAATTAACTTTTCATTGTCTTTGTGTGCTGTGCCAAATCTGCTTCAGGAATGGTCAGTTGTTTCTTCTTAGTGGAGTAAAAAAGCTTCCTAGAGGATAAAAGATTTGTTGTAAAATATTATAGTTATAATAATTTTTCTATGATTTGGGAGACTTCCTTGTTCTTTCTGAAACACAATGCTATAACTTTAAATCCTAAATCCTACTGCTGTCTTGCATTATGATATTTTTTTCTTCACGTGCTTGAAGTGATTTCTGCAAATGTTTAGACATGCAACTGATTTAATCACTTCAGTAGTTCCTTTAACATCTAGCATAAATTTGAAATCACTGTAGAAAATCATGCATATGCGAAGTACTGTGTGATGCACTTTGTTTTTATTTAGGATTGAGTTAAACTAAAGAAGCATTTAACCACTGTAGATGTAATCATTACTGTGAAGTGAATAAAGTTTTGCAACTAAACAGTTTCTTCAAGGAGAAAAATCTCCTGATTTTGCCAATACCTGTGTGACAACGTTTCTAATTCTATAAGGGTATTGTGTGCATCAGGTTTTTGTCCCCCCCCCCGCTATTTTTTATTTAAATTATTTGAGGCCCTGAAAAACCTACCTCCCTTGAGAGTTCAAGTATTGTTAAAATCCCTGTTCTCCTGCAGGATAACCAACTCTTGGCAATTGCCCTGGAGCCCAGAGTTTGCCTTTGCAGGCTCATGCGTGCACATCACACCACCCGGCTCTTCCCCTGACTGCCAATTCCATCCCAATGAGCTGGCAGGGTGCTGAAATTCACATCAATTTTGTTCCGTGATATTTTCATCAAATTGCCAAGCCTTAATTGCATAAGTGGTCTACATGGGTTTTTTTGTGCTTGCACACCATTGTAAATAGGACTAGCTACATGATGCTGTCTGTAGGATAGTTAACATTTCAATGTTCTCATTTTTGTACAGGGGATCACTTTCTGTTCATCCCTTCATAGGTTGCTTTTCTGGGTTTCTCCCTCCTATTTTTATCAGAGACTATACTTTGTCCTTGACTTTACATGTTAGACAGATGATTTTGTCACTTTATCATGGAATTCAGATGATTCTCAGAAAATCTGCAGAAGGCCAAGTCCTTTATTGTTTCATTTCACTGGCACTTGGTGGATCTCATGAGTCAACCAAATGTTATTCTAGTGAGGGACTGATTCACCACCCGCAGCTGTACCTGGAATTACGGTCTGAGTCTTCCTCTGCTATACACGCTCAAGCCTGAAATCAGCTTCCAAGGTGATGCCAACGGCAATTTTGGTATCAATTCAATACAGAGGGTTTGGGAAGGAGGGTGGTGATGGTGGAGAAGTGGTCTATCTGCTGACTGGAGAAACTTGAGAATTAGGTTTAGGATTTATCCTAATAAAATAGAGTTTATGTTCTCTGCTGCTTTTTCTGGTTGGCCAGTTAGTTCAAAGACTGATGTTCCAAAGAGTGTTACTATGATTCTTCTCTGGTACACCCTTTCTTAAGGAGTAAGGAGAGTAGCCGTATTGTAGTTATAATTTAGGTGATGGGAAAAGTACACCTGCAGATTCTGATATTGATGTCGAAGAGTAAGTCAAAGTCTGTGTTTGCGATTTTCTTTTAATGTACATAGTATGCATATAATAGATCCTCAGTGTAAAGTTCTGAAGTAGAACCCATCTTTTAAAAAGTCCTTTCATTGGTCACATCATGATCCACAATACTGCAATAAAATGAGATGCGGGGGGTGTTTTTTGGATGCTGATCTAACAGCAAAAATTCAGGAAATTGGTTTATATAAATCTTAGATACTAAACTTGTTGATTAAAAAGTTTTATTATTCTATCACCCTGAAAATACATCACAGAAATACCAAAGGACCTACATCCTCTATGTAAGGAGTCCAATTCTTGCTGAAAAATTAGAAGCATTCTTAAGGAAACTTCTGATTTTGCATCTGAAACAGTCAGACATATTTTGAATCTGGATTTCTGAAGAGCCAAAGGTCTCACCATCCTCCGTCGTCTTCAGCTGGCTGAGGGTAAGGAAGCTACTGCTGCCCTGTTACCTCTGGCTGCCGTTCGCCAGCCTTGCAAGTGAATGTAGTTACATCGCCTCAAATGAAATCTTTATTTACTTTCAGTGTGTACTTGAATGGAACAAAATGTTGAGCTCAAACACACGCTCTTATGCTGAGTATTGATTTTTAACTGCAAGAAATTGTTAATTAGTCTGTTTCCATGGTAATATGAAATAGCAACCCATAACCTTTCAGTGTTCAGTAACTGTTTTTCTTTGTATTCCTACATTTCCCTGAAGATTTAACTGCTGACCACAGTTCAGTTTCTGCATCAGTCATCACCAGGTACCTTAGTAGTCCAAAGAAAGACCCCATCAACTGGCTAGTTTAGCCAATGGTATTAGACACCTCATGAGCAGACCATCTCTCACAAAGTACTCCAGAACTGTAAAAGATCACTCAGTGACTTCAGCAAGCTATTCAGTCTCATAAAGTAACATTCATCTAATTTTCTGCTTTCGTTCACCACTTAAGGAATATTTTATGGATGACATTCCCAGGCAGTACTGTCCTAAAAAAAGTAAAATCCCAGTTGCTGATCTCATAGCCACAGAACCAGATTATTTTCTTTTTATAATTCTCATCTGTGCTCTTGGAGATTTATCTTGAAATTTTGCTATATAGATTTTTTAAAGTATTTTATTCTCAGTCCTACATGGAGAACTCATTGCCTTGGGACACCTGGTTGTGTTCAGAAAAGTGAGTGTGTTAAAAGGATGAGACAAAGGAATTAGACTGATGAACCTGACTAGACAGGGAGTTCCTTTGTTCCTTTGCAGTCTCTGGGCAAGCAAGGTGTTATGCAAACCAGGAAGTTCTCTTTTCTCTCAGTCGTGTTTTAAAATAATTATTGACTTTTCTCCTTGCTGCTGTTCATGTGGAGACACATGGCACCGTATTTCTGCAGTGAAAAAGTGGTTTTCATGAAAAATCACTGTTAACCTCTTCAGTGCTGTGAGGACAGAGGCACGACCTAGCAGAGGCAACAGCTCTGAATAAATTGTTCACTCATTTGGATAGAATATCAAAAAGTACAGTAACATATACATCCACCTGCATCAGAGGAATACATTTCACATGCCCATTGGGTACATCACAGAGTGTTGAAGTGATCGGAATGACGACCACTGACTATATCACTTGTCCTAGTGTCACATAAACGTGCTCAGAGTATTCGGTAATTTGGTTGGGGGTGGGGGGAGGGAGGGCATAAAGTAAAGTATAACAGTACATAGTCATGATACAGAAGGTGTGTACTAGAAGGTATTATTATGACCCTTTGAGGCAACATACTTGCTGGTGTAATGAAGTATAGGTCTGAGTCAAGAAAAGAGGTACATCTTAACACCAGCTCACAGTTTAAACTTTAAAACAAGCTTTATGTCCTTCCTCTCAACAGTTTGTGATGAATGTTGTGGGTGCCAGCAGTACCCAAGGTTTGAATCGTTCCCGCATAACTAGTCAGAGAGTGGCATTTGGGGGTTTTGCAGGAGTGAAGTCCTGGCTGGCTGCCCAGCCTTCCCTCTCTTTTCCTGGGGGTTGGAACTGTCAGGGGATTCCCCAATAACAATCAATGACCTGCTGGCTCTTCTGGCAGCGTGCCACCAAGTTGTGAAACTGCTGAGAATTACATGTCCTGATTCACCCTCACATATGCCAGGGAGCTTCCAGCCAGGAGAATATTCTAACCTGTTAAACAAAGATAATGCACATATTCTGCCTCCATTCAACCATTTTCTCCCCTCTCTTTTTAACGCAGGGCAAAATACGTGCTTTGGCTGTCAGACTTATGCAAGCACACGTTGAGTTCTGCTTTCATGTTACATTTTACCAATTCAACAGGGATTCTGTGTAATATCTTTCACACCATTTTTTTGTTTCATTTTCATGTGAATACCAACAAAATCTTAATTCAGTCTCCAGCTTTTTGTGTTTGCGTTAATGCTAAACAGTTCTTGGCAGATTTTAATCAAAGGTGATGATAATGATAGCATCTATTTTACCTCAGCCTTCATTTCTCATTTTAACTATTACCTTCAACTGTCTTCAGGCTACATAGACCAACTCATTCCACTCTGTACATAGTTCTTCTTTGCAGTTAATTTTTTATGCTACTTTTTTTTTGCGGTGGAATCTTAGGTCAAATAATGTCTGTCTTATACTAATCTAACCCTTTCCTGCAGAAATTTAATTTATGTAAGGGTTGCAAGATTAGCCCTTATGGAAGTGAGAGTTTAATGAAATCTTTTACTGGACCACAGCTAAGATTCCTTTACAAGCAGGTCTGAAACTCTCGTATGGCTTGTCTTCTGGAAAAGCATCCTAGGAGAAGACTGAGCTATAGGAGTTTATGTAGATTTAGTGAGACTTTCTGCTGTGGACATTAATATAGTGGCTTAGACTTAATCACATCTCATCCTTCAGGACCTAGGTTCTTAATCTGGATTCAAAGAAAATTTCCTTAATGATACGTTTTATGGTTTCCAATCAAAATTATAGAAATCTTGAAGCCCTTTTAGGTCTAGTAGCTACAGGTGATAGATAAAGCAGGATACCATATCTAGGTGGATCAATACTGTAGTCCCATTCAGTCAGTCACATGTAGCTAGTACTATTTTCAACCTTTTAGAACAAATGGTGCTGTAAACAACAGGATTTAGTCCTGACAAATAATTTCTTCCAAAATACCTTAGAATGCAAATTCTCCAAAGATTTCTCACACATATTTTATTATGGGTCCATTTCTGGACAATTTTTAATTTTAATGCAAAGCTTGACATTTTAATTGATTTTATTTTTTTTTAATTCCTGCCTACTGAAAAAAAAACTTTTTGAGAGAATAATTGTAATCTCGTAGATTTTTCAATTATCTAATACCTTTTAACATGTCATAACAGACATTCCTACATTTGCTGTAAATAGAATATCATGATAACTCTCTATTTTTAGTCTCATCATAGATACATGAAGAGACTTAGTAACTTGTTTAATAATACATGGGAGTAACAAGCCCTTATTATCTAACTTAAAGATGTGGTCTTTAAACTCCTGTGATGCTAACTATTTTTTACTCAAATTCCCCGATGCCAGCTGGAGTTCTGAACATTGTATCTGTTACATCCATTCAGTGGATGGTGGTAAAACATGAGATTCTTCTCAGTGTGTTCATTAAATGGCTTTTTTGCATTTCCCAGCTATTGGCAAATAAGTGCTTCTATAAATATATTTTAAGCAGTTCCTGCCTCCTTACATTTTACACCAAACATTTTAAAACAATGCTGAGAGCAAACAGTGGGTGATCTTAAGTTTGTGCCTCTCCGAAGTAACAGCTACCTAGAGCTGGATGCATAAGACCTGTATGTGTAAACACATCTTTTCTCCTTACGAACCAGCAGAATGACTAATTTCCCCTGTAAAAAGGCATGATAACTTGGATCAAACATCATATTGCTAATCCATTAAATTTAGTTGAAATCACATTCTCAGATTAAAGGAAGTATGTGCCCAAAATTGTTCAAAAGCTCTCAAACAACTTAAGAGATTTCACTAATCTTTCAAATTTTTTTGCAAATATGCCTGTCTCCTTATTTTGCCTTTTTCATACTTGCTAAGAAACTAAAATTGAATTATGTGACCACTCCACCACTTATTTTATTGTTCTACTTTATGCACACATCCTGATTAAAAGTCTAAGAAACACACAAATTAAAATACAAAAATCCCACAAGCTATGTTTCTAAGTGGTGACACAGATGTGGATGTGACCTCTTCAAGGAGCTTCCTTCAAACTTTTCCAGTCTTATTGTGCTAGATTTTGGCTAGCCATCTTGTGAAAAGGTAGCCTTGTACCATCTCTTCTAACATCCTGAATCATGTTGCAGATGCCAGACTGTCCCCTGAACACAGGAGAAAGAGCAAACAGTGTAGTCTGCACCATATGTTTTCCCACTGGCCTCACACCTTGTTCCACCCAGAGGCGTTTACCTGTGAGTGCATAGGTCTGTGACTTCATTCTCCTCCATATGGCAGAGTTGATCAGAACTATATGGCAACAGGCCTTTACAAGCTGCCAGCCTTTTTTTCTCCCCGTACATGGGTGGCTGGACAGGAAATGGTGACTCCTTTTATTCATATTTCCTTGCTGGTACTGTTCCTCCAAATTTGCCCTAGGTGACCTCACATTGGAAGAAAGTGCTTTAAGACACCTACCTATTAGTTAATGCGGTAAAGCGAGTGGTATCTACATTTATTTTCCCATTTATTATTCTGGCAAACACCACACACACAACTGAAATTCACATTTGAACTGAGATTTCACGTATTTGCTTTGAGACCAAAGCAAGCGATTATGATCACCTTGCAACATGCTGAAAAGAGAAACCTGATGAAAATCCCGAAATACTCTAACGTACTGTGACACGCACTACATTGTAATAATTGGGTGCGTGAACAAACTGAATGCAACTGTACTGCTGTTTTGCTGTCACTACCAGGGATGGCATTAAATACCTCAGCAGCTTTACACATTGTATCTCTGTTACTAATACTAATGATATCTACACCGCAATCCAGAAGCATAATTACTTTGCCATCACCACTCCCATTATACTATATGAAAGAAAAATGAGGCCCTAGCTTTTCTAAATTCCAAGCATCGCAGTACCATGAACATGAAGCATAACTGTGGAACTGAGAAAACATATTGTATGGAATACAAATCAAGAACTCAATGACAAGCACAGCTCCTTCATGTGCCGACAGAGGATGTCGTTGGTGATGACTCCCACATGATCTGAGCAAAACGCACTTTTGTTTTCAATTGCACTTTGCCCAGCAACACAGATGTGAACCAGCCTGACGTGATAGTCTGAAGGTATGTGGTATTTAGTGATGTATCATGGATGTATTGCCCTTCTAGCTTGGACAAATTTTTAACACTTTTAAAACATCTACCTTAGTATCATATACTAACTGCGTGTCTGGTTATTCTGAAGATATGCTATTGCCAAAAGCACATGCATGCCTACTTAGTAATGTCCCAAGTTACACAGCAAGGCTGACTTATAGCTAGAATGCTAGGGCATGCACTTCGTTGTTTATGATCAACTGTGTAATTTCTCTTGGCCTCACTGGGCATTCTGCATGCATGACACTTGATGTAATTTTTTCTCTAGTGGTAAAAGAGTGTGTTTTCTGCTGAGTAATAATATCTTTACACTGTACGTTTGTGTATTGGAGTGTGACACAAATTCTGCCTCAAAAATTCGACCAAGAGTTTCCTTGTCTGTACAGGAGGTAGTCAAAGCACAATATAACATAACATCATATGACATATAGAATAGCAAGATATTCATAATAGAATTTACCATCAGCCATGTTATAGGTCAATACTAACTAAACAGATTGATCATATCTGTAGTTAATTACAGTAAAGACTTAAAAAACCCACACCAAGAAACCAGTTTATTCCTTCCTCCCACTTTTATCCTTCCTTTTTATTTCTTTTCTTTTTGTCTATTTTTTTTAATGAAATAATAAATGATTATTTCTGGAACAGCTAATGCGGTGACAAGGACTGTCGAGCTGCATTTCTTCAGTTACCATGAGCCCAGGTGTTAAACATGGCACATGACACTGGTGTGCACCATGCAGTGAGGCAGGGGCACTGTATGCTGACAGAGGATCAATAATGAAGTGGAAAAGACAATGACACTCTGTGGCATTGTCTCTCTTCCTGACAGATCTGTTCAGCCCCAGAAGTATTAATTCAATTGCTTCACTAGCACCAGACTCTTTGATTTCATTCAGAAGTCAGCACTCATGGGGAGATTGAGAGCAGCATCTATAATGCGCAAATATGTTTCATAGTCCTTTCTTTCTAAATACTTAGTTATCTAAATTGCTGTTACAACTGATGAAGTCATATTAGGTTCCAATTTTTTCTTCTAAGGATAACTGTTTCTGCAGCAGAAATCTGATTTTAAGTTAAAGATTCCCCATGGCTTGACCTCCATACTAGACCTTTTAGGGACAATCTAGTGACAAATTTATATAAAAATTACTGAAATCAGTTTAGAAAAATGAGATAAAGGGTGATGTAAAAAAAACCAAAACAAAACTCCCAAGCTACCTTACTAGTAACTGTATAGTGACAAAGAAAGTTTCTCTATTCATTGCAATGACTACTGTAAATGTGCAGTACTTTCTACTTGTTGTTCACCACTGAAAATACAGATACGCTCAATATTAATTTTCTTCTGGGTCTCAATTTCCCACAAAAAGACATCATCCATGTACTGAGAAATCACAATCATCAAATACAAACTAGGAAAGACCTGTGTAATATTCTGGCAAAACACATCTGAAGCATGTGGGCTGGAAAAGCTTAGGCAGCTTCTGAAAATAGTGTTCACTTGTTCTACAGATAAGTGGAGAATTTGAATGTATTCTTTTTAAGCTTTTGAAACTTTCAGAAGTGAAAGGTAATTACTTTTTCTTGATTAAAATACTTAAACCATTTAATTTTGATTCATTACATTTTCGTTAGTTGCAATGGGGATCACACACTTTCAGCATTTTTTTTTTTTAAATTAAGATATTTATTCAGGTTACCAAATCTTTATTTGCATTTCTGGCATTCAAAGATCATTCCTTGAATACTTGGGCCTATATTTTTATGTGGGCATGGGTGGACAAGTGAGAAGTGACAATGGTGAATGTAGGCTGCTTCCATACCATCAGACCCAGCAGTGCTTGTGAACTGTCAGATCCAAAGTGCAATCATATTTGGCTTCAGCGCTCTCATCCATCCTCATGGTCCAGTTTCTAAGGAGGAAAACTTAGTCACATGGCACAGTTCACTTTTGTGCCATGCTAGTGTCAGATGGTGTTGTTCCAATATTGTAAAGTAAAAAACCACCAGCACTGGAACTATATCTTGGGACATGTACTCACAGAGAGACTTTTAAAAGTAATCTACTTCAAGTATTTTTTTTACATTTCACTACATTCTGAAGACCAAAAAATAATAAAATTTTTATGTAAAAAGCATACAGCTATTAGAACAAAATAAATATGAAAATATGCTTGAGTAAACTTCTGCTGAAAAATCTAGGGAGAGAATGTGAATTTCAACCATTCATAGGAACGTTGAACATCTCCAGGGATGGTGCATCCAAATGATGTAATAATGAATGAACAAGAGAAGTAGATGCACGCACTACAGTGTGAATACAGCTCTATTTAATAGAGGAAAACAAGATCAACTTTCACATCAGTTGTGGTTGGTTTTTTTTCTTTTTTAAAATCTTTTCACCTATATTTACTTTAAAAGGAGTCCCTAAAAATGCCCAAAACATGACCCAGTGAGAGAAAGGGTTAAGTTCACAGTGGAGACAGGGAAAGAGATAGAAGGGAAACAAGGAAGAACTGTGACCTGCTATCATTTTCCTCTTGAATAGATAGTTCATCTTTTCAGTTAGTCTTTTTATCTTTAACACATAATCTATTGAAAAATTGAAGCCACTTTATGAGCAAGCATGTACAATCTTAATTCTCATAACAGAGAAAAAAAATATTGCCCCATGACATCCGAAGGCCGGGTGTACTGTGTATAGCCTCATGTTACTCTGACAAGGGTTTCATGTCAAACTGGGGAAAATTACATTGTCCCAAATTTTCTCCAACAAGACATCACAGTAGATTATCTGGCTGCCACCACTCATCCGGCCGCAGCTGCTACCCTGCTCTGTTTGTCTGAATCAGCTCCCTATAGCTCTGCTGAAGTCAGACGGGATGCAGACTGTGCTGGGAAGCAGGTTGGATTAGCAATAATAAGGAGGCAGATTGAGCAGCCAGTAAAGAGTCAAACATGACTGGTGGTGCAAATCCAGGCTCACCCAGGCTTTTGTTTGCTGCTTTGATACAAGGGCTGCTGGGGTTTATCGATTTCAGCATTAAAAAAAAAAAAAAAGGAAAAAAAGGGAAAAAAAAAAAAAAAGAGTACAACAATGGTTATGACCTCAACATTATCCCTTTGGTTTAACTTTGACCTCCTAATTTTACACCAAAGGGATGTGGTCCTGCTTAAGCATGCCAAGAATTGAGAATGTAAGGAATGCTAGCAAGAATTTTGTGGCGATGTGTGGAAACAGCGTATTGCTGGTAAACTGCTATAGTCTCCCTCTACTTCAAAAGGTTTCATAATTCTGCAGCTGTATACAAATGATCCATTTTGTTAATCTGAATTCCTAGGGTCATTAAAATTTTTTTCTCTCCTCTCTGAAGTAGTTTATTACTTTGAGAGAAAAAAAATCAGTTTAAATCCAGGTAAGGGAAGAAAGCTGACAAAAACATAAATTAGAGGAAGAACTTAATTTAAAAAGTGTCAAAAAGGATAGATAGTCTTAGTTCAATAATAAAGCCTGGTTCAAGAGCCTTCTATCTTTAAATAAAGCATTTGAGCACTCTATTACCTGTATACAACCAATCTTTGATTTCCAATCTAAGCCTATTTTTGCTTCTTATGTGATTAGCATACAAATGCAACAACAAAAAAAAAAAGGTGTCTCCCCTGGTGACACTTAGGACATGTTTTTGACTTTCATGTCAGCATCAGTGAGAGCTTCTCAATGATTTTGAAGGTGAGGTGAGTCTTGCATAAAACACTTCTATTTTGCTTGAATCAAAATATCATCAGCACTGAGTCAGGTTATATCTCCACTTCCTGGTATATTTCATGCTGTGCCTTGTGCTGCTTTACAGAGACACTAAATAATTTTTAAGTATTTGATTTTTTCTGGACCACCACACCGTGGGCTGAGCATGAATATCTGTTGAAGTCACATGTGTGTAAATGAGGCAATTGTGCTTGGAGAGCAGAAAAACTTTATCCACAATCACATAAGCAACTCCTGTTTCCCATGGGATTTAACTCTTCCTGGCCTTCTCTCGGACAGGCTATCCCTTGGGGTAGTCAAGTATTTCAAGACAGCATATTTAAGACAGTATATTTAAGTGCAATGTAAGTAACCCATTACTAAGTTGAGGAGAGAGTTGCACTTTGCATTGTTTTCTGATAAACATTTTGCTGTTCCTGATAGCAAAGACTAAGCACAACTTTACCTCCCAAGCCATGGCCCATGCAACCAGCAATCACAACTACTATGCCAAGCCAAGTCTGGGGCACCTCTGTTGGAGTCAGCTGATTGCCTTTGAGTATATATTGATTTGCAGTGAGAGAAAAATATGACTTAGTACATTCATCAAAATGAAAACAAGAAAAATATCCCTTTTTGAAATTCCAAAATTTGGTGTAGAGGTATGATGGCAGCTTGAGAGCCAGATGTACAGTTCACTACTAACAAACAAAAACAATCAACGCAGAGAGTGAGAACTGTGAACTTCTTCTTACTGATTCATGCCATCAGTTTGCTTTTCACTTTACTTTTGATTTTCCTCCAATTGTAAGGAGGAGAGGTGCATAATTATGCCTCTATGGTTTCTTTTGGCTTTCTGCTGAGATTGAAAACAAAGATACCTGTTATGATAGTGAGATTTGTAGGGTCTTTCATACTTTGTTTGGAATAGGACTAAGACAGAAAATTTATTTCATGTAGAACATGCATTGCAATTGTTCCTTTTTCAGAATTAAGAGCAGTGGGGTCTGAGGAGTTTGCAAATAATTTTAATCTTCAAACCTCACAAAAAAAACCAAACCGAAAACCAAAACCCCAAAACCAAAATTAAAGTTGTTGGCTATTTGGTTATTTAATTATCTTTATAGCAACAGCTGCATCATTTGCAAACACTCAAATCTGATTAAAATTAAAGATACTGAATTTACTAGCCAAATATTTCAGACTAATGATCACTGACATGGCAGTTAGCCAAAATATTTAACAATTTAATTTCTAGTAGTGCATACTGCTTGAGTTCTCTAGGATCCACTGCCTCATTAATATTTCATTTTTTATGAGTTTCTGAAGTTCTTTGTAACTAAGTTACAACATTATCAAGCTGGTTACTCTGCATTTTTTCTCATGAAGGAAATTGTCTCTTGAGGGATGATAATTGACTAATTGGGTTAGTCTCTGAGGATATTCAAGGTCTTTCAGGTCCTTTATAAGCTGTCATTTGTGTGTCTCTGTCATTTCTGTTGTTTTGAGACAAGCTGAGTGTCCAAATGGACTTGTGCTCTGAAGCTGCTCAGCTACAGTGAGGTGACAGCTCTCTTCAGGGAATGCTGAAACCCACTCTTCAGAAAAAAAATCCCTTGGTGTGAGCAAAGTTGCTCACTTTGTCTCTAGTCCATCTCATTAAGAAATGTAACTGAGAAAGTATTTGCCTTCTACAAATACCTAGGCCAAAACAGCTTTTATATGTTCTGCCTGTGCTTTATTGAGTTGTCTGTGTTATTGTTGCTGTCTGCCTTCAATGTGCTGCATCACTTCCTGCGCCACAGGTTAATTCTTTCTTTTGCTTTGACTGTCTCTAAGTTACCTAGATTGGGAAATCTGCTTGTGTCTCTGTGTATATACAGACTTACTGGAGGGATAAGACACTCTCAGAAACATAAAAGAAGAAATCAATAAAATAGAATTCTAAATAATGAATAATGACCAATCTAACTTCTCCCATCCATCCCTTATTTCGTATACCATTTCACTTCTCACATAGTTCCATTTTCAGAGATTGTAATCTTTAGTATTGTTGCTTTCTTTCATTGGCTCTGTAGTGCACCATGATAAGTTTGGATAAAGGAGCAGATGCTGACACATGCAAACTGTAAGAAAATATTCTGCATTTGCAATGGCAGTTCAGCAAGCATGTATGTGGTTTTCAATAGACTGAGATGTGCTCATACCTTGAAAGAACTTTATTGCATGCACTAGAAGTAAGATCTTGCAGCATTTTCATGTTCTGACATTCTATTTTATTGTCTGGCAGGATGCTTCTTACCTAGACTTTTATTTGTATGCGTCCAACTCTTTTTTGTTTTTATTGTTCTTATATTCTAGCAGTCTTTGTAAACCCTCTGTGTGAGGAGGAAGGAAGAGAAATGGAGGAAAGAAGAAGGAAAACATATAAAGCCAATAGGAGAAATAACTTCAGTTTGGTTTTTTTCTCTCTGTTGTTTCTTATCTGTTTCTTTTCCCAAAGATTTTGACTCTGACCTACCTGGTAACTTGTAATAAAAGGATGGAAAATAGTTATCTATGGTGTAATTGGGTGGAGACAATACTTTTGTTCTGCTCTGTTCTTATCCAGGTTTCAGTGAGCTTTATGCTTACACTGTGCTGTTGCACTAGTTGTTGTCTGGGAAGAAATGTTTCCCTCAGTGCTGAACTGGTCCTTTTTTCTGCAGGGCTTAGCTATGTGAATGGTAAAGTTAGGTTCAGATTAGTAGGTGACAATGTTTATCAGAGATGCTTGTTCCTCTCTAGTATGGCATTAAAAAAATAGAAAGGTTGGGAAAAAACACCAAAGGCTTGTGGTGTTCATGCTGCCAAGAGACAATCATAAGAAAACTTGCTGTGAGACCAGCTCACGAGGCATTACTTAATTACAAGTAATTCATGCCTCCTACCTAGTCATAACAATCTGTATCTAACTTGGAAGTTTCTCTCACCAAAATCTTCTAAACTAAGTCCGTAAGTCAAATGGACTTTGAGAGGACTGGTTAAGGAAACAATGTTTTCCATGATACAGATAACATCTGTGTGGCCTTTTCAGATGCATTACTAAATTTATAGCTGCAGTAAGTTGCAGATTCCCAGTTGCTAGTATCTTGTAGGATCCTTCATTGTTTGTGGAGACACCACCACATTTTACTGTACAATAGCAAGAGCTTCATATCTCTATGCATTCAAAAAGAAAAAAAAAACTGACCAGGTTCTCAGCAGTCAAATATTTTAGGCAGAATCAGAGCCTAGTTTCAATCTGAATAGCTAAGTTTTGTACTGAATGCATAGTTAATAATAGTAATTTCTACATTTACAGCAAATAAGGCAAGTTTGTAAATACAATAACCCACTGCATGAATACAATACCACCATGAATAGAATGTAGAACAGAAATGAGGGTTAATAAGGCAGACATTATATTAAGTATAGTTTTATGTGTAAATCAAAAGATCTAAAATATAAAAAATTACCATGCACGAGAATTGGCAGTAGAAACAACAGGACTTTAATCTAAAGTACACTAATGCAGCTCAAGTATAATCAGGGTTGAATAAATATTCATCATCTGTACTTTATTATACTGTACTCTGTAGAGGAAGGTACAGAAAAAGGTACAGGGCTATATTCAAATTCAGTTTTTGGCTTTGTGACCTAGTTCAAGTCATTCATTTATATGCAGCTTTATAGCTAAGGGCTGACCAGTATTGCTGCTCTGAGAATGTGTGGTTCTGTCAAAGTCAAAATGCTTCTCTAAAGTGGCTAGTTTTGCATGAAATCTATTTGAAAGGGAAAGGTGTGTCCGGGAAATTCCATTTCTGTCAGAATAAGAAAGGTTAAAACATTAACTTCAAGCTGATTTTTCTTGTTGACATTTGGTATTGTGCCTTAATACGAAACAACACAGTTCCAACTGAATTCTGAATATTCAGAAATTAGCATTTGAGTTTTGAGTTGTGTTAGCCTTTGCTTTGGATTAGAAAACAGCTATACTTACAGTCTTAAACTTGTTTAAATATTTCTAGTGGCATCTTCAGACTTAAACAGAGAAAACTCCCTGATATTACGAGAATAAAATCAGACTCTGACAGGGCCTTAGAAACAATTTCTTTTGCTTTTATTGCTTTACAACAACATATCTTTCTCTTAATTCAGTTTTCCTGTTGTGTTTCCAGTATCCTCTTTCTGCTGAGTAACGACAAACACCTCGTGTGAATGATAGAACTGAGGTTGCTGAATCAGGCAGGAATCCTTTATAAAATGTACTCACTACCATACCCTGGAAAGCCTTTTGTATTCACAAGGTGGCCAATAGTAATTATAGATGAAGCTCAGAGTGAAGAGCTGAATGCTACTTATCCAGAGTAAAGTTGTTCACCATTTTCCAACCCCCTGCAGATAGTGTTCATATTGAAAGCCTGCTGCATGTTCCTAAGACTGGCATTTGCTCATAGGTAAGGACAGTGGAAACTTGGCATTTTCAATGAACTGAGATTCCTGAAGGAAGGGATTTGTTCCCTGTTGCTTCATAACCTTGGCTCCTTCACTGACTGCATAAAAAATCCTATCAGCTGAGGATGGTTTTCACAGGTTTACTTTTGTGCTTCCAGTCACTTTGGTTTCATGTGTTTCAGGCTGATTAATTATTGATATAAAATGTCAAGTAACATCAACAATCACTAAAGTTATTCACAATCATTGATTTCACTCACTTGTGCAAGCTCCCCTCATAGGGAGCCTTTGGTGTGAAGTGAGATACCTTGTAGAAATATTTTTTCTTTCAAGCATTCTGTAATTCTGAGCCTCAGTTGATTATACCAATGTTACTACAGTTGTCCTAACTCATAGGTAGTTAACGGTACTCATTTATTCACTGGACTGAAAATAAAGCTCATAGCTTTTCCTGTGGTGAAAGTAATTAGCTCAGAAACAAGAAATTTCCACATAGGAAAGTGAAAACCCTGTGAAAATAATTGATGATAGGACTACAAGTAGAAACCAGGTCATCTAGTTCTTGGTTCTTTACCTAAAATACAAGATTATTCTTCCTCCTGTGCTTTGAAATGTCATCCCATTCATCAAATTAAATATACAGCAGATTAATGATATGAGTGTGTTCTACCCAAATTATTTCCCTTTTGAGGTTCTGTCATTGTAAATGACAGTATTATTTCAGTAAGCTTTCATATTCTTTGTAATAATAACAAATATTTTGGACAATATTGCAGATATTCATCAGATCCTTTTAATGTAGGTCTGATTTACAAATTGTTTGTTTCCTTTCTTCTGTAGATAGATGAATATATTATTGGTGAATAAATGTTTCCATTATTCAATTAGTTGTATAGATAGTCAAATAATGTTTAATTATGTGACCTATTCACATTTTTCCATCAACTGATACTAAAATACTCATGACTAATTATTTTCATTATTCAACCAGCTCTTTAAATGATCAAATAATATTATTAAGTTAAATTCACTTATTATCAGCAAATGAAGTAATGAGTATTAGAGTATTGTTTTTCATTATTTGCCTCAATGCATTTACCTATGCCATGGACCTGTTTAGAGATATTTTCTGTAACAATAAAATTTCTTGTGCATTCACACCATGTTTCATCTTCAATTTAACAGTAAGATAAACTCAAACCAATGAATAAACTTAATGGGCTGTAGGACAAGAAAAGTACTGCTGTCCTCACATCTCCACTGTTGGTGAAGGCAGACCAATTCCTGTGAACCATGATTCTGCCAGTGGTTTTCTCCAATATGAAGAAGTGTAGACAACAATCTCAATAAATAAACCCCAAATATTTGTATTTTAGTGATATTATTATTAGTCGGAAGTAATTGTCCAGCCTAAAGGCAGATTCATTTGTAATTAAGTCTTTTTTTTCTTTTTTTTTCCAAGCCAGTTCCCTGGATTTTTCCAGGGAACACCTCAAAAAGTGTTTCAAAAGCCACTGCTATAAATGTGAAAGAATATTAGTATAGGCGCAAGAACGCTGCAGTGCACTTGACAGATGGAAAAGGTTTACAGTGAATCTATCATTGCCCTATGGTGGAGAACAACACTGTTCATAGATTAATGTTCATTTTATTACAGCCATATCTTACCCTCAATCTGTGTGTAGAACTCTCTCTGAAGTAATTTTGATCTATGTGCATCAATCAAGGGTAGTATATGACACATAGGGCCACATTTTCATATGTCGGCACTTGGCATCTGGAAATCCTGTATCTTGTATGCCCAAAATATTTTATTTATATGAGAAAATATGGGTGATTACAGGATATTTTAGTGAGACAGTGAGGCTGGTGGGTTTTAAAAATTCATTGATTAACTATTCAAGTTAAGTTTGGGCACAGGTTTAAAGCAGGTGTCCTTGATTTAGACCATTTCTACAATCTTTCCATTCACAACTTCACTGATAGCCATTTCTACCTGGCTAAATCATTTTACTAGTATAATACAATGCTCTAGCTGTTTATTCCAGGATAGCATCTGTAGTACAGCAGTGTAATATACATGTGGATATATATAAACCCAGTTATCACACCCCCAATTCTGAACAAAGTCTTTGGGACCTATGAAGGCTGATGTTAAAGATTATTTCTTAACTGTTGTCATCATTGCTGATAACTTAGACTGAAGATAATATTGGTTGAAAAGGGGTCCTGAAACATGACTGTGATAATTTCATTCGTAATAGTGTACAGCCAAGGGGAATAACAGCTTGGTCCATACTTCCTCAGTATGACCTCTATGCTTTGTGAAACCAGCAATGACATAGGATAGTATTCTTTTGAATAGATACTATTAGAAAAGTCCTCTAACTGTTTAGATTTGAGAGAAACAATTTTCCGTCAATATTATTTCCTGCATCTCCCTTTGTGATGCTGTAATGAAGAAGTTATTATAGTTTGGCCCTTCAGCCTATGACAGATTGAATTTTCCATGACTTGCTGATGTGACAAAGTCATTGCTCAAAGGCAAATATACTTTGAAACTGATAAACTAATGCAAATTAATTTATACTTCAAGTGAACTTTATAAAAGGACATCTTAGTTTATTTTTTAGCTCATATTAAAAGCCAAGCAATATCATAATTTATTGGTCTCAAGAAAGCAGTAAGTACAATCTGTGATGTGAAAAGAAGTATTACTGCAGGATTAGGGAAGTTTCAGAACTTTAATCTTTTCTTTTCTATACTGTTGAACTATGATGATGATGACCTCTTTTAAGAAAGAGAACTGGATGCAAAAGTCATTTTCTCTTGTCATGTTCATACAAAGAGTATGTGAATTATTACTCTCAACAACAAAACCTGCATCCAGATTGTCAATTCACTTATTTCATTGCCTTTAGGCCAGAACTCCGGACAAGGGTTTGGTGCTGTCACATATCCTTTTCCATCTCATTTAAGTGATCTGGCCTCTGTTTTGGGAATGCATTTTTATTATGCTGTTAAGCCCTGCGTCCCCTACATGAATATTTCATATATCTACTAAGTGCTTTCACTGAATATATTAGCCCCTGGTTTTCTCTCTCTCTCTCTCTCTCTCTTTTTTTTTTTTTTTTTTTGTCATGCCTGTTGCAACAAATAAGATGGTAATCATGGCCTAAGCATACATGAATAATCCTTTATGGGATGGGAATTTTCAGATGCCAATAATAGCTACTTTGTCAGGTTTTGGCTAGGCTATTGAAAATATTTAAACAAAATCTGTCCGTCATATTACGTAAGCATTTTTCTATTTATATCTGCCTTTACCACCCCACAACAAACATAATGAGCAATAAATGAAGCAGTGGCCAAAAGACACGTTTATGACTCATGCAGATGCCAAGGGACCATCCTAATAAGGGCACTGCTTGGCATTTCTGCTAGCAACAGACCAGAGTGTAACTCTTATTTGACAGTATTTTATAAATTTATAGTTAAAGCTCATAGACTTTACTCATCTTAATGTAAAGTAATGTTCAAGCTTCAACTGACTTAATCTGTTTAATATGACAGATATCACGGGGCAGGCAGCCCTGTCAGTTCAAACTAATATTTTACATCCGAATCACGGTATAAACAAGAACAGACTTTGTCCTGTACTATGGCAAAAGGAAAACATGTAAGTGTGCCCCTTTGCTACTGTTCAGATGTCATCCTTTCTATTGGACTACACTATTGAACCACACCTATTTTCTAAGAATTAAGCTTGGCCATGGGAATGGCAAAGATTCATAACATTATTTCACCCATTCTTGTGATGGGTAGAAAATTTCTCAACAGTGAATCTGCTGATGGTTTGTGCAGATTTCATATATTGAGCTGAAAAATATATGTGCACCTTCCAAAAGAGATTTTGAGCTAAGGATGGAAATGGAACAAAGAAAGAGTTCCCAAAAGGCAACAAGAATGCTCTATGTCATGTCAGGTAGGAGATGGTCTGCACATGCAGAAACGTCCTTGCCAGGTATGCTAACCAGAGGTATTAAAGGGATGTGCTAGGGAAATGTCAACTCTTCCTTTTCTCCCATTGGCTCACTGAAATAATGAGCCAAATGTACAGGTGCTCCAGGGGATGTTCTCGGACTATCTGGATGTGGAGAGCCTGACAGATGAGTAGATTTACATAAGCTTTCTATCCTGTTAAATATTTCTTATTTCCTAAGCACAGTTATGTGTCCTTTTACTGGTGGAAACAGAGCCAGTCTCCCTCTTCAGAAGGTGCTGCAGGAACCACTTCACCATTACTTAAAATCATGGTAGTTTTCTCTGTAAAATGAAAGCTGTATGTGCAAGGCTTAGAAGTAATACAATGAGCTTGCTTATGTGCAGGTCTGAAAGAACCTGTTTCTTGTCTACATAAAAGAAACCTATGCCAACCTTCTGAGTCCTTCTCCATTGGTACAGATCAAGTCCAGATGAAGTCAGTTATCTGATAATACTTCTGCTTGACAGATAAGTGCTTGATGTAAAGTCCTCTTATGCTGATATTAACTGCTTAGTTGTTTCCCTGTACCTTCAATGAGACCAGCCTCCTTTATTCCACAGACAAAACCCCCTCACCAAGAAGTTTATGTGGACCTGTAGGGTAGGTTGTGATGTTTTGTTAGACAGGTAGTCAACTAAGTGGGGTTGTTCACCAGAATAGAATAGCCCATATATCTACCACCCTGCACGTTTGGGATTTATTGACATCTCTGCTTCACACTGGAGTATTGCAGCCAGTTTGTACTGAAAGCTTGAAGCATGCTGAGTTCAATGGAAGCTTTTTTCATTAAAAGCCGAGTCCTGTATCTCAAGCCCTAGGTGTTTATTCCTTCACTTTTCAGAAATAAACACTATAAAAATTTGTTATAAGGATGAGGAAAGGCTCCAAATCACCAAATGACATTTTTATCTATATGTTTTATTTTGTATTCATTTTTCAATCATCTGCATATTAACATTTGATTAGCAACTGCTTGTTTAAGAGAGCATATCAGGTTATCTGGCTGGAGATAACAAAGCATGTTTTCCACAGAGGCTTCCAGACTAGAGGCTACACAGATGTGCCTGAGTTAAAAGGATCTCACTGTCTACTTTGAGAAGTGTAGATGGCTTCTGCATTTAGAGAAAACTCATCTGAAGCATCATAAAATAAAATGTACGGAAAATATAATATTCCATAATTAAGATTTCTAATGAATTGCCTTGTTAATCCATACAGTGTATGCATGTTGCAAAATTTTCCTGGCTTAATTAGTGCACTTGCTGATTATGTTTATTTCCTGATGTACACACTGATTAAGCATTGTCCATACAGTGAAGCTTGAAGCGGGATCAGTCTACAAAATAGTACCTAGTCATTTAAATGGAGACTCAGAATGCAAATAGATCAACTTATGTAAAATTAAATTAGTTCTAATAGAACCCATTTTGACTGAGCAGCTGGTGACACATTATAAACAGAATTCTCTTGTTATGTGAAATAAAGGGCTTCTGCTAACAGATGCTTATATACTTTTAAGCCACAAAAAATATCATATTATGTTTAAGGTCTAAAGTTAATGAAAGAAAATAAATTCTGAGCTTGTTAGGTAGCACTTCTGCACTGGGTCTCAGCATTGCTATTTCAATAGCATGTAAGGTCAGCTAGCTCTTTGCAATGCTCCATGTGGGAACTTTAAAGTGAGTAACTGCTAAATCATTAGTCTCACAGCTAGCACATTAAACCTGTTCGCTTTAACAAGCAGTGGCTATCAGCTGACTTCTGAAAAAAACTATTAAGATGTTGGTACTGTCCCCTAAACCCTTAATTATTTTGTTCTTTTAATAGAAAGTGACTGGTTTGTCTTTATTATTCTTTGGGAACATCGTTTCAGACTGTTGACTAGCCATTAAGAGTTACTGGTGTGCTGTTCCTGGTCAATACTTGACAATGCACTGCACTTTTTTCCTAGGGATGCTGTCAGCCACACTGAAATGTGTTAAAGTCCCAGTGACAGGCCTTTTCTTAGTGACAGAAGGTCTAGTAGACTCTATGAATGAGGTAGGTGTGTTTTAAACTCTTGTATATAGAGGTTATTTATGGAAAATTTAAGCCTCCTAGACAAAGAACAGAATAATTTCAACAGAACTAAGTAATTAAACGAGTAAGACATTAAAGGCCTGGATGTGCATTTTCTGGCTTTAATGGATTTAACTCTGGTGATGGATATATTTGAAGATGACATTTTGTGAAGAAGACATCATACTGGAACTTAGGGGCTCTTTGGTTCTTGTTCTATGTTTGACAGTGATCATCTCACCAGAGTTTCTGCCCTGAACTAAATACAATAGCATGCAAATTAATGCATATGGATACTTTAAACCATTATAAAATTACCTAAATCTTTAGTAAGTTATTTAGGAAAACAGTTAATCAAATGCTCCATCTTTACTCCACTCCTGGTGCATTTGTGATTTTATTTTGGTTTTCTGTCAATGACACCTACTAAGCAGAATTAAAAATATTGGTTGATCCATTTTCAGTCTGCCAGTTTTTGCTGGTCTTATTCAATTTTAATTTAGTATCAGTGGACTCTATGGAGTTAGAGGTCTAAAGAGCTTAAATCATATGTTAGAAAACTCTTGCACAACATAGATGAGTATGGATAGATGCAAATCATAGTGATTTAAATCTCTAATTCTTGCTATCATTTGAATAAAAGAGCAATAAATCTTATTCAGAAAATAGCATTGGTACTTATTTTCTAAAAGCAAGGTAGAACAATGAAGATGTAGATTTTCAACTAGCATGAATATTACATGAATATTATTACATGAATATATAGCATGAATATGAATACATTTGCTAACTGTTTTTTATGACCCAGAAGACACACTAACTTGACATTTAAAAAATCTCCTCTGAACATACATTGCTTCAGTTAACCTATTTTGTACATTTTATTTGAAAAGGGAAGATTACATTTATTTTTTATTTTATTTGAGGAACTTAATTGTTTACCCTCATAATTTGGGCCACATTATTTTTGAATGGAAAAGGGAATTTAATGTGGGACATATATAACCAGACATTGCTATTACATTTACTATATAAAATTATTATTTAGATATGTTATAAAAAGTATTGAAACATTCTGTATTTTTAAAAATGGTTTATATAAGAAATATTGTGGTGAGTACATGTGAGTTTTAATATTTTATGACTATTAAATGGTCTTTCACATGTTTATTTGCACATAAGTTTGGAGAGGAAAAGCAAGTTTTATTGCTTCTTCAAGTTCTGATTTTTTTCCACTTTGCCTAAATCAGAAAGTTAAAAGATACTCTAAACGACGTAACTCCAGTTTTCTCTACTAGAAATATGAACAACCTTTTCAAGTGTGAAATATCACAAACTTTTTTTTTCTGAACAATGCATTAAAAAAAAAATACTTTTTTCAGTAATTTTTTTTGAAGAGGAAAAGTTTAGCATGAAAGGCAATACTCATGATAAAAAGTTTAACAAAATATACATGTTATATATTTAGGCAGTAATATTAGGAAACACTATTGAATCGGGTGTCAAAATCCAGTAATGATTATCTTTCAGACCTTTTAGGTGCTAAAATATTTTCAAAATTTATAAAATCTTGTTTTCAGATGCAGTTCTTAATTTCATCATCTCAATTTATGTGTGCCTGTGAAAATTTAATTTTTTAACTAATTTCCTCCATAGTCACTGAAGATTCTAATACATTAGATATTAATTAAAACGCATGAGTCTTTCAGCAGTACTCATTGGTATAATACAGTTCTGCTCCAAAGAGTTTTCAGTCTATGAGGAGAAAAAACCTCTGTTGTACAAGTGAAGCTTTTTTACCTAGTGTCCCTAAGAAGGTGAGACCCTTTATGCTCAGTAGGTGTGTTTGTAGGTATGGTAGAGTCTTAAATTTATATGCCTTAGTGCAAGACTTTTAAGTTTGGAAGCTTTGACCTATAAGTACAATTAAAGCCTTTTCAAGTGTTATGTTTGCTAATCATAGACATAAGACAAATGTTAGCTTTATGAGGTGTTGCAGATATTAATATCAAGGGAATAGTAGATAAGAACAGAGTTGAATCTACATCAAAGTTCTGGAGACTGGGGCATATGTCTGGATGTATATGCACTTAAATTCTGTGCGCCATGGATGTTCGTTTTATCAAGTCTCATCTCTTTTACACTCACTTGAAGACACTGAAAAAAAATTGTACTTTTAAATATTTAAAACAATCCGAATTTATGCTTACTTAATCTCATTCTTTTACATAATCTTATTCTTTTACACACTGTTGGTCATTTTTCAGCAGCCTTCAATGGTGGTGCAGCCAACTAAAAACCATTTAATGCCACTTAAACCTTTGTGCAATAGAAATTGAGGCTAATAATCTCATACTTGGTCCCTGGTTATTATGATCACAGTTTACATTCCTGACACTGTCTCGGTGGTCTCCCCTATTTTATGCCCAGAGAAAAGAAAAACAGCCAGCACTCATTTCAGACTGAAATTTAAACAGCCAAAAATTATTCTACCGTTAAGCAAGAAGACAATACAAAGCAAGCAAACTAAATCCAAATATGTTTAAATTGTTGCTTTAGCCTGCATGGCCTTTTCATATGAATCATGAAAAAGAAAAAACCAAACTAAATTAGGATCACAGATCTGACAAAGTGCAAAGCTTCATATTTTTTCCCCATTTCTAAAATGTATCAACTTCAAAATGTTGGTGTGCTAGATCAAAATTAAAACCACATGAAGTGAAATATCAAACTTCATGCTCAAAAGAACTAAGAAAGTTCCCGAGACACAACCTTAATTTAAAGAAGCAAAATTACAAGAAGTCACGCAGAGCAGTATTCTCCTCCTCTCCTTGGAAATGTGCAGCTCTTTATTATGGAAAGGCAGTAGCCCCTCTATAGTTAGGGTTGCAATCAACTTCCATTATAAAGCCCTATTTTAGCCCCCTGTAACTTTGGCTTGAAAAATTGGAATACAAATTGCCATATTTTCTCCAAAAGAAAGGAAGAATAGATGAGGATTTTTTTGTTTATTTGGTGAGGTGGGAGGATTAGGTTTTATTTTTAATTTTTTCGTATAAAATTGAGGAAAAAAAATGCTTAACAGTTACAAAGTTTAAGTTGCTAAAAAAAACTTCACCTGATGCAAAATTTTCACTTTTTTTGTTGCTATCATATCTGCCCGTATTACTTGAATGATTTACAAATAATTTAGCAAAACAGTCCCTTTGTCTTTTTGCTATTAGGTGACAGAATACTTTGCTGGTGACTTGTGCAGACATGGAGTTAGGCAATCTGAGCAACATTTTGAAAAACAATTCATGTCTGGTAGTGTGGTAAACAGCTCAAAGTGAAGTATAAAGCACATGTTGATCTACCTGAAGTTTTTGAGCAAGCTCTTCTTTTTTGGAGCTCCTCAAACATTCTTTGTTGAAATTTCCAGCATGGAGGGAATGACTGAGTGTTAAAATAAGATTACTTTTATAAAGGTGAGAAGAAAACATATACTTAGTTACTGAGGGCTACTGGCTAAAGTCTAGAGGTTGCCTAATGACACTGTGGTGAACACTAGCCACTCCCAGCGTTCAGCCTTATTTATCATGCTTGGCTCATTTCCTAGGATTAGGTCCAGAATACCCTCTGGCCATGTAGGCTGCTCAACAAACTGTGTAAGAAAAGCAAGCAAGCATAGTCCATTGAAACATACTCCCTCTTTTTTTTTTTTTTTTCAGATAGTTGTTATCCCATGCTAGATCTAAGTATTTAAAGTTCTTTCTGATTAAAGATCTGACATTCTTGCAGACCTCCTTGATTCACTGAGGGAAAAAGAATTTAAAAAAAGGAAAAAAAATCTTAGGTCTTTCCATTACTTTCATGTAAACTGTTTAGAAAAGGTGTATAGTACTATTTCCTCTCTATTTGAATTACCTCTGCAGTGTTAGAAAGAAAACGTTTTTTCTTCCTGGAAAGCATAGTTGTATGAATAAAAGGTTGCATATGTGTGTTTATATGTTTAAATAAAATATGCATTTGTGTATAAATACTTGAAACTGGAGACTATTTTGCATATACCTATTTATAGGGCTTTGGACAGCCCACACTTTGTTGTACACTGTGCTGTAATATTAAATATTGTGATTATTTAGTGTATTAGTATGGAATTTTAAAATTCTGACAACATGCATAGGAATGCAAATTTAGATCCAGGTATGACCCTATACGCCCAATATTTCATACACAGGTGCATCTGACTTCGAGTTATTTTCATGCAATGCTTAAGATGTCCATGTGAGATCACTGTGTGTTTCATGGTATAACTTGACTCTTTGAATATGCTATTGTAAAGTTATTCAAAGTTTAGGGAGACTGTTGTAATACTATTAAAAAATAATCTATAAATTTAGATTTTTTAACAACCACTAAACTCTGACAAGGTTTTAAAAATAAAATAGAAAAATCTGTTGTAGGAAGACTGTTTTTAGTAGGATATATCTATAAAATACATTCTAAACCTTTTGGAGCAGAAGGAAACTCTTAATTCTGTGCCAAAATACTTAAGAGTAAAAGAAGGAAAAAATGACATTATTTTCTTTTTTAATCTCTACACAAGATCCTTTAAAAGATTCTGGTTGTTTTCATCATGATAATCAGTGTTCAGACCCATTTTAATTTAACTTTGCCATTCAGAATTCTTAAAACCTGGGAAGACTAAGATCATTGTTTCTACAATGTCATTAGGCTTTTAATAAGCACATGCTGTGCATAAGCACAGATGAGAACAGAAAGTGATACACAGGATTTCCCTGAAGGAAGCAGCTGTCAGGGATCAGGTAGGACATCTCTGGCAGTAGCTGTTAGAGTTTTGTGTGCGTTACTGAGAGAGCGGAAGACGTTCCCTATAGGCACTTTCCAAGACATGGCCTTCAGAATAAAAAAACTCATGAAGAACCACAGCTGGAAGCCTACAGACATCTCAGGACAAGAATTTAGGCTGAAAGGCAGGTGTTCAGCAGATGAGTGTTTACCCGTTGACTTTTCTAACCTGGAAAACAGTGGTATGTGAGCAACAGAAACAAAGGCAGGAGCTTGCTGGAGTCAAGTCAAAATTAGAGAAAGAATGTTTCCCAAAGAGAACCTGGAATGCTCCTACTTTGAGGGTCATAGGTAGACTTCAGTGAAAAGGCTGTACGGAAAGACATGAAGGGAACTGTGAGAAAGACAGTTTTCACAACTCAGGATATTTATACAACTCTGTTGAGTTTTGTACTTCTTAGGACTGCATGGAGAGTGAGAAAAGTGAGCTTTGTGTTAAGATATCCAGGGATCATTTGCTCTGTTGTAAAACATGACTTAGTCTGGTGCTGCAGATACTCATGGAGATTTTAGAGGCTGACATTGAAGGTGTTAGAGGTGTCCCCCCTACTTTTAGGGACATTTGTCATGGTGTATGAAAAGTAGGGGTGACATACACAGGTGCAAATACATAAAATAGGAAGCAATCAGATCAATAACTTTGAAGTCAAAAGTTCTCTAACATCAGGTTAACCTAGAGTCACGTTTTGCTTTTTGAGAAAGACATACAACTTGAAAACTATTGAATTTTGACATGATTCAACATTGTGAGGCAAAAAGAATTTTTCTGGCTGATCAGCTATCTGAGTTGCAAATGAAAATCTGATAGTATCCATGATAGAAAGTTTCTTACCACAACAGCAATATGATTATTGGGGGTTTTATTTATGCATTTAATAATACAGTGATTAGGAGAAAGATGTGTTCAAGGGCTTTTTTCAATTAGCAACAAGAGATGAGAAAATTTGTTACTCTTAATATTTAGTTTTATTATGGGATTTTTTGGAAAGGCTTAATCCATATTTGACATCACCTACACCTAATTTTCAGTGCTTATTAAATAACTGCTTTCAGTAACTTATTAAGGCTATATATTAAAGTAAATAAGACTGCAAAGAGAAAAATATTTTCATTTTCCAGATTTAGATCAGCTTGAATTTCATAAAGCTGTAACTCAAACCTGCAATATTCCCATCTCTCTTTCAGTGAGGAAAAACCCCAACACCACCACCCATTAAGGATTACTTTCTTATGTCCTTCAAATGGAGAGCTGTCCACAGTCCCTTGGTCATCTTTGTAGAAAGCCTAAGAGAATTGAGTGCCTGCCTGCACTGAGGCTTTGAGAAAACTCACCTTAAATGTCTGTTTTCAGCTTTCTGTGGTAGAATCCTTTGGCGGGAAAGGAGTACTCCCGAATTTGCTGTCTTTCTCTAGGGCATTGTTAAGTAAACATTTAAGAAAGTAGGTGGCTAGAGAGAAGATTAAATCTTTCTGTTATTTCAGTGAACAGTGTATTTCATAGAGAACATGTTGAAAACCTTTACACTCCCGTGAGCCAATGCATAATTTTATTTGGATTACCATTTCGTTGTTAATATTAGGTCAGATATCTTTTCTTCTTCATCCTTTTTAGTGCTATAAATTGACACTTTTGAAGTAATATGTTGTAAAAACATAGTTAGTACATTTTTGAAATGTCATTTCAAAGTTGAATCCTTAATGACTTGTAGTTTTTCTGCTATGTATATATCTGGCAGTTTTCCTCGGGGCAATCCTGCTAACATAACATGCTCTAGGCTGATTTATTTATTTTCATTCAACCAGGTGCTATATGGGTTTGGCAACTTTGGCAATGCTTTTGTCTATAATGACTCTGCACTGGTGCTTGATGATGCCAACACATACAATGAACTTACTGGCACCAGCAGAGAATATTTCATCCCCTTATCTCTTCACGAAGAATCAAGCTTCATCTCCCATATTGCTTGTTATCCAGTACGTCTCATGTAATCTCTGATTTCTTTCATACTTCTCCATTTCCAGAATATTCAGTTATGATTCTGCTGCGCTAATATCTGTTCTTAGAAATATATCTGTTAAGTTTTAAGTCCTTTTACAGTATTTTAAAAATTATTTCTTTTTCCTGTCATGGGGTCTCTTAGGCATCATAAATAATTTTCTGTCTTTAAAATAGATGTGAAATAACATTTGGTAAGGTGGAGGAATACAGGGAATATTTTGCTGTATTTCTGCAGAAAATGAACCCTTTTCTTTATTTTTCTTCTTTTTCTTTTCTTTCCTTTTTCTTTTCTTTTCTTTTCTTTTCTTTTCTTTTCTTTTCTTTTCTTTTCTTTTCTTTTCTTTTCTTTTCTTTTCTTTTCTTTTCTTTTCTTTTCTTTTCTTTTCTTTTCTTTTCCTTTTCTTTTCTTTTCTTTTCTTTTCTTTTCTTTTCTTTTCTTTTCTTTTCTTTTCTTTTCTTTTCTTTTCTTTTCTTTTCTTTTCTTTTCTTTTCTTTTCTTTTCTTTTCTTTTCTTTTCTTTTCTTTTCTTTTCTTTTTTCTTTTCCCTTTCCTCTCCCTTCTTCCTTTCCCTTCCTTTCCCTTCCCTTCCCTTCCCTTCCCTTCCCTTCCCTTCCCTTCCCTTCCCTTCCCTTCCCTTCCCTTCCCTTCCCTTCCCTTCCCTTCCCTTCCCTTCCCTTCCCTTCCCTTCCCTTCCCTTCCCTTCCCTTCCCTTCCCTTCCCTTCCCTTCCCTTCCCTTCCCTTCCCTTCCCTTCCCTTCCCTTCCCTTCCCTTCCCTTCCCTTCCCTTCCCTTCCCTTCCCTCCTCATTTTCTTTTCTTCTTTATTCTTCTCTTTTTCTTTCTTTCTCTCTCTCTCTCTCTCTTCTTTCTCACAACAAACTTGATATTACACAGGGAAACAAAAAGGTACATTCCCCTGAATTCTGTGTGAACTCCACATCATCAATGTGAAGAAACTCCAATTTGAGAAATTTTACTAATGTTACAGTTATGTAAAGCAGTTTCCAGTATCATTGGAGATATTAATGCTTAAAGTATCTGCTCTGGGCACATTTGTTCCCCTTCATTTAGTTAGATAAGTTTGCATTTTTTGCAGCAAAATGCTTTCATGCTTTATTCCACATATATCACGTATATTGACAGACTACAACATCTGTAGTAGATACTATCTTGTTTTCATACAATTTCTCTCCTCTCCTCTCCTCTCCTCTCCTCTCCTCTCCTCTCCTCTCCTCTCCTCTCCTCTCCTCTCCTCTCCTCTCCTCTCCTCTCCTCTCCTCTCCTCTCCTCTCCTCTCCTCTCTTTACTTTTTTCTTTTCTTTCTTTGGATTATTATTATTATAGTAGCCTCTTCTTCCTAACAGTGAAGATAAGCTACATACTGGTTTTACCAATTATATAAAATTTTAGTACTATTGAATATAAAGTTCATAGTACCCGTTTAAATTTCTGTGCTGTTTTTGATGTTTCCCCTGAACTTGAACAGCTGAGTAACTGCTGCAGAGTCCATATAGAAATATTCTGTCAGACTTTGCTGTGGTTATTTCATATATTGCAACAATTAAATGACAGTTTTCTTTATGCTCTTTGAAGAGGACATTTTTATCAGTAGAAGACCTTAGAAGACTATAAAAAGTCTTGTACCTGCTGCATAATTTCGAATAGTAGCTACTGCATATTCCAACACACATTTATTTCATTTGTTTTTCTGCAACAAGTCATCATTCTCCTACTACATTTAAATTTTTCCTAAATCTGAGGGATAGTTTGAAGGATAGCTTCACCCTTTCTTTATCCTTTCCTTGTTATTATAAATTTTTAACCTCCCGTTGCTTAGAGGATCAAAATAGGATAACTGTTGGCAACTTAACATTTTGCTAACTTTGAAGCACTTGGATCCTAAGTACCTTTTTAAAAAAAAATAAATTCTCAACATAAACAAGCCAGTCTTTGCCAATTTGTCATTGCTTACTGGACTGTAATCTATGCACAAAGTAAAGTCAAATCTGAACTTACTTAGGGTTGATTTCATGACAATGTTTTTTTTTGTTGTTATATATGCATCTCAGTGAAATGTAAGAAATACCTTCCAAACACATTTTTCACCAAGCAGATTTTAATGTCATGGCACTACAATCATATAAATAAGCATCAGGCAGGAAAAGATATATCTACAAATTGTACTTATTCCCTCATGACATGTTCTTCCCATTATATGGGACAATCTGTATAGCTTTGTCAAATTAGCTGTACCTTTAAGACAAATGAACAGTTCACAGTCTAGGCCTATACTTAACACTGGAAAATATAGAGACATTGACCTAAATGCCAATCTTACTCCACGATCAATTAGGGCCATGCACAGCAGATAAAAAAAAGAAAAAAAAAGGAAAGAAAAAAGCTCCATCTGGTTCAGAAGACAGTGGCCAGTCCTATAAATAACACAAGCTGTCAGGAAAACATCATTCCTATAGTACTCTTTGTATTGGCTTTCTGTCCAACTACAGATCTACTACAAGGAGTTTCAGATCTTTGCATGTGTTTAAACCACACTCCTGTCTTCAGGTTACCATAACAGCCACATTCATTAGTTATTGCCAAATTAGCATGGTGCAGAAAGAAATGTAAAAGAAGTAAAGAACATGAACGTAGACATTTCTAGAATCCTGTTGCACATGCACACACACATAGAGGTATATACAACACAAAACAAAAACCCCAAATAACTGCAAACTCCACACCAAAGTATGAGGTAAAGATGAACAATAAGATTATTTTGCACTTGTTTATCCTTTAATACTTCCATTAGTAGCTAATACCTGGTTGCCAGTAATAAAGAAAGAAAAGAAACACTTTTTGCTTTTACTTGGGTAGAACAGCCATACATTATTTCCACATTCAGAAGATTTTTTCACAGTAGAAAAAAAAAACACCATTCTGTACTGTACACTCATATTCTGGTAGTATCTCTTACTAGGGCAGAAGGTGAGTGCTGGACACTGTACAGGTTTGTGAGAGATAACTAATAGTTCTGGAAGTTTAGAATATTAGTGCAACACAGAGATGTGCATGCATTTTATTTTTAGATGGAAGCTTCACCTTTGGAGAAATTGACCACTGGAAATGCTAATGGAAATGCTAATAGAGAACATGAGCAATGCCCAGGTGGTGTTGAGCCTTCCAAAACCAGGAGGATCCACAGACCCAGCACTCTTTCTGGAGTTTCTTATCACTTGCTTCAAGTCTTGGCTTTCCAGCCCAATTTTTGTCCAGGTGGAGGGGTGGGAAGAGGGACGGGACGAAAATGCAACTTGATGTCTCCTCTCTGGCTTCAAATTTACATGCAACTTGTGTTCAAGATGTGTGTGCTCCAAGGAGAGGAGAGTAAGTTACTTTAAACAATCTCCTCAATTTTGAGGAATTTTCTTGTCTGAGTGGTAGCAAATTTCCTTGATCAAGTGCTGCAGTAAATCTCTAGCACACGATGGAGCCCCCACTTCCCAGAGTGTTTCATCAGTTTTACTTAACCATCCTCCCCTGTACTGCAGAGGGAGACAAAGGGTTCTCCAGTTTTCAAAGGTGTCCCCTGGGGAAAAGAACAAAAGACACATATAGTTTCTGTACATGCAGTTTCTTAGGTGAACATAGAGTTCATAGCTGAACTTTATTTCTGAGGAATCAAACGTTTCCTCACATGCTCAAGGCATTAAAGGATGTGAAAGCTGTGGCATGAACAAGGTGAAGAGGGCTGTGGATATTTTGTTTGCTCCGAGGTAAAATGGCGATCCCCACTCCTTCCTGTCAATCTGTTGAAGATAAATAGCAAATTGCTGGCTTTATTTCTTCTCCCTGGTTTGCATTTAGAAGATGACACATAGAAAATTCCCTTTGAAACATTTCCTTAAAGGCACATGATAAATCCCTATGGAGAAATGCACAGCCTGAAGTGAGCCTTGTGCTTGGGTTTGATTGTGACAGATAGCAGTGGAAACACAGTACTTGGTGCTCCGAACTAAGAGACCATTATGTGTGCAACTCACAGTGAGACCATGGCAGAATAAAGCTTCCCCCAGCCCCACCCAGAAGTGTGGCTGCCTTTGTAATTTTAATTGGTCTGTGTTTGTGGAGTGGGGCCTCTATTTACTTATGGCTTGGGGCTTGTGTTTACCAAGCCTGGTGGAGGCCAAGTGTCATATCACTGAAGCTTAGTTCCTGCAAGCTCTCCTGCTATATCTTGAGGCACTTTTCTTTTCAGTATCTGTGCCTGTCTAATTCGCGAGCTTCTGTGAAACAAGCACAGGAGGGTACAAGGCCTACAGGGAGGAATTACACCTAATTACTCAAATAATTGCTAGGCTGTTGCCTTCTTAGTCACTGAAAATAATTTCCAGGTCCCTGGCTTTTATAGATAGTCTTCTAGAGGCAGGAGGACACAGCCCCCTTTTTAACTCAGCCCATTCAGTCACAAAATCAGAACACTCGAGCCTGCAAAATTAATAAGCACCACTTCCATTACATATATTTTAGGTTGTTGTTGCCGTGGCGATAAAGTCAGGGACATTGAATCTCCTCTGTTGAGCCATTGTTATCATCCCTGGCCATCTGCTGCAGAGGAGTGATATTCCATCTCATTTGCATGATGACTGATATATGGGAGGTTTGGAAGGACATATGCCACAGCAATCATGTGATGAAAATTAAAGTGAAAGTTTTGGGCCCAGAGCCGAAAAAAATCTGTGTATGCGCATGAGGCTGTTGATGTGCAAATGTGAATCATATTGAGAAGGTTTGAATAGGGAGGTGTGACGTAAAGAGGGGACACAAACGCAGGTGCTTATCTCTAGGCAGTCAAAGGCACTGGATGTCATATCATGGGAACTACCTTTCAAAGACACAGCTTTAGTGCACAGTTCAGCACACAAGGGAGGAGAAACATATAAGTTTTGGAAACAAAAATAAAGTAAGTTTGACAACTTTTTCACACTATTCTGAACCCATTTATGTTTAAGCGACTTGTGTTATTAGTAACTTTCTGTCTTTTCTATTGTTTGTATTTTGCAAAAAGAAAAAAAATCCTGTCCATATATCGATGTTGAAAGCTTGAGAGATTTGTGTTAAGAAGTTTGAGGGTGTTTAATCCGTGTTTAAAATGCTTTCTGCAAACTTTTCTTTTTGTTTAAATGACACTAATGCTGTTTCTTCCACAATGTATGCTTGGTCATTATCTTAAATGCTATTTTGGGCCTCAATTAAAAAATAGCTACTTGTAACTGCTTTGGGAAAGCTTTCTGAATAAAATGTCATGGTGTAATTGCATTTATACTGCCTCAGTAAAGCCTTTGTTCATATACATTTTAGAATTGTGCAAATTTGCAGCTCTAGCTATTGGATTTGAGGAAATGATCACAAGGACACTTTTCTTCTCATTTTGAAAAGTTGCTAAACTTAAATACTACCATTGAAAAAAGAGAGGGGGGGAAAAACGAGACAGGAGAGGGACCAGTGTATTTGTTGAAACTGTTCGATAGATGAGGGTTCACTTGCAGTTATGTATTACACATCAAAGAGCTTTCTCATGATGTTTTAGAATGCTTAAAAATCATGTGTAATGTTTTTAAAATGAAGATTGTTGATCAATATATTTAATAGCATTACTCTAAATGAAAGAGTCTTTCCAAGTGTGACATTTCAGTCCTTTAAATTATTTGGGATTCAGAGAGTGAATTGAGAGATTCTGATTAAAAAGCGAATACTGCACTTCAGAATGAATGTTTGTGTCAGGCAAATCTTTAGAAAGTTAAATGACAGTAATATCAGGCAAGGTTGAAGAATGAAATGGACCTTCTGGGACAACATTTTGCAGGAGGATGATTTTTATGAAATAGCATTTGATGCTAGAGAAAGTCTGTTTAACACTGATCAGCAATAGCTCTCTCTCTCTCTCCCTGACTTTCTTTTGTCTTTAACAAAGCACTTAGTTCAGATGTTTGTCTTCCTTCATATGTAAATAGCAAGACAATCTTCTGCAAGGTGCTGTGAATTTTTCATTTAATAGATTATAAAAGCACAAATCCTAGATTTTATCCTGAAACTGTATGGAGTGAACTTCATTAGTTAAGGCTCTTTTTAGTATTCAAAATGACCATTTATTATCTCTTTTGTCAATTAAATTAGTTAAGTTAATTGCGTAGATGTGTCTTCTTTGGTTTGGCTGTGCAATGGTTTTGTAATTCCTGGGGAAAATTACAGCATTTGTGATGAAAGCTTTCTCTGAGACAATAATATATGTCTGCTATAAGGTGGCTAACAGATAATCTAGATTCGGAATGAGGAATTTGTACTTTGGAATATAGACTTTGCCTCCTAACTTCCCAGTTTGGAGGATTTTATTTTTTACTTGTAAATATCATCTGCGTATTATAGTACTTTCATGCCTGCAGGCTAAGATTACCAGTCCTCCTTTTTTTCCTCCTCCCTCTAAATATTCAATTACTCAATGGTAATTATTATTATGTGGCCTTCTTGGCTTACTGCATTATTAGATTAATATAGATTTCTTGTGCCAAATTAGCGGAAATCACTGTTATACACAACAACAAATCACTTTTTTTTTTAGTTTTATTTACTTTGTTGAATAACAGGAAGACTTTGACATCATTAGGTTTTATTCTTCAGACTTTTAATGAGTCTTTGAAAGCTCAGCGGGAGAGGGCGTATTTTTTGGTTTGCCTTTTTTTTTGTCCTCTAGGTTTCTAATATGAAACTTTCTTTAAATTCTAATATAGCTCATTCTAAGATCTGTAAATAGGGATATTTGTGAATGAAATTACTGCTGAAATCCCCTGATCTCTGGTTATTGTTTTAGAGGTGTGTAACAGGGGTAAAAACTGAAAATGAAAGGAAAAGAGCTGTCCATGGTACTGCAGCTGATTAATATTTCCTCTTACTGTACAGAAAAAAAAATCTTTACTGAAGTGTTAGTAAAACTGCCACCATTTGCTACTGGTTTTGTTTTGTTTTGTTGTGTTGAGTTTTGTTGTGTTTTGTTTTGGTTTTCTTCCTCTCAAAACTGCAGAAACCTTATACTGAAGTTAACTAAAAAATAAATAAAATAAAAACAAGTGCATGAAAAACTTATTTCAGGACCATGTCATGTTTCTGAGAATAGCAAATCTTCAGATCACAATAACTTTCACAAATTCTTTATTAAAACTATATTTTTCTGTGAAGGTTTTTGTCAAAGTTACAGAAAATAAAACTTTTCCCGTCTAAATTAATCTTTGAGTATAACAGAAATGGTTTCTATGGCAGTACCGCAATGTAAACAAAACAAACAAGCACAAAAAAAACCCCAGATCCCAATCTTGCATTACTTGATTGCTTTTGAAATGAATTCTTGTCCTTATATGACCTGAAATGTGTGGCTGCAAAGCTATAGAAATCCAAACGATCATATTTGTTTGATATGAAATGAAAAAAAATAGTTAAATTGAAAGTTTAACATCATGAAATTCAAAATCCCAAGCGGTATATAAACATTAAAAGAAACTTTGGACTGCTAATCCTAGGAAATGAGTTTTATGGATTGAATTCAACAAGGCTTCAGAAATGGTTCCATCTGCTGCCTAGCAGCTGGTGAAAGGATAAATTTAATTCATTAATTCATTTGGAAAAAAGGATCCAAGTAGTAAAGACTTCATTGCTCATAATGCACATAGGTGGAAATCAAAACTGAAATTAGGTCCAGTTGATCATCTTTGATAATGAGGAACATTTTCTTTGCTATTGTTATAATGATCTTGATCAGGCAGTTGACAATATATTGACTATATGTTGTTAACTGGTATTTTTATGTTTCAAAAACTTGAGAGCCATGTTAAAAGCACAAAACCTCTGATGGGAAGAACAACCAACATTAGGAGTTACAGATTAGGTAGGTCTAAAAAGCTGACATGTTTCGCTGACATAATATTTCTGCCCTTCTATGAATATTCGCAACTTCATTCCTATTAAGTCAGTTTATCAATACAAAATAGGGTACAGAAAATAAACTTATTCACACTTAAGTTACCATATTCGTCCAAAACCAGAATGTTAAATATAAAGTGTTTATTACTTTACTTTTCTATTGAAGTCACAAGCTTCATCTTTTCTGTCTTCCTTTTCATAAGAGCTAAAAACTTGTGCAAGTGTAAAAGGGAAAAAATATAAGTTAATGATTGAGAAATAGCAATATCGAAATATCCAGAGTATTAAAGGCAAAATTAATTGGATGAATGCTTCAATAATAACTTGACATTATCACAACTGCAGATACAGACTTTTTTTAAAAGTTGTTGCCTGTACTTTAAATTGTAAGTAGTAAGTGCAAAGTCATCTAAGACTTTCAAACTGAGATGGTAAGTGACAAAGACTCTTGTTCACCTTGTATCAGGCACACAGGTAAACGTGCACCTTATTACTTGCTGAAGGATACACAGGACGGATGAACCTATTATCCTGAAAGCAGCTAAATATCTGCCAATGTCTATTTTCACTGTTTCTGCTTGAGATGGCGATTTCATGAATGATATTTGGCTTTTTCCATTTCCTCTGTAGCCCATAGCTCACTGTGGTGGGTTTGTTGGATTTACTATAAAGGTTCTGTTCGCACCCTGTGGGTTGGGTTAAGAATTAGGATTTATGCATTTACTTCTACTGTTGCATTGTTTATACAGCTTTGGTTTAGTTTTGATCCCTTTTTTTTTGCCTTTGAGGCTCTTCCACAGTGTCAGCTGCTGACTGATAGTAGGAGAACGGCCTCGTGGTGTGAATGAAAGGGACCTAGCGGTTGGTAAACAGAGATAAGGAATAAATAGAGCACAGGCAAAAGGAGATAGTTCTGTGGGAGCCCAGATTGCCGCCAGTCTGTTCAAGTGAGATGCAGTGCCTGTCCTTTTCCCAGATTAAATTAGTGTGCGAAATCTCCAGTGACCTCCTCCCCTTCTCCCCATACTCTTTAGCCAAGCTGAACAGCCTCCGCTGTAAAGTATTCATTTTATCCAGGGACAAGTTGGACAATAGAACTCTCCCTGTTACTTATGGACAGCTGTCGTGATTCATAGGGCTTTTCAGCATTTCATTTTTCATAAGAGTTAAAAAGGTTTTACCTTGTAACTGACGAGAGGTTAGAAATGCAAAGACACCAACCCTAAGGTTGCCTGTAGTAAGGAAGTTAATAAATAAATATTACACAGACACACACACCCCCCAACACACACATATCCCCTCCCCAATGTCTGAAAGGCTGTGTATTTTGTTAGTGTTGCTCCTCTTATTTAAAGGGGTTTAATTGTGATAACGTGATTACACTGAAGCATGAACTGCATGGAGAAATTAACAAGCAGAGACACAGCGTTCTGCAGGGCCCCCAAGGTTCCCTAAATTAAAGGTGACCAGTGCAAACCCAGTGAGTGCCCTTTTCCCTTCTTTGCCCTTGCTTTTGCCTACATCTCCTATCACTTTATTACCTGCAAATAACTCCCAGGAAAGAGTAAACCCTCACGAGATACCTCTGTGGTCCCGTAATTTTTTTAGTGATTTACTGCAAATATATTCAGCATTTTGACTGATTAAATAGACCTTCGGCAACCTTGAGGGTCACTGTGTAGAGTATGTACATAGAAAATGCATCAGCCCATTGTACCCTGGCAGCTAATGAGATTGGTCGTTAAGTAAATGACACAAAGCCTACAAAAAAAGCTTAGCAGCTCACTAGAGTATCACAGAGTGTCCCTGCACACCACACAACGACACAAACAGTGGACTAACCTAGCCCACCCCTGCTTTATTCTACATCACTGCTTCCCTGATGTCAGCGTGAGAGGCAGAACAAAGGCTAAAAGGCACACGGTAAGTCAGTCTGACAATTATGCCCTAGGGAGAAAGTAGAGCAAATCTTAGCCTAACCATGGGGTTGAAAGTCCGTTTCTAGACAAGTAGGTCATAATGAAGGGATTTTTTTTTTTTTACCCCCCCCTCCTGTCACTTCAGGAAGGGGAGAAAAATGTCTCTGGAATCAAGATTGTGTTTGTTTCTTGTTTGTTTGTTTTGTTTCTCTGTCTGATGTGCCAGCTTACAAAAGTTTCTGAAATTCTGAAAGTAACGTGAAACAGTATGTTTTGTGAACTGGATATTGTAATTATAGTGTTATGAAAGAAATATTCTTTGTAAGAACTGACACACAATAAGCACCGCCTCAGATGTACATTGACATTTGATGAACTTTACAGACAGAAAGTTTTCTTTTTGCTTCTCTGTAAAAATGTGCTGGAAATGTGTTATGTGTATGAATAACATTTTAATCCACTAGCCAGCTACTTTCACCCTATGCCCAGTACAGTTTTTCAACTCTGCGGATATAAATTAAGGTGTTACTATAATTTTGTTGGTTTTTTCAAAAAAACCCAGATTTTTACATGATGCCTCTCCCAGTGTTATCTTTTACATGTGCTGAATTTAGAGTTGAAGATTTGCTGTTAAACAGTTGCACAGTCTTTACCTATTTTCTCTGCACAGCAGAAAAAAATATTCAGCTTGTATCTTAGTATAGCAGTGCCTGTGTATCCAATATTAAAATCTTTTCCAACACTGTTTCAGTTTAATATCTCAGGACCCTTTATTTTGCTGAAAAATGGCAACAGGAAGTTGCCAGAAAGTCTTGTTTGCATTGCTAAAATGTTTCTGTCTGCTTTGCACTTTGGAGGCTCAGGGGATGCAAGGATCAAAACAACATAATATTATTGCAAGATGCCTGTGTGAATTAAGTAATTCTTCTCCCTACTGCCCCCCCGAAAAACATATGATCATGATGTTTTAAGAATACTTCCTCAAATACGAACAGTTAAAGAAATGGCTTTTAGCTATCAGCATGCATGACAGTTGTCGTTTGTTGGGTTTTTTTGTTGTTTTGTTTGGGTTTTTTTCTTTTCTTTTGGAAGAGTTATTTAATTTGGGAAAACATTTGCCAATATACATGTATTTAGATGTATCAGGATAACCTGTTCACATAAAACTCTTCATAAAAGTCAGTTCACTGTGATATGTCACTTACTCAGGGACATCTTTTTTTTCTGCATAGACAATAAAAGTATTATCACAACTTATAGAAACTAAGATAAAATGTTGCATTTTACCATACACCTTTGGTGATTGCTCGTAAAGGTGTGTGTCTCTGCATGCATATATACAAATCTGCATGTGCATATTTATGCAAAAGTGTACATATGCAAAAAAACATGTTCACCTATATACTGTATATATATAGTATCAGTTATGTCTGCTTTTGCATTTCCCAATATTTACAACTTAGGAAATTTAATGGGAAGATCAAGTAAAGAAACTCTTTGAATTTTTGAATTATTTTCTTTTCATATTTTTAAAGTGTTTGTGTCTTAGCAACATGTTTTCCTCATGTTATCTCAGAAAATAGGAGATACGCAAGCATCAGAAAGCAAGCTTGCTTTCTCAGCTAAGTCCTATAATTCATACCTAATTGCTAGATCAGCAGAGATTTAGTAAACTACAGCGCTACAACACATTACTTCTTTGAACTTTGCTAATTGATATAAGTTTTCAGTTAATTTTAACAGGTAAGATTTGAGGACATTTTATGCTCAGGTGCATCACCACAGCTTTTAAAATGAGCACACCCCTACACACAGGCTTCGTGCTTTTCACATACCTATGTGAATGAGAGTAAACGGTATTTTGTATTTCAGCATTCACCGCATTAATGAATAAGTTCAGCTGTCCTTTATCCTTTTAAAAGTAGAGAGTGATTTCACTGCACATGCAGCAGTGCTAGAAAAATCATACTGCTTCCGTAATCCGACAGGTTGAGCCACAGTTAAGTGTCAATAGTTTTTCATGGATTCATTATTTTTCCTCTAGTCTATAATTTCTCTAATACACCTAAGAGAAAAAGCAAAGAAAACATGATTTCTGCTAATTAATGTTGTTCATCTGATTTCCCTGAAAAATACATAACACAACAGATTTTTAGAAACCACTTTCAATAGACTTTTTGGACCTTACAGTCTGATATGAGGTACATATCTCCCTGCTCAGTTCCAGGGGACACCAATCTAGGTTGTGCATGTGGATCTGAAAAACTTTATGGCATTATACAGTTGATTTGAATAATTCTAATTCCATAATTTTTTTGCATGATTTTAGATTTTTCAAGCCAGTAATCTCAAAATATCTGATATTCTTGATAAGGAAGTATCTATCTCCAAGGTCAGTCACAGACAATCCTACTGAAGGCCCGGATCTGTTTCTCCAAAATAAAATATAGCAAATGCCATGAAAAGTAAACTTTATATTTAACTACGTCCATATCTATTTGTAGCATCTAGGCCAAAATTTATCTGTTACTTAACTGATTCATTTTGGAAGTAAAAATATACAACTGAGACTGGGTCACTTGTCCCGATAGTTGTGGATTATTAAAACTGCATAAGCAGAGTTGGTGCTTCTGAATTTTAATTACCTTGAATCACTTCAGATTAAAGATACCATTTAATTAGTGATAAAAAAGATTGTCTCCCTCTTAACTTCTTTTAGTACTTACATAAAATTTCTTTGGAGGAGAATTGCTCTCATTTTTGTTCGTGGAAGACTTCAAATAATACTAGCAACTTTTGTCTTTCTAAATGATAGATAAGATTGCTCAAAATAGGTGACAATCTAACAGTAAAAGTTACTTTATAGTGAAGATGGGGACGGGGGTGGTGAGGAGGGTTGGGGGGGGGGGGTCTTACCTTCTTGGGTAGATGAACACTTAAACATTTGTACACATGAATAATTCCACTGAGGTGGAGTTGATGGCTCACTTCACTAAAGTAAAAGAGGTGTATAAGTGTTTTAAAGACAAGTTAAGTATGTTGATTTGCTTAATAGATTCGGGTAACAGTTTTCTAGCTTGTTTTTCAGGTTTGGCTTTATATGTAAACTTTTCTCTCCATTAAGAAACTTTGGTTAAAAGGATCTTGTTTTTCTTTTAAAGACATGTATTTCAACTCTGCTCCATCCAGGTGTTAGATTAAAAAACCCCAATCTTTAGAACTTTTTCAAAATATCACTTCATGTGAGCATCAGACTGTCTAAGTTCTTCTTTACAGTGTTTCTTCAGGTGGTAGTAAGAGTCGCTAATTCAGTTCCTTAAATCCCAGGGGAAAATTTGACACCACCCTTATAACTCCCTATAACTATAACTTAGAGCACCCTTATAACTCCCTATAGCTTAGAGCACATGTACAGCATCTGGATCACACAACAAAGTAGTAATGGCTCCAAAGGCACCGTTATGGGCTATCAGGTCAATAATCCTTATGCTAAGAAGGATTTACATGATACAGAGTAATGGCTGTGTCATTTCTGAAGTAAAAATCCACTTTTTAATGAGCATCAAAATACTGTTTTGCATGCTTCGCATCAGAGACACTATGGCAGTTAAAAAAAGCCAACACACATACCATCTTCAAATAAAAGTACACATTGAAATGTTTGAATAGAATAACTGTTAAAATACTAACGGTAAGCATCTAGAGTATCCCAGGAGAATTTTTTTTTAAAATGTACTTATTACTGTTCTCAAATATCTTCTCCCTTGCTATATCAGAAAACTATGCAGCATTTCCATCATGTCTTCACATAGCATTTTTGTGATGCAGTCCAGAAATAGATTTGGCTAAGGGGGCTTTTTGTTTGTTTTGTTTAATTTTTTTACTGTGTCATTTTATCCTACTTTGGGCAGAAGTTTAACACAGTCTAACATAAACAACCTAGATCTTGCTACAATAGTTTGAAAGTTAAGGAAGTGGTCATAGGTCATAGAAAACCAAGGGTGCAATTTTTCTAATAATTATTTTTATCTCGATATATTTCAATTTCTTGCAATTATAAAAAACCCCTCAAAGAACATTTAACAGATTTTCCACATTTTGGGAAAAGAGAATTCCTTCACTAACAATGTGGTTAACTCAGCCTCCATATAAGATACGGATAGTCACCAAATCCTAAACAGAAAGAACTACCATAGCTATACAAATGAAGAGACTGAGTACACATGACATTTTCATTGTACCTCTAACATTTTATAAAATTAAACACCATTTTGAAGTATGGGTCTGATGGGAATCATCCTATATATAAGCATTAGACATTTAGTGAACAAAGTGCCACTGAACACATAAATCACTCTAAATAACATTGACACTTGGTCAAAAGAAACATATATTTAAAGCTCAAGTGTATGGTCAAGCTACTGTGGAGAGCTAGCTTTCCCATTATTTTTGTGAGAAACAGTACTGTCTACAAAAAGGGTTAAAGAAAATGCATTCTGTTGCATCTGCTTACTAAATCCCTTACTTTAGTAGAAATTCAAATTTTGTAAAGATTATTCGTTTTATTGATGCATATAATTATAATCACAAGCCATCTGCTGATTTGGCAGGCATGGTTAAAATTCTCTAACTCTCATAACCTTTCAAGTACAGTGCCCTTGGGACTCTATTTCACTTTTATATTTTGGAAAACATGTAGGGACAAACAAGAGAGGTCATCTGCCGAAAGTCAGACCTGTAAAACATTAAAAGAATAAAGATCGTGATGACTGCTCCTGTTTTAATAGAAAAGAAAGTATTTTCTATTTTATTTCTGACTTCAGGAAGGATTATGCTGGTTTCCATCACGCACTTTGGGAATTTGAATTTTTTCTAGGGATTAAAGCTCTCTCCTAGCACTCCTGGGATGTGGGTTCCAAGTCTAAACTAAAAGAACAAATATTGTTCAGTTTGATTGTCACAGGTGAATTAAACATATTTGACCTTGGCCTTAATTTTTGTTTTATGTAATTTCCATTACATTTCTATTTGAAATGTTTTAACTAACATTTATTTTTTTAAAAACTTGGTTGTACTGAGTTTCACAGACACCTATCACATATTTAGCTTTTACCCAAGAAGCTCAGAAGAGCATTTAAATTTTGAGGACTGCATACAATAAGGCATAAAGCAAGTGCTTAACATTCTTTACCCTAGCCCTCTAGAAATGCCTGTCTGCATTTAGATTATCCTACCACCAACTGGCAGTTAGACACAGTTAACAAATGTTTGGGCTTTGTGTCTATGAGAAGTCTTGTTGTCCATTTCTTTTATTCTTCTCCATGTTTATCCAAGATACCTTTTTACTTAGTGATTCTTCCTTCATGTTGTTGCTGTTGTGTTACATGTGGTGTTAGTCTGCTCCTGGTAGTAAAGAACATCTGCAAGGGAAAAAAAATCTAGATGATAGTCTCTCTGTCATAATACAAAACTGAACTCTTTTCACCAAGTTGCTCTGAGTTAGGAAAAAGGATGTTTCTGAGACAAAATACATGAAGGTGGAAAAGCTTCAAGCAGAATGGGACAGCCCAGAGACTTCCTGATATTAGCAGAAGGTTAAGACAATCATTTCTCAGCACAACTGTCTTGCTTAATGCTGTATTGACATGTATCTTGCAGGAACAAAAGATGCAACTCTCACTTCTGTTTAATTAGTGTATCTGAAGGCCTGTATACAGCATGCATGCTGCTTTACTCCTTTTGGAGGTTTGATTCTCACCCCACACCCTCATTATGACAAGCAGGAGGGAAATGCACATGTTTGAAAGTGTCTTCACAGCTGAAACTAGGGAAACAGGCCGAGAGTAGCTCTGGTTTATTTCACAACCAATTAAGTATGACATCTGTTGAAACTCAGGAAATAAGTCTCCCTTCCCCCTGTTCATATACTTACTTAAGCTGCCAGTCTTTTGTTTGGATATAGCGAATTTTACTCATAAGACTTTTTTTTTCTTTGGAGTAAACAAAAGAGGGAAACCAAGCTATTATTATTTTAAAAACTATTTTTTTTAAAACTAGTTTTCACTGAGTGCATGTGAAAAAAGCTGTGCTTGGCACTCGCAAATCAAACAAATGATTGTGTCAAAAATTCTTTGCCTAAGCACGCACCTTACATGCTGAAAAAGAAGCATGTTTATAGCAGGCAACATAGGCACAATAACATTTTCATTTTTAAAAAGCTGGCTCTTCTTGTTGGCTCCCTAATGCTAGCAAAAGTTGCTAGAAGGAATTTTGATTTTAATTTCTTTAATTTTATCGTTTAAAACATGGCACAGAACAGAAAACGCCAAATAGAACAGGGCATGGGGCATTATGTATGGTTAAAACAAACTAAAAAATTAATTAAATGCATAACTACTGTCACTGGTGACATCAGGTTTCTTCAAGTATACAATAGTTAACGTAATAAACACACCTAACTAGCAAACTTTGACTTAAGAAAACCACTGCATTCAGTATCAGATAATAACAGTTCAACCTGAGAGACACTGCCCATTTATCAGACATCAATCCATGTGATACGCTTACTTATCAGGAAAACTTTTATTCCTTCATAGAATATTGCCCAATCCAAATATTAAAAAGATGGTACTTCAGTCTGTACCAACTGTTAAGAGTTCAGTTTCCTGCTGTTGTGCTTAAAACTTGATTATCTTCTTTTTCTTTATGTAGATAGATAAATATTTGGTACATCATGCTGACTCTTTTCTTCCTCTGCCTCTTGACTCTGTATTCTCCTGCCGCTGTGAAGCCACACTGCTCATATCAAAGCTGTGGCTAACTCTCCTCTTCTTCAGTTTACACCATCCACTAGTGCTCTCTTTTATTTGTTCCTCAGCTTTGTTTTGTTTGCCAGTTCTTTCCTACAAGGACTGGCACAGCCTTCATTCCTGGAGGATGTTTCCCTACTTTATTTCTTTTGCTTTTTTATCCCTATTTGAAAATACAGCTTGGAAGTCACATAGGGTACATGTTATCTAAGCTGTAAAATGCTTCTCAGTGATTGCCATAGGTTTCTGGGTTAGGAATCCTCTGGTGAAATGTTTGTGTGCACAGTGGAAGTGTCTAGACCTGAGCCAGTCATCCAGATTCCCTTTAGAGTCAGTGGAAAGAGAGAGACATTTCTTGGATGCAATTCATCACACCTTGAAGTAGATGTATGAAATAAGTAAGATGTATCACACATCTAAACAGAGGCAGAAATGCTTGTGGGTTGCCTACAGGCTTCCCAGAGACTATGGAAATCCAGTGGTTGCTGCCTCTGAAATATGTATCTGCATCTCAGGCACGTAAAGTTATGAAGGTGGAATCCTGTCTTTCCCATCCAGTGTACAGACTGGACTTGATTTCCTCCTATATTTTGTCTCTACAGAAACTCACTATTTCTCATAATTTCATACAAGATAATGATACAAATAATATGTCATAGCTTAGACCAAAAGTTTCGTCTTGCATATGCATGGCATTGATGAAATTCATTGCGTACTCAGGTATTAAAGGAGAGCAGAATAGCAAAACTGAATATGGCTGTGCAGCTTGGAGGACCAAATTTTGCCCCTTCAATATGATAGTTACAAAAGGGAAGGGGGCAATTCCCTGCTTTGTTCTTATATTCCTTTTCAGAAAAGTGTTTCTTTTCTCAAAAGTAGTTCTTAAAAGATAAAATTTGAGTTGTAAAGATTTAACAATATCCATTCAATTCAAAATATAGTAAAGATGTCTACATTAAACCAGGTGAGTTTTTTTAAACTGATGGTAGAGGCATGTCCAGGCTCAGCTCCACATTTTCTTTCTCCCATTGGTCACTACTCAGACTCTGTAGGCACTCTTAAGCATGCATCTGTAATTTCTTTCTCTCTCCTAAGGCTTTCAAGACTGTTTCACAATGTTTAAGGTAACAGAAGAATAGATTAAATTATGGTTTTGCACTATTTCTTTGGGTGGTTTTAGTGATTTAATGGTATCATAAAAACTACAAGCAAGCTTTCAGTTCAGAATTTCAGTTACTATGTGTATTTTGCATAGATTTCAAGTATTTTTCTGTGTTTGAGGAGATTTGATGACACAAATTTTGATTTTCAGAGGATTATTTACCATATTCATTGCTTTAGGTCACAGAAATGAGACTTTTTAAAAAATAAACTTCCATCTTTTAAAGCTCTAGGGACAAGTTCTAAATGTTTCTTCAGATCAAGGCAAAGTTCTTAAATTTTATTTCTTAGTGGGCAATTCCTAATTCCATTGGGGTTCAGAGCTAGATAGATCTCCACTAAGGTGTGCTAACCCTTATATACTTGATGGTCCCTGTGGAACAGCACGTGACTGTACACTACCCTAATCTATACCATGGGAGGTACAGGTTGGCCTTGTAACCTGTAAAGGTCTCTGTCAGTCCTTTGCCTTTTCTCACCCTTTCCCTGAGGGGAGGAAAGCTGGAGTAGTATACTCTGCTGTAAGATTATTCTCTGTTTGATCTAATTCAGTAATGAGTTTTACAAAGGGTTAGTAACTATGTGTCTCCAGTAGTACTTCCACAGATGAGGCTCAAAGTCAATGAAAATCATGACCAAATTTGTGCTCATGCCAAGTTCATTGTGGTATTAATTGATGCCAATTCAATAAAGATAGCCCTTTAGGCTGATTTAACATCTATCCTGGATATTTTGACCTGCTCACTTGTAATATTCTCAGAATTTTCTTCTCCACAATCAACATTTTAGTCACTAAAAAGTGTCTTCTTAAATATCCCTGACTAATTTTGACTAACGTGAGAAAATAAATAGTTTTAACCATGGGTGCTTTGGGCTCAATGTTATTTATAGCAACACCATTAATAATACCACGTATTTTTATTGTTATTAATGTGAATAATGTGCTACTATTTTGTGATCACAGGGAATAATAGTGCAAAATTGCAGAAGTGCAAGTTGCTTTCAATCAATGAGTGCCAGCCTTCAAAAAGCAAGTTCAGCATTGTGGATACCCTTCAGGTCACACAGCTTGCTTCCCAATTTATTTGTTGTGTTTACAGATTTATTTGTAGTTGCATGATGATCCTATCTTTTAATTTTAGAAGTTGCGTGGCTATTTTGAGGATATTTTAAAAGTAAAGAAGTCAAGTTTTAAGTGGGCACAGTACAGAAGATATAATGGTTTTGGCCCTAAAATTTTCAGAGACAGTATTTTGTATGTCTGCTCCCTCCCGAGCCTTGAGGAATCTCCACAGTAGGACAATCATCAACCCAATAGACTATTGAGACAAGCTGTCTTCAAGAATCCCAGCTGCTTCAGCATGAAGTCTACAGAGAGCTAGCAAGTCTTGTTACTCACAGAATTCAAGCAGACAGCATCCCAGGAAAGGGTGAAACTCAGTCCAAGGGTTAAGTTTTCCTGTGGACAAGACATGTTCCCAGTTTTCCTGTCTGTGGATGAAGAAAACATCTTGAGAACTCAAGAAAAGACGAGCCAGTAAAATACGAAGACCTTTGAGTAGAAGGACAATCCCCATGTAATCCCTGAGAATTTTCTTTTTTTTTTGACATTAGGAGTGAGATACGTCGTGTGGGAAGAAAGAATCATCTTTTGAGCAGAGAGAGAACCTGAGACATTATATTATATGAGTCTTCCATGGCCTTGCCTGCCTGACATGAGTGATCAGAGGATTCTGTGAATCATTAAGCCCAGTTAATGTGCCTTCAGGAAATTAACTTTCACACAAAATTCCAAAACTGAGCAGGGGAATTTGTTCTAATAAAGCAATAAATAAATACCTGCCTTTTAAAAGGCAATAACCACACAGCTCACATTTTCTCATTGCTCAGTGTTTGAGGTTGTCAGTACAGCTTGCACAACTTAAGGTGCCTGAGAGAAAGAGGTGGTTCATTGCAGTAATGTTCAAAGGCAATGTTAATTTCCCAGATGACTATTCAAGTGATCCCATGAAATTCCGTTGTGCTTTTGACTTGGTATTTTCAAAAGCAAATTTATCATCGTTTGAGTGGCCAGTCCTGCAAGGTTAACCTGGAAAGCTTATGTTTTGTTCTCCATCATCATATTCAGAAGACTATATTCATGCCTTAGGCTTGTCACACGTCATCTCATGTAATTAATGTAATTACATGCAAGTAAGACAGTAAGTAATGCAAGTAATGAGCAAGTAACTCAGCCTCAACTAATACCTTCATAAACAGGTCTGTTGCAGATTCAACTGCAAGCAGTTCAGCTTATTCTTACATAACATGTACTCTGTGGTATCCCTTTGGTGTATGGTGAACATTTACTTTCTCTGTTGACACCTACAGATCTTAGCCTGAGGAAATATGCTCTGATCAGGGTAGTCTTTATATAGACAAATTTAGCACAGAATCATGTTTTAAAGACAATGCCACTTTAGAGTCCTGCTGTCAGTTATATTTTCTGATTGTTGACCCAAACAGGACTTGTGGTTTGGAAACTCTGTCACAATGCCCATCTTTAGCCATAATGTTCATAGCCTCCCATGAGAAAGCTGGAATAACTGCTAGTGAGTAATGGTAGGTGTTTGCTGCTACTGTGGAGGAGGAGCCTGTGCCCTTACTTTCTTAACAAGAAAAGGAATGTAGATGTGAGTCCTTTCCCCATTGTTAAAGTTAGCCTTTCTAAATAACCCCCAAGTTTCATACAGTCCTTAAGAGGATGTTTAAAAGTGATGTATGAGTGTCACTCTTGATCTTACACAGCTATAAAGAACACATCCTGTTCACCCCATTTAGAAAATAATGTATTCTATTTATTTGCTATTGAATTACCTTCTAGAATTATGTTAAAAGATTAGCAGGTTACTGAAAGCCTTAAATCATTGTCTCATTAGAGTTTGACATAAAAATATTAAAAATTCTTCCATTAAATGTGTTAATTTTTGCACTATTATATGTTCTGCTGCTTAAAACAGTATTTTATGAAGTTTTCTAGTTCATAGACCAGTAAGCTACGAATAAGTAAACATTCTCACCCAACAATCAGCTAAGACAAGCTGGATAGGTATATGGATCTCATTGTAACTATATAAGATATTATGCAATATATATAAAAAAGATTTTTTAGATTAGTTTTCATGTCCTTAGATTACTAGTCTTGTTGATTAATTCAGTAACCTCGAGAACACAATGTTGGCCTGAAAAATACAGTTGTTTCTGTGACAAGAGACATGGGAATGGAAGGAGTTTTACATTGGTGAGGGTTTTTTTTATAAAAATGCTTTGCAAATTCTTTGCACAACAAACCTCACCAATATGTAAACAGGGCTCTAGCTACTGTGTTTGTCCACAGCTAGGGCTACAGATGAACACAGTGTAGTTGTGTGATGACAGGAACAGCTGACTCATTAGTAGAGAGCAGTGAAAGGTAATTAACCCTGGGAAAAGTACAGCTGCCATGCGAGCTGTTCCTTTCTGTAGGATCTGATTAGAAATTAGTGTTAAACCACTGATTCTTTAAAAAAATGTCATTGATAATTCACTTTCTCTCTCAGGTGTGGCCACTAAAAGGGGCCTAGTATGGAACTAGTGCACAAAAGGTCTTCTATCTAAAAAGGCCTTTTCTGAGAGAAGTACACACCTGTTTGGCTACTTCTGGACTTTACTTAACCATGAATATAGTCTCAGCTTTGATTGTTTTGAGGACACCCTCCAAGTCTGTGGGCAGTGCAGAGAATGCATTGTCAAAATGATTTAAGGTAGAACATTGTTTGCCGTAACAGCTCCTTCAGTGAGGCTGATTATTTACAAGTCACAGCTACTACTTCTTGTATCAGGACATACTTCTGATGCAAAATGATGCAGACCTCTTAAAAAGAAAACAAAAATCTGTCTTCTGGGTAGGTGAGCACAAACTATGAAAAAAGGCTTACGCCCTGAGCATGAAAGCCACCCTCCAGCCCACCCCTTTTCCTGCACATCTTGGCATTTGAAGTGCTAGCAGAAGAGGCAGAACCCATGATTTAATGTGACATCCAAACAACAAGCCAGCCTATTACATATATATTCAGACACCTGATACAGGCATACTTATCAAGAATGACATAACTGTCAACTAAAATAGGAAAATTTCATTAATTTGCTATTGGGATTTCTAAACTGCTGTTTATTATTTACAGCTGTCATATCCAAAATAGTTTTTAATCATTGTACCTAGTAAAATCTTCTGGCCAGCACTGTATCTTTGTATACCTGTCTGATTAATACCAAGTGTATGGGAGTGCTTTCACATGCAAATAGCATGTATTATTGAGGCCCACCAGAGTGTTGTGGTTGTTTTCAATGGAGCCAGGCTTACACTAGGGAGTCTGAAGGGTAACTGTGCTTAAAGTGATAAAGTTTGTAAGACATGTCTACTTAGGCTGGTATTTTTCATCTTGCTCAAGTCAAATTTGCTGCAATAGGATGAATAGGATTATTTTAAAAATATAAAGTAATATTACAAAGATATCTTTCTGTAAAGTTATTTTTAACTCAGTATTGTTTAGTGGTACAGTGGGCCATTTTCTTAGTGCACATCTAATGTGCTTACATTGAAAGAAACTCGTTCAGTTGGGTTTTTAAAAATTTTTTTCAGTGAAATACAGTGCTTGCTGTACACACATCCATTTTTTTAGAAATAAAAATATATTGTATAGAGATATACACCTTCTTGACATTTCAACATTGATAGAGCAAAAATAGTCAAACAAAATGATTGAAGAAATTTTCTAGGAGGAAGTTTCTCTTTATAGGAAAACAAGAGAAACAGATTTTTGAGGTAAAGTCCTGACATGCCAAGAGTACAGTTAGCTCCAGATTACCTAATATGTTAAGAGAAGACAGAAATATATTTAAAATTATTTTGACATTCATCATGCATTACTTAGGACCCATTCTTCTCAGAATTTTATTTGTAATTTTTTTCTTTTCTTTTTTAAGTAAAAATGCTTGAAGAGAAAGAGGAAACTATTTTTTTCTTGGAAATCCCAAGTAATAGCATACTCTTGAAGTATCAGGTTGAGTTTCAGAGGAAGTGAAACCATGAGCAGGCTATTAAATTGATGAACGCATGAGCATGAAAGTAATATTCACTACCTTAAAGCATGGTTAGAAATGCACAAAAGCACTTCACAGCACTCTACATCGTTACCCTCATTTAGCTGAAAGGTTAAGAGACTTCCTGGGGGCCACAGAACAGATCAGTGGCAGAGACAGTAACAGAGTTCCAGAATCCAGTTTTTCCAAATTATTTGCTCAGTCATGGTGCCTTGAGTTTGTGTCTATGACAGAAGACTGCTGTCATTTTATCAGCCCATTCTAGAATCATAAAAGTCTCCAAAAAAGAGAATTAAAACTGCTACCTCTGGTACCATTGACCTCTTAATATAACTTTGGACAGACTGATCACCCTTTCCCTTGCTCCATGTACCTGATGCAAACTTTTGCTGAGCAAAATCTTTTCAGGTAGGAAGTCTGTCCCAGTGCTCATTTTACATGCACATATTGCTATCTGACAAATATTAACATTTTTTTTTCCTCCTCATATTATTTATGAGTCTGATTTTCAAGGTGGTATTTTTGTTCTCAGTTCTTTTTTTTTTCCTGTTCTCTTCAGACTGTGCCCAAGATCTTCAGGGCAGTTCATCAGTGCAAGCAAGCCCCATTGTCTTTAGCAGTTAGGGTCATTACAAGTCTTTTAGATGGTGGCAGACTGTACTTCACTTAACACTCTTGAAGTTAATGAACATATGTGATTTGCATGTTGAGGGAAGGCACACTTCTTCCTTTGTGTGACTTTCCCTTTCTTAGGACATGTCTGTCATGCTTAATGAAGAGAGCTTGTTGTTCAGAAAGGGGAGGATGAATGCCTAGGACAGCAGAATGGTGGTTATATTTCTTTTTTATAAAAATAGTTTGTATTTTTAGGTTCATTGTTCCTTTTGACTCTATGTCAGAGACCATTCAATGAGCTAATTAGCCATGGGTTTTGGCCAGCATAAGAATTGTGATGTCCTAATTCTGGCTATTAAATCAGTTCCCAAAATTTTGGTTGGAACGGTCAGAAATTATAGGGAAGGAATATAGTAACCTAGATTAAGCCTGTAAGTGTTTGAGAAGTGACCACTTACTGAATTTAATCAGCTCCTGCACTTCTGTAGAAGTTCAATGAAACCATAATAGCACCCCCATAAAATTGCCCTTCAAACTCATTGATTCCTATCTATCTTGCTGGAAACTACTTAAGGTATAGGGACTGAAACAGTGATGGCTAAACACCACGCATGTAACAATGCCAGATCCAGACCAGAATCTTCCTAATGTTGAAGGAAGCTATAACAGAGTAATTAAAACCACACGGTTTCACTGCTCTTAGTTATACTGATCTGTGTGATCAGGCATCTCCCGCTGGCCTCAAGCCTTCGACAGCTTAAGCACCCCTTCGATGAGCATGGCACAGTCATCTTTTGCTGAAGTCAGTACCCGTCCCCCCACACAGCACCTCACAACAGAGATGAGTCCATGCAGGAAAAGTCATACAGGCTGAAAAAGAGTAAACATGTTTTAAAAGAAAACAAACCCTGTGTTCCAGAGTCAATGACACATGCTCTTTGAACTTTCTTTTAAAATTGCTCTGAAATCATAAGGTTGTTATGGTGTGGTTTTACTCAAAATAATGCATATCATTGTAACACAAGCCTTGAAGTTAAGTGGCTACTTTAATGAAACATAGTTACCATAGTTACAGCAGGAGAACAGAGAATAACTTTTAGTTCTTTTGAAGCTATGAATTAGTTTTAAAAGAGGAAAAGGCATAAACAAGCATGCAGAAGTTTATTATTCAGTGTTTCATGCCTGATCAACTCTAAAAAAGAAAAACTCTCCCCAGACTAGGGCATTAACATTTTCCAGCTGAAATCTATAATTGCCCATCAAAAAACACAAAATCACATTTCAACTCTTCAGTGTGCCTGTTTCCGTGGGTTTTTTCCCTCAGTCAGAGAAGAAACAGATTTTTCCTAAGTTCTGCTTTCAGCATTTTGTTAATAATTGACATTTTACCGCATCATGGTTACTAAAAAAAAAAAAAAAAAATGTCCTAAAGGCAATATTACATTGATTGCTAAACACAACTCATGAAATCTATGGTCTAGCTCCATTATTCATTATAAACACTATCTTAAGGCTGATGAGAGGGAAATGAGAATTTATCACAGTGAAGATGTCTTCTAGGACCAGCTTCATTGTTTTTCAGTTTAGCATTGAGATGTTCTCTATCCCTGAAGTGTTAATGGAGGTCACGGCTGTTGCTCTCCTTTACTATGTCAAAGCAAAGGAGTTCCTACGTAGTTGACTATTGAGAAACAAAATGATGTTCTTTCCAGTATATCACCTTCAGCTTATGAGCCTCTAGAGCAGCAGTGATTAACAGGACTTTTACAAAGTTTCTGTGTAGTTACAAGGACAGCTTCAATCTTCTGTCATTTTTTTGCATTAGCTATGATTATGCTTTTACCACCAAAATGCATTTATTTTAAAGGTAACAATACAGACTCAGAGAATAGCTTATGTTTCATCTATATTTATCAGCACTCACTGTACATTTGTGTCTTCATTACCAGGAAATATTAAGGGACATTGTGCCATCTATTCCTGTTTACAGTTTATTATGCAGAGATAGGAAACACTTAGCATGTAAAATGAATGTAGAAATTATTCCTGGATAGAAACACGGACATTTCCCACTCGTTGGCTCTTTCTCCTCCATCACCGGATCAGAGTGTAATTGTCAGTAATCAGGCCTGCTTGCTGCTGATAAAACCACTCTGAATGCTAGCAGCCTTCTTTGTGTGATGACTCAATTATTCCAGAAGTGCCTCATCAAATCTGCCCCATCAGCTGGGCTAATAAATAAGGAGAAGAAACTGGCCCCCCAAAGCAAATTATAAATCCATTTGCATTAACCATTTCGCTGGTCCATGATCTAGGCAGAAATAAGCATGGCAGATTGTGTTAAGCTTATTTGAATATGTTTATAATGTTTACAGCATGCAACCTTTTTCTTTTTTTTTTTTTTTTTTCACAAGGTGTTGGAATTATTGGTCATGAATAGCATCTAAATGCAGTTATGTTAATTACAGCAAAGCCTCAGGCATCTTTGAGGGATAGTTAGTTGCTTAAATCAGGTGAAAGTTAAACCCTTCTGCTAGGCGAAATGTGATCTTGCACATGGCATTCGAATTACTGCTGTGTTTAAAAGAGATGATGAGTGCAAGGGATCTGTATTTACAGGTACTGGAAGGACAACTGCCTGTGTTACAAGGCTGTCTTGTACTGGTAATGTGACCTCCTGATCATCTCAGGGTAGAACTAAGTAGAATAAAGTTTAGCCTTATAGCTGGAAAATAAAATGCAGTAGTCTAAGCAGCAATAATTCTGTTTGCCGTGTACTCAACACTTAATAAGTCAAGTGTGAAGGAAAAGGGGTACTCTGCCCCAAGGAAATTCCTTTCTGAACCCACATTATATAAAAATGATGTTTCCAATTAGACTCCTTCAGATTTCCAAGGCTGCCAAATGAAATTAATTCGTTTACTCATGTCTTGAAAATTGAACATGAGCTTAAGAGTCTCACTGAGGTGACCCAAAATCTGTGAAGAACTTAATGTGCAAAGTTTCATACTTCATCCTGCAAAGACCTGACTGCAGTCAAGAGCTCAATATGTCTTAACTCACTTGTAATGTCGTATTTTGCTTTCACATATTTTTCTTCTCAAATGCAAAATATGTTGCAGTATTTTATCTTGAGAACAGTAAATCACTGTCACAGTAGAAACACGAAAAATGTTCAAGAATCACAATGGTGGACACATCAGATTGTGTTTCCTTAGCTGTTACTTCCATTCTGAATTAACGAATCACAAACTGTTGTGATAATTCATTTTCATATTTGCAATATATCAACTAGTGATGTGGTAAATGAGAGAAAATCAAATTCATCTGTTGGAAATGATATCCATTATGCTCAAAAAAGAGTTCTTCGGGGTCTTTTACGATATAGTACAACCTTGTGTAGCGTATTTCTGACAGAGAAAACAACCTCAGACTTCTGGTAATGTAATTTTTAACTGCAGAATACGACTTTTCTCATTATTAAATCTCAAGCAACTCTCTAGTAATCTGACCTGAGCGAGTGGACTTTTACCCATAGACAATGGGTCAACAGGAATGATTTCTTGAAGGGATTTGTCACACGCATATGACGTTGCGGATCAGGGCCCAAACGGTGATTCACATCAGTATCCTGGTATGACTCAGGGATCTCAGTAGGATGGCGCTTCAGAGTCAGTACAAAATCATGTTGCACTGGAAATGGCTATAAACCAAAGAATGAATTGCAAAGGTTCCAGGTGACTTCACTGAACCATTACACTGACAAATCAAGCAACTCATCCCATCTTTGTGGGTTTATAAAGTTTGTTATTCTAGTTGATTTGAGGTGTTGGATGAAAAGAGTGGAGGTTTTCTTTGTAGGCAGGCAAACTTCACCTTCAGGATTAAAAAATTCTGTTCATACATATAGGGAGTTGAAGCGTAGGCACAATTTGCTGTCTGTAAATCCTTTTGCAGACGAATGAGCTAATGCACACTATGAATATGTTGGGCCAAATGAAGATACATGTGGAATGAAGGGGAATGATGTTACCAAAAAGCCTTGGTTGACAAAGAAGTGAGTCCTATCTGATTTCCATCAACATCAATCTTAGCATCAAAGCTGTCTGTAACCAGGATAGATGTTCTTTATGGGCTCTTGAGACTGAGAACTTAATTTTGCCAGTTGGCATTGCAGGCTTTTACCCGCACCTCCTGCAATGCCTCAAAATTTGGCCCATGATTAATTTTATTATTCATAAAATATACTAAAGTTTTTCCCAATATCTTATTGTAGAAGACCTTGATGTTATTGTAAAATCAGCACTAACTCTTGTTTGCTACCTGAAGTATCAAATCCCAGCACTTATATCGCTTCTTGGAGTGTAGACAGAGGTGACACATAGTTTATATTCCATTAGGGGTATGTCACATCCCATGACACAGCATAATCCTACACACCCTGTTTATAACCTGACAGATGCATGACATTGTATTAGACTTTTTATGAAACACCATATCTTCAAACGTGGGTACTCACCCACGAATCAGCTGCATGGCAGCCAGCACCCTGTTATGTGAAAGAAATAGAAAATGGCACAGTTAAACTTATTAACTGATAACTTCTGTTCTGATTAAGCAGAGAAGATGGGTTTAGGGGTTGTGCTTTATATAAAGTCTTGCTTTTGTCCTGCTGCAGCACCCTCTGCTTTACAAAGATAGTTGATGATGTTGCATGCAAGGCAGATGGGAGTAAAATAGCAAATGGCACTGTTGCATCTATTATTCTAGTACAATTTCAAACCCACCCAATCTCAGCACCAGCTCAGCCCAGATTCCTTGTCTTACAAGGAGGATTTTCAGTGCATTACCTTATTGTGTAAAGTCAAATGTGAAAAGTTTTGTATATTTTCCTGTCCTTTGTGCACTTTTCCAAGTGGATCTCAGCTGTACTGTCTTAACTCCCGGTCCCTTAGGATGAGAGAGACAGCAGATGGGGTTAGGGCAGAGGGCTGATGCTTCTGACAGCAAACGGCCTGGTTGTTGAGTGGAAGCTGTGAGCGTCAGGAAGCTCCTTTTCCCCAGAGAACCAACTAACCACTGAAGAAAGTTGAAAATGAGCCCTTTGAGAAACGCTATTAAAAGTAGTAAAAAATTGCAATTGTGCAGATGATGTGCTGCTGTGTGGTTATTCGGATGCTAATGAGTTTGACATTAGGGAACTCAAAGGGTTTACAGCTACTCCCTTATGTGATTTTGTTCTTTATTGGCAATCTTTGAGAAAATAAATGAAAAATATATTGCTAATAAATACATAACATGATAGGATTTTAGACAAAAAGCTTCGAAGTTTTAGGCTTTAAAAAGGCTCACCATTGTAGCTGTTCTCAGAGATCTTCTGTTTTATGTTAGTGTGTCTTGAACAAAGAGGAAGAGGCAGGTAGAAAGCTTTAAGACTCCTGTTGTTTTGTTGTGGTGTTTTTTGTTGGTTATTTTTCAGGGATGTTGAAATGGAATAATGGAGAAAGAGGCCTTTGAGGATAAACAACATCTTTTTCCAGCAACATATTGGCTAGAAAACTGCTTTAAAAAAATCTTTTCTTTATTGGGCTGTTCTGTTCTGGGTTTTGTCCCATCTTTATCATGCTGCATCTGTTGTCTGTTTTCTATTTAATAAAAACTTATTTATTTTAGTTAAAAGTTATTGATGGGATGCAACTAATATTCTATCTATTGAGACTCAAGCAGAAATTAGTCACTTCGTAAACTTTAGCTTACCTAAGATTGGGGTTAGAATGAGCCTTTCCAACTTCAGAAATGTAATATTACAAATTTTACTGGCAAAGCTTCATTAGATATCTTTAAATGAATAGTTAAAGTTTCACCTTCAAGTTCTAAAAGTTTATCTGCAAACTTAGTTATAAGTGGCTTATGTTGAATGAATAGGCATATTTTACTTACTATACTGCATATTATTTGAAAAGGACCTTGGAAGTTGCAAGCGATAGTAAAATTTTTGTATTTTACTCACTAGTGGCAGGTGTGACGGTAAAATAAAGCTTGCCCAAAATAACTGCTCACAGCCAGATTTTCCCAGGTTGCAAGTGCTTACAACTTCAAGTGTTGGAATAGTTTGGGAATTAATCATTTCTGAATACAGGGCCCATAGTATTGTAGAGTCATGTCTGAACTTCTGCAGCTCTTTTTCCTTCACTGTTACTGTTGATTTATCCAGTTTCCTCACAGAAAGGAATAAAAATTGAACAGAGAGAAATGTCTAGTATTCCCTTCAGTTTGCTTATAGTGAGTTTAAAATCTGATATTCAAAATAAGAAAATAGATAAAACGGAGGGGGTTTCCGCTATTATTAAAATATTTTAGAATGTTTCTCATTTATTTCATACGATGTACTGAACTGTCCTACTCAGTACAAAGGGGTTCTGATACAGTAAAAACATTTTACTAAAGATTTCTACCTACAGAAACTGCGGATTTTTGTGTATGCAAGAAGAAAAACTTTTCTCAGAGCAGGTCTATTTTGTAAGGTATCAGAAAGTGTATTACAAATATCAAGGAAATACTGTAACAAAAGAAAAATTGTCATTATTTCTATCTTTTAGAAGCACACTTGATGCCTCTATACCACATCTTTGAAAAAATGCTTGCAAGAAAGAAACGCACCTGGATTATTTGCAAATTTGATTTAAAGCATCCTCTTTCATCTATATTTTATTTAGTGTACCAGGTTTTGGGTTTTCTTTGTTTGTTTGAGGTGGTGGGTGTTGGGGATTGTTTTGGTAGGGTTTTTTTCAGAGAATGAATTTCAGGATTATCTGTTAAATCAGGCAAGGCATTTTGGGCTGAGTGACAAATTTGGTCCTTTGGAATCTGCACATATTTACACCTGGAAACTCAAAAAAGGTGGGATAATTTATTTACAAAAATGAATCTGAATTGATATATTTCTCTATATTAGTGCTAGAATGCTCTGTGGTTTCATATGTCATGTCTCATGCATTAGGACTATCTTTATCTCGCATAACATCTACTTTTTTAAAATTGGCAGTCTTCACCAGTCAGGTATAACCATACTGAACATCAGAAAGAGATATAAAACTTTGTAAATACATCAAGGTTCTAGATTTAAAGTTTTAGAACTACATTACATACAGACATAAACACAACTGTATTTGAATCTAGATGACTCCAGGGGTGAGAATGTGTTTCATAATGCACTGCCTAAATTTAATCTGTGAGTGGTATCTTATCTGTGAATCACTTTTTGGTTTATGAGGTGTATTGAGATTTTTAACTCTATATCAGGTGAGATAAAAACTTTGGTGTATTTCTAAAAGATATCAGACTGTAAAGGCAATTTTTTCTTTTTCAATATTGACACTTTCTGTCTTCCTCCTAACATATATTATGTTTAATAGATAATAGCCCAGGAAATAATGTCAAGCCATTGAATTATGTAAAAAATAAAAGTCCAGGACAGAATGCCTCCAGAAAGTAGGATCACACATCAGCTTGTGTTGAGCTACATTTCAGCATGGTAGACTATATAATTTTTCTCTACATTTAAAAAGCTAGCAGTTGCCCCTTAATTTCATAAAGCTGTGACTCTGCCCTCTAAAGCCTTGGTAAAGCAGACTAATAGAAATACTTGGCACACGTTGGTTACCTAAGGGAATAATAGAACTATTTGCTGTAGTCGTTTGGCAAAAGGACATAAACATATGGCTTTGGTTTATATTCAGCACTGCCAGTTGTGCAAAGTTGCATGGATGAAGTATACAACAGCAGTGACAACTCAGAAATCAGAAGTGAGAATCAAAATAAATCATCCTCGTTACAAAGCTATTCAAGCTTGCCTCTGATTTAAGGTTTATTTTGTCTCTGCATATTTTCAAGCAGTGTCTTAAATATAAAAAATATCGACTCTCAAAAATATGTATACCATTGAACCATACTATGAAATGCCAAATTGTTGATGATTTATATGTGTTGTAAACATACTTTGAAGTTTGAATTCAGAAGATATACTTGTTTTAAATTCTGAGAAACTAATACATCTGAACTGATCATTTCCACATTGTTCAACTGTCTCCTAGAGATGTCAATAATAATATTGCGTAACCAAAGAAAAAATTAAAAAATTAAGGAGATGACTCCTTGGTTAAGAATCACAAAACAAAACATATTTTCACTAATAGTCTTTAAGAACATATACAAGAAAATTTATCATGGTACAAGTAACATTCCTGAAAATTTTGTCCTCATATTTTTGACTTTTTTCTGCCAGTAGTCAGAATATAAAAACTTTATCTAGAAGGTGCTACGTGTGTACTTTGCATTTTCTTTTCACCATGTAATTCTCACCATCCGTCTCCCATTAATACTTCATATTAAAAAAGGCTGTTGTCAGGTTTCAGAAAGATGCAGTCAGCACAAATATATAGAAAGATAACCAAACAGTGCTCCGTAATTCTGGACAGGCTATGGATAATCCCCTTGTTCTCAGATTTATTTTTAAAAATATTTTTCTGTATTACAATATTCCCTTTTTATGTGTTATATTCTTAAATAAGTTACCAAAAACCCCTCTTAAAATATGAGTACCAAAAGCACTGAAAAGCTTGGTCTGAGGGTACTACTTAGTGTAGGAAGTGGCACACTCACACTCACACTCACACAGGCTTCATGTCACCCTGAGGCAGTGCGACACAGACGTATCTGAGGTGCTTAGTAACACTACAAGTATTTATAGTCTGATTTCACCTGAAGTTTGTAGCTTTCAGTTTTGAGGATGTGTGCCTTAAAAATCACTAAGGGTTTTTTTTCTTGGCTAATTTTATAAGCCACAGATGTGTGTGTTGCCTCTATACAAGCCAAAGTAGTTTACAAATTTAAAATCATGCATCAAAGCCATTATTTTTCATCCCTTTCAAATTCAGCTAAGGTTTGTCATAAAGAAGTTGTTTGCCATGTTTCATTTTGAAAATCAGATGTAACTTTTAGTTGGAAAATTACATGGAAATGTCAACTTTTATACCCGTTACCTCTAGATAAACTGGTGATTTCTTTTCCTCTAGCTAGTTACATGAAAAAAACCAGACTGCTGCTCCAGGAGTGGGGAACCAACTCCAGGAAAGTCATCCTTGCACCAAGTCTACAGTAGAGATTAGGAAGTGCACAGATCTTACTTTAGCTCTTTTCAGGAGGTGCATTTCCTCAGCAGCAATGGCTTCCTCAAGTCATATCAAAGTTACGTGCTTTAAAAATATCTTACCAAGATAGAAACATCAATTTAGTTTCTGAAATTCAGAATTAAAAATGTGCAAGCACACTGTAATATTTTTTTGGTTTCATTATTACTATTATTACTGTTATTATCATTTACTGCACATGCCCTATTTTCAGCCATTAGTCATATTCTTGGATCCCATTATAATATCAGTACATGCACATGTGCACAGATAGACTCCAGGCATACAAAAAACCAAACACAGAGCCAAATCCTGATTCTCTTACTCAGGGAAGTATTTCCAGGTGCTGCTCTTGAGTTCGCTGACCTCACTGGGGTATTGCAAACAGAAGAACTAACTTTGGTTTCTCCAGCCTGGAATACTGAATTTTGATCAGAAAGTTTGATTACTTTTATTCCAACAGTAAATTTATCTGGAGAAACATGAAGAACCACATAGCAAGTTATTCCAGCTTCAGCTAAGCAGAATTTGTACTGGAATTGACACCAGTCAGTTTTCTGCGGTCTACTAACTGAATTACCCTTAAGTCACAACCAATATAGAAGGAAACATGGAGGTAAGGTAATACTGAAATTCCTGAAATCAGACAGAAAACATTCATAAAATTAGTGAGGTTTGTTGGAACATGCTGTCAGAAAATAATTCAACACTGAAATCCTGAGTAAAATTTCAAATCACAGAAATATGTCATAACTGAAGAAATCCTAAGTCAAGTATTTATTTCTTAGCCTGATTGCCTAATGATTTGGGACTGCATAGCTGCCACCTTTCTGTCATTGTGTTACAGACTGTGTATCTCCCACTCATTCCTTTTGAATAATTTAGCTAGTTTCAACTAATTTGGAAAAGAAAATGTTTAGATGGGTTAAAAAACCATAAAGTCAGAGACTCTAGTTATAAAACACAAAAATAAAGTAGAATTAATTCCACTGTTTACTTGTCATTAGTTCTGTGAAGCTTGCCTTTAAAAAAATATGGGACTGAACTGCCAATAAAATTTTCCTGGGAAATACTTAACTATTATCTTGATCATTCTGATGGATAAAAAAATCAGTAGTGAGACATCATGAGAGGATTTTTTGCAGTCATGACCATTCTATTTATCTCTTATGGCTTATTGCCTCAAGACGATGCATGTACTGGAGTGGAGGTCTGACCATCCCCAGCTTGAAGCACCTTCCGGAATCCATCCAATTTTTACAGTACACAGCAGTAATGAGAGATGTCTCTCAAAGTAACACCTTGATAACAATTACCTCTAAAAACTTTGGATAGAATCTCACCAATTCCATGGATGATTTAAAAGTTAGAATACTTCTTGCTGACCATCTGTGGCTGTCATTTCATGTAAAACATTCACCATGTAGATAAAAATCAGAAGTGACAAACTTTGTTCACTTTTTTTCAGTATCAGTCTCTGAAAGAACTATCAAATCCCAAAGATATTATGTTTACATTTTCGTCCTGAGGCACAGTTAAAAGATTTCCCAGTTTTGCTCAGTTACTTTTCAATTTTCAAGTTAATACATGTGACTTTCTGTAAGTTAAAGTCTTCCTTATGCATCACAAACATCATGATTATTTTAATACTTGATATGCGCCAGGATAAATAGTCCTATAAATTTTAGTGTTTAGCCGATTAAATGTCTCTCATCGTTTCAAATTATTTCAAGGAAAGAAATCAATAGAAAAATCACCTGCATTGATTTTATTGTTGGTTTTCACTCATTGTGCAGTTTTTAAATATTCATCACAATGCAACATGCAATTTAGACCAAAGTAACTGCTGTTCACTTGAAGCAGTGGACACTTTTTGTTTCATAATTAAAAGAGCAGCACTGTGATTGGTGTGGTATTTATTATGAAATGATGACAAAGGAGTACCAGTGGTTTTAATAGTTTTAGCTTACAGGAGCTGTTGTTAATTTTGTCTGTAGAGTTGCAGGTGAAATAATGCACAGTGGATAAATAGTCTATATTGGTTTAACTGAACATAATATATAGTGTGTTCTGGAGTTGTTTGTCTCAATAGACTATAGTAATCAAAAGTAATGAACCTATTATGTGCAGGACCTTGGAGAGCATAGAATGGCAGTAAAAGTGTGGCACATAAAAGGTTTATTAAAGGAAATTAAAGTCCATCATTGCCACACCTGCTCCCCTATTATAAGTCTATGGCAGGTCAGTGCCTTCAATCACAACTCAGCATCAGAGAACAGAGCCATGTTTCCCATTACCATTGCAGTCACATTGCAAAAACTCGTTCTCCAGGTTTTAAGGATAGTAACAAGTAAAGGCTGCCATCATCCCCGCTACGTAAACACAAGCCACTTATGTTCCTTCCCTGCTAATAATCTACATCAGATGTAAATTTAAACAGAGAAAAGATATCATTGTCTGGCTTTGAGATGCATTTGAATCAATTTATACTTTCATTTCAGATATCGCTAACCTATGTTCTAGAATTAGGCTTCTTCACGTACATGAATACCATTTTCAAATGCTTATGTTCTCTCTTGCAAATAAGTATTTTGATTCCAGTAGCTGTATATTGAGTACAAACAACAAACAGGGGAAAAAAAAGCCAAAGCCAGGAAATTAGAGAAATTATTTTTCTCCCCTAGAAAGGCTAGGTTTACTCTTTCTCTTTCTTAGGTGAATTTTGTCATATTCTGCATGTTCTTTCTGATAAGACCTTCAAAACATCTCAATTATCTGACTCATACAAAAGCTAAAAATAAAGCATCCTCAGATCTTCAAACTCTATAAATGGAAAAAGGCACAAACAGTGCCTTTGCTTCAGTGGGGCAAATCAGTTCTGCTGATCCTCAGAAAGGAAGAGTGAAATAATAGATAGGTTCTTCTGATGACATTGGTTTTTATCTTGCGACCTTCTGCAGGGAAAGATGTCAGGCACAGGCAACTTCTGGTATCCACAGAATGTATTTACCTATTGCTCAATGCAATTCTATAAATCAGATGCTGGTGTCTACATTTATTCATGCATATTGATCTGAGAAGCATGTGGGAGTTGCTTTGTCTACAGATCATCACAAATTTGCAAAGTGGGAGCCTGAGGTTCAAAGAAAAGATAGTTAGTGAGATACTGCCACAGAGTGTACCCTCGTAATTTGCCTAGGCAAAAAAAAAAAAATTACTTACAGGAGAGACTTACATAAAAATTAAGAGTTACTTTTACAAAGAAGAGGAGCTTGCCTCCCTGGACACAGCCATAATTACACTGTTGTACAATCTGCAGTATGTCACTGCAGCTCTCCACACCAGAACATGAAATCTTAATCCCTTTGAATTTCAGGGGTTTGTAATAAAATCCATGGATTGAAAACCTGCCCCTACAATTATGGGTCTGGGCCAGATCCAAGACCAGAAGGTGCGTATTTTCAGAGCTGGTTTAGATGTAGCCAAAAGTGTCATGAGAACAGCTGATCTTGAAAGGTCTCTCTTGGTTTAGTTATCTTACAGGAGTAGTTGACTTTTTTGGAGGCTTGGGGTTTTTTTTGGTGGTGTGGGATTTTTTCAGTGTGAAATGCAAACCTGGCCACTAAATTCCTGCCCCCACCCCCGCTCCCCCAACTCATACAAATCTGTAACTGTCTCTTTGACCAAAAGTTCTGTAAAAAGTAACTGGTTAAATGGTGAGATATTTCAAAACTGTATGTGTGCAATTATGTACATTCAAGCAAGAAAGTTTCACGTTTCAAGGAGGAAGTTGTCAGTAATGCAGGTTCCAAACACATCTGTTAAGTTATACTTCAGTTACAACAACAATGCAGAGTGTCTGAAAGCACTGTGGCTTTCTGGGACCTTTTCTTTCAGGAGGTGGATGCACTCATACAGCATTGCTGTTTCTAACCTTATGCCTTCAGCTAACACCTGTAGAGCTTGCCATTAAACCTTACGGAGTGTCTCATAAGCATCACTTTATTAAACAAATCTGTATCATTAAAGGTATCTCCTAGGTATTTACTAGATATTCACAGATGGCTTTTTATCTCTTTGACAAGATTAATAAGGCATGATTATTCTTCTTTCTATTACTGTCTAGCCTTTGGAAATGAGTGTGTGTGTGGGGGGAAAAACATTGGAGACTTTTTTTCTCAATGGCAAAAGGAATGAATTAAAGACTTTGTGTTAATATTACAGATGGATGCAGATGGGGAAAATAAAAAGCTGCGCACACGCTCAAAAGGAACCAAGGGTGAGTTAGCAAGCACATTCCATGACCCTGTGCCCTGCACACCATGAAATATGATAGTTCCTGTGCACAGTCCCTAATGTGCACTAAGAGAGTGTGTAGCTTCCTTAGGGCTGCTTTTTTAATCAAGGCAGGACACAGACTGCTGGCATTAAGAGGCACGCTATCATTAGCTATGGTTTAAAGAAAAGCAGAAAAAAATCTACTGTATGCTACTTTCTTTGTGCTATTTCTCAAAGAAAATAAAGGTTATGCTTTTCATTATGCAAATAACAATTTTCCATAGTGACTAGAGCTGGACCGTATTGAATAGATGCTTTCAAAATAAGGTACAAAACTTTGTCTCAGCCAACTGAATGGTTTTTTTCTGTCTATTGCCATTAATTATCTGTAAATGAGTGCGTAAATTTACTTTAATCAAAAGGTGCAGGTGTATGTCACAGAGAAGAAGCCTGTGCTTTTTTGAAGTGCAGGTTGGTGCTCGTGTTTCGTTTTGCAAAGTTATGACATAGTTGTATGTCCCAGCTATTCCTCTCTTTTTGTAAGGAACAGATGGAAATGCAGTGCTGAGAGATAAACAGGCCCTTAATGATCTCAACATCTGGAAAACATGATTGACTAGCAATACAGCCCTTCCAGGAAAATAACTTTTTATTTTAATTCATAACACTTTTTGTGACTCTTGATAACAAGTGAAAAATTGAGATACATAAAAATAAATGTCAAAGTTTTGCCTGCCTGCACTGTGAGCATTTTCGCTGATGACTACTTTCAAAGGTGCAAAACACCCATCCTTCACTCTCATTTTATTGTGAATTGTGCACTCTCAGGATTGTGCAAAACCAGACTGGTTTGATTCATTGTCAAAACTCAGTAGTTCCGGATTGTTAATATTATGCCTTCGGCTGCAAGTTATGTTCAGAATGAAAAATTAGAGTTGTTTGGCTTAGTTCTCTAGTTTCAAATGGCCAAAGTGAAAAGTACAAGACTTCACTTGAAAAGACAGAGGAAGGGGGTGGGAGTGTCACAAAATGCCTGCTGGCTGACAAGAGGGTAAATGCAGACAAGCCATTCTAAGAAACATAAATATTGCCATATCAAATCGCTGATGTGCCCCCCAGTAATGTTCTCTGGCATTAGTGTAAACTTCATATCTGCTTCAAAAGTACCAGAACAAGGGACATGAACAATGGGAATTCCAATAGGGAAGTTATTGACACCTCGGCACTGGAGTATGTTTCTCTGTTGGACTGTGAGTTAAAACAGTCTGACTGGTTCAGCAGTCTTTAAGTGCATTTAATATGGGATTCATATCCTTTTCATCCAAAAAGCTAATAAATTTTAAAATTTATAGCTTTTCTTTCTCTATATTATTTATACACGTGCACGCACATCTATAGGAAAGAATAGATCAGGAACATTTTCCTAGAAGTGGAAACAACAAAAGTTGCTTATGCAATATGAGTAATACAAGAACCACCTGTTGACTTTGTCAATATGCTGTATATCCTTGTGTGGGCAGGTATTTGTAAACACAAGCCTTTGTCGTTCCCAAATCGAGTTAAAATTCAGAAAAAGCAGAGATTTTTCATTCCATTTTCAATAAAAAACAAGTCCCTTCTCTTTTTTCTTAGTATTTTTTCTTATTATTTTTCTTAATGTTCCACTGAACGTCATACTTCAGGTTTGATGCATCCTAAAATAACAATGAGAATTATATGTTCAGTTAATGTTTGCTACTAGTAGCTGCAATCTTACGGCTAGCATGAAATAATCACCTGTGCTTTGATAGCTGCTCCTCTGTCATCACAGATAGGCAGGTGCAAGGTTGCAGAAAGCACAAGTCTGGAAGTATAAACTAATTCATTCTTTCCTGCTTTTATTAACAGTTCAAGTGGACTCTATAGCTCAAGAGCTCAGGTAAGAACTCACGTTGTTTATTTTTTCAGCTTTATTTTCTGATTATATTGATAACTTCAGACCACTAGAATTGCATAAAATAAAATATCCAGCAAACGATGCATTATGTAGAGATTGAGCATAGATCTGAGAAAGGATACTTGATGCTGATTCGCTTCACAAATATACCAAAAAGAAAAGAAAAATGTTACCTTTAATTATGCAAGCATAGTCAAAAGTAATGCAAAGTGGGCAGAATCCTGATATGCTGCCTTTGTCTTCAGCCTGTATTAGGACACACAACCAGATGTACTTTCTGATCAGTCTTCAGTCATCTTTTTCCTGTAATAGATATTATTCTGGTTTAATGTCTTAACAACCTGAGAGTTATTAACCTTTGTAAGATTTTTGTTAGATTACATTTATAAAACTCACAGTCTCTGTATACTCCTGTGGATTCTAAGTGCACTAATGGTTCACTCTTCCTCAAGTACTTGCTGAGGTTCCACATTTTATGGAAGTAGCAGACAGTATTTTCCATATTTGCATATAGCATTCAAACCCATATATTCTGTAGGGATTTTTCAAATCACCATTAATCTAGCAAAATTTTAACATTACTACAGTAATCCTACTAATGTGTACATTAACTCCTAAAAAGTGGTTAAAAAAAAAGTTATTCCTAAAAAGTGGCTTAGAACAAATACTAGAAAGACCAGTATATTATTCACTTCCAAATCTTCAAAGAACATATGCCATCAAAATCAAGTTTTCCTGGAACAAGTATAAATTCTTCATGTCCCTTAAGGAAAATATTTACAGGTTGCTGCAAATTCTTAGAGGTATTAATGACAATTAGAACGCACTACAGCTGTAATATAAATACTAAAAATGTTTTTGCAGAACATCCAAATAGTTTTTCTTACGTTAGCTTATTTTGCCTATGCTCACTTTTCATCACATGCTACTGAGCTGCTTTCTTAACCACAGCAGGAATCTGAAATACACGCTTGTGTGTTCATCCACCTAGGGAACAGAAACATCTCCATGTGATTTATTGGATCAATAAAAATGCCATTCTTAAGACTGGACATAACATATTTACAAGAAGTTATTTGCAGTGAAAACAAACAGTATTTTAAGCTTTTGTTTTATAATAAAGCTGAGGGAATTATAAGCTGCTTCTAGATACTCCATAAAGAGAAATGGAGGCTAACTTTTGGATAAATTATTCACGGTGAGTCACCCATTCAGCTCTACCACGAACCTCATTTTTCTGTATGGCTTCAGTTTCCTGAGATTTAGTGCTTCTCCTTTTTCCTCTGTGCATCTCTAATTTATGCACCAGAAGGATGCATTAATCCGAAGAGGCAGTCATCCAAAAATGAGGATGGTCCATGTGTTCCTAAGAGAAAAATGTTTGAAAAATAGAGGATGTGCAAGTTTCTGCAACATCAGGGAAGCTGTTATTTATGCATTATCAATTACTATAGCTTTTCTCTAGCAATTTTGCTTTTCCCTGTGAAATCCATACTGCCTTAGGAACTGCTGTAATGGATTAGTCTCTCTTGTCAGGTGTGGACTACCTTCATGAAGAAATACATTTTGGTTTAAAACAGTGAACTAAACTGTCAAGAAAGTTATTGCCCATTCTTAACTTGTTATTTGTAATTTTTACAGCTTACCAAATTTCATATTGGGTATCTCCACAGTCAAGTGGCTTTCCTGGCAGATAAGTCAAGTGATAAGATTTATTTGTATATGAAAAACTAGAAGAAAAGAAGCGGGGGCTTCCTTTTGGAGATGTAGCCTAAAAACTGTATTGTGATTTCTCATACCCATATTATTGTGGAAAAACTATTGAACATCCCTGAAGAATTAAAGACTGAAATAGTCTGGTTTGTTCCCTGGACACAGATATTGGAACCACTGTCTTTTTTGACCAAGGTTCTAAATGCTGTGTGGCAGACGAATTTAAATCCATGCTTAATTAATTTCCCCTTCTCCCCTGGCTTATCCTATCTGACAAAGCACTTTTGCACTCCTTATTGAGTTTCTGTTACAAAGTGCCTTGGGATACTTCCACATGAAAGGAACTACATAAGCTTACATGCTCATATTGTATTATTATTAGTTTCATAACATTGATTGGTTCTAGAGTATTTGTTAGCCTTTTCTTATTCTGCAAGTTGTGTTTCACAAAAGTAGAGAATGAAATAAATGGAAAGAAAAACAAAGAGCTGCAATCACCAGTTAGATTCAATAATGCATCAAATTTTCTATCTTCCAAATATCAGGTGTTGCATTCTTCCTTAATGGAATTCAATGTCAAAATATGTATTGCTTTTAAGAAAGTCAAGATTTCACAGAGGAACCTGTCTAATAGTTTTGATATTATCTATCTTTTCTCAGAAATCGGACCACCTTTCTGCATAAAAAAGTGTATTTTCAGGAAAACATCACCTTAATGGCCAAGTTTGGTGTTTTGTTAATGGCCAAGTTGGGTGTTTTTGTTCGTAAAATAACTAAAAATTCTCTTGCACTATACTGAGTTTTTTAGGGGACAGTACTTTTTCTTGAGATAACGAACACCTATGCACAACTATTTAAATGTCAAACTTGCACTGATTTAATGTACTTATATAACTTAAGGAATCCCAAATGTCTATATCATATAAATAATTTTCTTTATACATAAATATATGAATACTCAGTGCTATTACTTTGGATTTCTAAGACGTTTTTTAAAACTATATCTACAGTACATTCTGTAGTGTTGAAGTGCAATATGCTAGCCTTGGTAACTCCTTCAAAACTGAACTGTTTCTCCATCCAGTCTTAATTATTTACTTATGAACAGTGTGGTATAATTTCTTTCTCTAGGATTGTAGTGCTGTGGTGATTTCCTCAGTAGCTAAACTACCCACAAGCAGAGAATAATATTTTATCAAAACATAAACATAGCAAAAGATGAGGCAGAAGTAAGTGCTGAATCCAGGACGTTCAAGTTTGAATTTGACACTTTTTGGGCATAACAACTCTGCTGTACCTTCTGCAAGAAGCAGAAAGATGAGGTCTTCTCTTAAATGATTTAGTCATGAACCACTGAAAGAACCAGGACCTTCAGCTGTGTTCAGGATTAGAATGAAAACCAAAGGGAAGTGAGGAATATTGGTGTGATGTATTCTCATTACTGTGTTCTATTTAACAGATGGGATACAGTACGATGAACCATCTGTAGGTTATGGAATGGCATCTGGGTCAGACCAAGGAAGAGCAAATTGGATTGATCAAAGCATGGGATTACAAAAGCATAGATGAGTTTGGCTATCTGAATAGAAAGGGTACTTTTCTAGGTTGGAGACAGGTGAAACCAAGTCTTTCTGGTTTCTGTAATGATTAATAAAGACACCACAAAGGTCTGGTGCTTCAAGTCATGGAGAGCAATCCTGATCTTTGGTGGGAATAGTTCCCCTTTCTGTATTGTCAGGTCACTTCTTCAAAAGAATGCTATCTTCACAAGTAAGGGAAGTTATTTCTTGCCTGGAATTCTTGTTCCAGAATTTGTGAGGCATTTTAGATATTCAGAGAAGTTGAACCATTCAGTGTGAATGTGTAGAGATGTGAATATCTTGAATGTTTTAGCAGAGAGAGAAGTAACAAAGCAGAACTCTCTGAAGGTCTCTTTGATAAAAGGATTAACTGGACCCTTCACCCTTTGCTATTGTCTCTTGATTAGGAGGGTGAGAAACCAGAGAAGCAACTCTGCAACCAGTTGTATTTCAGTATTTCAGAAGGTTTATGTTACTATAATGTATTCCTTAAATTTATCCAGAATGTTTGAGAGGTTTGTCAATAAAAGTAACAGGATTAACAACATACTAAAAAACATTTTGCTAACAGAAATAGTTATTACATATTCTACAATACTGAATATTTTGCTGGTTTCCTCTAAGTACTGGCAGATTATATGTATCCAATTATATCTGAACTCAAGTTTTGGACAGCAATGGAATGAAGGTAGTTTGGTAGGTAGAAAATTATTTCGCCTCTCAGGAAAGGTTCATGATATGAAATGAAACGGCTGTGCATGCCTAGCTGCATTTAGGAAGGAATGATTCATTGGTTACTTTTTCTCTGGGTCATAAAATAAGCAGGTTTTTAAGAAGTCTTGGTATGAAAAGAAAGCAGTAGTTTGGCAGATAAACTGAAAAAGAGGTGAAAGCAGTACTCAGATGATAGAATAAGTAGGCACATGAAACAAAATAACACAAAAAGGCTCAAAGATGTTCCTCGGTAAGAACTGAGATTACCATTGATTTGTGTAGCTGTCACCTTCACAGTAGTCATATCCCATAGGACTGTCTAAAACTGAGACAGGGACTGAGATGTCTGCGCCTAGCTGCATCTGGAAAAACTGTTGGGTTTGTCCTTTGGGCTTGGCTTCTGTTTCCACAGGAGTTGGTCATAGACTGATTTTCTGGAAACTAATGGGAAAAACCACATTCGTCATGATCCAGAATCAGCACCTTTGGTATAGAACTGAGGTGGACTCTTGCATTTCCTGGTGGCTCATCTGTCTCCCAGTGGCAGAGTGTGGGACCCTGACAGTCCTGATAGTGCTTTCCTGAAACTAATGGTGTCCCTGAGTCCAAATATACTTAGTAGTAAATGCTAAATGAAGATAGTTAATAGTTACATCTACTGCCAGGATATTTAGCCTGATTTTGTGCAGACACGTCTGAGCTTGACAAGAAAGTCTTTTTTTTTTCAGTTGAAGATTGGGTGTTGACAGCATGTTTCCGGTGTTCCCTATGATGGTAACTGGCTGGGGGAGAGTTGTGCTACCCTGTCATTTAATATTTCTCCATGATATGTCTAGATTAGGCATTTCACCTGAGACAAAGATCTGTGCCATGGTGTTTCTATTGTTAACTTATCTTCAATTAAATAATGGGGATTAAATTTAAGAGTACCTAGTCTGGTAACAGAGTGATGAGTAAAGAGTATCTGCTGCTTACTCTCTAGCTTGGAAAAGTAACTTCCTCCCTGCCCTAGCCACTGTAGAAACTGAAATGGTCATGGGGCTTTGAAAATATTAACCTCTACTTCTGACTCCACAATTTCTCATATAATCAAGTCTGTCATGTTGTCATCAGTCCCATTTTCTTAAATTTCCAATAGATCTTATTAATTTCTTATTCTTTTCTGACAACATTGTTAGGTTCTTAAGGAGTTTAGACTGGCATGTTAGTCAGCACTCTCCTCCAAGAATCTGTAGAAAACTATCTTTTATGCGAAGGAAAGAGAATTTTATAATTGATATTAGATAGAGAGCATTGAACAGTTGAGCATAAATAAACACTGGGCAGTCAGTACATGGTACAGTTTACCATGAGGCAAAGGTAAGTATATGCTGATCATAGAACTAATAAAATAGTGCTGGAATTCACCTGTCTTTATTATTATATCCTGTATGTCAACCAGCCTCGTCATAACTAATAAAACAAGCATTAGTGTAAATTGTAATGGCAATCAAATTTATAAGTCTGTCTTGTTTAAGTCCCTCCCTTGTTTCCTCCTTCATCTTTCAGTCCCCCTCTAATTATCCATTAACTCGTGAAATCTACAGTGCTGTCATTCCTGCTCTCCTATCACTTTGCCTCTCCGTCTTCTTCCTCTTCTCCCTTTCCTAGAATTCTGATGAGTTGATGTACCTCAGGCTTTTAGCCTTTTTCGTAATCCCATGTGTTTTCATACTTCCGAAACAGGTTGTTCCTTCAGTACAGTTAAACCAGTTAACAATAACAGTAAACAAGAAACAAACTTGGAAAGAAATTCCAAATTAAAACACTTTCTGCCCCATTTTCATATTCATGTGAGTGGGTTAAGGCTTGCGTAAAATGTTTGGAACTGGTGTATAAAGAACATTAAATAAAAGATCCTTTTTCATTTAAATATTCTATGAATGAGATTATGAAAGGTAATAAGAACCTCATCTATTAAAAACATCGTCATTGTTTCTGTGAAGAGAATCACAAAATCACAGAATTGTCGGGGTTGGAAGATCAAGAGATCATCAAGTCCAACCCCAAAATAATGCTTCTGGGTGACCTTCAACATTTTGCAGGTAGCTCTGAGGTGGACAGTTATTTGACCTAGCTAGTGGACTGTTCAGAATGACCACGAAGATGGTTGAAATAGGAACTGTATCTCATACTCTTTTTGACGCACCTGTGGTCAGAGCTGTTAATTATGATTAATCATTTGCCTAACTACTGCAGTTATATAGACCTTTTGATCTATGCACTGTGACCTCTACCTGGATTTATTTAGAACATTAAAACCCATGTTTCATGTTCAGATTTCAGTTTTAGTTGGTACTTTATGTGCAGTTGCTCTCTAGGTGACTTTTTTAGCTTTCTTCAATAATAAATGCATAAAATAACTTTCTAACATATTATAAGCCTCTTTTACTGTCTACTATGTTCATTTCTAGCTAACTGCAGTCTCAGGGGCTCTTTTATCTGCTGTTTTATATGACTGTGGTTTTACAATTTTTGCATTTAAAATTTTCATTTGATATTTAAAAAACCAAACCAAAACAAAAACCAATGGTTATTTTGCTTCAATGTATGCATTTCTGAAATATTTTTATAATCTATGTCAGATCCACATTACTTTAATTGGGGCTGCTAGATAGTTATGATAGATGGTAATTTCCTTTTTTTTTCTGAGAGCTTGTTGCATCTTAGAACATCCCTTGCCTTGAACTAGAACTTGTAGATTACTAATATATTACAAGAATTGTTGTCTTCCCCATTGCAACTTCTGTGTTCGTCACCACAGGGTAAACATTATTGTCCCAACTCTACACAGGAATTTAGAGTTGTATATGCTTTAATGCCTTCTGCTGGGTGGCAGAATGCATCAGAACTTTATATCCCCAAATGGTTGTTCCCTTTTATGGCAGATCTTTTCTCTGTAGATGACCACAAGCCATATAGAGATTGAAATGCTAGCCGGCGGCTAGCGACTTCTGCCTCATATATATCAATCATGAGTTAAATATTATCACTGACTGAATTGGTCTGTTTGACTGACGTCAGGGGTGGGTTCAGCCAAGCAAAAGCAAGCCGAAACAGACTGTGGGCAGCCTGGACATAGCAAGGAAAGGCACAGAATGAAGCCATGGGATCTCCTGCTATGTTACAAGGAGGTACGGACTCCTGTGAATTGCTTACAGTCCCATTGTCTGTTGTCAAGAAAAACCAACAAAAAAATAAGGCTTATCTTCTTTATGCCTCCTTTAACCAGACTGTAGTTACCAGTATGCTTTTTATTTAAACATTTGCTGGTGTTAGCAGACTGACCACTCACGTGCAAAGCTTTCTGGATGCAAAGGTTGTGTGGATGATCTGTAGATTTGCCTAGAAACTTAATCCATTCTAAGCCAAATTCTTGGCTTGGGTCCCATCGGAATTTATTGACCTACTGAACCTGGACAGATTGAGTGAGTAAATGAAAAAGAGGTTATGGAGGCTGGATTCGGCCCAGATCTTGGGCATTCATTCATATTACTGAGTTTAAGAACTTCTTGAGCTCCATGCAATAAAAATTGTTTCCCCACTCTGGCTTTTACTAAAAATAACTTTCCTGTTAGAAAAGGGTCCAAATATACAACTCTAGCAACATAGCATTCTTGATCCATGAGCTATAGAATGATAACATGAAGTCATCCATTTCATCAATATAGTAGTTGAATTAGAGGGTATGCAGTATATTTTACATTATCTAATTATCCTTATCATCTTACAAGCTTGTAAACTGAAAAATAAGAAAAACAGAGAAAATAATTTAAACCTGTGCTCTCTTTCTCTGATTTGCCTTTCCTGTGGGGAAAACCCTGCTAAAATAGGCAACTAGAGGAAAAAACCCAACCAAAACAAACAAACAAAACATTTCATGAGCCTATTGCAGCCTGAAATCGTGGTTCTTTAGCAAGCACTTTACAGTGAGCTTGAGGCACAGGTGGATTTCACCATGCTTTTCCCTATGTTATTGCTGACTTACCATTGCTTCACTCTTTTTACGTGCTTTTTTTTATTTGCTCAATCATTTCACAGTCCAGTTGTTCTTTTTGGTCAGGTGGCCTATAACATTTAGTTTACTGTCTGAAACATCTCCAAGCTCAGTACATAATGACTCAACACCATTACGTGTTTCTCCCCAGCCTCTTCTTATGGGGGCTAATAAATCCTTTTTCACCAACAAGGCTATGGCAGCTCTTTACTTTTCCTGTATGTCTTTTTTAAATAAAATATATTTTCTAATGTCATGCTCCAGCCAGCTTTCAGTTATGATACCATATTTTCTAAACACCATTATCTGTCCAGTTCTGTTCTTTTTTTCCTAGATAAACCTTTCATTTGTGTATATAGACAGACACTTTAATACCCTCAAGTTACTGAGCTTATTTTGCTCTATATTAGTGTTCAAAATTAGAATTTCCCTTTTATCTTTGTTCCCATCTATACCCCATGTGTATTCCTTTCATCTTGGTTCAGCCCTGGACTGAACTTCTAGCAACTCTGACGTTTAAAAAAAAAAAAAAAAAGCATGGACCATATATGGCAGTAAACTTTTCTACTTGTAGAAGGCCCTTTAACCCTTGACAAGAAAAGCCCCTGTCTCTTTCACAGGTACAACTTGTAAAGCAAGTGCACGGTTTTATTAGAAAGGGGTAAAATGTATTGTTATGTGTTGTGTACAAGGTTAAAAAATGCTAAACATCCAGGCTGTCTTTAAGTGTCATTGAAGTCAGTTGTATTAGTTCTGAACTAGTACAGCCAATTCCTGTGGTCTAAATGACAAGTGCTTTTTTTGATATATTTTGTTGGTTTAAGTTCTAACTATTTTAATGTTTAACAATGTTGCTGGAAGGAAATAAATTTTACCTGCTGAATTATCTCCCAAATGTCTTTTTTTTTTTTAAGGAATTCCCAACTTAAGGTCTTTTCCAGATTATATTTCATCATCTAGGCTGAAATCACTGAAGTACACATAGTTAGTCATGGAGTCCAACTGTTACAGATTGTCTAAAAGCTACTGTGGGTTGGCTTACTTTGTAAATACAAGAAACCTTAATGTCAATAAATCTCATTCTGGAATTGGCAATCAAAGCAAATACGTGTTTAACTTGTTAATGATGAGAACTCAGTGGTCCTTTCCATGTTTAGCCTGCAAAATTTCATCTGTAAAGAGCTGTGTTAAAACAAGGATCTTTTGGAACATTTTCACATAAAGCCACAAATTTTCATCAGCATAATGTTTGAATATATTTAAATACATATGGAATCATAGAATCATTTTAGTTAGAAAAGATTTTCTAGATCCTCATGTCCAACCAATGATGTAGCACTGCTAAATTCACAACTAAACCATGTCCCTGAGCACATCTACATGTCTGTAAATATGTCCAGGGATGGTGACTCAACAACTTCCATCAGCAGCCTGTTCCAGGGATTAACAACCCTTTTGATGAAGAAATTTTCTAATATCTAATCGAAACCTCCTCTGCTGCAACTTGAGGCCATTTTTTCTTGTCCTATTGCTTGTTACTTGGGAGAAAAGCCCAACACCCCTTGGCTAGAACCTCCTTTCAGGGAGTGAGAAGGTCTCACTTCAATCTCCTTTTCTCCAGGCTAGACCATCCTAGTTCCCTCAAATGCTTCTCATAAGACTTGTTCTAGACTCTTCACTAGCTTTGTTGCCCTTCTTTGAACAGGCTTCAGCACCTCAATGTCCTTCTCGTAGTGAAGGGCCCAAAACTGAACACAGCACTCAAGATGCGGCCTCAGCAGTGCTGAGTCCAGGGCTACCATCCCTTCCTTAGTCCTGCTGGCCACACTTTTTCTGCCACAAGCCAGGATGTTGTTGGCCTTCATGGCCACCTGGCCACAGTCCTGGCTGAATAGCCCACTGTTGACTAATAGCCCCAGGTCCTTTTCCTCTGAGGAGCTTTCCAGCCACTCTTCTCAAAGCCTGTAGCATCGCAACCTGTAGGGCTGCTGTGACCCAAGTGCTGGACTAGGCACCGAGCCTTGTTGAACCTTTTACAGCTGAACTCAGCTCTCTCTATATAAGAATTATTCATAAAAATTAGAAAGCAAATAATTTTTTTCTGGTTTAACTCAGTCTTTTATTTTCAATGAAATGTAGCTTACTCCTAGATTACAATTTCCTTGTTTGCACAGTCTTACACCTTGAAGTTCTTCAGCTAGTCAGTGTATTGCTACTTATAACCTGTAGAGCAAGCAGATGCTCCTGGACATATGTGATTTCCCCATGTGTGGCTAATTTACAAATCTTTCTCACTTTTACTTTTTTAGGTAGGTAGAACGGTCATTTCATCTAACCCATGTTCCAACATATTTCACTATTCAGGGAGAAATTATTGGCCATACAAAACATCTGTAAGCATATTTTCATATCCCACTGTGTAGAACAATATCTGGAAATGGGAAGTATGTTGCAGGATGAAGCAGCAGGATACAATGTTATAGAAATTCAGAGAATGTATTTAGCCCATACAGCAGACAAGCTACACAGGATTGTAAATATTTCAGATCTTTCTAAGAATGAGAATTGAAGGGTACAGAGATGGGATGAATTTAGCCTTCCATTGAGTTACCTTCCCAACTCATTGATGAAAATAATCTCATCTTTAAAAAAAAAAAAAGAAAAGAAGGGATTGATCAAGAAGTCCTTATTTGATACAAAAGTAATTTTCTTCAAGTCTGTTAAGAGGCTTTGCTTAGGTTTGCATCTAACATTTGCATGGATTTTAGAACAGAATTAAGGAAATTTAAGTACTGTTTAGTTGTCAATTTTCCAAAGTCATAAACCTTATAGATTTTGTATTCAAATATCCATGATCCAAAGAGATGCAATTTACTTCCTTTTAGAAAATATTTTTCTGCTGTGTTTAGAAAATCTTATTAATCCATGTCTTTTAAAAGTAGTTTCTATCTAGCTTTCTGAATCTCTGATATAGCCAGAGAATGTGAATTCTTTCATATTCAGTAAGTAATTCCAAGGCATTGGAAACAACACCCTAGCCCTTGGTTGCTCAACAGTTCTTGCAGACCAGACTGATGCTGTGGATTTTCAGTCTTTCTGTGAAGACTCCAAATTCTGGCTCTGATGAGACAATGGGTTAATACCATCTCCCTGACCTCACTTTTAGAGGAACCTGAGATGAGAACACAATCACTCTAGCTTCCACTGAGCTATAAAATTTATATGCACTCCCTGCGAACAGTGAGGGTTACTTAAGGAAACAACATAAATCTGCCTTAACCTGAAGACAAAGTAAATGCCTGAGTCATAGTTATTTTCCACCTTCCTCCCCAACTACTGTTGCTCACCTGAAGTAGCAGTAATAATTAACAGCACTCATTTGGGCTTTCAGTTGTAGTGATCAACTAACCAACATTCTCTTTCTTTGGACTCTGACATTCCAGCATCATTTCAACAGACATGATCTATACGAGGAGAAGATCATCCCCTTTCTGTATCCAGTGCTAGTAAATTCTCCTGTTTATCATCATCTTATGAGGAGCTCAGGATTTTATGCGATTTCTGTGGTTGAGATACTTTCAGCTGTAGCCTAAACTGTTGGAAGCCATTGTGTGAGAGTGTTAGACAAAGTCCAGCTCATCTGTTTCTTGGAGAAGAAGCAGACATAAAAGAGGACTTAGTTGGGGAGACAATCAGAATTTTTGTTCCTTTTAGGTACCTCTGATTCAATACAGTCTTAAAATTCCTAGAAGAAAACCTGACCATGACAGACATTGACTGGTAAGCTACTGGTTCATCTGTGAGCAGCAAATGTCCCTGAATCTTCAAAAACCAACTTTTTCCTCCTGTAAAGAAAATGTGGCATTTGCCTTACACAGTAGCCTGTGGTGTTTCCAAGTTTGTGAACAAAACCTGATCAAGGTGTAAAGCAGCAGGCAGTCTTACTCACAGTTTGATTAAGGAGTAGTGAGGCTAACCTTCTTTTAACTACTGGTCTGAAATTAAATGGTTCTGTAGATTGGAAGATGATATTTTAATTGTAATTTAATCACCTAACACTTGCTTTTGCAGTATAGCCAAAAGGCAATTCAGGCTAATAATTTAAAATTATTTTCTCCACAAACTAAAATGTTCTATTAATTCTTCTTGCAGAAACTCACTCACATGAGGAGTGGGGTCCTTAAATAGCTTCAGATAATAAATGTACATGCCTTGATATTCAAAGACATTTATTTTCTCTCTCAGAGCTAAGGAGTGTACATGAGATGCAATGTGTTCTGTTCTTATTATTTTTCATGGCATCCATTACAGGCATTAGCAAACACCAGTTGTCAGGCTGAATGTACCCCTGGTTTTACCCACTATGGCAATTCTTAGCTCTGTTATCATGCTTTACCAACCACCAGGCTGTTGTGAATAAGAAAAAAAAAATCCCCAGAGATCTGGAAGTCTTGCCAACAGATTAACAAAAAAAAACCCCAAAAAAACCCCTTGCTGGCTACAAAGTGGTTAAAGGTCGGGTTAAAGGCTTGACAAACACATCACTTAGATGAAACAATTAGAAAAAAAGAAAAGCATGACAATTTTCAGCAGTACGAAAAGCTTTACGTGGTTAGGACTGCTTAAAACCACTCTCTTCTGTGGCATTGCTTTGTGGTGGGGTCAAAGCACTGTTCTGCTTCAATGCTACCAGTGTCTCTCCACATCATCTGAGATGTATTTGAAGCAGAATTTGAATTTGTATTTGAATTTGTATTTGAAGAGAGGAAAAAAAAAAAAGTTTTCAGGTGTGAAATGCATATTAAGGATTTATCATGTTGGGTCTTTTTTCCCTAACTCCTGCAACTAGGTCTTACAAGTTTTAGACTTTAGCCTCCTGGTTCACACTATGACAACAGACACAACACTGGTTTTGCTAACTGAGTCATTGACTAAAAAATAATATGCTCATTGTGGACTGTACTAAAATGCTTTTTAATTCATAAAATTTAAGTACAGTTAAATTAGGAAAAAAAAAAACCCATGTATTCGCTTTGGGCTCATAACAAAAAGAGCTTCTTCTGTTTTATGAGCCTCAGATTACCAAATAACCTTGACAGCTGAATCAGTGTTCCATGACAACAAGCAGGCCATTGATAAATAGCAACAAAACTATTAGACGTTGAATTTATGAGATGAGTAATAGAGAAGCTAAATTATAGGTTTACCATTTGACAAACTACAGCTTGACAAATCTGTGCTAACGTATGTGTGTAATGTGTGAATGTACATAATCAAAAGAAATAGAAACTTTTTAAAACAACAGTGAAATCAACATGCCATGAATGGTACAAAGACATCGATACATTCTTTTCATAGTAGTTAAATTCCCAATGTCCATTACCATATACTTAACAAATCATGTGTAAGTACTTGGAAAAGCTACCACTTCTGAAGTTATTTTACTGGTTTTATTTTCATTTTTAAGCCCTGTATGGTACATGGTAGATCTTTAAACAGGCTCTTGCAAAATAATAGATTCCAGCTAAACTCAGAAAAGCTAGCAGTTTAAAAAGTCACCAGGAAAATCAAGATTATCTTTTCCTGGCTTATAGAAAGCAATTTACACTTCTGAGCAAAGAAGCAACAACTGTGTTTTGTCATCTTCCTGTAATCAGAGTGGAAGGCAGCTGGAATGATTTTACTTAAACTTGAATCTCATCTATTCACTGATTTTAAAATCATCGTGTCCTGTTTTCAGCTGAGATGGAGTTAATTTTCTACCTAGCAGCTGGTATAGAGCTGTGTTTTGGATTTAGGATGAGAGCAATGTTGATAACACACTGATGTTTTTAGTTGTTGCCAAGTAGTCAAGGACTTTTCAGCTTCTCATCCTGGCCTGCCAATGAAAAGACAGGGGGTGCCAAGGAGCTGGGAGGGGACACAGCCAGGACAGCTGTCCCAAACTGACCAAACGGATATTCCATCTATATGATGTTGTATTCTGTATATAGCTCAAAAGTGGGCTGGGAGGTAGTGTGGTTCAGGAACTAGCTGAGCACTGGCTCCAGGTGGCAAGCAATTCTGTTGTGCATCTCTTGTTTACTGTATTATTATAATAATTATTTGTATCTATTGTTATTATATCTTTATGTTCTGTTCCCAACCCATGAGCTTTAGCCTTTTTTCTCTCCCCCATCCCACTGTGGTGGGGGAGTGAATAAATGCTTTGTGGTTGCCTTAGCTGCCTGATGGGTTAAACCATGACAGCTACTGTTCACAAATATGAATTAAGAAACTGTTGATTTTACTTTCTCAGACATACATCATGCATTTTTTGTCTGCACTACATACATGCCTGATGTCCGTTACATGGGCACCATTTCCAAGGGGATGTTTCCATCCTTGTGACTCTGACCTTTTAATATGATATTTTTCTTATCTTCTATTATAAACAGAGAAATAGCAGAGAAGTCATAATATATTCAACTATAGCAGGTGTTTAGTGTCCAGCATTCCTGATCCCCATAGCATTTTAGCTTTCAGAAGATCAAGAATATCCTCTGTATTTAAGATGCATATGGTAGAATTCTAACATTCCCCCTAAAATGCAGATCTTCATATTTCCATGTCCTTCATGTTTGCAATGATAGATTGCCAAAAAGGTGCTTAGCCAAAAATGGGTATTTTTTTCAACAAAAAGCTCAAGTTAGTCATATGCTTTCATCCAAAATAATCAGAACCCGAGCCAATTTAGTGCACATAAGATACCTTGGAAGGATTAATTTATGCTGTTTAGCTTCTAATATGTGTAACCAATAAGAGTTCCCTGCATACATGGATTTTTTGCAAATCTTACAGCTAAGTCAGTGCGCCAAATACAAAATCCAACACCTAAGGGCATCTTGTAGATTTGTAATGCATCCTGGGGGTGCCTAAGGTCGAGAAACCATTGAGTGGATTACACAGATTCATATATGTAGTTTTTTCAACCCTGACAGATACAATGTGAGCAGTATTATGCATACTACACAGACTTCTTAGAATACTTTGTGTGATAGAACAATGAAATCATGCCAAAAAGTTAGTTTTTTAAAAGTTATTAACAAAATCGAGTTGAAGGTTCAGGCCTGCAGAGAGATGCCGTATGTTATAGCATCTGTATGCCATACAGATCAGCTACATGGTGGCAAAGGCTTTGCTAAATGCCTGTAGAAGTAAATTAATATGCCGATCAATATGTGGATCTTATGATATACTTCTTTCAACTCCTGTATCTGGGAAAAATCTCCCTCTGGACTGGGTAAGGCATGTCGCAAGGGATGGCTCACCCAGTTTATCAGATAGACCTAGCTTTTAGTGGGATGAATTGCCCTCTGGAGTAGCCTTTTTCCAGAGTCTACATAGAGACCTGAGAAGAGCTTAAACTAGGCATTTGTCTGGTGTTGGTTAAATTAAACCAATGCTTGGGACTGATATTTAGAGTAATGAAAAATGTTCTAAAGGTACAGTGTGCTTCACACAAGTTTTGTGCTGTTGAACTCAAGGTGCATGACTGGATGTCCATACAGATGTAATGGTAATGGAGCCAGAGGCTCAGGGTGTTGCAGACTTACCAGTGGTGTGTTTTTCCCCTTAGCTGTTTCTCTGAATTATCAACCCGGAATACAATTTTGTTCATTGTTTCCCAAGTGTATTTATTTTATGGTACAACAGGACATACTCAAGAATAAGGACGTTGGGTTATGGGTTGTTTAGATTTTTCTTTCTCCTCATTCTCCTTCCCCTAAACAGATTTTGGCAGTAGGGAAATGAAATAGGACTAGCCCATGCCCTGCACTTCAAGTACATGAGTTAAAATTAAATATCCACAAAACAAAACTTCCTGAAACTGCAAGTGAATTCATATTTTATCAGTCAGTCCTCATTTTTATATTTTGAATGAAACTAGAGGATGGTGCTATTTTTTGAACAATTTACCTCTAACTTTTTCCACTTCTTTTCCTCTATCATTGCCTGTGGATCGTTGCAGTGCCTACAAATGCTCCATGGCTAAGAAGAGAAAAGCTGAAGAACAGCTATCAGGCGTTCCTGTCAACAAAAGGAAGTCCCTGTTAATGAAACCCCGCCACTACAGCCCCAGCTTGGAATGCAAAGAAGAAAATGAAGACAGGACGGATTTACAGGAAGAGTTCAGTGTCCTTGAGAGCAGCTCAACTCCAGGTAGTCATGCAGTGGGGTTCTGCCTGTACCTGAATTCTACAGGAAGGGAGATATGAAGCAGTATTTCAATGAGGATGCAGAATCTGTTTGACTTCTAACAGTTGCAATAATGTTTAGGTTTAACCATCATACTTACAATTATTTTGCACAACAACTCCTCCTGGGGTCTAGTAAATGTTTTGCAGGTCGCACAGAGAGACAACTACTGCAGCGGGTCAGATACGGAGCAGCATCTGCTTCTCCACTAGCTCTGTCAAAGAACAAGGTTAAGCCCACCACTGAGAAAAACACATTTATGAAGAGCTGATTTTCACTGAAATATATAGAGCTCTTAGGAAAAAAAAAACCAAACCCTCAAAACGCTTAGCAAAACATTGTTGACTTTAACATTTAGCAATTTCATGCATGTGACCGCTACGTGTGTTCTGTTTAACACGATTATTAGACTCAGCACTTTTCTACTTGTTATTCCAACTCTGCTAAGCCAAACATGTCCAACAAATTATAGAAAATTCTACAATGTGCATGCTGCAAAATATGGAGGATGGGTGGACAGAAAGATATAGCTACAGGATATCTTAACTGCTCTTTCTTTATAGATTTATATATATTCAAGATGAGCATACATAAAATATCAAACTAAATTTGCTGTCATGTATTTGTTAAAGAAGTCCTGCACAAGTTGTTTATCAGGCAAGTGAGAAGAAATCAGTGGAATAAATTCTGTATCTGCTTTAAAAGGAAGAGTCGTCATTAGATATCAAAGGCCAAGATAATAGCAACCTGATATGGGAAATTAGTAATCATAGATATTACAACCAGAGAATGAATTTATATTCCATACAGTTTCTAGTTGCTACAGCAGTCTAAAAGTAATTTATTTTACACTTTCTTATACCAGCTTCTCAAATATTTTGGAAGGACAACATGCTACATAGTCTCATCTAGGTTCCCTCTCCAGATGATCTTTCTAAGTGTCTCCCAACCTGGGCTGATTTATGGTTCTGTGATGAACTGAAATTAGGAATTTACACCCTTATCCATTCCAAATAGAGTTTCCTTAAAACAAAATGTTCTTTTTTTGAGAAAGGGCAAATGTTGGACCAGGTCTATTGATATAAATATAGGGAACCCTATTTGCACCTAGCCTTTCAATCAAATGAAAAAAGTCACCTGATTTCAAAAAGATATGTCTCATACCAGTGAGATTTCTACACATGCACACATACCCACACACACCCCTACCTGCTTGTGTCAGTGATAATATGACATGTCCCTTTTGCATTAAATTTGTCAGCTATAAAACAGATTTCAGCTAAAGCATACAGCTGGTCTTGGTATGTAGGTTTATTTGAAATTTCTTAGTGCAATAGTGCTCATTTTATTATGAACTCATGATTCTTGTTGTTTGATCAGTTAATACCTCAGTTCATGGATTGATGCAACTGTAAACTAAGCTGAGTTTTGATTATTTTTAAAGTAAATTTGCAGCCTGTAGAAGTGAAAAGCAAAGCTGGGACAGCTGAACCATTAAGACTGGTTCAACAACAAATTTGTTAACATTGTTGATTTTTAAATTGCTGATTATTTAAGGAGCAAAACTCTGCTATCATGTATTTACACTATGTTTTATCTTTCACACAGAAAATAAGTGAAAAGACCTGTTACTGTTAGGTTTTGTTCATTTGATTTGAAGGGCAGATTTCTTTTAAAACTAGAACTTCTTGCTTTTTGAAGTGACCCACTGACGGGATTCTGTTATTTTTCAAGCAGAAGATCAAATAAAAAACCCTATTTGACTAAAGTTGATTACAGAGTCAAATCGTCATTCTTACTTACTGAGATGTGAAAAGATAGCAGACTTCTTTATTCAGAATACTGCTATGTGTGTGGTACTAGACCAGCTGCTAAAAAAGTTACATTAAGGTTTACAGATATTTTTTTTAAACACAACTTTATGCACATAGTGCACAAGGCCACCTCTCCCTGCATGAGTCCAATTTTCTGAAGAAGAATAAGAATTAATCAATATTTTCTTTTAGCATATAACAAACAGTTGAACCAAACAATTATGTAAACTGGAAATGACCCAAAATGCTAACAGTTTGGCAGCAGTAAAGTGAAATGCATTGTGGTGCACATGTGCATTTTTGTCCCCCTTTTCCCCTCCACAATAATCTGCACTTAATAGGAATATTTTAAACTATGTAGCTAAGCAACAGAGGTAATTGTTGCTTTCTAGAGCTTTTGTTAGGCACTCTAACACAGCCCAAATATGCATAATTAGGTATAATGTCTATAAATCATTATTGTACACATGTGGGTAGTTAAGTGGATTGAGAGAATAGTTCAATGAATTGGACATATTCACTGAAAATGCTTTTTATTTGTTTTCTGTAGTTCATAATACTTTAAAATTATCATAACCCTTTACACTTTCTCTTAATAGCTCGCTGTGTTATTGAGAGAAACTTCATTTGCATTTTAGACTATGCTTAATTTATTATTTAAACCTGGAGTTCTTCTGATTCAGAAGGGGACAGACACATCTTATGAAATAGTCTGTGCTTGTTTATTCATCCTCCTTTCTAGGAAGTAAAATGTTAAATTTTTCAGTTTATGTTGAATAGATCCCAACAAAAGAATGTACCCTATAATCAGCATTATTGAAGGGGCTAGTGTTGTGACTAAATTCTTCCCTTCATCCAAAAATGCTTTTAGTTACTATGGCAATATTTACTTGATCCTGGCAAACCAGTGTTGATTTTAGAGAGATAATTACCAGAAAGGAAGATGATGGAGATGTATTTTTGAGTGTCCTTGTCAGAGGAAATGTTTATAAAAAATTAAATGAGATACAAAAGGCATATTGTCTTCCACACCGACAACCTCTCCTACATGCAGCCTCTATTACCTGCTGGCTGCTGCTTTTCTTCTGAAGAAAGATGTTTATAAAGACAGGATGCACTTCAGTGGTGTCTTTAACAAGTCCTTTATGAGTCTGTACATAACAACCATTTCTGTTTGCCTGTGCATGACCTGATCTATCACTTAATGTGGCAATTGCAGTGGTGACCAGGAGCTTGCCCTTTGTGAAATATTGAGGGTTTTTTCCACCAAGGTCTTTCATGGGATCTGGGGTGACTGGAAAAGTAATTAAAGTCTATTTTTGGAAAATATTTGGGAATCTTAGATGAAAGAAAAGTGAAAACAGATTAGAAGCATTTCAAAATGTGTGTGTGTGTGCTTGTGTGCATGTGTATATATGCAAGGTATCTATCTACATATGGCATATTATATGGACATAATATGAATGTGCGTGTGTTCTAAGATAATATGTCTTCCCCATCAGTGAAAGATGACAACATATTTATTTCTCCTATAGCTTTGGAGCTATAATAAAAGGTAGACATAATCTTAGAAGGGCTTTTCCTGATGCTACAAGCAGTCATTTCAAACACAGCCTTGGTGAATTCAATCATTTCAGAGTACCTTTGAGTAAAGAAATGGAGATTAGTAAGAAAATGTCTTTGTATCACTACTACAAGATACATGGAGTAGTTATTCTTACATATTTTTATCTTGTTTTGTTGATTGCTTTTTCATGCAGAGGAAAGTACTCCAAAATCATCTGAGGAAACATCTCATTCGGGTGGGCAAGAAAACTCCAGTCAAAGAATGGATAACTACTCCAGCTATCAAGATGCCATGGCCAAGTCTTTGCTGAACATGGGAAAATTATCAAAAGATGCACCCAGTCAGACTGTGGCAGAAAATCTAAATGACAGTGGCATTCAATCCTTAAAAACAGAAAGTGATGACACTGATGAATGTTACATGATTAACTCGGCTGAAGGAAAGGAAAAGACTGTTATTTCTGACCCAAAATACAGTTCCTCTGAGGAAAATGAAAGTAACTCTGAAATTATGGAGAATGAGTGGGACAGCTCCTCAAATTTCTCAGAAGAAACCAGTGTAAAGCCCCACGTAACTCAGAAGTATATTGTAGAGTGTAATCAACCTGGCATCCTGGAAATCCCAGAAATTAAGAAGGAAGAGGTAGAATTTGGCACCTGTGAAACACTTTGTGACTCGGAAACAGAACTAAGAGCCCCCCAGGACTCTCACCCAGATCCTTTTGAGAAGAGAATTCAGAATCCCTTCCCTGAAAGTGAAGAAGATGACAATGAGTGCCTGTCAGAAACCACAGAAGTGTCAGTTGAGCTGGATAAAACAAAAGGGAACTTGAGTTTGCTAGAACAAGCAATCGCTCTGCAGGCAGAGCAGGGGCATGTGTTTCACAGCAACTACAAGGAACTGGATAGGTTTCTCCTGGAGCATCTAGCAGGAGAAAGGAGACAAACCAAAGTTATTGACATTGGTGGGAGACAGATATTTAGCAACAAACGTAAGGAAGCATTTTTTGGCTGTTCTTATTGGCTTAAGCATTTATCCTGTGACTGATAGAGGATTCTGAGCTGGGTTTTATAGCAACAGTAAAGAATCTGGAATTTAGCTGGTAATTTTGTTAATTATGTACCTTCACACTAGTGCCTTACATCTAACCAGGTTAAACGCTAGGTAATTGGCTTCCTGCCAAACCACTATGTGAAATGATCGGTAATGGCTACTAAAAGGGCTGTGTAGCTGGCACTGACACTCCTTCTCCTCCTTTTCCTCCTCCTCTGCCTCCTCTTCCATAGGGTGTTAATACATACCTCCTAAATTTCAGCAGCCAAAAGAGAGAGCACTAAAATGGTGCTTAAGGAAAGGTTAGGGTGAAAAATTGGCCTCTTCCAAACATACCACCTAATTCCTAAGCCACATGTTTTCCAAGTTCAGGTTACTTCACGTGTCAACATTATGTTTTGCTACAGCCAGTACTTCTGAGCCAGGAAAGCACAAGCCGTGCTCTTCTGCCTCATTCACCATCCGCAGAATTGCCAATAAGTTCCAAAATCTTTATTGTTTCTGATGGCTTGTGGCTTCCCGCAGTGCTGTAGGAACATTGCTCCATTTTCAATTGTTAATCAGCCTTCCAGAAGTGGATATTTTAAAGATTTGGGTTTGATTTGTAAACTGGGCTGTCTCGTATGAAACTCCTCAATTGAGGATAATCACAGAACATCAAGAGATGTCATTTTGTAAGCACACTCTCTGCTCTAGTAAGTAATGAAACATTCATCTGTCCTTTGACTTTTCCTTTTGGGCTTCCAAGTATACTGAGGTCACCCCAATATTGCTGCAACTTCTGCTTTGAATAAATGATTTATGGTTTATCTAGTGTTACATTAGAGTAGTCCCTGTGGACATCGCAAATATAGTAGTTTAGTTATTTAAAACATTTAGTACATAAGATAACAGAGTTATACTTCCTGTAGTATTTGGGAGAAATATGCATGCATCTCACTTTTCTGTCCCAAGCAGTACTTTCATTAGCATGCCTTAAACTATGCAAGTAAAGTAGTACTCTACTTCCTTGCTAAACTACATGAATCTTTATTTGTTGAGATGACTGTGGTATATGCAGGAATTTTACAGATACCTTTTCTTATAATGAGACCAACTGTTTTCACCAGGTTCACATTGGAGTCAATGTGACTTTCTTACAGCACACACAGGAAGGAGCACTGGTAGATAAGCATGGCAGATTTTGGCCCTTCCTGATTTACCTGATGTTATTATTAGCTGCAGTTTGTAGGTGGACTCGTGGAGGGTCAAGATTTGTTCAGATTATATAAAAATCATATGATTTTTGCAAGTGTAGTATCAGGCACATAATTTTTTCACTTTACATAATTAACTGGGTTTTATTTCAGAAAAATCCACCATCAAATCCATCAGCACTTAATTTCCTGTCTTGGATACTACATCAGAAAAACATGGCTTCAATTTATATTTTTCCATCTTTTTAATGACAAACGTTTCCAATTAGTTGGGAAAAAAATGAAATCGTATTTCAGGGTCCCTCTTTATTTTCTCTCCATATTGCAGCACTTTCCATTTGCAGTGATTCTGAAAAGCATGTGGTCTCCTGTTGGTGCTCTGTCTATTTTCTTTTCTTTTTTTTTTCTTATTATTACCTAAACCCTCCTTGCTGGGAAGTTTAACCCTCAGTTGTCTCTGGCGATCCTGTCCCTAAGCATGCCCTACCTCACAGTCCAACAAAACAAGCTTGAAGGAGGCTGCTCCCTGTGCTGGCTGCAGCTGTTTTCTCCCCCAGCGCGGAATGCTGTTGGCAGCCAATCACAGATGGAGCTAAAACCATCCTCAGCAATTTATGCGGCCACTTCCTCCAGATTTCTCACAAGAGAATTTCTGGACCAAAATTCATTCCTTTCTCGCCCAGACATTTGATCCAGCATTGGAAATTGAATAAAGGCTTTCTGACCAGTGCTTCTTGCACAATTCTAGGTGCTTGAAACAAAAATTGGGAATGCACTGCAGCCATTACAGAGTGGTAGCTGTGGGGCTGGGCTGAGACCTCGCCTTTGAAAGGGTATCGGCTGCTCCATGTTTTCACTGTCATTGTGGGCTGCTCCACAAAGCAGCATTGCCATGTGTACCAGAGGGAGCTGCTTGCCTTGCCTCTCAAATGTAAAGTGGCATGTATTCAGTTTCCTAACAAAGAACCTACAGCCTAGAGATCTGCGATATTTAAGGAATGGCTTCTGGTTGAAACGCTTTTTGTTTGTTTGTTTGTTTGTTTCACACCTCAGCTTTTATTTGGTCGTCCCAGCTTCCCGGAGTCTGACATTAACAGAGTAAAAGATTGTTTCTGCTTTTTTAATTTATTCCTTTATAGATCTTCCCGTTGGCTGATGCTGCCAGTTTTCTGGCTTATTGGATTGTGGCTTCTGTCCTGTTTGAAGCTCTGAATGGAATAAATGACACTGCAGTCCTAAAGCTACATAGTTTAGCACACAAATGGAATATTGAGGGCGGGAGGTGTGGGGGGAAGACGTTGTTTAAAGGACACAATGTGAAAACTTAAAGTGATGCTTAAATCGCATACGTCTTTAAAACTTTGTGTGGGAATTACATCTGAAGTACAAAATAGAGAGTATCAAACTGCTAGGATAACTCAGCCAAGCGCAGACAGGGGCTAAACAAAAAAAAAATCCTTATCTGATTTCTCTGCAGATTCACCCAGGCCTGAAAAGAGAGAAACCAAATGTCCCATCCCAGGATGTGATGGCACAGGGCACGTGACTGGGCTGTACCCTCACCATCGCAGTCTCTCAGGCTGTCCACATAAAGTTAGAGTGCCACTAGAAAGTGAGTATCACCACCCTGCAGTCCAGAATAACAGCTGGATCTGGCCCGGTGTTGTGGGTAGTGCGTGCTTGAGCTGGACAAGAAGCCCACTTTGTCTGAGTGAGATTGCAGAATGAGGCTGAGAGGAACCATTGCACCTTCTTTGCCACACCCCTCCTCCCTCCAGAGGTTTAGTAATAGTCCTTCACTTTGTGAAGCTCAAGTACTCCTTAGTAGTAGGTTCCACAGGTGACCTGGGAAGAGTAAGATGAGAGCCAAACTATCCCCAAACTTCCAGCAGACCTGCATGCTTTAGTCTTATGTATCTTCAATGTCTTCATTTCTGGTGCCTTTGCTAGAGGCACACTGCAGGGAAATCACCAGCCTGTTTTAGAGCTGCAACCTGAGTTGCCATAATCACACACCAAGGCTGCTGGTTTTCATTGCCAATAACCAAGAGGCCTGGGCACGCTTACTCAGAGATGTTTCCAGTCTCTCCCTCGCCACTGAGCTCCAAAAGGTCTCTTCCATCGATACATCCCAGCATTGGTCCACAGCACATCCCTCTTGTATGACTGCATCATGCTAACCTTTTTATGCCCAGCCTAGCCTGAGCTTGCCGGCTCATTTTGAACTGTGCTGTTCTCATTGTGTGTGTGTGTGTGTATGTGTGTGTGTGTGTGTGTGTGTGTGTGCAATCCTGCAATGTGGTGCAATGAAATGCTGCATAATAAGCCAAAACCTGATGTGAAACTACTCGTTTAAATGAGCTAGTTAGTCCGATTGTTTTTTGTGGTGGAATGCAAACCAACAAATCAAAAGGATACTTGCACTTTCCCAACATCCTGTTCCTCACTGTAACTCTCCCTTTTTTAAAATTTGGTACTAAACTCTATGGAAACATCTGCTGAGTTATGCAGGCAGCTGCATTTGGAAGACCTTAGCAACATTAACTTTCCAAAAAGTTAAAATTAACAAGTCCTTGTTAATTATCACACTTCCAATCAGATACTTTCTGCTAAACAAAACCCAAAAAACTATCATAATTTCGTTCATGACAGAACAAACCAGTTGACTGAACAGTCAGCTTTTCTGAAGCACTGTGCACACAAAGGGGTAATGCAGCACTGAAGTCACGAGGGCAGATGTACACAGACGTATTCTGTTTTACACAGGTATACATCTCAGTCTTAGAAAAGATGAACAAAATTAAAGGGCATGAGAAACATACACACAAGATGCTGTGACCACTGCTGAGCGCATAAACCATTGCTTGGGAGCATGACCTATTGGTCCAATGTAGTTTCAGTACAGCTCAGATTTTCAGAAGGTTATCAGGGTTCAAAGGAGACCTGCTCAGATCAGATCGTCTAATTCAGGTGCAAGACAAAAATGCTTCCTGTGCCTGAGAGCGTGCCCTCCCTGGGAGAGAGGGACTGCAGCTATATGTAGCATGACTATGTGGCCCAAGGCTCCTATATCACCCCCCTTTCCTAGTTAGACTGTGTTAATGGTATATGAACCACGGAGCAAAGGGCTTCATGATGTAATATCCTTACTAACCTCTGCTGTTCTTTCGGAGTCCCTGGAAATAGTGATGTCCATGTGGGAAGCCACACTACAAACACATAGGCATAAACTTGCCTTGCTGTGTTGTAGGTCCTTTGCTTCTCCTTTTCTTCTGTGGTCACAATGTGACAGAATTGAGAATCCAAGTTTGAAGGGAAATGTTCATATTTTTTAATATATGTATTTTTAATTGATATATGTCATTACCACTTTAAAAAAAAATTTTAAATTTTTTTTTTTCTTATTTCTCTTTAGTTCTTGCCATGCATGAAAATGTTTTGAAGTGCCCCACTCCCGGCTGCACTGGAAGAGGACATGTCAACAGCAATCGCAACACACACAGAAGGTAGATCAGAAAAGTTCCTACCCATTTAAAATCTAACATGCACTCAGCAGTAAACTGATGGGCACACCGTGGAATCAGATTTTATGTACTACACCACAGAATGCCCACGAACTTCAAGGGTAGCCTGTATTATTTATAACCAAATACTTGCTTTTAATTTCATTATATAAAAAATGGCTGCAGCACTGATGATGGCAAATTCCACTAGTCTTTTTCACAGATGAAATTTCAAACTGCAGTTTCATTACAGTCTTCACTGTGAAACACCATCATGTAAAATGGGTAGGAATGAACAAATACATTAATATTGCTACCACTGGAAAACCCAGCGGAAACCAAAGACTCTTTGTTTCGCACCACATGCATGGTAGTCCTTGGCAGGAATTTCCCATTAAGGCACATTCCCTTTTAGCAAAACAGGAAATTTTAAGTGGAATAATTTAGAATCCCTGTAAAAACTAACTCTATTTATTATGCTCAGAAATGTCATCTTCCTGCTTGGAACACTCCTGTCTGTTTAACTTGCTGCCTGCAGGGAGAAAGTAAAACTGAGAAAAGCCTTCCAGATAGGCAGCTGTGGCATCACAGCTGGGCTGCAGGTGAGGCAGAGAGCCGACTCGCTTGTCTCCAGCAAGTCACTGCTGTCGGCACAGCTCTTGTCAGCACTGCTTTCCGCTGGAAGCCAGCAAGCCAAAATATTCCATTATAATCCTTCTGGAAAAATATCATGTCAATCTTACAATCAAACTTGGGACAGAAAATTTTCAAAACAAACTTTGTTTATTGAATTACATTTAAGTAGGATTTTCTCTTTTTTGTTGGTGATTGATTATTGTATGAGGTCACCAAAATCAATCATCATACTGAGCTACCTGTAGTCTTTACCAGAGAGTTTGTAAGTCATCTACAAGGAACCAGTAAATATTTTTTCATTTTAAATCCTCAGTCATCTTTGCAGCACATCAACTGCATAAGCGACCCATGAATATGGTAAGAAAACATGTTCTAATCTAATAAAGCAAACAAAAATAAAAGAAAGCATAACTTGAAATGATAAATTGTGTTCTTTGGTAACAGTCACTCACATACTCATTTTTTTTCCCAAATTCACTTTCCTTTTAATCAGCAGGAGGCTTATATGCATGGTTTAGCTGATAAAGTAAATGTCATTTGTCAAAAAATTTGCTAGTGACTTGCCAGCCACAAAACATCAAAGCTGAACTGTGGAAAACTCCTACATGATTCAGTTTCTAGATATATCACCTCAAATAAACAGATTTCACAGTATTGCATTAAGGATTGAAAAAAACCCTGAGTAATCTGGGCTATAATAGCAGCAGCTCCCAGAAATGCACAGGGAACTAGGGAGATTCAGAGTGACTGGGTTCCACAGCGCACATTTCCTTTACTTAAGATTTAATTTTAATTTTTTTTTTTCATGTTTCTTCACTTTGTTCTTAAACAGCCTTTCTGGTTGTCCAATTGCTGCAGCTGAAAAGTTGGCAATGTCCCAGGAAAAGAGCCAGCTCGAGTCCCCAAAAGTTGGGCAGTGCCATGATCAGACTCACAGGTAGGAGCCCTCACAAACTGTCTCCAAAGTATTTCTGCAAAAACCGTGTCAATCACTCCTCACATCTTTCATTGATTTCAGATTTAGGTGCAGAGGTAAGTGGATGAAATTCTGCAAAGCTAAATTACTTGAACATATCTCAAAATTAGCAAGCAGCATTCTGCTGGTTCTTGTGTGTGTGACTGACTTTAAAGACACCAGAAGCATCTTTTGAAAAGCAATCAAATATATTCTACTTGATTAAACTTCAACACAAACAGCCTAATCAGGGGATCTCAAATATCCTTCTGTAAACCAGATCTCCTCTCTTGTTGAAAGGGTTTAAACAATTTTCAAGAACTCTTCCTCTGTAATAGTATTTTGGCCATTGAAACTTGGCTAAATATCCCTTTGACCTTATTGCACTTTTAGCATCACAGTCCTCACTTATTTTGGAATTCTTTTCAGAGGAATCTTCTGGTGATCCCAGGTAGTGGGTGGTGGTGTCCCTGCAGTTATCTGCAAGGGTTCAGAATTCTGCTCACTCTGATTCCCCACCATTGAATAATTCATACTTTGAGTTTCTTTATTTTAAGTTTATTGGTTTAATTAGTTTAATTTATTTTTTATTCAATGGTGTCAAAAAGGGGAAACATTTTTATTGCAATTGTATTTTGTTTGAGAGTTATATGGACCCTACAGACATGCATAATTTGCACATCATTGGCACCAGGACCATTACAACCTATTATATTCAGGTCTATTTGGGGACACTTTAATTTGTGGATTATTGACATGATCAGCTCTAATGGTTCCTTCAGAGCCATTACAGAATATTATGTCCATGTGTCTGCCAACTGCACGTGCCTTAACTCTACATATGAAAAGTCCTTAGGAAATTACTAAAGACAAGTAGTTACTGAACAGTAACTAAATGGAATAACACACCATAAATCATTCTTTCCTCCCAAATAACAGAAGCAATTACTTTGGATCATCTTATATTATATTTATACCATACTCATTCACAGTAAAGTGAGTATAATAGTGAACCATAAAACTATAAGTCCTTTGACTAGCAAAAATTCAGACAATTTTTAGAAATGAAGGAAGCACAATGGTACAGTGGTAACTGAGAAGTAAATCAGTGTCTTTTTTTTTCTTTTTTTGTAAGTATACCACACCATCACTAGAGAATACTAGATTTTTTTGTGTCTGTAGCTTTAAAGTTGATTGAAGTCACGGTACATTTTGACTACTAGGTCAGGCACGTTATTTACATTATTTATTTCTTGGATATACCTACCAGTAAGATTTATATGTGGCAACAGCACAATTTCTGATATTGAGATACAACCATAGCTCATTTTCCAAGAAATGTTTGTTTAAAGATACTCTTCTCTTTCTCATTGATTCTTCCCCTCACCTCTGCAGGACAAATTTAACGAAGCAGCCCGAGGTAGCTCAGTACAATTACAGAACTTCACAGCCAGTCACTTCCTCCAGAGCCACCCTGATGAAAGAACAGGAGAAGTTTGGGAAAGTACCATTTGATTATGCCAGCTTTGATGCACAAGTCTTTGGCAAACGCACAATAGCACCCATGGCACAAGGACGAAAAACACCCCCATTCCTTGAATGTAAGCTTGCAATTCCATTATATCTTGGGAAATGGGCAAAATGTCAATTGTTTTCTATTTTTCCTTTTATTTGTTCTGCTTTCAAATTTCTAGAAATAAAAAAATATATATGTAGGAAGCACTTGTGGCCCGAATTTTCTGAATACCGAATGCTAGAATGCTAAATACAGTCACTAACTATAAAATGCAATATTTTTATGCTTCTCTTAAAGAAATTATCGGGGGAAAGAGTCATAAAGAGGAATGGTTTATGTCTTATCTGTGACCTTTCTCCTTGGCTAAATTGCAGTATCCTTATGTAATAGGATGCTATCATGAGAATTCCCATGGAATGTGTCTGCACAAGACCTTATGAACTGTAGTACAGAGAAATTCAAGCTAGTTTTTTAAAAGGCTCTTCAGATACCTTGTAGATGCATCCGTACAGGTATTATTTCTCCTAGATGACCATCTCTCTCAGCTGATTTACTTCCAGGCCTGGATTGAATTCATTTTGATATCACACATTTCTGTACTACACCATACTTACAGCATCAAATTGCTATCGAGTTCCCCCTGCTTGCATCACTTACAGATTTGCTGAGGTACTACTCTGTACAAATGAGATACCACAAATGTGGCATCAAATCAAATGTGAACACTGATTATTTATTGCAGATGATCTTCACAGTCTGCATCAGAAATTTCAGCACTACTCTGCCATTATATTGACCAATATAAAATGTTCTTTAGTTTAAAAGAAACGAATTATTCTGTTACCACGACTCAAAAGAAAAAAAAAAGCTTTAATTGCACCATATTTGGGTTCAGAAGAAAATAGATTAAAGCATCGTGACAAAAGACCCTTTTTTTCTTTTGTTCACGATAAAATAAGTTAGTAAAGGAAAACAAAAAAGAAAGCAAATTGACCCCACTTATCCCAACAAAGTTGAACATTCATAGTAAGGTGAACAGAAAAGCACAAAATTATATTCATATATGTATACACACATACTTAAAACATAGGATGACATAACACTATATACTCCTAATAATATACTATATGTTTTATATTTATAAAATAAATATATTTATCTGTACATGTGTCTGAGTACATACACACACATATATATACATATATATCTGCATATATGTTTGTAGGTATTGATGTGTTTGTGTGTGTAGATATATATATAAATACCCCATTTAAAATTGCAAATGAAAAGTTGGTATTTATCTGGCCTGCAAAGTGCGCTTGTTCAAATGAAAGCAAATATGTGCATTGCCAGCTTCTTGGGTGGCAGATTTTTCAATTTTGTTTGTAAAATTGAATATTCTCTATTAGCTGTCTCTCTGCACAGATGTATGTCTATTTCATAGGTTCATTTCAGGGAAAAAATGATTGAAATGTTTTTATACAAATGCAAATCCATACATATGCAATTTATGTATAATGTATATCAGGGCTGAAGTTTGCAGCCTGTTGTTCTTGCAAAGATTGCAGCGTGCGGCTATTATTTTAATGGAAAGGTGAAAGTGAAAGAGCAGGCAAGTGCTTTAACTATGCAGATATACAGAAGTTGGCAGGAAGAAGCTGGTGATACAGTGATTGGTTCAGCATCCTATGTAAATACCTAGCTAGCCAAAAGCCCATCATTAGCCCTCTGTGGATTCTGCATTTGTAAACTTAATTTGTTAACAAAACATGCACCCTTCATGGCTTGCTTTTTTTGTTCTTGTTGGTTTGGCTTTTTTTTTAGCTTTTAGGGCAGGTAATGGAAAATGCACTATTTTCCTCTTTAAATATAATTTGAAGTTGGCTATAGCAACTGATAAAAATGTAGACCCTCTTGCTTGTGCTCCAATTTTACAGCAGGGTAGATAAATCCTTTTTCATTTGCTATGGAGAAAGACTTTATTGTGTGGCTCTACCGAGATGACTCCAGTACATAGAAAAACTCAATATTGCACTCAGCTACAGTCAGGACACACAAAAAAGCATTTCTCTTAGAGCATCCCAAGTTTGAGGAAAGATGAGTTCTTTGATGTCTTGTGTAGGTAGGCATTACAGTGCATTCAGCCAAAGTTCTACATCCAAAGGGATCCGGAGCTTTGGGGCCCAGATCTTTACGGAGTGAGCAGATGGCCATACGCAGAAATGTTCTTGGTGTATCTGGGTGTAGGCTGAGAAATTGGATTTTACTTAGTTTATCTTTGTAGGACACTGTGAGATCTACAGACAAAAGAAGTGATTCGTGCTTGCTAAGAACTGAAATCATGGTTACAGGATTTTTCCTTGCAAGAGTTAATGACATTGTGGCTCCAAAACCCAGAACAGAGTTATTTCTACCTGTTTTAGAGTCAGCGCTGCTGATCGAGCAGAAAACAAAAACCACACACACCACTTTGTCTGTGAAAGTGCTTTTCTGTTCACCTGTTTTTCATTCTCAGCTGGCATCTTGCGTTTAATAAATCTGTGTATTATTCCAAATGACAGCCAACATAAGACAGTGAGCCAAGATGAGTTTTATTCTGAATGTTCATTGTCATTACTCTTTTTTGGGGTTTTTTTATTAAATGGCAGACTTAAATTTCTAAAAATTTCCATCAAATCAGGACCTTATATACCTAACAGGTAATATTCTTATCTGGTTACTATGGCTCATTCAAGAGCTGGTCTTGTTCACCTTCAATAAGTAAAGCTTTTAAAACAACAGGCATTCATTTAAGTAGGGTAAGCAGTGGTGTTTTAGCCAAGACTGGACAAGTGACTGTTGGGTTTTTTACGCAACACAGCTCCAAGAGGAAGCCTTTATAAGGATGCATTTGCAATTGCATTTGCCCACCGGTGTTGTCAGGTCACGACGGGTAACACAGTAATGCTTGTTTCAGTCTTTCCTTGGACATCATTGCTTTTAATGCCTGAGTAAAGAATGTGCAAAATCTGAGTATAATTCTCGGATGCTTTGTTGATAGATGGGTATTTGTTTGGTAAAAATTAAGTTGTTGTGTTTCTGAAGCCATTTTTACAGCAAAACCTTACTACCAATAGGAAATGGATTGTTTTAAATGTGCTATTTAAATATTGTAATGTATGAAATTGTAGTCTGAGATACAAAACTATTAATGGGGAAAAAAAATCTCATACGTGAAATTGCTAATCAAATCTCTCTTCAACAGCAAAGCATTTTTCAAATCCAGTGAAATTTTCTAATCGACTGCCTAGTGCTAGCGCCCACACACAGAGCCCTTGCCATGCCAACTCTTATAGCTACGGTCAATGTAGTGAAGACACCCACATAGCAGCAGCTGCTGCTATCCTGAACCTTTCCACCCGCTGCAGGGAAGCAGCAGAGATCCTCTCCAACAAACCACAGAGTCTGTCTGCCAAGGTAGGGTAGTCCAAGAACCTGGAGGGTGTGCTAGCTACTGAACTGTGCGAATAAACTGTCTTTCATGTTAGTGACTGCATTAAATCCCCAAAAAGAAGGCTTCTGTTTGCATGCTCTTTTGAAGAGAGATAGAGAGAAAAATCATTAATGTAGTGACCAGCTCTGATAAAAATAAATAAATAGCAGGAATTATGTTGTTACTCTTTCCATAATAGACCCCTGAATAAAAGGGGGGGATTTTGTGGGAGGAAAAAGAAGGATATTTGAAATCCAGTAACAATCTGTGGTGGATAACGAGTGCGATCTGTTTAAACGGGGAATTTTCCTCCCTCTGAAAGCTGCTGTAAGTGATCATTTTGGAATTTGATTTAAAAAAAAAAAAAGAAAAATCATACTGTTAATCAAAGCGATATTTTGGTAGCAATGGAACAGACCTACAGCTATTGAGTCTGTTGTGTTTGGAGCTCATGACAGTTTGACAAGGTACAGGGAGGGAAATAACAACTGACTTTGGTAAAATTCTCCCTTCTGCTGGCAAGAGAGGAGAATCAGGCCCTCAGCGTTTGGAGACAGATAATTTGGGCAAGTCTGTCATAATGGAAAGCTGCCTAATATCATAGATGTTCGTGTGACTTTCATGTTTTGGTTCCTGCTCTGCGTTTCCTCGCAGATCTTTATGATTTGCAAATGGTGCTGTGCGAGCTGCAAGCCTTATTTGCTGTGCCATTACATAGTATTATGCTGCTGATGAAAATAGACAAGGTTTTCTTCTGATGACCGTGGTTGTGGGAGCACTGTTGTTTATTATTTGTATTAAAGTCAGACCTGCTCCGCTGCAGTGAAACTTTTGAAAGCTCTCTGTAGATGAGAGAGTGCCATTACAAGAACTTGAGAAGAAAACACTGGGGAGTGAAAAGAGGTATATTTATCAAAACAAAAAGTAGCAGATGTGTTTTTCTGCTGAGATGCAAAAGACATATGACATATTCCTCTGCAAGTCAGTATCACTATACCTTGTCTATTGTAGCACCAGGCTCAGTCTGACCAGAGGTGGCTTCTGCAGCTGTTTCTTTACAATTTGTTTGGGCCTTCATTCACAATTGCTAAGACATTAGCTATTATGCTTTATGGGGAACCGCTTATTTGACCACCAGCATAACACCTTATTAGGTATTCCAAGCCTTTCTCCTTTGCAGAGCAGTATCCCTTACTTTGCTGCCTTTGACTTCCACTTGTGAAGTTTTGGGTCTTGGAACTGATACTGCGAGATGCCCCGGAGTAGACTTTGTTAAGGCGTATCCAACTGCATCTCCCATAACAGACATTATCTGTTCATGGAACCTTTTCAGATGACAGATCCATCCTTGATATATGCTGCAGAAAGCTCCTTCCACTGGTCTTCAATAGAGACTTCTAGCAGGGAAATGGAAACTGATGCCAATGGCTGGATTAAATTGCTGCCGCAGCCTTTGGCTGACCTCAGCAATAGACCTTCTTGCCAGAGAAGAGCAGTAAAGGGACCAGGCATAACCCAAAGATTTTCTCCTCCGTACCTGCTTCACAGTTGCCAAATCATGGGGAACGTTTGAATGGAAAGTGAACATAATAGTAACGATATGGAGGGACACTTGGGGCACATAGCTTACTCTTTTTTCACAGCCAGGAATCCAGCCTAAAAGAAAATCACCTGCATACCTTGCTATCTGCCTGCCTCCACTTTTGCCAGACTTTCTGGAGGGCATACTGCTACAAAACATCTGACACAAGAATCAGAATTAGCTTCTGGCCAGAACACAGGCAAGTAAGCCCCAAACAAATTTGGTCGCCAAAACCCATTTTTATTTGGTTTTGGCTATTTATTACCTTTGTCATACAGGACTCAAACAATAAATGTGGAAATAAATCTGTAGACTCCCTTCAATTAAGATTCTTTTTTATTTTAAAATACAAAGCAAAAAATAAGCTATTTTTAAAAGAGACTTCTATCTATCTATCTATCTATCTATCTATCTATCTATCTATCTATCTATCTATCTATGTTTCCAAACTGTTTTATAGTTTGTATTAGCTGCAAAGGGAAATGTTTAACTTCTAGAATATATTTACATATTTTTAAATCATACAAAGCATCTCTTTGAGACTTTATTAGTGCTTTGACTCAAATAATGCAGCATCAACAGATGACTGGAGTTAATAATGATTTTATTCTTTTTTACTCTTAATAGCACCCACATTCACCAGGCCTGGAAATACTATGTGGGGTGGCTATGCTCAGATCCCCACAGTACCAGACCTCTCAGCCCTGCCCCTTGCCACATTCCTTTGTTCCTTTGCCCAAGAAAGCCAGATTAGCACCGTCTATACTTTAGCAGATCAAAATTCCTGACTTGTGAAGGTGTTTGCTCTTATAGGAGCATCAAGCAGGCTCCCAGCAACCCAAGCCTTGACAAAGTGGGTGTGAGCTGGTGTGGTGGCAGAGCAAGGACATGTGGGACTGCAGAGGATTTCCTGGACTTGCAGAAAATCCTTTGCAAGTTGCACAAACATCAGAGCTGTAAAAACATTGTGCTTCTAAGTTTTGAAAGCAGAATTTGTGCTTCAAACGTTTCAAGCACGTGTAATTTTCTTGTATTCACCCAAGGAATGCATATGTCACCTTGTCTGAACATGTGAGGAAAACACCAAAGCAATTTTTACTTCAAGTGTAGTCCCAAAGTTGGCGCTTCTTTTCAGTCATTAAAATTTTATTTCTTGACCTCCAGAGTGTTGTCCATTTTTTTGTAAGAGTTGGATGTTTTACCTTGAATAGTCACCACTTTTGTGTAAATATAGAAAACACTTAAAAGAAAGTGTTTTTACACTACAGTTCCAAATTTCATAAACTTAATAGATTTTCTAATATATATTCCACATTCTCTACATATCAGTTCAAAAGAGAAAGTCTAGGGCAAGAAATGAAAGAGAAGGGTAGCAAGGGTAGAGAAAGCAGAGTACATGTTAACAGTACCATTGGTAAGCAAAACTTTCAAAGACATTTAATGTACAAAGGTGATCTGTCAAATATCTCCAGATTAAAAATATTAATTCATATGTTAAGCAATTTAAAGAATAAATGTATTTTGAAATGAGCAGTAAAATGGATCCTAAGCTTTCTTTATGAATTATCTATTCAGCTGCATATGAAGTACTAATACCATCAGATACCTTGTTCATACAAAAATAATTAATATAACATTTCAAATGTTTCAAAAATAATTAATATAACATTAATGTTACATTTTCTGAGCTATTCAACCTCCACTTGGGACTGCAGTAAACTGTTCCTCTGTCTATAATCCCTATCAGACAATTCTCACGCGGTCAGCACCTCAAACTGGTCTCCTGGATGCATCCGATTTGCAGTTTATGTGCTTTCATTCAACTCCAATTGAAGCTGACAGAAGGGCTTCCCTAGAAGTCTTCGCCTGCAGTTTCTAGCACAGTGTAAGACTCTACGTCACTGTAACATCCAGGGATCTTCCCTGTTTCCAGCCCTCATCACATTCATGTCTCACAGAGGTATCTGCAGCAATACAGTTTATCTGTAGCCTCGTCACTACTGCTTGCCAAACATTTTGTTGACTGTTTTGGTGTTTTTCCCACCTGTTTAGACAAAATGGCATATGCACACTATGCTTTGAAAGAAAACAAAGAATGACACTTGCTAAAAACGTTTAAAGTTCAAATTCTGGTTTTGAACAAAATTATGTCATCTCTCCGTTCTGGGGTATTCACGATGGTGATAATTGCATCAATTATTTCAACGATGTAGTTAGTACTCAGCACGCTTATCAAGCAGTTCTTTACTCCAAATACCTAAGAGCCTAAATACAGGACAAAAAATCAGCCAAGAATATCACTAGAATATCATTACCATCCTGTTACTCTGCTGTGCATATTGGTCCTTGAGTACATTCCTGGCTAGAGTGTTTTTTTAATTTGTGAATTGCTCTGGGCTGAAATTATAATTTCATTTTTGTCTCAGATGTTCCTGATCATGTACAAGTTATCTTATTTTGACCGAAATTAGTATTTTAATTTCCTCCAGAAGAAGTCAACTGCTTAAATTTATGCCTGAAGAACTGAGGACCAGTTGCATGTATTTTTATTGGCTGGGAATAGAAGTAATTTTACCCTTTTGGATGGATTGCATTAAGACTAGTATTCATAGACATTGCAAGGTACTAGTTTCAGAGTTACTCCCAATAGCAAAGCTAAAGAGCTCTTTAAACTTTCCAAACTAGACAGAACTGCTAGTGGAAATGCAAAATCATTGATAATGTTGTTTCTTTGGGCTTACTTAGTATTAAGTTGTACGGCACATGACAACCAAACAATACACAAAACCCCTTATGTGTAACAATACAGTCTCCCAAAGGTCACAGGTTTGAAATAAGATTCATGTGGACACAATAATTCACTCTTTCTGATCCAACTAGGAGATAAAGCTTAACTTGTAATCGTCACTGGAGACACTGCAGAGTATTAAATGTTGGGACTGATCAGATGGACCAAAAGCATATGAAAAAATGTAGGAATAATTTGTCATAAAAAACAACATTATCGTCCTAGCTGATGTAGTTCAGTTCTGAGACTGACACTTAATAATGTACTAGAAAACATTCTGTAAAATGTCATGAAATAGAGGAGTCTGAAAAAGCTTGACTTTAAAGTAAAAAGCACTTGAGGAGGCTTTTTTTATGTATTTATATTAGTCTTCATTTTAGATACATATTCATAGTAGAGTACTACTTGTACCTTTTCTCTGAACAGATCCTGGAATAAAGAAAATATACTTCAGTAATTTTTCTCTCATTTTTTTCTTCTGGAATCCTTTTTCCACCTGCTTGTAAAACCTGTGAGGGTGATTACCTTGTCACTGATGTGGGAGTAGATAAGGAGTAACCTGAATTTAATTACTGTGTGTATCCTCTCACCCTCATTGATTTTTCCTCATTGCTTCAAGAAGGCTTTTATTCTGGTTTACACCAGTGTAAATGTAAATGAGATAAAAACCAGGCTCCAAAGGTTTAGACAGCTGCAGACTAACATAAGTTAGGAAATAAGATACCTTTGCATCTTAATTTTGCTTACATTTTTAAGGAAGCATCAGGACAGTTTGCATTTTTTTGGTAGTTATATTTTAAATATATCATGATAAAAGGATAAATATAGGCCTGTTCACACTTGCCTCCACTGAGGATAACACAGCCTTTGCAAGTCTGAGCTAAGCATAGTAAGTGCCATTTTCTGTCAGTGTGTCATAGCACTGCTCTAGCATTTTTTGCCATTTGCCATTTTTGTCTTTTTAGTTCCATTTTAAAATTAATGTAAAAATAAATGTGGTAAAACAAGCAAAGGAGACATATTGAGAGGAGGGTGGGATGAAAGTAGGAATGAAAACTGGAGCAGTATCTCTGACTGTCCTCTCTTTTTGCTCTGCCATTTGGAGTTTGCTGTGAAGGCAGCAAACTAATGGCTCTTTTATACCATTCTGAATAAAAAGCCATGCTGTAAACGTGTGATCCCTCCTGTGATGGGCAAAAAGGATATTTTTTTTCCCTGACTATATTTAATTGTTGTGTGCATCTGTGAGCTCTCTTAAACCCCATCTGTACGCTACTTCACAAATACACAACCCAGCCTTCCCTGATCAGAATTAGGTGCATGTTGGACAACCCAACTTCTACATGAATTTCAGGAAAGCACTGAGGAAGCTTTAATTATCCATGTTAGTAAATATTCTGCTTATCAGCTAGAGCTTCTTGTTGCGGCCACTGGTATTGTTTCCCAGAGACAATATATTTCCTGATATTTTTCTAAGTCCACCTTCATTGAGGAGAAAACCTTAATTGGTTTTGGTCCTTTTTGTTGTCACTGTTGCCTTCTGAGTAGTTGATATTTTGTCAGTGACAGAGAATCTGCACTATTTATGGTTTTTGCACTATAAAACTACTGCAGCCCAGTCACATGGCTTCCTTTTCTAAGCCATCTGTCACAGAGGTCTGGAATTTTATGTGAATGTTGGTTGTGCAGACTTAACCCAAGTTTTTTTATTATGAAAAATGTCAGCAACTACAATATTTAGCATTTTACTTTACATTGGTCATTAAACTTGATTACTGTAGCTCTGTTTCATTGCTATAGTTACATATGAACTGTGAAGCCAAAAAACACTGGGGCGGTCATGGCAGAGCTATATTGTCAGATCCTGGAGTGTGCGCTTGGCACTGATATAGTTAATATCTTGGATTTTTGTAACTAAGGTTTATTAATGCTGGTATAAAAATGTATTTGATATTATACAGATGGCATAAGATGTTGTGGTTACTAAGTTATTATCCAGGATAAGCTGCACTGTCAAATTCAGGGCTTAAAACTATCACAGGAGATTAAACTATTTACTAAAAAGGGGCAGAAAGATATAACCAAAGCGTCTTAGTATGAACATATTAGAAGTGTATTTACTTCCCATAAATATAATAAAACATCTCTCTCTTTAAGCTGTATGATTGAAAATGTGAACTTTGCTATGCAGGAGAAACAGACATAAGAGGTGCCTGAGTTTCTGAACCAGGGACAAGCAGATGGCTTGTAGTGCTTCAGTCTAGGTGGGCATCTGTCTTAGGCCTATGGATGCAAAATGGAGTCAGGGTGCCAGAGTGACAAAAGACTGCTGGGCCCTAAATTTTTGACTTCTACCAACATTTCCCTTCTGAATATTTCTTTAAAAATCCTTACACATATTTCAGCAGATGCATTTAACTTTAAATGAGTTATCGCTGGCAGTGGTAGGAAGACAAGGCTACATGAAGGAAGCTTATGCCTTCAGTCCAACCAGGTTGGCCATGTCACACTTTTATCACAGAGGAAGAACTCTACTTCACCACAACTGTTTTTAAGAACTTTAAGCAAGGATAAGTTTCCCTGTCCTATCTTTAATAATTAAATGGCTGGCTAATCAGCAAGCTCCAGGTATAATTAATAAGAAAGAGAAAGGGAGTCTTTTTGACAGTGTGTCATCTCTTCCTAAGGAAGAAGTCTAATATGGAAAAACTTTCCCCCTGGACATATTTGTCTTTTTTCCATTTGCAACAGTGGGTCTAGGTTATTCACTTATCCTCTGGATTTACTTTTCTATTACTGCGATAATAGAAATTAGGGTGGTAAGTGTCAAACTGGGTTTATACAATGGCCTCCTACAGTTACACAGCACCTAATGTATCTAGCCTCAAATTCCCAATTTGTATCTGAGCTGTCCAGCGATGCAAATAAAAAATAGTGGTGATGACAACAACAGGAAGACACAGGGATGTGTTAATTGCAGCATTCTACATGTGTAGATTTATGATGATGTTATTTATCTCTATAGTCTTTGAATGTTTTCCACCTTATTCAGGGTTCAGGGCAACACAGAGAACTAGTGCTCCTCTAGAGGCCACCTCTTTCAGCTCTTCCCCTACTTCACTTTAGTAATTGTTGGCAATATCAAGGACTAGTCTCATACTCATCCCTATATACACAATGTGTCAATATGTTTCATATCGAGCATGATGAGAAATTCTTTGTCACTTCCATTAGTAAGGTACATTTCCAGGAGCTTTTAATCATTCAGGAAAAAAGACTGTCCACTCTTTTTCTGTGGTCAGACCGGGTAAGACACAACAATGAGCTTTCCTTCCCTTGTTCTTCTTGTACGGCTGAGCAGCACTTGTCCCTTCTTGTGAGCAGCAGGTGTTCTGAAAGCTTCTCCCAACCTGGAAATGGAAGTTGGGTCTTTCCCTAAACTACACACACCCCTGCAGAGGCTGCTCTTTACTGTGCTTCCCAGGTAGCAAAGGCTTTCTTAACTCATGCTTAGTGTCTTCATCAGGGAGAACCTCCTAAAAATCCTCCTGTGGCTCTCAGTCTCGTGGCCTCAGTGCAGACCTGTGCCTTAGTGGCCTAGCCAAGCTGTGATTAAGGCAATAGGTTATTTTGAGTTATATACAAAACCCTAGCAAAAATTTCTCCTGCTGTGCTACTTTTAGGCATATTTCCTTCTCTTTCCCCATAATGCAGATGTTGTCATATTTCCGGGGCATGGGGGGAAGGGACGATGTGTAATAGTAATGCTGCCGTTGACCTAAACAATGCATTAATGCTTTTAACTGTGAATTGGGGTCATAGTTCTCTGTAAGAATGAAAAGATCAAGAAGATTTAAAGCTAAACTTTTTTTAAATAAAACTAGATTTAGGGTGTATAGGTTATGGTTTACAGACATCTTATTTAAATTCTACTTACTATGTTTAAGCTGAGATGCAGGGATACCATTACTGAAGCCACTCTTAAGTCTGCCTAAGAGTTGGACATTAACTGATATAAACCGAAAATCTGGTTTTAGATTCAGATAAATTTAAATAAAAGCGTGCATTTATATTTATCCTTTAAAAGCACCACATGGTTATGTTGCAGCCTCACCACGTCCATAGCTAAACATGTCTCTGTTTCCTGTTGCATGTCAGGGAGCTGAGATAGAAGTGGATGAAAATGGCACTCTGGATTTGAGCATGAAAAAGAACCGAAGCCAAGACAAAGTTATGCCTCTCACTTCTTCCAGCACAGCACTTCCCACTCCTTCCTCTTCTCCTTTCAAAACAAGCAGCATCCTCGTAAATGCAGCCTTCTACCAGGCTCTTTGTGAACAGGAAGGCTGGGATACACCAATCAACTACAGCAAGACCCATGTCAGGAAAGAAGAAGAAAAAGAGGTATATTTTCAGTTTCTGAGTGACCTTTTCGCTTGGATGAGTGGCCATATGATGGTCTTTGGGATGACCAATCTAGTGCAGTTTAAAGGGAATCTATTTGCACAGTTTTGTGAACACTGAGTTGGCTTTAATGCCCTTTCAGAGGTGGCATAAAAAAATCAGTATTCACTTGTAAAAATCTTGTTATCAGACCCTACTTTCAGAGGTTGGAAGCAGCGACTGTTGACTTGAGTATGGGTTATGAATGCCTATAACTCTCTAAGATAAGGAAATCAAAGCTATTCACAATTGGAGAAGTTTTAAAATATTTTTTCCGAATGGCTCAATTATATAACATATACACTCAAATAACCTAGGATGAGTCAAAAATTAAAAAAGACATTTTTTTCATAAGGTATTTTTTCCACACCAAATCGTTATAACTCTAGATAGCTCATTACCTAAGTATTTGAACATATACTTTGCCTACAATAGTTTTTCAGAGGAAAACATTTTATTTTACATTTCACATACATCAAGAAACCTCTGTCACCGAGTCTTAGATGTCCAGTGGTCCAGAAGTCAGTCTGAGAGCACAAATTCAGAAATAAGATGTTTTTATGAATTCCTGAAGGTTTTCATTAAAAGTAGCACAAGTAGTACATAATTTCCATGAATTGGTAGTTTTTATACCATAATGAGCCAGCTTGGAAAAATTAGATGAGTATATACACGTGTCTTCCCTTTTCAACATGTACTATGAAATGGGAAAGCCCCAAATTGAAAATGATGTTGCAGTAACAAACATGAGTAGCTTAAATTTCAGAAAACATTTTTATTTAGCAACTTTCCAACTTTTATGGCTATCATTTTAGACTGCCAATACCATGTTGATAATTGTCTTGATATTGGTTTTGTTTCTGTTTTGCTCTTTCATGTTTATTTACCCCACCTTGCCAACAAGATGTCATAGTCTACTTTCTTTGTCTTTCTTTCTTAGTCTTCTATTTTGCTGTCAAGTTTGTTCTTTGTTGTTGTTTATTTTTCTCTTAAGCCTGGCTGGTATATGGATTGCTTGCATTTTTTTTCAAATTGGGAATGGACCATCAGCACTTTAAAGGCTAATTAGATAAAATCTGTCATCACTGGGTGGAGACATGTCATAATGATACCTCTGAGACATTTTGCAACATGGATTGTTTCTTGGAGGCTGGGTTATTTGAAGAGCACTTTGTGGTCATCTCTGTGGGACTGATGATGCTCCTTACCTCAGCAGTGACAGCAAGATCCATGTACCAGAGTTTTGAGATGGGTTTGACACAGGGCAGTAGACTGAGGTCTCAGGCTTTTCCCCATTCATGCTGCATATTGTGCTAGCACATTTAGATTTGAGAGAACCGCCTTGCCGTAGGGAATCAATTGGTGTTGCAGACTTGGCAACAGTCTTGTCCTGCTGCTCCTCCTCCCTGCTGCCACCGCAGCTCAGTGAAAGAGCAATGGCAGGACCACCTCCACGCTGCTGCTCTCCCAGTGTCTGCTTGACTTTTTGAAGGCCTCAGTGGGTGGCTGGCTTCTTCCCTCTCCCGTACAGGGAGCTGGAGGCATCAGCAGACTACCTGATAGGACGTACAGACCTGTGTTCAGGCAGTCATCCTCTTGCACCCGGTGTTTTGACACTGTGCAGTTTGCCCCTAATCAAAGATCTGGCCCCAGACCTCTGCTGTGAGCCTGTGCCATCCCAGGAAGCGTTGACATATCCAGTGATCTCAGGGCCAGGGGCTCTGTTTTGCACTTTGAAGACTGACAGTTATCCTCATGCAAAGAAAATGACTGATTGTATCTATTTCTAATTCATTGTTATCTGGTTCATATGCACAACAGTTGCTTAATTTTGGTGGTAATTTCCAGAAAATATTGTCTCTCTCTCTCTCAGCGAAATAGCCTGTCCAGATGCCCCCTTAAAAAAAATTTTCAGAATTTGGAAAAAGCTCAAAATCTCTCCAAAAGGAAAGCACCGAGAAATAACTAGAGCTGTCAGTTAGTTCAACTGTCAGTTCTCCAAAGATTTCAGGGCTTAAAAATGTTAAAAGTGCCAGATGCTATTATCTGTTATTCATGTTACCATTATGTTCTGGTCTTTGCTGAAATCAATATAAACTTCCATCTGTACATTAATGGAGTTTCATTGCTTGCTTGCTTTTTGTAGTGTGCATGCGTGAATACACACATGCTTTTTGCAGAAAATAGTAGTGTTTGGACTGATTGGGCTGGTTCTGATTTTCCTTTTAGTCTGGAATTCTTGAGGATTTTAATTGCATCTAGTTATAAATCCATTCAAATGGGAAAGGAAAAATCATACATATGGTTGGACTTGACTATCTGTGATGATCATCACAGATGATGTGGTTTTGGTCTGTTGGCTAACAGACCAAAAAGTAGGAAGTGTTAAAGGTGTTTTCCCACAGGATTATCTCTCCCTCAAAAACTAAACCACTGCAGAAGCACACACAAGCGGCAGCATGACTCTCTGTGCTCAATCCTAAATGCAGAGGACCAAAAAAATATTTGGTCTTTAGGTTTGACCTTCTCGTTTCAGGCAGGGGCAGCCCCTTTTGGGCCACAGTACTGATGTAAGGTCCTAGAAAGGCAGAGTTTCGGTATTATTCTGCCTGCATTCCCTTTGCACTGTCTTCCTTCTACACAACTGAAATGTTCATGCTGTATGAATTATACTGAGTGTTCCACAAGGTGCTAAGACAGTGCTGGAGAAATCATCTGCTTAAATGTCTATATGCCTGAGAAATATGCTAACAGATATTAACTGGGAAACAAGCTGTATTTCCACATTGGCCCTTACTAGATTATTTTTTTTCTTTAAAAGAGCAGTTACTATGAAATTGTAGGTGTTTATGTCACTCTGTATGTAGCTATTGGTTTGAAAAATTAGAAATCTGAATGTGTCAATTCAGAAAATTCACAGTTAAAATTTGAAAAAATTAATTACTTCAAAGATAGAAAATTAAAATAATGCCATTCTAAACCCTCTGGCATGTTATACTGGTGGCTGCAGATGTACTCATGTCAACCTTCATCTTGTAGTCTTATTTTTGTTAAATGATTCAGTGAAACATCATTAAATGAAGCTGTGAACTGCAATGCTGTAGTATTCTCTCAAGCCTTGATATACATAATCGTCAGCCAGTCCTCTCTGTGCAGCAAGTATCAGTGACATGATGAATAACTCACATACGCAAGTTTCTGGTCCATCACCAGCAGAAGATTGAGAGATATCTTTCATTTGAGATAAAAACCACAAGCTGTATGTATGAAAATATTCATGAATTCTGCAGCACAAACAGTTGCAGATACTCTTGTTTGCTGCAGGTGCATTCTGAGGTCCATCCCACAGCCCAGAATCCCAGGGGACTGCCAGAGTGGTCTTTCCACCACCCTCTACTCCAGGCTCCTCTCAGCTGGAACTATGACAAGAAGTGGAGGAGGCCAATGTGTGCCTGGTTTTGATACAGTTAGGTTTCAGCCATGGCATTCACTAAATTTTTAGAAACAGTATTGGTCCGCAGTTCAGTGATAAAGATACAGTCTATCAGATTTAACTGATAGAGAAAACTGATAAGTCAACTTTCTTCAATCTCCATTATATTAAATGGAAACCACCTTGCCTGTGTTTTTTTGAAGTTATTTTGACATCTGGACCCTTCCAGCTGACAACAAAGGGTCAACCATTTTGTTGCTTCTTCTGGGAGCTTGTGATTTTGCAGAGACTAACAGTGGGAATGATCATTTTAGGAGCTGGCATTTACGTTTATGTAAGAAAAACAGGTGAGAACTTTTGGATAGAGAGTGTCAGGAACTAGAATCCCCATTCTGCAGATTGTGGTGGCAAAAACAGCCCCATGTGCCACTAAACTCAGGATTTTACTCAATGATTGAAAATAGTCTTTGAGGTTTCTTGAATCTTGAACAAAGCTGGCATTCATTTTTCCACTCTTGTTTTTTAGCATTTTTGTTTCCATGTTTGGAGGACTTTCAGCTATTTATTTTTCCTGTATTAATATTTTAACAGTATCTATCATTGTTTCAAATTTTCTCTCCTACTCCTTATCTCAGTTTTCTTTTGGAATAAAATTTTAAAAGCCTGAAATATATCAGGGCTTGGGGTGTTTTTTTTAGTTAAAATAATCACCTGATAATTGCTACCAAAGAGAGTTTAGAAAAGCAGAATATATGTGTTTTTGCTTTCTATATTTGTAGCAGATGAGCTTATTCTGAGAGAAACTAACCCCACAAATGTGGTTGCAAAAATCAGTAGTAATTGATATAGCAATAATATGGCATGGTTTCTATATGTATGTATAGCATGAGTTTCAGTAGGCAGTAGGTAGCCAGTACCAGAAAGCAGAAGGAAGTCATATTGAGGATCCAGTCTCCAAACAGGCAAAGAGGAGCTGCCAGAATTGAGGACCATATGGAAGCTTTATCAGAAGAAACACCCCCGCAGAGCTTACAAGTCCCGTTAGGCAGAATCTCCATTTTCAGTCCAGATTCTCCTCAGCCCTCTGCTCTGCATTAACAGCTCTGCAGACATCCCTGCCCCTCTGTCCTGGCACGTTTTTCAGCTGCACAAGCCCAGATCATCTATGGCACCAACCCCGTGAGTTTAGCAGGAGCTGGGAGCTTCTCCTCTCAACCACAGGCAGCAGTTTCTACTCCTGCAGATGGTAATCTCTGGGCAATACCTACCTGAGTGTTGGAACAGAGTCACAAAACTTAAAGGGATTAGTGGAGATTTGATAATTGATGCTGGGGGCTTTGGAGAATTCTTGACGGATGCAATAGCCACAGAGCATCCCTTCAGAAAGGAAATACTTATCTCTCATAAAAATAATAGTAATTGGTAGTGTTAGTTTTCAAAATGGTATAAATCAAGCTGTTTGGAAGTGATCAAAGAAGATTTTTCAGAAAAGAAAGATGTAATTTCCTTTCAGGACTCCAAATTTCCAAAATGCTTTCCCAAGGGAGTGAATACTCCTAGTCTATACCATCCATCAAACAGCACTGCAGCAGTGAGGATTTTAATCTACAAATAGTAGAAGTCAAGAACTACCCTTAGCAGCCTGCTATGAAGAAAATTTCAAAGTGGCTTTGGTTTTATGATTTTTATTTTAACAAGAATCTGCTCTTTGAATAAGATAACAAATCATTCTATTCTACAGAACTAAAAAGCTTTGCATTAACATATGTTTATGTAAAATAGCTTTTTGTAATTTATTATTGCAATTTTGTAATTCACATTACAATGCTGCTCCCTTCAACTGTATACAAAACTCAGTGATAAACTTATGCAGAAAAAAAGAACGTACGTTCCAACGCCTTGTTTGGCTTTATATATTCAGGGCTCTGTATATTCAATAGCTACTTTTATTTTCTCCCTGCATTTTTCATTGGCCATTATCACCATTTTATAAATTGAAACTAACTTTTCCCCATATACAGCTTAAACCAGCATCTGCCTTCAAAAATGCTTTCACAACATTTTAAAGTCTATAAATAAGAATGTGAAACTATAATGTATGAAACTTTCTTCATCTTTCCCTATAATTTCTTAAGACTTTTTTATTTTAATGCTTTCCAAAATGTTTTGTCCTTGCCACAGCAAGTTTGAGAGAGGCCTTGACAAGAGAAACCTTTTGTCACATTCTCACTTAATATTTCAGAAAGATCCAATAAGCTGTCCAGAAAACATGGAGGAAAAGAAGTATCCAGGTGATGTCTCAATACCAAGTCCTAAACCCAAGCTCCATTCAAGAGATCTCAAAAAGGAACTTATCACGTGAGTCACAAAAAATACCATGTTTTCCTCTGCTCTTGCAAAGACTCGCTACACCTTTGTTCCAAGTGCTGGTTTGGAGTAGATTCACAGGAGTTGAGCAAGCTGACTCATATAACTGTTGACTGTTGATATACAAGCTGACTTGCATGACTGTAGTGTCCTGTTGTGCGTGTGCAGCTGGGAAGACATGAGGTTTGGAGTTGAGACAAGCAAGGGTAGGCCTCTGGGGAGTCATAGAATCATAGAATCGTAGAATGGTATGGGTGGAAGGGACCCCAAGAATCATAGACCTCCAACCTCCCTGCCACAGGCAAGGCCACCAACCTCCAGACCTGGATCTACACAAGGTTGCACAGGGCCCCATCCAACCTGGCCCTGAACACCTCCAGGGATGAGGCATCCACCACCTCTCTGGGCAGCCTGTTCCAGCACCTCACCACTTTCTCTGTAAAAAACTTTCCCATAATATCTAATCTAAAACTTCCCTCCTTTTGCTTTAATCCATTCCCCCTTGTCTTGCCATTTTCAGCCCTTTTAAAAAGTTGATTCCCCTCCTGTCTGTATGCTCCCTTCAGGTACTGAAAGGCTGCAATGAGGTCCCCCCACAGCCTTCTCTTCTCCAGGCTGAACGAGCCCAGATCCCCCAGCCTCTCTTCATAAGGGAGGCGCTCCAGCCCTCTAATCATCTTTGTGGCCCTCCCCTGAAGCCTCTCTAACAGTTCCACATCTTTCTTGTATTGGGGGCCCCAGTTCTGGACACAGTACTCCAGATAGGGCCTCATGAGGGCAGAGTAGAGAGGGACAATCACCTCCCTGTCCCTGCTGGACACCCCTCTTCTGATGGAGCCCAGGATACCATTGGTCTTCTGACCTGCAAGAGCACACTGCTGGCTCATGTTAAGTTTCTTATCTACCATGACACCCAGGTCCTTCTCAGCAGGGCTACTCTCAAGGAGCTCTTCTCCCAGTCTGTATCTATGTCTGGGATTCTTCCAGCCCAAGAGCAACACCTTACAATTCGCAGTGTTGATCCTGTGAATCCAGATAGATTTGTGACTAATGTGATGCTGGGTATAACTCCTTATTCTTCAGAGAGATGGGCAGCAAATGGGCCACTGCTCCTTCTACTAAACACACAGTTTTTTAGTGTGCTACAGACTGGCTGTGTGAATGCTTGTATAATTAAATAAACTTCATTTGGACAACTGTCGCTACAGATCCACTGTTGAGAGCTTATGTAGAAGTGCTCAGGATTTCTCAGATAGGAAACATGAAAAATTAATAAAAAGAAGAAACACAGGACAGGACCAACCCCAGGGTTTCCAAACCTGTAGGAAATCTACATTTATGTCCTTCATCTTCCTTCAAAGCAGAATTATTTATTTCATCCTGCTGAAAATCCAGTGGATGCACAAATTCACACTGGGAGGATTGGCTAATACTCTGTCTTCTCAGGTAAAGAGACTTAATTGCTTTGTATTAAGTTCCAAAACTTTACTATCTAAAGTTGCAAAGAAGTCCAAATAAATCTTTCCACATGGAACAGTTTCTTTCAGTTCAGAACCACTCAGTAGAATTGTCCCCACGATCTCGTAACACCAGTCACTTTTTGAAATCTCATCGAGCCTCTTCACAAAACTGCTTTCGATTCACGTCAACAGCGTTTTGATATCAATACACTGTAACAGTCAACTAAGACTATATTACTTTTCTTTTTGTCCCAAACCAGAGTAGGTCTCTCTAGACAAGTGCAGTCTGTATCACTTCGTGATGAAAGTCCAAAGCATATCACTGCAGGCGCACTCATAAATAAATGAGTTGCACCTCGTCACCTTGTGTCCTGCTCCACAGACTCAATGGCCATGAAGCAGCTAGATTCACCTCTGTCTGCAGAATTTACATTTCCCTGGGGCAAGCTGCCGTGCAGAGCGATTCTTTCCCCTCACGCTGTGCAGTCTGAATGCTGTCTACTCACCACATTATATCTGCCATTGGAGTTCATGACCTAAATTGCCTCTTCTAAAACAAATGCATAGAAAAATCACAGAGAGTTTATTTGCTGAAGACTAATGGCTTTTCTTTTGTAATATTTATTCCTTTGTGATGTTGACCTGTTTTGAGATGTCTGTAATGTACTTTTCTACTCTCTTAAATAGTAATACCCAGCATACTGCTAGGGCAGTGGTCAGCTTGCAGTGGTTTTACTGTATTACTTTCAAACTGTGAGTAGAAATAGGTATCTAAAATGTAGCTGTCCAATAAATTATATAGTTTTAATTTCTCAGAAGAATCTATAGGTACTATAGGGATCTGCCTTTCTATCACCCTGTTGAGCTCAGAACTTTTACAGAACAATTCAATACAGGTGGCTCCATCATGAGGAAGTTTTTAAAATGACATAAGCACTTGCAGAGAAAAATTTTCTGATATGGTTAGCTCAGTTACAGTGAATTATTGTGCACGTTCCTTCTATTTTTCGGTGTTAATTCTCTTGCCCATAACTGTATTGGTCAGGTTGAAATGGGCTGTGAAAATGAGGCTGCTGTCTTCCTAAAGGTTTTTCACAGATTTGAAAAACTTCCTAGCACTCTGACACCTCAGAGAAAATAGCCAGGTGAGGATCTGAGTTCCCCCTTATTCATTAAGACAGAGCACTATCTAAATTTATTTTTTTTACAGCTTCTGCTTGTCCTTCTTGTCCATGTGCCCAGTGAAAGAAATACAGAACGTTATAAGGTGGCCTGCAGGGTTGGTGTTAGAGTGTTTTAAAATGCCGTTGAAAGGTGTTCTTAATTCCCCCTCCATGCACAAATTGCGTTTTGCGATATCTTTGCCCTCTTGCAGAGGACTCCATCCCAATCTGATAAATGATCTCAGGGCTATGACTGAAGAAGGGCTGAGGAAAAACAGAAGCTGTTACATCTTCTCTGGGTCAAACATACCTCCATCTCTTGGCATAAATGAATCTGTTCCAATAAATGTATAGCAACTTTGTACCCCTCCTCAGTTCAGCTGAGAAATATCTTGGGAAACTTTTGTGCTCATTCTGAACTCAAGCTGCGTGATCATGACATGTTTTGTGTTCTGCAAGAAACCACATATATTTTCTCATGTGTTTCTAAAGAAGGTGCTTTAAGTTAGTCAGAATTTGAGGAAATTATTTTGGATATTACTGTTCTTTGGCCTGTGTTGTACAGGAGGTCAGATCAGTAACTTAGCCCTTACTTTTATGAATTTCTGACAAAATATGATACCAGTACCAAGACGGTCTTTTTAAGAAATCCAAATAGTAATCAAAGAAAAAAACTACACAAAGCATGGTGGTTTCACATTACATAGATTTTAAAAAAATATTTTGACTAATTTGCATTTTCCCACAATGCTTCAAGTAATTATTGAAAACTGTAGATGTTGTGTAAATTTGCTAGTTTTCTGCAATGCCATGAGAGTGTTGAGATGCGTAATGATGAAGGCGATTGTCCTAAGGACCATTCCATAATTCATTGCAGGGTAGGGTGAGCTATGGGGTGTACTATACTTACTCTAATTTCTCACTGCATCTCCTTTGCTTAGCTGTCCAACTCCCGGATGTGATGGTAGCGGTCATGTAACAGGAAACTATGCCTCACACCGCAGGTAAGAAACAACAGGAAGCCCAGAACAGGAAATTGAGCTTCTTTGTCATCTTTGAACACTTTTATGCTAAACATGGGTAAGCATTCAAGAATAATTTGTAGAAAATAAGCCATATAAAAACATTTTTCCTGGGTTTGTTATATTTTGTGGAGGCCTGATGTTGTCAAGCAGCATATGTTTAGCTGCATGTCTTAGCTGAGACATCTAGTAAAGTTTACATTTCCCTAAGTGCACAAGCATGCTCTTACAGATGCTGGTCCATGAGTTTTTAAATGAGGTTTCTGCAGATAGTTCTCAAAATGGCTTTGAACTTCCTAGATCTGCCAGCATAGCCTCAGGACGCCAAATATTTTCATCAGAGTAGTCTACTGTCAACTGGGAGGTGGAAAAAATAATTTCCTCCTCCTTCTGGGAGCAGGATGGAAGTAGTTTCTGCCTTTTACCAGCCACGTGGACCAGATGCTCTACCTGCCCTTCATGTAGGCCACATAAAGGAAGGATTCAGTGTACCCATGTATCCCCATGCAAGGCTTTACAGGGACTTAGAAATCTTTGGCCCTAACCATATATCTTTTCAGCAATTTAAGAGCTGCAATGGGATATTGGCCGCTCCTCCTTTGCCAGGAGCAAAGATTAGAGGATATCTTTTTTCCTATTAAAAGTCATAGATTATTTGAAGGTTGCTCTTTCAAGGAAAAAACCATTCTGTTTTCATAAAGCATTTCACATCGGATTTTTTTCAGTGTTTCTGGGTGCCCATTAGCTGACAAGACATTAAAGTCCCTTATGGCTGCTAACTCTCAGGAGCTTAAGTAAGTATTGACAATAGCACAAATGTTATTGTTATTTGTCTTCGATTAACATGTTCCCTACGTTAATGCAGCTGTTCGTTTGAATTGCTCTGACCTACATCAAACCTTTGTCTGACACTTGAAGTGAATTGGTTTGAAAGCTTTTGAGTGAAACAGAGCTTACTTTTCCCTATTTGTCTGTCTTTATTTTTGCACCCCTTCATTTTCATGAATTTACCTGGGGGAAAATGTAAACACTAGGAGAGAAGGTGGTCTGACAGAATTTCATAGTCAGAGAGAAATAGAAAACATCTAGCATGTAAGGCTGATCTGGCAAATAACTCAGTCTGATCCAGCTAGAATAAATTAGAATTATTCAGTTAGAAATTAATCTAGTTAGAATAAATTTTAAAATGGGACCAGAACTCCTGCAAATAATTTTTTTATCATTCACTACCATATACTATGAGTTTAATGTCACTGAAGCAGACATCAAGTCATGATTTTGTGCTGGCATAATTCTCACCATGAAATGTCACTTACAAAAGGACTGTGCAGGCTCCGCTATATAGACAGATGTATAGGGACATATGAATATTTCAAAAATCTGTAGTCAAGAGAGGCACTGGCAACCAGTCATCTAGTTATTGAATTGGCTTTGTCAATAAGGATGTGGGGAAGAGGAAAGGATAATTAGAGTTCTTTCATAGCTTTCCCTCTGCAACTTGTAAATTGGATCCCATAATAGATGGCTTGGAAAAACTCATGAATGCATGTAAAAAGGGGAAAAGCCTGTAAAGTCCTTTCTGTCCTTTAGGTTCATCCCTAGTCCAGATAGAAGAAAATAAAGTCTGATCATGGCGCTATGATGCTGTTCTAATGGTACTAATAGTAGGTGTAAGTGCATTTAGGCTTGACTCATTGCTTAGTCACAAGTTAGCTTCTTCAGATCAAATGTTAGTGGTCTCATCTTCTAGTCTGACAACTTGAATTATAAACAGAGCACTGAACTGATGGTAACTATGGAGTTGAACCTGCTGGAGATGCAGCAAAATAGCAAAGAAAGGCCAGTTATATGGACAACTGTTCAAAGCAATTCCCAGACCCAGTAGGCAAACTGACACACTGGCACGATGCTTCAGTTTTTCCATCTCAGAGTCTTAAAGGTATAAAATTTAGACTCAGTTTGTTTTAAAAAGAGCAGCACAAGAAACAAGAAACTGACTTGTGAAAATGCTGACAAATTTGAAATCATTTGCTGAGTCATATATATTTGTCCCTGCTTTTGTTGGCTTTCTGCCATACATAGACACTCACACAAATATTTTGAATAGTTGCTCCTCATGCAGCACCCCCCTCCTCATATTCATGTGTGAATAAGGAAATTTGCATACCAATATGGTTATTTTTCCACTAAAGCTTTTAGAGTTTTGGTCATGCCATAAGGAAAGAGGAGCAACAGCATATGACTTAAATGACAAACTGCACACTGTACGCCATGTATAATAAGTGAGTTGTGAAAGACAAAGTCAAAGTTCATGAACATTTCACAGACAGAAATATGTTGCATAACGCACTTAGCATTTAATTTCAAATAACTAGAAAAAGAGCAAAAATCAAAATCTGTTCACAGACAATTTGCAAAAGGAAAAAGGGCTAGATAAAATTATTTTCCACAAATGTACCACCTTCTTTTAGCTTCCTGAAAACATTGTTCAGGTGAAATTTTAAACAAATTTTGCTTTTGAAAAGTGTGGGCTAAAAGAAATGATGCACCAAAACCTTCAATCATTCCTGCACTAGGATAGTGCAGTGATATAAATAGTTAATTTTGTTATTGATACATAATCAGAGGGCATAAATGCTCATAGAATCAGGCCATAAAAGTACTCTCATGTAGTTAGGCATGAATATGAAAAAGCTGTGTATTTTTTCCAAATGTTTTTCACATTTAATTTGCCAGAATCAAGATACGATCTTGGCTTTCATTATGAAACTCTAAGCCAGCAAAGATACAAGGCTTCCATGTGATCTACAGTTTGGAAATAAGGAAGATCTGTTCAGAAAGTGAGCCTTTGAGTTAGATTCAAGAATTCTTTTTTCTGAGGATACTTGCTTGCACAGAGCAATCTAAGGTGGTCAAATTGAAACCTTGTTTTAAAAGTTGATGATGGATCACAGATTTTAAAGCTATAAGGGTGAATTATGACTGATTATCCTATTTCACCAAAGAGGTGTTTATCAAGCCCTAAGGAATTTTAGAAGTGTAATTTAGAAAGATGTTTACTTATAGTTCAGAAACATGAAGGAATAGGTAGTCAGTCCTATCCTTAGACAACTTGCTTCAGTGGTAATATGTCAATTTTAAGAGAAATTCAAGCAGTTGTGTTTCACACAAGACATTGATACTGATCCATATTACATAGGCAGCATGACATATTTCAGTCACTAATTTCCTCTGCTGACCTCTGTGGGTTTATCTCAACTAAGGTTCTTATCCAACCATCTCTCTGAGTTTCCCAGGGAGTAACAGTGCCAAAAATGCTCCTTGATCTACAGCTCAGTGTATCGATTTTATGTCAAGCTGCAGTTCATTTACCTAAAGATAAATCAACTCTCTTGGAGAAGGTAACAAAATATCACAGAATCAGTGCACAGTTATATGAATTTCTGTGTTTAATCACTGACAGATTTGTTCTTGGAAAAAAAAAATCTTGATGAACTGTAAAATAATCTGCAACCTACACCCACTTGAGAGTTGACATCCTTTAGCTTAAGCTTCTGAGGCCTCTGGCCATCCCATGTAAATCTGATTTTCTTGGCTCTGCACTGGAATCCAAAACAGAGGATGACTCTCTAACCTGGGGCACCAGTCCAAATTCCTCAGCCAGTTAAAAGATGATGGAGATCCACAGTGTTGCTGACTGTAAGGCAATATATTGTTGGTGCATCTTATACTGTGGAATTTCACAATCCACACAAAGGTATAACCAATATTTAGAAAATCCAATGCAGTGGTCGAGCTTAGGAGTCTTTCCAGTGATGCTTCTTACTATTTTTTCAGTTTTCCACCTGAAATATCATCTTAGAATTTCATTAGTATTGATATCTCAGCCTCAAATCTTTAATGACCTCAAGAATACCTTGAACTCTAATCTGACTGTGAAATCTAGCTGCTGCTGGAAGTTGCAAATACAGATGGGGAGATTCAAATTTTGTTCAGTGTCTTTTTTAAGTCCATTACTCTATTCGAATGTCTCCCACAAAGAGCTCTTACTGAATTAAAATCCACGTCCAGTCTATGTGGACAGCTCTTCCATCTGTGATCATCTGATAAAACAAGTAGCCAAAATTAATACCCATAGTATTTGGCAGGTGTTCTGGATTTACTTGTGAGCATTCACACTCTCCAGACATCTGCCCTTTCTGCCTGCTCCACATGACATTGTGCCCAATCCTTGTCCCATACTTAGGTCAACATTTAGCTCTACACAGTTGAGCATATCTGGCAGTCTGCAACCCACAACTCTACCTTTGCTGTCAGTGTGAGGCATGTCGTTCTGCCAAAATATTTTGTTCAGCAAATGTCATCGTGAAATGTTTTGACAATATCTTAAAAAAAAGTCTCCCCTTTCTTTAGTTGAAATTATTTGCTGAATTCTACTTGAATCGGTGAATAAATTTGGTCATGTCCAAAGGAAATCACATTTTTGACAAATTAATTGTTCACAGAAAAATAGTTTGAAATTTCTGAAGAGATACACCTGCATGCTCAGATGTGATATTACATTATTATATTTGTAGGTGTTTCCCATGGCAGCCTACCATGACTAGACTAAATCACCCATGTTTTCACCTCACGAAAGATTCACTAACAACTGAGAACCTTAAGAGAGTATTGAACAAAGCGAGTTTTCTTAATTGTTTAGTACAAGATTATTTGGCACAACTCTTTCTGCAATTCTGATACTCTGTAAAAATCATAGGATTCAAAAGGCCCTTAGAGATGCTTAGCATAAGAACTTTGTGCTATATAATACAAAAACACAGAAATGCCTGGCAAGACTTCTAAAGGTAAATATTATGCTTGTGCTGCTTTGTGTGCTGAGGTGTTTTATAAAAAACCCCAACAAACCAACAAACAAAACCAAAACAAAAGCCCATGCAAGAAATACAATATCCTCAAATAAAGTTAAAAACCCCCCAAAAAACAAACAAAAAACCCCCTCAAAAAACAAACCAACCCTGAACTTCTGAGATAAAAGGTGCTACCAGCAATGTCCTGCTCCAAACCCCATAGAAGTCAGTGGAAAGACTTACTGCCGCTAGTATGCTTTAGACCATAATCTTCACATACAACCAGCAGCAAGGAGCCCACCCTCCCAGATCATAGCAAAAATCAGTTACAGTTAGATTTGTTTCCTTTCATTGTATGGAGGTTTTAGTATTAAACATTCATACTTAAAGAAGCTTGTTTGTTGTGCACACATATGGAAGCGCTTTAACTATGAGACATAAACATAATCCAATTGCTAAACTGAATACCCGATTGAATGTAGTGCTAAAAAGATATGGTCCTGTTGTATGCTTACAGTGCGAGAATAGACAAATTATTAAAATTCTGGGTATCATCTACTGATGCCCAAAAGTAAAACAGCTTCTCTGCTTCCATTTCCCCTTGAGCAAATACTGGCAAAGTGCTTATTTATATCTGTACCTGAAAACATCAGAAGAATAGCAAACAAACATATAATAGTAAATTTACAAATAGATCTATATCAAATTGGTTTTGGGGTGGGTTTTGTTGGGTTTTTTTGTAATGTTGATCCTGTACAAGGAAAATTGGTGCAAACAGTGTTATAAGCTAATTAAATCTACACATCATCTGCAATAAATTTCACATTCCTTAGTAAAATTCTGTTCTAAAAGAAAAAGAAAGAGTATGCTCATTTTAAAAAAAAATCATCAAGAACCAGTTTAATTACTCAACAAAAGCTCTGCTGTTATTTCTTCCACCCTAAACAAAATGCAGAAGGTACAGATTATTCACTGTGTACCTTTGAAGCCATGTTTTGTAAGCTCCCTGTATTATTCCACAGGTGCCCGACTCCTGGCTGTGATGGCTCTGGCCACGTGACAGGGAATTATGCATCCCACAGAAGGTAAAAACCATTTTGTCACACGGTGCTGCAGCGCATTGGATTCTCCGCAAACAGCAGCAGAAAGAGGTGGCTTTTATTCTGTGTGCTTCTTTCAGTTTATCTGGTTGTCCTCGTGCCAGAAAAGGAGGTATCAAAGTGACTCCTACCAAGGAAGAAAAAGAAGACCCTGAACTTAAGTGAGTACAAAAGCAGAAAATGACAACCAGTGAAGGGGGAAAAAAGCCCGTAAAACCTCAGGACTTGAGGCATCGTAAGAGACGCCCCAGTTAATCTGAGCAACATGAGGATATGGCCTAGAGCTTGAACTCAACCAAGTGTTTCTGCTTCTAGCAAAGCTGGTAGAGTTCATCACCTTGGAGCTTGAACAGTGGGGAAAGATTTCTGTATCTGCTTGCATCAGTCCAGTTACTGTAAACAGTGCTATGAAAGTGCCACTTGCTTGGAAAATTTGGCAAAGAAAAACAAATTATTTCTGCCTGTAGTGAAATCTTAACATGTCAGCTAATTAAATCAGAGTGACACCTTAAAATATGTCCTGGAGAACTTGAATATACGTCTCATGTCTTGCCTCTAAAAATAAAAGAAAATTTCACTTAAAGTGAAAACTGGAAACTCAGTAGATATTTGCTATGCTCCTGATTCTAATGCACATTCCATTAAAAATCAGTAAGTGATAATTGCCAGATTATCGATCTGAAGGTTTAGTTGCATACAATGCTGTTCTTAATATTTGCTTATGATATATGAGAGGCTGCATAACACTGACAGAGGAGTGCAAAAACCTCCTAAACCTTTCTTTGCAAGTATTTGCATGAGATGATGCAGGCTTTTCAGGTACAGGAACCCACCCTCTGCTTTATGCCAGAAACCTAGACAGAGATGAGAGCATGTTGACTTTCCATACAGTTACTTGTAAAAGTGTGATTTATTGCCTGTAATAGAATTTCAGTTTTCCTTTCTGGTAAAATACTATCTGAACGAATGTTTTAGTTTCTTAGGATGTATGACTGCATTTTAAATTGCCTTAAATCTTAAGATCAGCTGAACCCCCGTAACTCAGCTTGACATGATTTGGATGCTCAGGTGCAGTGTGCCTCCGGGGACTGAGTCTATGTCTGTTAATGCAAAGTGGCAGAGGCAGCTGGAATAATTTTCTCAGACTTTCTTGAGACTGTCTTCACCTGCTCTCTCCAGTGAAAATGGGGGTTCTTTTGCTGTGTTTCTGTAGATGTCCAGTGATAGGCTGTGATGGCCAAGGTCACATATCAGGTAAATACACTTCTCATCGCACTGCTTCTGGTTGTCCTTTGGCTGCCAAGAGACAGAAGGAGAGTCCCGTCAATGGGTCTTCACTATCCTGGAAACTGAACAAACAAGAGCTGCCACACTGTCCTTTGCCAGGCTGCAACGGGCTGGGTCATGTTAATAATGTTTTTGTCACCCACAGAAGGTATAACTTTGTGTTTTCTCTTTTTATTTTTCCTTAACATTCCACTGTTGAATTGGCAAAGTGTGAGGTTACAGTCTGAATAAATTGTGCTGAAGTCTTTAAAGTAACAACATAGTTTACATTGCAGCTCAAGTAATACGGACCAGAATAACTTTCAGAGAGTTGGGATCAACTTTTTATTCTGTTTTTCAATGTTCCCATTGCAGTCTGACTTTCCAAGGTATTTACTTACGATTAGCACAATTTCTACATGATTTAAAGTTTAATAGAGTTCTTTCCTAGGCAAACATGTAGTTGCATCAGTATATCATTTAAAGACAATGTAAATACGATTGAAATGTCACTAGAAAAGATTTAGCATGCGCAATGGCTACATTCATTTCATCTTTCTACCAGTGAAAAAGCCGTATCCATGGAATTTGTATTTGAAGTGCTAGAAAATTTAAAAAAAAAAAAAGTAAACACAAAGAACTCATATGGATTGCTTATTTGAAGTTCTAACAATCCTACAAAGAAAACTATCCTTACAAAGCAGGAATCACATGCATAGCCAGTAACAATAAACACTATTATGTTATATATCACTGTGAAAACATAATTTCAAAGTACAGTTTGGCCACGTTCAATCAATATTACTCAAAGAATTTGGCCATACAATCTGAACTAATACTTGGCAAATTTTGGTCTTCTGTCTACAATAGGAATCAAGTCTTGAATTAAGATTTGAACAAATTCAGTCAGAGTCTAGTGTTATCCTAACTTTATGATCTACATCCCAGGTTAAAATCTTTATGCTAGGACACTACTGTAAATTGGGGCTAATTAAGCAAATAACATAAATAGTATGTTAGCTGCTTGCAACTCATACTACATATTCTTTCTGTCCTACATAAGGCTGTATAACAGTCAAGATAATGTTAGTTAAAATGAGGTAGTAAATATAGCTTTGTGATGTGACATCATTTCCTATGACATCTGAAGTCAAATAAGTAGCCCATGGCTTTGAGACATTCTCCCAGTTGGTTGTCTACTCTGGGCAGAGATGCTAAGCCGCACTTCAGAACTGGAGAACTAGCAATTTTTTCCTGTATAGCTTTTAGCTTAGCCACTGTGAAGATAATTTATCCCGCAAAAGCTCTTTCCTTTTTTTCTTTCCTATTTTTTTTTCCCATGTGGAAACACCATGCCTGTTAAGATTTTTAAAAAAATTTTGTTGCACCAAAATCAACCATTTTCCTGTGTAACGAAATTTTCCGTCACTCACTTGGCCATGTCTGAATACAAATCCTTCTGCCAGTTCTTCAGCATATGGGAATTTCTTTGTTATTTATAAAGATAGTATTAAGACAGTGCAATTCATCTCAGCCCTTTAGTGGGCTATAAAAATTGCCTCAGATAATTACCAGCTGATGAAATTGTAAGCTTTGAAATAGCAAAATGTAATTTAATGTGAACAGTGGTTAAAAAGCAAACTGACTATATAATAGAACCATTCAAAAAAGCTATTACAGTCTATAGGGTATATCCAGAGTTATTATTGCATTGATCATTATTATGTATCAACAAAATGATACAATAGTTGTGTTCTGTGGAAATTATCCCCTAAAGAAATTATTATTTCTTTTTTAGTTAGTAAACTTGCTATTTTAAAGGACCACACCACCCCTTGACTCCGGAGCATGAGCCCTCAATAAAAACAACAGAGAGATTTTATTTATAAGTGTTGGAACCTCAAGAATTCTGTAAATGCATCTTCACATTACTTAACAGTAGCTGCCACTGTTATTTCAATTTTTCTGAAATCCGCTTAAGAGTTGTTTACATATAGGTTGAGATTTCTGTGCCAATTTTCAAGCTGGAATATACAGTTAAATGGCTCTTTATGAGTTATGTCATTCCCCGAAGCTATGCTATAATGGAGATACTGATGTGACCTTAGGTACAGAGGTCTGTCCAAGTGCATGATAATATTGCCTGAAAGGATTGTTGCCATTTTCAAGTGGGTGCTAATGTTTTTTTTTCCTATCCGTTTCAGCCTGTCTGGTTGTCCTCTGAATGCACAAGCCATAAAAAAGGGCAAAATTTCGGAAGAATTAATGACTATCAAGCTTAAAGCAAGTGGTGGTAAGGAGATTTGTAAAAGACGATGACATTTATTTAGATAGAAGGGCCCTGACTCCCATTTATACTTATGCCCCTTTATGCCATTCTGGCATTAATTCTCACTCCTTTCAGTTGTCTCCAGCAATAACAAAACTTGAATAACAAAAATCTTTGCATGAGAGATTATAACATTATTCTCATTTACATCATGATAACTCAACTTTAAGGGTATTTTCTCATCTTGTGTCAGAGCATTCTTTTTTTATTTGAAGATGCTCTCAATATCATTATTACTAATGAATTATTAGCTACGGATCAGGAGGACTTGGCTCCCTGATGAGTAAGGTAAGAAAGGATAAATATTGTGCACAAATTGATGACTCCCCCTAACTTGAATACTACATGGTTTAGTTCTGTGCAGTCCTTAGAAAATTTTGCCTTACAGTTTTGTAAGGTTCCTTCGGTAAAGGAACAATTACCAAATAATTAGAGGAACATATATAGAAGTGTTCCTTTCTTATACAGCATGCTTTAGGAAGTTGGGCATTGACCCAGGATTTGGGGAACTTAGTCTTTATGCCTCCAACTGCTGAGTGAAACGGCTGCTTTACGCTGGGCAAACAATTTTGCTTCCATGTGTCCATGTTTTCAACTGGGGCAGGGACTGCTGCTTACAGGTTTCCCAAGCTGGCTCCCCAGCAGACTCAGTTCAGGACTCTAGGTGTTAAAGCAGGAACCACGGTGGCACAAATCTCTAGGCAGAGTTGGTCTCACAGTGATCCTAAGTAGAAAGAGGGACATGTATCGCCAGCAGCTGTAGCTGCTCAGCATTTCTTAAATGACAAAGCTTTTGTTAAAGGCCTTTTTTTTCTTTACTATCTAACTTGTGGGGATGTAAAAGCCTTACAGTTTTTTTTCCCGTTACATTTGTTAGGCTCCTGACAACTTCCCTTTTGCTGTTACTTAACATTCACTATTTATCACATATAACTAAGGCTGTGATTCTTGAAGTTACTCTGCACAGAGATTTGCTCCCACAGAATTTCTTGCAAGATCAGAGGCAGGTACAGATGAGCTTACTGAAGTCAGCAATTATAGTAATGGAGATGTTCCCTGCAAAAGAAGAGTTGAAATTACCTTTCTTTTTAAACAAAACAAAGTATTGCAAACACACCCTTAAATTTTAGGATAAACTTTCCTCTTTCTGGACAACTTTTTGCTTTTATACTCTCTAGCTCATAGTTGCATGTTGCACTGGGAAAAAAAATACTGTGAAACAAAAGGACTCAGAAAGCCCTTTCTGTTTCAGCTTATATAGATGATTTATAGCTAGGAAACAGTTTTGACAGTAAAAGCAAAGTAAGTGGCAATTTAAGGATCAATCATTTGATCAAAAGCTTATTATCTTCCTCTTGTTCAGCAGCAGATAATGCAGCTTGTTACTCATACATCCATTTACATGTGGACACTTTAAATCTGATATCAGTATTTTCAACTCTGTAGGTATTGAAAGTGATGAAGAAATCAGACACTTGGATGAGGAAATAAAAGAACTGAATGAATCCAATCTTAAAATTGAAGCTGACATGATGAAACTTCAAACCCAGGTATGACATCAATGTGAAAGTCTTACCTTTTCCTATGTTATGTTTAAGCACAATAAATAAATGAAATGCTGTGTAAAGGCGATGGTTAAACAGTTACTCTCCCCTGAATTTGTTTTGCCATCACTCTCTGGCATTTAAAAGTACCATAATCTTGCATGCTCTTTTGTAAAGTTTTTGTTTGTTTGTTTTCTGTAAATAAGCATCAGATTCCTGGGTATTGTCTTAAAGATCTGGTGAATGACAAATTCAGGGTAGTTTGGAGCTAATCTTGTCAAGCAGAAAAAACCCCAAAACTATTTACCAAACAGAACATTCATTTTCCTCTGTTGACCCAACCTCTGTTGCCCAAACTGTGCAGAATCCCACAACTGTGCTTTTAGGGAGGACCTTACCTCTTACAAGCAGGGTCTAACTCTTAATTCGATTCGGCTTTTTTCTTATGTGTACCTAAGAAATTGTCCGTTATTCAGTTCACCTATTGTCAGTTATTCAGATAGTCTGGAATTTGCCTTCAGGCAACACCTGGTAAAGAATGGGTGCCTTTTTCTAGGCTGTGAGACAGATGAGTTTGACAGGGGCTATCAAAAAGAGTAATTCTCATTCATTCTTTTCTATAGCTGAGAAATTTAATCAGCTTTAAGATGCTGATAGTGGTTCTATGAAGTGAGTTGGATATGTTCATCCCTACAGAGACTCCTATATGCACCCGGGAGTTCACCTGGGCAGACAGGGTAAAAGCAAGACCAGAAACTTGCTCAGTATTTTAGGAACAAGACTTTAAGAAAAAAAGTTTCTAAATGAGATCTCAGAACTGAATATAAGTCTAAACTGATCTAAAACAAAACTAACTGTAACTGTACCCCTCCGTATTTGTACCACGCTGGAATGCATGGTGTTGATTCATGCTGTTTATGTAATAACCACAGCATGTATGGTGTAAATAAGGGTGACATTTATGCCACCTGCACTGGATAGAAATGATTTGGCTTCACACTGCAAAGGCTGTGGGGTTATCCATCCCAAACTGCGAGGGGTGGTCTGTGTCTCAGGACACTTATTTCAGTTTTCTTTCATGATCACTGTGCTGTTTGAGCACAGAGGTCACCCAATTTACGCAGTCAGATTTCTTCTCAGACTTGCTCCCTGGTGAGGGAAATCTGACCAGCAAAACCTGAACTGAATCACAACTGAAGCAACATGTTCCTTCCACGGCTTGCTCTATCTCCTCTTAATCTACACTAGCCAGGAATTAGGCTGCTGCAGACACCTGCCAGAGGAGAGTTTGCAGTAAATCACAGGCAGGCAAAAAGAGGTTCCTCACCCTGTGGAGTGTTTTGATGTGTGACAGCGTGTGAGGAGGGAAGCAAAGGGGCCACAGCAAGAGATGTTTAAGTAGCGCAGAGATGTGCATCCTAATGAGGAGCAGGGGGACATCACAGCCATGGATGTGACTCCCATCACTCCGTGTTTTGCGGAGCCATGCCAGGCACAGAGGTGGCAGCCCTTGGTTCTGCCTGGCCCTGCTGACCCCCTACCCATTGCAGAGGGAGGAGGCGGGCAGTGAGGAACCAGGCCCTGACCTTGCTGCCTTCTGTTTCTCAGCACTGCTTTTGACATACAGGCCTCTTGAGCTGAGTGTATTCCCAGCGTTCTCATCGTACGCTTTTTGCTGCTCTTTCCAAACCCCTCATTTCCTTTATGTTGGTTGGAGATTATCTTTGCAATGATCATTATGAACTCAACCCCTCAGCTTCCTTTCCACTCCATTTTTCTCTTATTGTTTCCAGTACTGTCACTAACCCCAGCCCACCCACAGCTCCACCTTCCACCCAGGAGCGGGACAGAAAAGTAGCACAACACATGCCCCTGCTATTGTGGTCTATCAGCAGGGATGCTGTAAGAGCAGGACAGCAATGTAAACATCAACCTCCTTTCTTTGTCCCTTTGCCAGCCCTGCGGCCACACTCTTCATCCCAGCTCCACACTGACTTCCCCCTCGAGCTCAATTCCCTCCTCCAGTCATGGGGCACCCCCCAGTCCCTTGCTGTCACAAGGTTTCTACGTGAATCAGCAGCAACGTCCATTGGTTCAGAGGAAATACAACCTCTTCCTTGCTCCAAATATTCTGTGGAGAACTTATGTCTATCATAAAAAACCCAAACAAACCCATACCTGCTTTTCAGGTCTATTGTGGCCCCACTCATTATTGCGTGGCTTCCATTTTGGGTTCAAACTGCAGTTACAATGCTGCCAAGGGTCGGTCTGTCTGTGTGTTTGTGCCTGCCTGTGTCTTTTAGATCACATCTATGGAGAGCAATTTGAAAACAATAGAAGAAGAGAACAAACTCATAGAGCAGAACAACGAGAGCCTGTTGAAGGAGTTAGCTGGCTTAAGCCAAGCCCTCATCTCCAGCCTTGCTGACATTCAGCTTCCACAGATGGTAAGACCACAGCCAGCATCTTCACACCTTCTTTGAGGCTGTTTTGCCAGCATTTCAAGCAGATAAGCAAGCTCAGGGGCCAGCAGGAACACTGGGGCTGCATTAGCAGAGGGCTCTTTCAGCCTAATTTACTTTGCCGAGATGCTGGTTCGTGAAATCAGTGTGATAGTAGCCAGCCCTGCTACTGCTGCCTTGTACCGCACTGTGCAGGGCAGGCTTTTCCTTCATCCCTCCCAATCTGAAGATCCACCCTGCACAAAGAGTGAAAACTTCACACCCAGAATCCTCACTGACGCTGCACCGAGATCAGACCCTTAAGCTGTTTCATACAGTTGATTTGTCTGGAGCACATCAAGCTCTACCTTCTCAAATACTCCACATCCTCACTGTCTTATTTGCAAATGCAGGCCAAATCCACAAAGGTACCTGGGTGCCCAGAGTTACAGTCCCCTTTCCCAATCTCAAGCGTGTGCTACTGGGTAGCTGCGGGGACGTCAGCCACAAACCCAGAGCCAAACAGGATGCAATAAAAAAGCAAGTTACATTGGCGATAGCCTGTAATATTCCCTTTTCTTGCTTGGAGAGTGTGTGGTTTCCCCAGCAGACACAACTCCATTGCTACAACCCCTCCATTAATTTGGATGGCTGCCCTGTTTACGACTTCTCCCCAGTTGCCATATCGCTGCTTTTCCATGCTTTGGGGTCGGGTGTTTGGGGTTTTTTTGCCTTAATTTTCTCTCCTACAATTATAATCTGTTTTGTCTTCATTTAGGGGCCAATCAGTGAGCAGAATTTCGAAGCATATGTAAATACACTCACAGACATGTACAGCAATCTGGAACGGGACTATTCCCCCGAATGCAAAGCTCTGCTGGAAAGTATCAAACAGGCAGTGAAGGGCATCCATGTGTAGGATGTGAAAGCTGCTGGGCAACAGAAATTACTTAACAGCAGTAAACTCCAGATGGATCTGTTAGGAGTTCATGTACTGCTAAGGGGTGTAGGTTGCCATGCTGCATTTACAATTGCAACATTGCACTAATTTTTTCCCAGCTGACATAAAAATAATAATAAAAAAAAGAATAAACCACAACAGACTATTTGTATTAACAGCAATGCACTCTGTTAGTATATTGTATTTATTTCAGTACAATTCTTTTTTTTTCTTCTTTGCACTCAGTTTTTGTAAAGTGAATGTAAAAAGTGTGTGCGACTATTTTTTATATTTTTTATTTATTTCTAATCAAAGAGTTGTTTTTTTTATCTTTTAACAGCATTTTTGCGGCCTGCCATATTTTTACAAATGTGTTTATTAATTTATTTTCCAACGGGATTTTAAATAGACTGAAAGTTATACTGTAAATTAAATAACTTGCTGGGTTTGTACAGGAAGAAAAAAAAACCAACACACACACAAGAAAAAAAAACCACACACACACACACAAAAAAAACTATGAAAGTAACAAATGACTGAACCGTGGTTCTAGTTTTATTTTCCTCACATCCTGCTTTTTTACAATGGCTTTGTATCAGAGATGAGTTTGCGGTAACATGAGATGCGAAGATGCTTGGAATGAGAAGATAAACGGTGCCCACTAGTGGGTAACCCGGGCTCCTAAAAGCACAGTACGCTGGAGAACGGTGTGTTAGGGAATATGTTAGCAATAATGAAATATAGCAATCAGCAGAGCACTTGACTTGGCTGTGTGATTTAGCCTATGCGAATGATTATTTAAATTGTCTCAAGAGAACTTCAGATTTATTTTATCACTGCAGGTTTGGTTTCTTTGGGGGGTTGTGTGTATTTTTTTGTGTGTTTCAAGGGGGAAGGTTGTCTTATCTGTCTTTTTTTATTATTATTATTATTTTTTCCAGAGGTAGCTCATGGAGGGAAATGACAATTATCTCTAAACACGAAGGATAATTTGATAGGACTGGTACTTTTTTAGTGCGAGATGTTGAGGTTATAACCAAGTGACCAGTATTGCTATGGGTTTGGATTTGAGAAACGCAAACACATCCCAAGCTGAAGGCTTTGTACATAACAAATCGAACACATCTCCCCTGAAATGGCATTTAATACTGGTTTGAACTTAACAGCAGCTGAGAAAGCAGCGGTTTGGGGAGCAATAATACCACTCCAGCATGATGGTGGTTGCTTTTCTTTTCGAACGAAGGGGTAGCAACACCGTGGCTGGTGTCTCCCATCCTTCTTCACTAAAACTAGGCTGACACTGAATTTGTTACCAGTCTTTGGGCAAGATACCAAGTGCTACAGAGCGTACAGACAGACGGAGGTGCGGACAGATGAGCACTTGCATGGAGGTGCTGGGGTGTGCCTCGGTATCTGGTTAGCCTGGGTGTGGAACTTCTGAATCCGTCAGAAAGTAGCAGCGGTTGCTATAAAAGAGGCAATGTCTATTTCAGGGATTGTAAGTAATTAAGCATTGTTTCAAAAGTTTTTTTTATATTTATTTTTTTTAATAAAAAAGGTATAAACAACCAGCTAAACTGCCTTTTTTGTATGCACACACACCTCATGTGCATATGTGCCTCAGTGTAAATGTATACATGGATCTAGCGTGTGTTTAATTTTTCCGTGCTATAATGAAAGTGTTTATTTTTATTAGCCTCATTTATATTTAGATTGAATATGATGGCATTCACAGGCTTGACATATACAATTATATTATTACTGTTCCTGCACAAAAGTACTATTCAAAAGTGATTCAACTCTCATGCACTGTGGTCACTGTTCTGCATTAGGTGGGGCTTGCTTTTTGTTTGAGAGTTGACTCAACTCTCCAATCTTAGTTTAGATGGGGGAAAAATGTATGTTCTTAGGAGCTGTGTTTATTTTTAAATCGATTTTTCAGAAGCTACCATATGTGCTGTCTAATATAAATAGGAGGACACCAAACAAAAATTTGCTATTAAAGTTATTGTTCTTGCTAAAAAAACAAAAAGCAAGCATTTGTTATACTTGTTAAATGCATACAAAATGAGTTCACTCGTTACAAAGACTAAAATTTAATTTACTAAATATTTTAACAAATTTGTTATATATTTTATTTAAGTAAAAAGAAAAAATCTCTTACTGACCTATGTATTTATTATTATGATTTACTATGGCTTCAGGTTAATTTATCTGTGTTTGGTTGTTTGCTCAGGATGTTCCGTGAAGTATGTTTGTATTTATTTGCCTCCCTTGTACTTGATGTGTTTTGTAATGTGCACTGATTTTTTTTCTTTGTTTTTCTTTTTTTTTGTGTTTAAATGCATTGATGAGCTATACTGTAAATTAGACCTTTTGTAAAGAGCAATGATGTATGCATTTTTTAATTTGGAGTAGTTTGTATACTGTTTCTTCATACAATTAATATTTCTTACATCAAAACAACAAAATTGTGTTCTGTGCTGTACATTTGGTGTATGGTAGGAAATAAAATTGATAATGAAACATTGCAGGAAGTTTGTTGGGTTTTTTTAGCCTCAAGATGCCGACTTGTATTACACTTTCTTAGCTGCACCTGGCACTATACAATGTGTCATATGTTTTACTTGCTTTGTGTACAAAATGTGTCATCCCTGTAAGTAAATTTCTAGTATAAATAATTTAATTAGTATTTTACTTCGTCAATTTGAAATAAGGAGGAGAAAAATGGAACTGCTTAAGAGGTCCTTTTCACATGTGAAGGGAAAAAAAATCAAGATAATAATCACTGCATTATTTAATGCATTCTTTGCTTGGCAGTTGTAGACTCCATTTATACTGATAAAGTACAGGATTTGTGCTGACCTTTAACAGCTGCTAAATTATGTTTAAACATAAAAGCCATTGTAAAGTTTCCAGCAATTTGGAACCGCCCACTGTTCCAGTGCAATTTTCTGCTGAGATTTGCAGTGCTTAGGCATTGCACAAATAAAAGTCTGCTGGTTTTAGGAAGACACTATTTCCAGTATCTAATGGACTTTGTTTTTTTCACTGTTTGATGTAGCAAAGACAGCCCAGTTTTATTTAGGATGAATGCTAGTGGCTTCAGAAGCATTTCTCATCTCAGATTCCAACTTCCCATGGATAGACCAAGAATAATTTTCATTTAGAAAATAAGACAAATTTAAATCCCATGAGGTAGCTGGTAATTATTTGGATAGACAGAGAGAGATAAAAGAAAATGGACTTTGACGCTAGAAAAACTGTCATGTCCTGCATTTAAGTAGAGCTGAGTTTCACAGTTTGGATCATGACACAAATCCTGGATACTTGCAGGTCTTGTTGAGTTTGGAGCAGTGGAGTCAGCAGAGGGCTGGGATGGAGACAGACCTGTCCTGTCTGGGAAGCTCTGCTCTGCTGCCGTTCAGTTTCCTTTGCGCTAGGGCACTTATCCAAGGACAGCATGAGCTGGTTCTCAAGTAATTAACAGTCACATAAGTAATGTTTCTTAATAATTCTTAATGAATATAAAATGATTTTTTTTTCAGAGTCCTTTAAAATTGTTTAGCTGTAGATCATCAGGTCAGCAGATACTAGTGGGGTGGTTTCTTCTCACACACCAGAGATGAAGCAGCTCTCACTTAGCAATGTGCCTTGATGCTGAAGAGACAAAGACAGAGGCAAACATTTTCATTTTGTCTGACTGCCTAAGTTCAAATTACAAATTTAGAAGGCCTTCTTGTCAGATAGGAAGCTCACCACAACATTTGTTTTTTAGAAGTTCTGTACTAATTCTGGTTATCTGCTGTTTATAAGGTTGGAGCAGGGCAGTGATATGAACATGTCAGGCTCTACATACACCTAAGAAAACAATGTTGTGTTCTCAAAAGTTTCCAGCAACCTGAGACAGGAAATGCGAGCAAAGAAACACTTTTCCTTCTGGTTTTGGAAAGGAAATATGATAACCACAGTTAAGAGATTAAATTAGTACTACCTAAAATTATTATTGTTCCTGCATTCATCTTTAAACAGCTTGCTCTGATGCTGTTTATTTTGGTGTTGAAATTATGGTCTTTCTCCATTAAAAAGGAATAATGTGAACAGTTTAGCTAGATTCATTACTAAGCTAACATAAGCCATCAGGGGGGACAAAAACCCAAAACAAAACAAAAAAACTTGTGCTTGAAATAGCCTTTCAAACTATTTCTATCTTCTGAAGTTTCCATTTTTAATAATTGTTCTATGTCAGTGCCTGTAAAAGGGGGAAAAGTGCTTAATTCAGTAAAAATATATGAATCCCATTGATTGAACAAACTTCAATGGAATCAAAGCTTTAAAGATTAAAGAGAGGAAGGGAAGCAAGAACAACTGTCCTATCAGCTCAGGAAGTCTATCCTGTCTATCCTGTCTCTTAACTGATCAAAATGAATCATTTTGAATATACAGTCTCTGTTTTCTATTGCAATCTTATTTCTGTTAACTAATTAAGCACCTCTTCTTTCCCACTGACTAAGTGCATCTAAATATATCATGTTTTTTCCACTTGTAGACCTTTCATCCTATTCATATTGTACTCTTTTTTTGTCTTTTTTTTTTTTAATAACTCACAGGATTTCTTGATGGGAATTTGTTATCACACAATGACGAGTTATGACAGAAGTCATCATTTTCTGCTGTGTTCCTTCAGTGCTGTATGTATATTCAATATCTCTTGGCATTTCTTCTATACTTAAAGTTTCTTTATCATCTATGCAGCTGTAAAACTTGGATGCTGCCAGGAGATTTGCACCAGACAAAGTCCTTTGTTCATGTCACTCGGGATACTATGGGATGATAGAGCTCCATTTAGCTTTTGTGTAATGTAGGACAGTGACCTAGTTTCGGTACCTTTCAGTATCTCATTCTGGCTTGGTTTTCTCCTATATCTTTTGCTCTAGTAAGTCTTAGCCAGCCAAGCTTACACATAATTTCATCAAGGATTAGTCTGGTTTCCTGTCTGACTTCATGATACAAATTGCTTCAACTGCATCTCATTCTTAACGAATGTTCCTGGGGACATTGTCTAAGTAAATCTCAGGACTTTTCAGTTACGTGATAACAATTGCTATTTAGATTGCTGCTGTCTGCCCCTAAAACTGTTAGTCCACAAGATTTTTCCAAATCAACTTGTGTTGCTCAACACCAGATTCTGGTGTCCAGCTTCACACCCCTGAACAGGGCCTAATTTTTAGAAGCTAACTGCACAGCTATTTTTGCCAAGCATAACTTCTTCAAAATTCCCTTCTCAGGACAATAGCTAGCTATTAACTTTTGATATTATTATTTCATAGAAAAAAAACCCCATATAGTTAACACATATTTGCATGTACAGAACATCATAAAATTCCAGGTGGGTACTTGTACCCATCCCAGGTAGGGAAGATTAGAACATCATTGATGGTACCCCTAAGCCTAATTCTGATCCTTACCAAATGCCTCTTTTACTGTCTGTGCACAGCTTTTTTACACTTCTTATGGAAAATTAACAAATTAACAAACAAACAAACACACAACCCCCACCCAAACAAACCAAAGGACCAAACCTAATTCTTTAAGTGAAGATATCATCTGACCAAATAGTTCTCTGTCATTGCTGCTGAAGCTAGAGCTTAAAGTATCTGATCTGCAATCTTCTTTAATTACAGTCATATGCACAATCTCATATGCACCCCTGCTTATTTCTGCCACAATAAGCAAAATCTGGATTAGGAGTCAGGTTCTATGCTGATTTCAAATTTATTGGGATGAAATTCATTTGATCCTTTAGAAGCAGGATGAGCTTAGTTCCCTTGGGAGGGAATTGCCTAGAACTGGGAGGGAGTCAGCTTCTTTAATCCTGACGTCTGGTCAAAAAGATTTTAGGGAAGGAATGAAGGTTTTAAAAAGCTCATAAAAAACGACTGGGAAAACACGTGTAAATCAAATTCCTTCAGGGAAAAATGCAGTGCCATCTCCACAGACTGAAGAGCCGAGCACAGGCACTGTGCGTAGAGCATCACTGCTGAAGGCTGCAAGGGGATGTCTTGTGTTTCCCAGATGGCAGGAGTCAAAATGGCACCTCAGGAAACCCAGTTCTAGGCCCTACACAGCCTTCTGGGTAACTGTGGGCAAGACACTTGATTCCTGCTCTGTTTGCACGTCTCTGAAACAAGAAGACTCTGAAGTGTGTTAGGAATGAGCAACGCCCTTACATAGGAGCATGAAACACATGTGTGTGTATTCAGCGAGGGAGAAAGAGCTAGAGCGTGGGTGCGAGAGCATATAGTAGCTGTTATACAACTGGCAGTATACTGTCAATTTCTCAGTAGTAATAGCTGTGTCTGACGAGCGGTATCTGCAATACCACACTATGCATTAAACACCTTGGTGGCAGTCATTATAAGCCTGACGCAATCACTTCATCCCTCTGTTTTAGAGGTGCTGTATGGTACCAGCTAAGGCAGTAAGGACTGATGCCTCTGGTTTTAGCTCCTCTGCCTGTCAGAAATGGTTGCAGTCTGTATACCACAAGTTCAATAGAAATCCCTTTTCCTATATCAAACACTATTGGCTTTTATGCACAGTCCATCATATAGGTTTAGATCTTTTTTCTTTTTTCTCCCCCCCTCTTCAGGGATTATTACATTTACTATTTTATTCTTCTGCTTCTTATATTGTTTCCCGGAAGATGTCTTCCAGTTAGCACTGCTGGTCAGTCTGAAACCAAATTTTCAAAATGCAGAAGCTAAATTTCAAGACAAATGAAACAAAAACTATAAAAACAGAAGCATTTTAATTGAGATAATGGAGCTCCCACAGATTTAGTGAAAACTCAGCTGATTGCTATAAGAGCAAAATTGTGATTCACCATAAGAGGGAAGAGGAGGGAGGCTCAGCTGTTAAAGATTCTGTTTGGCAAGGGATGACTCCTTATCAGCATGATGTACAACTCAGACTCACAGCAAGACTTAGTGCAAGGTTGGCCAGAGAACTGCACTCTGGTGCCTGGTGCTGTGTCAAGGGATGTAAATGGTACAAGTCTTATGCATAAGTATTTGAGCAAGAAAGTAGGTAGCCAGACAGCAACTATAGCTCACCAAGCAGCAAGTATAAGCTCCTGTGTCTATAGTGACAGTGACAGGGTCAGGGGCACAAGGCAGACATCCACCAGACTCCATTGGGTACCAGGTAACATGAGCTCCACCCTGTGCAGAACCGCTCTGTTTTCCAAACATGGGTCTTGTCCCATTTTACCAAATGAAATACCATCTCCAGCTTGCATGCATCTCCAGTGTGTTTTCTTGGGGAAACACTGCTGAGCTCTGACACCCCGACATGGGTTTATATTTGGAGGAACGCAGGTTCTTCTCACAGGACCTGCTAGGCAGGCAAAGCTTGGCTGCAGAAACTCCCAGGGCTGAAAAACCCCAACCATCAGCGTGTCTGCTGAGGTTTTGAGGAGGTAGCTGGTGGCATGAGGCGGGGGAGAAACTAATGTGCTTGCTGAGAGCCTTTTCTACACCGCCTGTTAGGATGGTACCCGATACTGCAGTCCCCAGCCAGGTAGTAGCCACTCCACTTCCACCCTTATTCCCCATCCAAGCCCAGGCCAGTCTGGAGGAAACCATTTTTTCTTTTTTTTTTTTTTTTTCCTGCAAGAGGCTTAAATCTGCTTTCACCATCTTGGAAGCATAGCGTGGCTGCAGCCATCACTGGCTGGGCCTGGCTGCCCTTTTTATTACCAGATTAGAGGACATTGTCGTGATTCGTATGAGGCCTTTCAGATAAGGAGCTGTACAAGTTCCAGTAGGTTCCAAATACGACAGTGCGGCTTTCGCATCCAGCCTACGGGATCAGAGTTTATTTCCCCAATGCAGACAGCTTTGCACTGCCTTCCTGTTAATTAAAGTATTGATTACAATACTGCACTGTTTACATGCAAGATTTTGCATGGTCTTGGCCATTCACATGCAAATGAACTTGTAAGCCTTTCTGTGCCCTAAAATCTGCTGATGTCAGTCTTCCAATTCTAACTCCACGTTGTAGAACATGTGGCTTTCTATAGCTTAGCTTTGATGCCCTCAAGTCATATTATCCCAATTCTGAGGTTCATTATGATAAATCATTCACTGGTTTTAAATCAAAAACTTTAATTGTACCGTACTTATTCAGCTTAGGTTTTGGCTCCTGAAGGCAGCAGTTTTAATTGCATCATTTGTATAGTGGCCCAATATGTTTTGGTGTGAAAAGTGCATTATCACGTTTAATTTTGCATTATTTTTCCCATATGTTTTAGTTACACTAAAACTTCAGATGGGAAGTGATGAGGCTTTCCCCCTGCTCTCTCATTCTCTCTTCAGTGTTTTTTAATGAGCTAAGACCACACTATTTTCTTTTGTTCTCATCGGTTGAGGTTTTAGGGAGCTGTTTATTTGTAGGGTAATTCTTGTATTTATGTAGAGCAAGGCATTAGACATTTTTATCCTCTACTTATTAACAAGCCAGATGGTACCGGCTGCTACCCACACAATTCCAATTATCAGATGGCAAACTGAAATATACGTGGGGCAAATGAGAAGATGTATATTAAAGAAGCATCACGGAGAATTGGCTTCTCGAAGATGTTGATTCACAAAGGGGTACTAGCAATTAGGGTGTGACAGCCTGCTGCTGAACGTACAGTGTTGCCCTCGGGGCACAAGTGTTCAGCCTCCAAAATATTAATACTATCTCTCCTTCCCCTATGGAATGAATGCTTATCTTTGAAATCTGATTCAGGTCTTTCATCCTTTAAATTTCTTGTCCACTTTGGAATGAGATTTAGTATCAAGGCAGTAAGCTAAGATATCCCAGAAAGATACAGAAGAGATGAAAATTAGCATGAAGTTTGTGCATCACCTCTCCTAATACACCCTCAAGCACTTCTGTGTATGCACCCCAGTAACACAGGAACAACTCTAACACTGAAATGTAAAATCCAGCAAGGTCTTGCTATTACACTTGGAATTTTGGTAAGGATAACTTTCAACTTCAATAAGGAGGTCTGGTCACACTTATTAGGTTTGGCTTCATTGTCTTTCAAAGGCGATTTTTGTAAATTCAGAACCTAGACCCAGTCCTTACTTAAGGTAAATCCCTAAATCAATGAGACATGTTAATAATAAAGAATGAGTCGTTTAATAGTCGGTTTTATAATGCTTTGGTTTTTTTCTGCCTAGAAGACATAGGAAAAGTTTTTGGGTGAAAATTGTTCTCTAATGCTTCCTTTATTTTAACACAGAAATTATATACACAAGTTGGCTAGGAAGATGGTGAACTATGTGGGAAAATTTCGTGTGACATTTCAATTCCTCTTCCCTTCTGGGTCAAGCTGAAAGCACTAACTCAATCAAACTGTTGAGAAATGGATGTCCTTGGGTCAGATCAGCTAAAGTAAAAAGTTATTTAAGCGAAAGTAATGGTTTGATAAAGTCTTTCAGTTGCTCATATGGGCTACTAGGAGGTTAATCATCTTTGTGAGTGGATTTTGCAAAAGTTGGAATGTGAAGCATTCCAGAGTGACTTTAGTTTCTGTTTATAGTATTCAATCAAGAGAACACTTTGTCTTTCAACAGCTGCTCTCATGATGCCAGGGAAAAGGTGCTCTCCTTGCAGCTGTTCCTGGCTCTAACACTTATAACCTGCAGATCTTGGGGAAGTCTCTTAACAGGATGACCCTGAAAACTAAATCTGCGTGGTTTAAGCACAATATACACTGCAAGCAGTTTACTATGTGCAAATGGTGCATGTGCAAATTCTCACTCCTATTTATGAGGAAGTGAAAGATTTGAGTGAGCATTTGTCTGCCATTTGTTTACACAAGTGTGTGAATTGAATCTGCAACCGTTAAGAAGCTAGTGCTTCTTCTGTCTCACCATCCATCTGTGAAATGAGGGGACTAATAATGTTCCTTTCATCTTGCTGCTAGCACTAAACTTGAGCAAGGTCTGCAGTGGTCTTCACGATGCTCTCAGTGAGATGCTAAGTATAAACCAGTGGTGCAGCTATTCACAAAGTTTTGGGGAGTTCAGACTGAGCCTTTATACCTGGCTTACTGGCTCAAAAAAAACCCGAAACAGCATTCGCCATTAAATGTTCATTCCAGTGAAAGTAGCCCATTGCCTCCTTGATGTTCCTCAAGAAGGTTAGGCAGTGTAGAGAGATTCAAACTAAACATCTCCTTGAAGCTCCAATGTGCAACTTCCAGTCTCTCCCAGTCAATACAATTGTCATGGAAGTTCACTTTTTTGCTTAAGCTCTTTAAAATCCTCAAGGCCAAAGTGTGATTTAATTTCTTGAAATAAGCCAACACTGGGTCAGATGCTTGAAGATCACTGACATCCAAATTATTGTCAGGCCTGGATTGCAAAGAAGTGATTCAATAGCTGAACATCTGTGTACTCGCTCACGTAGAGTTGCTGTTTCACCCACAAGCAGCTGTAGAGTAGACAGGCAAAATTCTCTACATGGTGATAATTACAGTGTGCATTACAAAGGAGGCATAGTCATAAAAGCATGCAATCAGTTTGTTTTTTTAAACTTTGGAATAGGGCAATCCTGCTAGATCCAAAGCTAATATATAAAAAATAGTTTTCTCAGTGAAAATAGAGTAACATTCAGTTAGATCTGAGCAAGATTAGGAAATTCACTTACTGAGCAGGAAACTTTTTCTAAGCTCAATTTTTTCCAGTCTCCATTTTTCTCCTATAGATGCATCAGGTTAAGAACTACCTGAGGCACTCAAACTCTTCCAGACTGAAATATGATTGATTCTCTGTGGATTTGATTTAATATGTTTTTATTGCTCACTACACATGTCTGCCTGCTCTGTCTTGGGCAGTTGCATTAACCAATTAGTATTATAATTTCTTACCACCAGGTTAGTAATGACAGCTGAGCACCCTTATCAGAGATCATGATCTTTTCATCTCTTATCTTACACTCTTTCAGTCTCCCAGTCACATCTTTACATGAAGACAATTGCAGCCAGGAAAAAAACCAAAAAGTTCCAAAGAAATTTTTCTCTCACCCAAGGCAGCAGCTATGCACCACAGAAAGCATATGAAGTAGAGCTTAAATCAGATAAAGTGGGATTTAATTATTGCTTAAGCCTTGTGTGCTTGCATGGGACTGACTGCCTTTTTCCTGCATTCAGGATCTATGAGCTCAACTTTCTTCTTCAGTGCTAAGAACTGAAAGTCATTCAAGTATGAAATAGTGCCTTCCTTGGGTTAACTCTGACGCTTCAAATTTGTTGCTTCAGGGTTAACATTGGAATATGAGTGTGCTGGTGGTGTATTTTGGAGACCACTGTCCATGCAGCCAGAGAACACAATCTCACCCCATGCAAACAGAGCACCATGGACTATGGCAGGAGTTAATATATCATAAAACATAGTTTCAAATCCCATACCTTATTGTAAAATGTCTGTATTTTATTACTACATGGGTTTCTGGTCCAGTAATGACTGCACAGGAAATTCTTTTTCTAACCAGTAGTTTGGTTCATGTGTTTACATGAAGTATGTGGTGAAGAGAACAGAAATCAAATTACTGGCAGTTTTTTTCCAAACAGCAAGTCTTGTTTTTTACACCTGAAATATTCAGCAATTGTATTTTATTAATTTTCTAAACAGGTTCCAAAATTTCACAAATATTTCTCTGAGGAAAGATACCAGGCACAACAAGATTTGTGAGGAAAAAACCTGACAGGTCACTCTATAAAAGCAAACCAGCTGTCAAGGTTTCGCGCATTCCCTTAATAGGTAGTTGTGGAAAAGCATTGTTTGGTTAGAATGATTGCAAATCTGGGATTGTGGTATTATGTGATATGCACAGGAGGAAAATAAGGGTAAGAAAGGTTTAATTTAAAGGAAAACTCATTGGAGGGAGAGGAGAGAGAGAGAGAGAGAGAGAGAGAGAGAGAGAGAGAGAGAGAGTGAGGTGAAGAATGGTAATGGGACCCCCACTTCTGCCTGCAGTCAGGGCTGGGTGGAAGACACAGGCTGGGCATACACTAAGGAAAATGGGTCCTTGCTGAGCCTAAATATAGTTTTCTGACATACCTGGCACAAAGGTGTATGAGCAGCAGGCACATACCGATGATGCTGAGTACTTAAAGCACAGGATGTCAGGCATCCACGGTGGTGTTAGCCCTCCACCTGGAAAAGCCTACAAGGTGGGTGCCGGCAGCCTCTGGCTCCCAGGAGAGAGAGGCTGGGTGTGCGGGCTCTGGAACAGATCTGCAGTGCTCAGGTTTGGCCCAGGGGCAACCCCCTTGCTTGCAGTCTGCAGAGAGCCTTGCATCCATTATTGCTCATGCACGGGGATGTGCCCCTGAGTGACACTCATGACTTTTACGGCAACAGTCCCCACAGCTCCAGGGAGGGGTGTAACAATTTATACTAGCTGGGATTCATCCCCTTGTGTTTTAAATCCCACAACAGGGAACAAAAATTCAGCAAGATGCTTAAACGTGTTAGCGGGAGTTGAACACAGTTGTTGTGCTGACCTTAATGGCGCTATTCACACGCTTACAGCAAGGCGCGTGCTGAAGTATGTAGCTGAATCAGCTCTTATGCATGTACTAAAATACAACAGTGATTTTTGCAATCAAGGCCAGTGCCAAGCTCTGGTACATCCCTGCCTAGAGTCAAGATATTAGACCATTGCTGCTGTGTGTAGTAGCTGGCATTGCAGCTCCTCTTCCCAGGCCTGCTGAAGATGAGCAGGAAGCATCCACACAAATTGGCTCATGCCACTTCTTTAATAATTCATGTATTTTTGCTCTCTTCTATAGTTAATGAACCTCCCCCACTCTCACCCTCATTCTCTCTCCCTCTCCCATTCAGTCAGTTTGTTGTGGTTTCATGTATCTAATCCATCTGTCACTCGATTATAGCTATCGAGCACCTGTTATGGATTTCTAGAGTTTCATTCAAGCTGTTGACAAGTTATTCACAAATTGGCCCTTGTCACACTGTCATCGTGTGGAGTGCACTTTAGTGAATTCTTTTGGGTACACAAAATAATGAACAGAAGACAGCAAGGCTTGTGAATTAAGCAGTTTCATGTCCCCAATATTTAAAGAACTGTTAACAGATTGGAAGTTTCTTGTTGGTGATATATTTTTCAAGCCCTTTTCTTAAAATATTTTGTCTTCTCCGTGCAGACCCTTTTGCATGAATAATCACAACACAACTTGCTTGAGTTGTCAGGGCAAGCTATGTTGACAATGACGCCTTATTTTATACAGCCTATGCTGCAGCTGTGACAAGTTGATCGTTGCTTCGTCTGCAGAATCCTCCTTGTCTACACGGCTTTGGTATTAGTAGGGAAAGCAGAGGGCTGGCTGTCCCTCATCAGATGCAAAACTCTTCTCCTCAGGTGGTTATTTGTGTTACTCTGCCTTGAAGGACACCAGTCAGAAAATGGGTATTGAAGGCAACAGAAGTAGCTATTCAAGAGTGAAGCATATCCTCAACAAAGCCTTAAGGAAAGTTAAGTTTAAAACAGGTTCATCTATGTCTTGAAAATCCTCACTTTCCTAATGAGCTTTCGAAAATCTCAGTACCAGAAGGTCTAGAAATGAACAGATTTTCACCTGGTCTTTACGTCTGCTTCTATGCAATTGTTGCTTACTCCTTAGGCTTTTGTCCTGCACTGCTCATGTACCTCTTAGCTTCTGCCTGTACTCTTCTGTTGTTCCCCAAACTCTCTTGAGATTATAAACAGTTTTTAAGCCTATAGAAAAGACACTGTAAGTAATGTCGTACCAGGAAAACGTAAGCTAAAGGGGAATTCTAAAACATTCTCACAGTGCAGCATGCTGGTGGTGTAGAAGAATGCATTTGCAAATAAAGGCAGAGTGATTGATCTGTTTGCAGCTATGAAATGAGTTATTTATGTGCAATTTGGCTCGAAACAAGCAAATGTAGTGCACGCATATCTCTATATTTAAATCTATTTTGCATCAATAAACATATGTACATTTTCCTAGGGAAGTCTGCAAATCCTTTGAATAAGATTCTAGGATTTCAGTGTTTCAATCTTTGAAAATTATCTTTTTCCCCAAAATTCAAAAGGACAGAAACTAAATTTCACAATTGCCTTGTCCAGATGGGATGCTAATATAGCACTAGAAAATTATCTGGCAACTGCAAAGGGGCTAAATTACTTCTGACCACTTATTAGATTTCTTATTGTTTAAGGGTTTGATGTTGTAAAATCCACTTTGCTTTGTGATTTCATAGGGAGAAATCCACTCAGTCTGATCATTGCTCTGATAAGCCAATAGGTGGCAGGACTTCAAAGCAAACTGGGAAATAATAAAGCCATGTTCCATCATAACAAAGCTTAAAACAGAAAATGCAGCTGCCTCAATAGTTAATAGCTTAACGGCTAACTCAGAAGAAGTTCTTTTTAGATTTTTTTAATATGTTTATAATTATTCAGTGTCCAAACTGTGTACTACAGTACAGATACTCACAAAAACTTACTTTCAATTAAGTAAAACAGTTTCAAGGGAGTTATGGGCTATGTTTTTAAGGTCATTTAGGTATTAAAGGATACTGACTGGCACCCATGGCTTGTAAGATTCAGATTCATAGACATATTTCATTACTTCTTCTGACCTGATACTAACTACATTTAAGGATCTCCACATAAATACACTATAATAATAAATCCCAGTTTCCAAAAATAATTTACTTCCCTGGAGCCAGATCATAAGACCAAGTTATGTACCTAAAGAGGCTTCACTGAGAATTTTAAAACCACATCACAGTGAAACCATCAGTACAAATCAGTAATACCTTCCCACCTGCTGCTATCCAGCACATTTGAATGAGCCTAATCACACCTTCAGCACCACAGTAACAAGCTGATCTGAGCCCTGCCTCAAACAGAGATCCTGCAAGCCCTGACACCAGGGTTTTAGCCTGGATACAAAACCAGTGCTTTCATTAGTGCCTTACCCATCCAGCAGTGTCCCCAGCATGCCTGAGGCAGCTGTCTCCCAGGATCACGGCAGAAAAATAAGCACAAGCTACCTCTAGATTGAAGGAAAGCCCAACTCCAGCCTATGTGACGGCTGACAGATAATGACAATAATAGAATAAGCTCAGCAGAGATGGCCTTCAAGACACGCAGAGGTTTTGACAACTAGGGCACGGGCTGCTTAAGTAGTTGACTTGGCTGCAGAGCCTGCGTCCAGCAGAGAGCTTGCAGCCAAGGATCCTGAGCAAGGGAAGCCACCTCTAAACTGGCATCACATCAGTTGTTTAGACACATAAGCCCCATTCTTCAGCCTTGCACTATTGGCTAATTTAGGCAGCTCCCTGCTCAGCTGTTTGCCTTAAAAAGCTGAAAATCCCTTTCTTACAAGCTTAACAATTCCCATATAGGGATCCCAAGCTGCGAACAGGCACTCAAGTTGGTGCTGAAATTCCAAGCTGTGAGCGGCTGAGGAGTTGTGTTGTGCTCCTCTGCCAAACAACACTGAAAAACATTTAAATAAATCCTTTCAAATCCTAAATCTTGCTGGCTGTGAAGAAACTAGGCTAGGGGGACTTAAATCACTTTTGAAAATTATGTAGGATCCTAAAGTGCCTTTGAAAAATTTACCCTTAAAAGGGGAAAGCTGCAAAATTATTTGCTTCCCAAGTACCACTGTTAACTTTGTGAAATTATTCCTGAAGTGTGCAGGAATAAAATTTATTCATAGAAATAAGGGAATCACCATCTGTCTGAATAAAAAAGAAGCACAAAACAGGTCCAAAACCATATTGGTGTTTGGGGTTTTCTGATGAATCATTTTAAAATAATTTTTTCCTTGGTTTTGCAAAAAAAAATATACTGTATTCTTTGTACTTTTTAGCATATAAACCCTAAGTATTTTCTAAGTATCTCTGGTGGGTGGACTAGGCACTTGATTAAAGTATCCTGGTAACAAAGATATCTTGACCCTTTCAATGGTTTTCTTGGGTGATGACAAAAACAAGTCTCTGGTTGGCTTGTAAGTGTTGTATTTTACCGTAAGAACACTCCCAACACCTCAAGTCTTATTTCTGTATGAAAAAAGAAAAAAAAAAAGGTTTCTAAAAATGGTATGTTTTACCTCCATTTTGGGTCTTTTGTCTTCAGTGATGTGATTTAGGGGTGCTCCTTCCTACTTTGAAATGGTTCAAGGAGTGAATAGTTTTGAGGAAAAAGAAGTGTACATTGTTCCCAGAAGCAGCTGTTGAAGATTACTCACAGTACTGGATAAATTTGGGCTAAATTCAGGTGTCAGTTACAGCATTGAAAAAATCGGCACAATTCTCTTTTTATAGATGCTTCTGATGCTGCTGCATTTCCATAGATGCACCTAGGGTGGGATATGGGGCTGAGCAGAACACCTTGTCTTAGTATTGCTTAGTTGCCTGCTCTCTTCAGCAAAAGCAGCCATTGCATATCTATCTAATTCCTTTGGTTGTTTTTATTCTTAGCAGATCTCAAATATTTTACAACTGGTCTTTCTTCCTAAATAATTTGGGACCCACTTATAGTCACGTACGTGAATATCCCACATGTACTGTTAACTCTAGCATGTTCCAAAGTCTACATCCCAATCTCTACCTCACATCTTGGAATAAACATTCATGGTGTTTATTCCCTGAAAAAGATAATTTTTGACACTTTAGGAAAGCCACCACTGCCAAACTGATGTGCTCTGTTCTCTCTTGCAGCCCACGTGACTCTCAGCAACCCAAACCAACACTGCCTCTGTGGGAAGGTTGGTAGTACAGGTCAGGGGAGAAAAGGGAGCCAAGGCAAAACCCCCAATTTTTTCTCAGATCTTTTCCTGCTATGAAGATTTGTAGAGTCTTTCTTATAAATAACCCACGTAAGCACTAGCAGTTTAAGCTGTTGTCTTTTCAAGCCATACAGGCAGTCATGGGGCTGAGGTGGATTTGTGGCAGGCAGCTGTGCTATTTCCTCCAATTGACAAGTGTTATCTCCTGCCATGTGTTCTTCCATTTGCTTCTCTTGCTACTGAAGAGATGCTCGACCTCATAAAAGCTGATATGCCCTGAGAAACTCTGTGTACTCTTTCTTTTACAGAGCCTGTGCATGTAGATCTCTGAAGGCATACAGTAGATGTTTGTGTAGAACAAAGGCTCACAAATTCATTGTGGAGGAATAACTGAGGGCAGGGCGGGGGAACAACAAAACACAGCCTACCTGCCGTTTGACATGTACGATAAAAGGATTGAGTTAGTGAGAAATAGTTTATCTGCACGAAATAAAAATGTGCTGTATCAGCTTTTTTCTTTGCAAAGGAAAAATTCAATTTGTTTTTGGTGGCATTTCCTTCCTGGTTCCCAGAGAAAACCAAAACCCCAGATTATGCCCAGGTATGGGTTTTAAAAAAACCTTTTTAAAGTGTAAATATTTTTTTCTAATTAATATCATCAAATTCAAAGCTTGTATTAACTAATTGCTAAGTCCTACATGTGGACTACTTGCTCATAAATGTCTACAAAAACATAAAAAATTTAATTAGCATTTAAATAAACAATGAAATAAATGTTTTCTATGGTGCTTATTTTATGCTCTTTCATTCAGTGATCAACCATGGTCTTGGAGAGGTTCCTGGTAGTGCAAAAATGTAGCAACTGAGGACTAGAACTATTTCTATGCAGGTGGCAGGGTGAATCATTGCTTACAAATACATCTCTGTGTGTGTGTGTGTGTATAAGTATATATTGGTTGATCACCTATCATATGTATTAGCTATGGTAGTTTCATAGCTTTAAATCAAAATATAAATAAATATATTTTGGTTTTGATAAAACTTATTTTGGTTACCGTTGTGCCTTAGACAGTTGTCAATGTTTGCACAAATAGGACCAGATGGGAAGGGTGAATTCTTGCCTGTTATGCACAAGGGTGTATAAAAAAATACCAAAACCCACACAAGAATGATGAATCAGGCTTGTGAGAAGAATTTTGACTCATTAGTGGGACAGGTTGACCTGCTGAAGAGCTCTGTGGAGAAGAACCTGGGGGTCCTGGTTGACGACAGGTTGGCTATGAGTCAACAGTGTGCCCTGGTGGCTAAGAGAGCCAATGGGATCCTGGGATGCATCAGGAGGACTGTGGCCAGCAGGTCTAAGGACATGATCCTCCCCCTCTACTCTGCCCTGGTCAGGCCCCACCTGGAGTACTGTGTCCAGTTCTGGGGTCCCTGGCATAAAAAAGACAGGGATCTCCTTGAGAGAGTGCAGAGAAGGGCTACGAAGATGATTAAGGGCCTGGAACATCTATCGTACGAGGAAAGGCTGGAGAAAAGAAGACTGAGGGGGGACCTAATCAATGTTTATAAATATCTTAAGTATGGAGTGCAGGGGGAATTGGCCAGCCCCTTTTCAGTGGTCTGTGGAGACAGGACAAGGGGCAATGGCTGCAATTTGGAGCACAGGAAGTTCCACACCAACATGCGGAGGAACTTTTTCCCAGTGAGGGTGACAGAGCCCTGGGACAGGCTGCCCAGGGAGGTGGTGGAGTCTCCTTCTCTGGAGATATTCAAGACCCGTCTGGACGCCTATCTGTGCAGTATGAGCTAGGGAGCTGCTTTGGCAGGGAGGTTGGACCTGATGATCTCTCAAGGTCCTTTACAACCCCTACAACTCTGTGATTCTGTGGTTCTGTATACAGGAGGATGAGTGCCTTTTTCTAATGAAAATTTTGTGTCATTCAAAGCCACCATATAAAATATTTATTCTAACTCAATTGCATATGTGTACAATATTAAAATCAGTCAGGTAATGGTAAAATTCTCTTTCAATAACGTCTCATATCAAAAAGCCGGATTTCTGAATAAATCCCCATGCAAAAGGCTTTCACTGTCTCTATGCATTGTCCTTTCAGCAAACATAGGGTGAGTTGCCATTAAAGGTTTTTTAGGACATTATTGGCAAGTGCAATTTTTTTACTTTCATTTTCATGCTACTTTGCTTTTGACTATGCACCAGGGATATTTTTAGATTATTGATGACTGCACCATCTGGCTGTATTCTATTAATACCAATATAACTGAGTTTTGCAAACTCTTTCTCCTTCAGTTCAAACCCTTAGGCAATGTATCCTTCCACAGTTACAGCAGGTACTCTAGAGTGAATGACCTTGGTTGCATTAAGTACAGAAAGTATTTTCTCATGTTTTTAGCAGTATTTCTACCTGTACTTTCCATCAGTTGGGAATACGGAACGTCAGAGTAAGAGGATAGAAACAGATTTCAAGGTTAATTATCTGATGTCCTCAACTCGTGAATCCATCTGGATTTTGCTGAATGCAGAAACATGGCTGTTGGGGGTTTGGTGGTGGTGTCATGGTCCAAAGATGTGCTGAAGGACCTTGACTAATATAAGTAGCTTCAAGAGGGCTCTCACCAAGGGAATAGACATTCAGCATCAGATTTGTCAGTTCAGTGATAGAGTCGGACATGGAGACACTCCCAATTTTTTGAGTGTGGAAGAATTTCCTCATCAGAAAGCAGTTTAGTTTTGGGGTTTTGAAACTCTTTTTCTCATATTTTCCAACTAACACCTTAAGAGAAGGATTCAAATACTTGTGTGCTCACTGCATTTCTTTTAACATCTGCTTTAGCTGCCACCTGCCCCATTTAGTTTTTTAAGTTCTAGCTATGTTACATGCTATTTCCAGTGCTTCCATTGTTTTAAAAAGTAAGCCACAGTAATTCATAGAATTCACACAAAACATGGATAAAACTCTTGACAACCTAGTTACACTGAATGACGCACTTTGTTTTCACTGGTAATAACACAACAGTTTAACCATAAAGTTACAGCCCTTAGAACTGTGATTTTTTCCTGAATTTTTTTCTGAGAATTAATCCTTGAAAGCAAAAATTTGTTGACGCAAGGTATTTTGGTACTGCAGTGCTGAGTATTCATGAACTTAAAACCAAAAGCTAGATACTTAGACAAAGTGAACTGCAAATAGTGAATGCCTTGCTTCTTCTGCAGCCCATATGCTAAGGAACAGATGAATATGCAAAAAACCCCACAGAATTTTTTTTAAAGAAATTTATTAAGTGATAAGAGGATGAGTTAAAACTTTTTAAAAATTCCATGAATGACTTGTCAGGCTCATCTCCAAACAAAACCCAACATTGTAGAGTTATTATTTCTGGATACATGGATTAGTGTCAAATTATCTAGACAGCAACCCTTTTAAGAGAGGTGGCAACCGGGCTTGGAACAAGAATATTTCTGCTGTGTGAACTGCAGAGCAAAGTCCATTTTTTGACATGAGGAGCAGAGCTTTACCAACTTTTACACAGAGAGTGGAGAAACAGTTGGCTACAAAATACTATGCTATCTTTGGGTTGGTTATGAGACATTGGCTATAATTCTTATGGAAATTATTTTTATCTTCTCCAAAGGGAAAACATTTTGGAACCTCCCTGTGGGTTTCTCAGATGGTTGGTTCATTACATGGATTACTCCTGCAGTGTTTTGGGCTCCCACACTCTGGACTGTGTTGTGAGTCCTTATCAATCTGCATTTCTTTCTTTTGCTGCCTTTTTTTCTCCAACCCACATTTTTCCTCACTGGGAAGTAAATTGTTTCATATTTTTTATTTGAAGCTAAGGCTCCTTAAATGCCTTCCATTGAGTTTTTCCAAATCAGGTTCCATTAGCAGAACAGAAATGAAAACAATTCCTGCTGTGGTGAGTCTTAAGAAATTGGTTGTGTAATGAACCAAGACAATGGGGGATTGACAGTCAATAATTTATTTGGCTTTAGCCCATTTAACAAAACCAGGATACATATGAAAAAGCCTCACTAACGAATAGACTCCCATGTCTTTTCTAATGTCAGCAGTCAACCTTATAAACCAAGGTAAATAAATATTCAGGTTTAAGAACTTTGATAGTATATGTCCCTGACAATGAAAAAATATGGTTATTCTTTCTTGGGATTAAAGAAACAAAATTAACTTCAGAGCTGCTACTGCCATCACAAACGATAATGAGATGAGGGAAGAGCTAATATGGATATTGCAAAAAGCTCAAGGGAACACATACTACTAGTACAGTATTGTAATAGCAGAACAGCAGATTACCAGGAAGAGTAGAGATACCCAAGAATTTTTTTGGGGAAAAAAGCATGGCATGGTGCCAGCTGAAGTATTTCATGCTGGTCTTTCATGCTGGCTCACTGCCAGTGCTTTGGGATACCAGTGGGGTCTGTGGTTTCTCTGGCAGCTAACACTTTCTCTTCAGAGGTAGACTGATGGGTGCTGTGGAAGTACAGCACCTGCACCAGAAGCAACTTCAAAACATGCACCACCCTGAAGTGAATAATCCTCCCCGACTATGTGCTGTGATGGACTGTAGTGGTAAGGCATATCAAAGGCTTTTCAGGAGCCAAGCTTGATCCAGTGAGAATTAAGTAGATAGATGCACCTCATTCTACTAGCTGTAGCATATCACCAGTGATGTCAGGCACCGGCTGGCTCGGCAGACAGTTGTTCTGACGTGTCATGCACTAGCAAGGAACTCACCTCATTCTGTACATCTTCCTTGGATGGTCACTCTCCCAGATACATTTTTTTTATGAGGACAATAATAAAACATTCAGACCTGGGGAAAGAGCAATGAAGTTTCTATGCAGTGAGCTGGTGTAGACAGAAACTGTATCACACAATTTAATCTGGACAGTTGACCCACTAGTTCTCAGTCTTGAAAAAAACAAGTGTTCTACTCACTCTCCACTCTCCTTTAAAATATTACTAGTATGTGTTGTTGAAAAATTAGATAAATCTTTATTAAAATAGAGTTATTGCCAGAAAAGACTGCGCTATGGATAGCAGTGTGTTCTTCTCAGGCTAGAGGTTGTGGCCTTAAAGAAATCTGCAGCACTTTCTTCTCAGCCACCTACACCAGTTTGATAGAAACAAGAACCAGCAATCAAAAGTAGGATTGCAAAGGGAGAGCATTTTGCATCCACTTACATCTTTTTTCCCTAATAAAAGTTTTCAGATAAATTTAAAACCCAGCTTCTAGTATGTTACCTGCCTACTGTAAGGGAGAAGATTTATGACTAATTTTTATTTATAAAAATTTGACTTGATGCTGTGTGGGAAGCCATAAACCAAGCTCATTTCCACTTCCCACCCATGGCGTGTCATGGGGAGTGCAGGAGGGCATTAGTTTTTTTTCAAGTCCTAGTAAGTCACACTCATCTCATTGCCAGGGTTGACTAGTGCTGCAAGGTGTAGTCAGGCAGCCCTTGTTCACCACAACTGTTTTTCATTCAGGTCACCGGACTACTGCAGCTTTTCACAGGGAGATACTCCACAAACCAACAGCACTATCAGGAAGTGTTTGATAAGCAGCCCTTGTCTTCTCTTGCTCTACTTAATTTCACCAGGCTTCGTATGTAATGTAATTCTTTTGTCTCTAATTGCCCTTTGAAAGTTTACAACCATATTGATTTTTGGAAGAATTCAGGCAACTTTAACAAGTAGACAGTCTCCAATGTGAATTATGGAAGAATTAGGCTACAACTGAAATGAAAGCCTAACAAACAGACAGGAAATTCTAGTCCAATGCATCTTGACCACCTCAGCCACTTTGATCTACATCTGCCACCAGTACCAGGACTGGAGGTAAAAGCTTTTTTTTTTGGTAATGCCAGGGGAGGGGATGGTTCCCTGTAAAGAAGGCATGTGTCTGTCACCTACAGAGATGCTCTGACCTTCAAGCTTTGGCACAGTTTTTACAACTTCCTCCCATTCACTACATAAAGTGATCACAGCTGGTTTTGTGGGGACATCCTGCATGCAAGACTTTAAAAAAAAAACAAACCAAATCTGATTGGCAGAATCAGGGTGAAGTGGAGTCAAACTTAATTTTTGGAACGTAAAAATACTCTGGGCAGAAGGCACACTGCACTGCACAATTAAAAGTATTTCTGGCGACTAGAAGCAGAACTCTAGTTGCTTTGAAAACTTCCAAGTCAAACAGGGTTGCAGCTATCAAACATAAATATCTCCAGGATTAGAGCGAACTAGTTTAGGTCTCAATTTGGGATTTGGGAATCCTTCAGTCTTGCCAAGTCCTTCTGGAGGATTTCCTAACTCCATAGCAGGTATTTATTTCAACTAATTACAGACAATCTGTTCTGGAGAAAATTACTATTAGTACAGGACTGAAATGTAATAGAAGACACATCTGAGTATCTGTGAAACATTCCCATTTGGAAAAAAAAAGCAAAAAAAAAAGCACCAGAAATGTTTGTTCATTATTTAAAAAGGAACCTGAAGGCACCTGATAATGTTAGTAGCCCTTACCCAAACCTGCAAAAAACATAAACAGCTGGTTTCTGGCTCTCAGCATCTTGTCTTTTTTGAGAATTTTATATGATTCTTTTTTCTGCTGATAAATATCAGCTCACCAAATGAAAACAAGGCAACCATGAGAGTGCCCCTGTTTCAAGTGGCTGGAGCAATCATGTGCATCCTGCAAATTTCAGGTTGCAGCGTAGGATCTATAAAAAACCCATCCAACGGATGTGAAGGAGTTCGCCTAATCTGGGAGTATTACTCACATCATGACTGGTGCTTCTGTGCAGGTGTTCCTGGATCCAAACTGCCAATATTTTTGAAGTCTCCACTCCACTAAGTTAGAAAAAGTGATTGTGATAAAAATAGAAAGCCTGAAATGCCACTTGTTCTTGAAAAAAACTATTGAAAATAAATTTCATGTCACTAAATTGATTTATACTAAGGTAAACACTAACTAAGGAAAGAGATCTAAAACCAAATTACTGACTAGTATTTTATTGGTCTTGTAGTTGTGTGCATAGTACATGAAATGTCCAAAAAGAGAACAGTTGACTATAGCAGCCTAATAAAACTTCAGGACCAAATTTTAAGGAATCTTTATAAATCTCACAATGTATTACATAAAGTACCTCAGATCATCTACAAGCACAAATGACTACTTTGAAGGAAGTGAAGCAATTAAGTTTAAAACACCAGATTGCAGAACACTATTAATTGTTTCCTCAGGCAAGCTGATACTAAAGGCTTCTAATTATCCTTAGGACAACAAACACTGCACCATAGATTGCAACAAGTAGGGATAAAATTTGCAATGTTGTGTTGGTGAGCTGTAATATAGTACTTGGGGAAAAAATGTGCAAATCTGGAATGAGAAATACAGTAGACATTGATTTATTACTCACAAACAGAAATTAGTAAAATTAAAGACATAAATTTTGCCCATTCATTAGCTTCTGTGTCCTTTGTAATGGTTTTGACAGCCAGGAGTAAACTTTTTAAGTGCTGTATAAGGATTACCCATCTGACCTAAAACACTGAAATGTAAAGACCAATCTTAATTTTGTTGTCCAAGTTTCATCCTGAATTTCCTGTCTCTAGTCAACTAAATAGACACAGAGTGACTCTGCTATAAGGGGATTAAAAAAATTGTTTCTATAAAGAAGTTGTGAAATACCTGTATTCTGTAACATTAAGGTATTGTACATTTAGTTTACTTTGTTCAACGAAAGGTGTATCTATGTCAGAAGTACAATGCTAGTAAGCTAAGAACATTCATATTAGAGCAGCCAAGGATGGACTTTACCACCAGGCAATTTCCTCAACAGTCTTTAACAGCTCTGCAAAGTCCTTCCTCCAGAGTCGCATAAAAGTTGTCATCTTACCTTTAATACAGAGCCTCAGTCATTCGGTCAATTTTTCCCTCTCTTAAAAATATCCTGAAAATAACCTTCAGCTTCTTTAAAACATAAAGCTTTGGCATTTTGGAAAAACTGTAATGAGCCAATAAACCCAATTTGGAGGCTGGTTAGTAGCACATAAATTAATTTCCCTGCTAAATGATCAGAGTCACATCCACCTTTTTCACTACCATCTGCCTCACAACAAAGTTGGCACTGTACTCCTTTGAGAGGTGGACTGTAAAAGTGTCATTTAGAAAAGGCTTATTAACAAAATCCTTTCTAAGTTCCAATTTTCCTGTTCCAGAGTAATGATCACAGGCAGCACATATATACCGTTAGCAGGAAGCACTCAAATGTCCATATGGCATACACTGAAAATAAATAAATAAATAAAGTAAATGGAAAGTGTGTATGGATCTATACAGATATTCACCTCCATTTTTAGGGATTTTCCTAGGTATTTGGTCACAAAAATTCTGCTAGTTGTTAGTTCTGCCTATAAAGGAACAGTCCCTGCCAGCTGGAGTATTTGCCCTTCTTGCCTCTGCACTATATAATCAAGCATTTTGCCACACTTCTAAAACTGTTAGAACAAAGCATTTTTCCTGAGCATGCTCTTAATTCCCTACACATACATACCTCTTCTGATGTGTGATAGACATTTGGGGTCACTGGCTTGGCTATCTTCTTTTATTCCTCAACACAGGTACTTGGCAACTACCTTGCAACAGTTCAATGGCAGAAGATATGCAGAGAAACAAACATATGATTCCCTTCCATGCAGAAAGTCTTCCTCGTTCCTGAAATTCTTGTTCCTAAATTCTTAATGCCAAAGATCATTCCTAATCATAATAATGCAAAGCTGAAAATGGGCCTTCCATAGACTTCAGCAAGGGGAGATGCGGCATGTTCATCCTCCAGCCCAGAAGAGGAGGTGAGGAGGACTGCAGGTGAGGACTGCAGTTTCTGGTGGAATAAGTCAGGGGACGGTCTCAACACTGCTACCCTCCAGCACTGAAGCAGTGCTTCTGGGTACTCTGCCTTTGGCTAGAACTGCTCCTCACCTCCTGGGACTCTGGAGCACCAACAGCAGGCAACAGGGACAGAGTAGGCTGTGCCAGGTCCCTGAGGAAGAGTCAGTTTAGATCACACACACAGAATAATGCGCTCCCTGAAACCTACTTGGCTTTCTAGTGCCCTTATTTCTGTTCTTTGGGTTTGTGTGCAGTTTCCTGCCTGTTTTCTTCCCCTTGCCACATAAACGATTTGGCTTCCTCTCTGTGTAATGTGGAGAAAGCAAGCTGTCTTTGTAGTTTGCAAAAGCCACATAAGTTCTTTAAGTTTGGCTTAGCTCTTAGTTTTAATGACTGTTGCAAAACAGGAAGAAAACCCCTGAACATGGTTTCTAAACTTAAATAAAAAACATCTTCGTGGATTTGCACTTCTGGGAAATGTACATCAAGGTTAAGATTTTCTTTATATTGACACGCTTGCTGTGAAGGCAAGGAAGTTTTCAATTTAGAGAGAGACTTTGATTTCCTTTTTCCAGAAATGAAAAAAAATATATAGTGACAGAATTGATTCATGAGACAGTCAGGTAATACACTTTTTCCATGTGAAGCAAGTGAGGAGGAAGTTGAATACTCGAGTTAAAATGCATATAAATGTGTGTCCCTTTTATGTAGCATAGTCAAAAGTTATCAGGCACATCAAATGGAATTTTACCAGCACCATTTATTTTGCAGTGAATGGTGCTGTCCTTCCCTGGGCCAAGATACCACTGGGCCATGAGCTGTCAGACAAGGGAGCAGTATCAACATGATGCACAAGCCTTATGTTAATGTTGTTCTCTTTCACTAAATGTCCCACAGCATGCTATTGTTCTACTGTCTACAATGCAGACAGTAGCTGTGGTTTACTTTCCACAATATGCCACTTTTTTTTCCGCCAAATTCTTAAACCCACCAAATTCTTAAAACATCCATTTTTTTCCTTTAATCTTAGCCATAAACCCTGATGTAGTAACCCAAGTTTTTCCATGGGTTACGATGATCTCTCCTTTCTAAATAAATGGAAAAAATTCCATTAAGATGTTTTCCACAATTTTCTATCATAGTAAGCATGATAATATTCTATAGCTGTATTTTTCCCTCTTAATATTTATTTCCTCTAATTTGTTTTTAGGAAGAATTTGGTTTTAAGAAGTTAATTTCAATTAATCTAGCTAGGAAACTCTTCAGACAGTTCAAGAACAAAACCAATAGCAGTTACTACATGAGTCAAATTTTACTTCAAGTAAGTTTTTGAAACCATGTTGTGTATTTCTAATCTGTTTCTTACCCCAAAAAATGGAATCCAAATGACTCAAATGTAAATTAAAAATAGCAAAGTCTATGACTGTAAAGGTCATACTCTAGGCTACAGAATTACTATTAGTGTTTCTTTCAGATCTATTGTCTTCCCAGATTTAGAAAGAATTGAAAACCTCCATTGAAATCAGTGATGCTGGTAGAACATCCAGAAAGTGCATCACATTTTTTTTTTCATTCACCTTTCTCAAGGTCTTTATAATCTGAAAATAGATTTCTGTTCAGGAAAAAGAGTCACATTGCATAAAACATAAGTTCTCTGACTTTCCATTTCTGTGTGCAACAGAAAGAGATTTAACATTGACCAGGCTGATGGGTTTTCTTCCTTCCTTTTAAAAATATTCATTAAATAACATCCCAGGACATTTTGGAGTCTGGATGCTGAATGTCTTCTGGACACCCCAAAGTACATGCATGTTGCAGTATGACAATACCAGTATCAGGTAACCATAAAAAACAACATATCTCAATTACTCAGATACTGTAAGCAGAAGAGGCAGAAGCTTTGTTTGCTCTGGGCAGCAGCTCAGGTGAATCTTCTCTAATAAATACTTCATTCTGGAGGTCAGTGCAGACTTTCCTGTTCATTACAGGAAAACATTCCTGTTCTTACCCAGTCATGACTGTAACCTGTCTCTCAGATTTGAAAACATGGTGATGCTTATGCTGAGCTAGCAGAGGCTGCTCACTGACACTATTAGTCAAACCCTGTGTTCTAGGGTTGGGGTGAGCTCTTTGAGTTCTCTTCGGTCTGGTTTGGTCAGAAAGCTGACCAATGATCTGTTCCACATTTCCCAAGAATTTAATCCGTGTTTCCAGATAAGTGAGGTTAAATTGAAATCTCTGAACCACTTGCAGCCATTTTCTGTTTCTCCATGTGAATTATTATTTCAAGTTCTCAAAAAAAGGGAGTTTTACCTGGGGAAGAAAAATTCTGGGTGGATATTTGCCTGAACACATGAAAATTGTGGAAAGTGCTTTCGAGCATCAAAAGGCAGTTTCCTTACTGCAGGAAGCGTCGCCAGTCTATACCTGCATTACACCTTTGCTGTGACTGCTGGGTGGTTCAGGAGAGCTGTTGGCTGGTAGCAGCCTAATTGGCACTGCACAAAGCTTCCCCTAAGAATCAGGGTATGCTGCACTGATTTAAAAGTTTCTTTTAAACTTAAGAAAGTTTTAAAATACATTTTTCCTGGGTTTCTTGATTGACTCTGGGTATAGAAACCCGGAGTTTATAGAAATGCTTTATAAGAACTGTTTGCCTTTCCTTTATTTCTATCCTCAAACACAACTTATATTTTATTCCTGTTTTGCAGGTTCAGAGCCATCTCACTGCCAGCTAAAAGCATAGGCATTGCTTACACTGGTCATTAAAACACCTATCAACGTACCTGAGATCTCAGGTCATCAAGTGAACATTAATCTAGTCGATTTTCCACTATGTACACGGTAACAAAAAGCAGAGCCCTGTTAGTCCTTCATACAAATAAGATTATGTACATAAGACACATTGTTATTATTATCACTGGATGCATACTGTCCATTCACATAAGGCTATTTTCTGGTGTATTGTACCTTTCTAGAGACAGGATTGCTAATTTTAAAATAAGGCTATTTTTCTTAGCTTGCTTAAAACCAAACCTAAAGCTTGGAAATATAGCTACACAGCAATATATTCCCTAAAGCTCATAAATATAGCTACCATTTTTGTGTACATGTTTTTGGCATAAGCACAGGGTTTTTTATGTGACTTGGTAATCTGGAGATGAAAATAAGCTTGTCCTCTCTGTGCTTTCAGCTGAGTGGACACAAATCTTCAAAGATGCAGAAGCTACATAACAATATTTAAGATGACATTGTGGTTGAGGTGGCAAGCCCTGCTCAAGCACAACAACATACTATTTGGAAAGCTTGCAAGGTTTATTAACCTGACTACAGCACCATGTAAAATGTGGCTCTGCCATTTCTTATTTTGCTCTAAGCATATCCAGACATGAGACACTCTGGGTAGCTACATTTTGAAATAGCAGTTGTGAACACAAAATGCTCAGCTGGGAGGAAGGCATAAACTAGTAAACTACAATTTAAGCTGTCTGCTCAGTTTGTACAGTCAACTGACTTCAGTGAACAAGGAGCAGAATGAAGCTGCAGAGCCCTAACCTGCTCTCTTCTCCTGGTGCACACTCAAATGCCACAGCAACTACCACCAAGCTGGACTGAAGATGTATTTTGGAGCTGTTTAGATGCCAATCCTGAGAAAGCTACAATATTGAGGTAGATCCACATAAAACTATTGGAAGTAATCACTCCCAGCAGATTAAAAGGGCTTTTTAAAATTTATAAGCTTGCTTCCCTGCTGCCCCCCCCCATCCCCTCCCCCACCCCTCCACTCCACGCAGAACAGAAACTAGAAGAAATTAGATTGAAATCTGGGAAAACTGAAATGAGAAGCAGAAGGCAGAAGTGAACTTCCCAGTCAAAGACACTCTGCTACAAGTGTCATAGCAGAGCCAGTCTCCATATCCAATCTTGGTTTCAAACTAATGACTTGGTGACTTTCTGAGTCACCACATTTCCCTCTCCCAAGCCTTAGGAAAGGTTGATTTCTTTTTTTTTTTTTCTCACCTCCTGTTTGGCTGTGGTTTTAATGCTACTCTCATCAGGACTCACCCACACATGTTTGTCATACTGTTTCGTTGCTGGCCCTGCCTGAAAAGCTTTTCCTTCTATCTGTCCTGTCCTTCACTTGGGAATCCTCCCTCCTCTGGCCATGTCCAGGAGTTTCTGGGGAAGGTGGCATCTTCAGAAGGAATAGGAGAGCTCAACATGCTAGGACAAGGCAAGACTTCCTTTCTGCTGACACAGCATACACTTTTGAAAGAAGTAAACAAACTTCAAACTCACAATATCCCCTAAAAATTCTTCCAAATATACATCACGCGCCTTTAAAACCAAAATTAAAAAATAAATTAAAATATAAATTAAAAAATAAAGCTGACATCAGAGATATAGAAATACACCAAAGCTTAATGTAGCTGAGCAAACGTGCCACTACAGCACGCGCTGGTACAGCTGAGAGTTTCCCTCTCAGCTGGAGCACAGAACAAATGAAGTGAATAAGCCGACAGCAAAAGCCAAAGAAAACTCCTTCCCAAGGACTGTGATATTCCTCCTTTCCCCCACACATGCACTTTAAAGCAGTATTTCCTAGGGGTGCTCATTTCAGGCGCTGCAGGACCTTCAGGCTTGCGTGTCTGGCTCCCAAGCAAGATGTCAAGCCCCTGATGCAGAGGGCTTTGAGATATTCGCTACATTCAGCATTTTGGTGGGGCCTGCTTAGCATTTTGGCACATTGGTACCCCACTGAGTGCTCTGCTCATGCAGTCCATGAGCAAGTCTTGGGTCATACCACTTGGAAAAGTAACCTACACTGGATGCTACAGCTCTGAGCCTCAGCACAATGCAAATAAGCAAATAAAAACTACAAAGCTATGGGAAACCAGCTCAGCTTTAACCAAGTGTGAGGACACGGTCTTAAGAGCTAATAACTGCCTTTCATGAACAGAAGAGAGCCCATCTGTTTAATAGCTGTGTTTAGGAAAAACTTGCTAAACTACAGGATTGGAGACTCTGTTTGAAGAGAGATTGAGGTCCTGCTTCACATCCATGTGCCTTTTCTCTACCCTCTTCTGAACAAAGCAAAGCCATCCAGGACTGAAGATCATATGCTTGTATCAGTGCAGAAGTGGACTTGGACTGATCCTGACTGGTGCAAGCAGGCCCTCAGGGGCAGGACTAAACACCAGAAGCACAGCACTGAGCAGGTACCCACACACAGAGAGATCTGCCTGTCTTTGGGTCCAGCTCTGCTGCAGCTTCAACTGGCCCCTGGCACTGACCTAACACAAACACCACAATCACCATTGCCTGCTCCCTGTAGGTCACACCCAAAGACAATTTGGCTTGTTTAATCTAGAACAAAGGCTAAGAGAACATTTGTCTTCTCAGTACATCAACTATATAAACATCTGTTTAAGTTTAAAATTAACTTTTGATCAGAGACAGGCATAGACTGGATTCAGAAAAACTTGGGTTCAGACACGTGACTCAGGAGGGTCTCAACCAGCCTTCTGGTGGGAATTGCAGGCAGCTGAAAAGGGGAAGTTAGGAGAGGGCAAGAGGAGGACAAAGGTGTATTAAAGCTGTTATGAATGTTTATGAACTGTAGTCAGGAGTGAATGAAGAGCTGTGAGGAAAAAAACCCCACTCCAAACCAACAAAAGAACAAAGAAGAAAATAAAAAGATGGTAATGGTTAAGGCAACAGAATACCAACCTTTAAGCTCTTTAAAGTCTGCTTGCTGCAACTGATAGATATATTTTGCTGGGATTGGAAGGCTAAAGTCAGAGAGACACAAAACTGGTCAATGTATAAATTACATCAGTCTGTGTAAGAGTGTGAAGTGCTAATGGCTCTTCAGGGAATACGTTACTCACATACTGCTGTCACTCAGAAAATAATAAAGGTTATTTGGCCAGGACGTGAAGATGGTATTTTCTGTGTACCAACTATTTCAGCATTCTAAAATCCCGATTTCCTTCGGTTATTCAGGGTTTCATTGCCTTGAAAAAAATCAGAGGTTTGTTTATAAGTACCTGATTTGTGGTGGGTTTTGGGTTGGGGTTTTTTTTTCTGTTTGGACTGGGGGTTTTTTTGAGGTAAAATCTTGAATTTTGTTATGCAAGGGAAAGAAACATGGAGTGAGGGCAACAACACAGCTATTCTTTAGCTTTGACAGCCTGGTTCCCCTGTAGTTTCGTGGAGCAGTTAGGAAGATCACCATCTCTCTCCCAAGACACATGATGCTCACAGGGAAAGAAATCCAGTGAGGAAAAAAAAGCAAGGGTTTTTTTTAGGACTTTATTTGTGGTTCAGGTCTTTATTTTTGCTGGTGATGAATTCTGGGGTTTACTGCTTGGGGGTTTCTTCATTTGACTTCTTGACATAGAATCACAGAATCACAGAATGGTTAGGGCTGGAAGAGACCTTAAAGATCATCAAGTTCCAACCCCCTGCCATGGGCAGAGACACCTCTCACTAGACCAGGCTGCTCAAGACCCCATCCAACCTGCACTTCCAGCAAGGGGGCATCCACCACTTTCCTGGGCAACCTGCTCCAGTGCCTCACCACCCTCATAGTAAAGAATTTTTTCCTAAAATCCAACCTAAATCTACCCCCTTCTAATTTAACACCATTCCGCCTCATCACTCCATGCCCTTCTAAGAAGTCCCTTCCCAGCTTTCCTGTAGGCCTCTTCAGGTACGAGAAGATCTCTCCAGAGCCTTCTTTTCTCCATGCTGAACACTGATTAGCTGATGCAGCACCAGGTAGGGAGCAGCAACCTACCCCATGGCTCAGTGACAGCCCACTGCTCTTTCCAGTGCTGTGTCTAGACGTGAAAAGGAAAGTGCAGACAGAACAACCGACTGATACTACGATCTATCACTGTGTTGCTGCTTTTCAGAGGGAATACTGTCTGCACTGACAGCAACACCATCCTTGTTGTTTTGGGAAGCCTGTGAAAGCCTGGCAGTGGGAGGGGACAATTGGTACATGTAGTGGACCACTTTATGTCAGATACTGTATGTTTTGAAGGAGCCTTAAGATAAGTAACAACATCACTGGACCAGCACAGCTACAAACCTGCCACAAATTTGTGGAACGCATGGGAGAAGCTTCCATTTTAGACTGAGAAAAGTGACCCATGAGAGTGCAGGTGGGATCTGTCTGAAACAACTAAGAGGGAGAGCTGGAAAGATGGTGTTAATATGCCAACAAACATGAAGACTTTTTTTGTCTTTGGCCAGATGGTTTGACAGTTTGCTGTGTGTCTGCAAGTGATGAGGTGCTTGGGGAGGTGTTGCTGACCTCTTACTAGTCCCTTCAAAAAAGAAGTTACCCCTAGAGGTGCTAAAGGCCTCCAGTGCATGCCAATAACCCACCTTCTAGCAGGGCTACAGATACTCAGGGCAATGAGCTGTACTTGGCCTTTCTGTGCTGGGAAGAGGACCGCTCTGTCAGTGCTGCTGACTTCTGCAGCTAACCCAGTGCTGACTGGTTGACAGAGGGGTTTTTTCCTGAAATATACTGCAATTATATATATCTGTGATAAGAAATATTACTGTTGACTGGTTAAGTGCTCCTCTCTGATTCTCTATATAGATCTATCCTGACACTGGACTGCCAGGTACTGAAGGTGTGGTGCTTAGATATTACAGTGGTGAGGAACTTAAATATCCAGAAAGATCCCTGATAAATGACACGCTCTGCAAATAAACCTCTGCCAAATTCTATTCAAATGGCAAAGAGATAATGTGAATATGACTCTAATGAAGGAAGGCTAGAGTTGCCATAATGCATGCAGGTGCAATTGCTCCAAATCTCTCTTAAAATCCATTTTCCTGCCAGTGCTCATTCTTCCTTTAAACAGAAGTTAATACTCTGCTGACATTACTGAACTCCATCATGCTCATTATCTCAGGCTAGCATTTACATCAGGTTTTTGGAGGTGAAAGACCAATTCATTAACTCCATTGTGTCACTCAATGACTTCCTGTGGAGAGATCCTAAGTCAGATGGTGGGTGTCACTGCTGGAAGATAAAAGACAGCTATAAAGTAGGAAGACAACTGGTATAATTCTCAAAAATTAGGAAAAAATTACTCTATAGCCTTTAATTTCTATTCATAGTTCAGGTTTTAAGTATGTTATTTAGATAACAGTGCATTTGAGGGATTTTTTTTTAATGAGTTTCAGATACAGAATGGAAGAGGTTATTGGTTGGATATTTCTTTTATTGACTGAAAGAGAAGAAATAATATAGGTAACAAATAACAGCAATTCCTGTAAAAAATAATTAAAAATTGTTGGTTTAAATCTACATGTGTTGAAATGTCTGTATATGCTAACTTGTTTTGGCTTAAAGGGGGGGGAAAAAAAGAGTGTTTGGAAAATTATTACGTTATCAAAATGGTACTGTTAGGAAACTGTTAGAATTTTTGTTAAAGGAAAAAGCAGCTGCCAGGAATCAAAACCCACTTATTTGATAAAAAACAAAATCAAAATCCCTACAGTGTTTCCTCAGAGTAAAGAAAATGTTTATTTTCAGAACACTCCCTGGGATGAAAGAATTTTTTAAGACTTTTTTATGGAAAGTAGGCTCCTACTGCTACTGGTATTGACTTAATATGAAGCTTCTCAGTTTGCACATGGGAAATAAACAAGCAAAAATACTTTTCATGCTCGTAATTGTGTTTTTCTAAGAAAATTTTCAAATACAAGCCTTTTCAAGTATAATTAACAACTACTTAATGGGAAGAAGCGGTTTCAAACAAGAAAAACCTTTGCCAGAGTGCTTCGCAGATCCTGTTCAGCTCCTGTTCAGCTTCCCACTACCTGTTGCTTAACAAAGGCATGGGAGATAGTTCATGGAATATTTTCCTTTGAAGCTGAAAGAAAAGCATTGTGGGTCGGGGGGACTTTAATAACATTAAATATTTCCAGAGGTTCTCTACACTTCAAAGCACAAAGAACGAGAGTCTGTTTTTCAACAGAGCTTGGGCAGCAGCTTTACACAAGAGCTCTTGGCTCCCTTGGAGGAACAACATGGGCCACAGTGGCTGCTCCAGCTGGTTGTTACTGGGCAGTACTAGCTGAGCCTCTTAGTTACTGAAGAATATGACAAGAATCCTTGTAGAAAAAGGTCAATTGTAAAACACTAAACATGATGTAATATATTTCAGTATTTCCTTTCAGTAAACACATCTTCAGTTGATCGTACTGGGTAACAGTGTCAAAGAGATGTCAGTCACAGCATGAAAAGCAGCTACACAATTCTTCTTACCTTCAAGGTCCTGAGGAAGCTTAAGATCTTCCCATGACTTGAGAAGCTTCAGATCTATTCAGGCCCTCAGATCCCAATAAACCCTGGTTTTTTCCTGTTGATTCCTTCATGTTCATTAATGATTAAAAAGGGGTGCAGTTCCCAAGCTACCAAAGAAAGAAGAAACCAGTTTTTCTTTATCCTAGCTGGTTTGGAAACAGCTGCCTCACCCTGCCCCCAGTTCAGCTAACTCTCTTTAACACTAAGCTGTCCTTACCTTAGGTGAGAATCCCCTTCTCTGCTCCATTAGAGATGAAAGACACAATTGGAGGGGAACCCAGAAAGGAGAAATGCTTAGTTTGTATCAGTCTATTATTCATACAGATATTTATTGACAAATTTTGTTCCTCTTACTGTGTTATCTGACAGCATCCTTTGCTTTATTTTTTGTCTCCATTGAGGCACGCTTCACAAAACCCTTTGTTACTTTTAAGTTTATTTCTTCTGCCCTCCCTCCCCACACCCTGCAATTGTAGGCTGTGCCCACTTGCACTATTTTCTGCCATTAACAGACTGGTTGAATTTTTTTGCATCAAGAAGCAGCTCTGTAATTGGAGACCTAAGAGTCACTTAATATAAAGATCACTGAGAATCATAAACCATTTTCTTCTTGACCTTTTCTACCAAAACATTAGCTTCTGAGTCAGCCTGCTTTGAAGCTACAGAAGCACTACATATTGTCTTGTTGATTTCTGACTTCAAGCAATTCTCTTCTTCCATTTCCTCCTATTTTTAGCATCTGAAGGCTGAAATTTTACAATATGCTATTGCTTTTTTTTGCTTTTTTGCTTTTTTTTTTCCCCAGGAACAAATGTCAGCACATCAAAAGCCCACTGCTTTTTGAGTGTGTCACATGAGATCACTGAAAAAAATTTACTTTCTAAGTCTCCTTATTGAATCATAAACCGTGGGCGCTACTATTAATACTTTTCACAAAAGTTCTGGCATCAGTCATTTGAGCATCACTTCACTGATAAGAAAAATCCATAAAATCCTCAAGACTGAAGAGGACAAAAGATGAACATTATCCCAAAGGTGAAGGGGTATGCAATCTAAACATTGCTCTTGTATGTAGCTTTTGTATGTATTTTGTTATATAGCTTATGCATTTCCCCCTATAAATTATACAGTATTTGTGATGAAAATAACTATACACACTCACATCCACTGGAGTTGCTCACCTCCTCTCCCTCTCTGTTTAGATGCCAGTCTTAAATCTTCCATACCTGCAATGCTTTCTGCAGCAATCCAGTCCTCTCAGACAACGGTTATTTGCAACAAAACCAGCTTTTAAACTCTAGGAAAATAGGTTCATACTGTTTTTCTGATCTCTGGTTATCAGGGAGAGAGGGGTGTGGAGGGACTTGCAGACACACTTGGCAGACGCAAAAAAAGGCTGGGGGAGCTCCCTGCTGTCTCTGCTGTACTACCATGTAAATTCACCTTCCAAGTATGCATATAGCTCTCTCATGATCATATGCCTGTGGCTGTGGACAGGGGTCAGTCTCCTCATAACATATCCAGCTGCAACTCTTAAATAGCCTGCAACACCAAGTACACCTTAAAGAGTTAAAAGGACTCTTTATTTTTCCATGATAATCAATAATACCCTGCCCTGCCACCTGGCCAGAGGTGTTCCCTGAGGCGTTCAGAGCCACTCACTGAATTTAATGAACATCTGGCCGTGGTGCAGCAAGCATAAAGACTTCAATATACTTAACAGGAACCAACAGGTACAGATTTTCCAGAACTTTTTTCACTTTTCCATTCATCAAGCTTGTGCCTAATGCAATAAAGAGATCGAATACATTAAACTCGTAGAACAGGGCTGCTAAATTGCCACCTAGTGGTCTCCTAACGAAGTTAGTGTCTCTGGCAAGCTGGTACGGGTGACAAGATCCTTTTTGTATTTTTGTCAAGGCCTCAGTATCAAGTGATCACTGACCCCTCACCTGTAGTATGGTCAGAAAGGAGGGATGGCAGGCCACAATTTCTGAGCCAATGCAAGACTGGTCTGATGGTGCTGCTGGGGTGCCAGGGGTGGCTTGTGCAGGACTTAACGACACCAAAAGCGAATTTCTAGGCCAATCAGCCAGCCTGTATACAGGGTGGAAAATGCTGCCAGGTAGGGGCCTTAGTCTGTTATCTCTGTATGGTGGGTTGACCCTGGCTGGAGGCCAGATGCTCACCAAATCCACCTTATCACTCCCCTCCTCAGCTGGACAGTAGAGGAAAGATGCAATGCAGAGCTTTCAGGTTGATATAAGACAGGGAGAGAGATCATTCAGCAACAACCCTTGCAGGCAAAACAGACTCAACTAGGAATAAAATTCATCTAGTTTATTACCCAGTCAAAACAGAGTAGGATATTGAGAAATAAAAATGAATCTCAAAACACTTCCACCCATCCCTCCCTTCCTTCCAGGCTCAACTTTATTCCTGATTTCTCTACCTCCAAACGGCACAGAGGGATGGGGAATGGGGGTTGTGGTCAGTTCATCACGAGTTGTCTCTGCTGCTCCTTCCTTCTCAGGGGGAGGAGTCGTTCCCCTGATCCGCGTGGGGTCCCTCCCATGGGGGACAGTCCTCAACCAACTTCTCCAGCATGAGTCCTTCCCACAGGTGCTTCAGTTCTTTATGAACTGCCCCAGGCTTCCACAGAGTGCAGACCTTCAGGACCAGACTGCTCCAGAACGGTACCCCATGGGGTCACAAGTCCCCCAGAAACCTGCTCCAGCATGGACTCCTCTCTCCACATGCTTCAGGTTCTTGCTCCAGTGTGGGCTTCCCACTGGGTTACAGAGTCCTTCAGCTGTCTCTACTTGTTCCACCATGGGGTCCTCCATGGACTGCACAGGGACAACCTGCTTCACCATGCTCTTCTCCACAGGCTGCAGGGGAATCTCTCTCTCCAGTGCTTGGAGTGCCTTCTCCCCCACCCCACCTTTCTTCACTGACCTTGGTGTCTGCAAAGTTTCTCACATCTTCTCACTCCTTTCTCTGGCTGCAAAAAACCCCCTGCCACTTGGGATTTTTTTTTTCCACCTTCTTAACTCTGTTATCCCAGAGGCAGTACCACCATCACTGATGAGCTTGGCCTTGGCCTATCTTGGCCTATCTTGGATCCAGCTAGCACTGGCTCTGTCAGGCCTAGGGAAACTTCCTAACAGCTTCTCCAGAAGCCATCCCTGCTGCCACTATCAAAACCTTGCCATGCAAACTCCAAAATCTCTACTTCTTTTTTTTTTCTATTTAATAAAAAAGGCAAGTATTTTGATATAAAAGGAAGTAAGAGGTTTTCTGACAGTTGGTAAATGAGTAAAATGTTGGGATTCTTGTCCTCCCAAGGCTCAAACAGCTCCAGTGTAGGATGCACTTTGTCCTGCTGGGGTATTCTCCTACCTTCTAGCCTCACCCCGCCTGAGCCATATATTCATCAGCATGTGTTGTTTACAGAGAGCCAAGCAGATGGGAAACAGTGAAGGAGTGCAAGTTGAACAATAAGTTTTGCAGTTCTGCTGCTGTAATTACTCACATAGGTCAGCCCAGAAGCTGCTATGAGAGGTTAAAAATAATTTTCAATATGATGAACTGCATAAGCAAAGTCTTTAGGGATTAATGCATCCTCAATCATCTTTCCAATAATCAGATTGTGATGTGTTGACTGTGTGGTGACAAAACTGATGCTCACACAAGGTGGAGGCAGTAGAGGTCTTGTGTTGGGAAGCAGTCCTGGCGTGGGGGCTGCAAGCTACATCACTAGGAGGACACATCACTTGTTTCAGAGATAAGTCAGAGATAAGTCAGTCCACAGTAACAGAATTCAAATGATTCATCATCCTCCTCCATTCTGTGCAGTTAGTGGCTGAAGAAGAAACATCAGCCCAGGGAGATAGACTGAGAGCCGGCATTGCACCTTCGCTGAGGTCCTGGGTAGTTTAAGGTGTCCCACAAGTCTGGCATTGCTCCAAGGACGCTGCATAAACCCAAAAGTTTAATTCCTGCCAAAGCACATCTCCTTGCAGGTCACAGGGTCCTCGATTAAGGTATTGGCACTTCTCATGTCTCCTGTCGTCTCAGGACAAACTGAAAGCCCTGTAAGTGAGGCCCATCAATTCCCATAGAACGTGAAGTGAGGAAGATCAGGAAAACTAGCCAAGGAAGAAGAAACAAACAGGGCTGGGGAAAGGGGTAGGGCCTGGGTAGCAATTAAAATATTAAATTGGTGACAGGAATATTGTCTTCCTACACTTTGGGTCTTGTGACTGAAGTACAATTCACTATGTATAGCACCGCAAATGGTTCTGCTTTTTTCCTTTCACATCACTTTCGGCCTGGTTGACATTAATCTGTCTAAAGAGACAGACTGATTTTAATATGTGGTTATTTTCCCCCTTTGTTGTTTCGCACATATCTCTATAACTCACTTTCTTTTTTTCATACTGTACTTTCTTCTTGTGCAGGACTGATTCAGCTAAATTTGCACCTTATTTCTCTTTGGTTTATGTACTTGATTTACATGCTGTTTTGTATATTTCTTGTTTCACTAGTGTCTGACCTCATACCACTAAGTTAATCATACTTCAATGAAGTTCTCTGTAGAGTGAATAGCTATCTCTAAACTGATTTGCCTTTTTTTTTTCTTTTGGCAAGACCACAGCCTTCCTCTATCTTTCTAGTTATTATGGAAGTACAGTAACAGAGGAAGCTATAAACACACTCCACAAACTGACATGCCACTAATCCAAAGTATCTAGCAAATAAAATGACATGCAATTGAAAGTCAAATTACTCCTTAATGTACTCTAGGTGATGTGATCTTCATGGAGTATACAATAAAATGTGAAAGGTAATCAATACAATACTGTCTGAGAAATGGCAGTAGGTTTAACCACGTACCTGTTGACAACAAAATGTCCAGGGACAGAATGCCCTATAAATGCAACCATTTTTTACAGAAAATAAATTACCTGTTCCAAACCCCAGAAGTTGGTAAGCCACAAAATAGCACCTAGGTGGCAATTACTCATTTGAACTGAAATGTGTGTCATGAGTTTCTGCTGCCCTTAGTCTTTCCTGAACTGGTTCCTCCAGGGTTTGTCAGGACTGGCTTTGACTAAGGGATTTACCTTAGAGTCAATTTGTCAGTGTTCTGCTATCCCAGCAGGATCCTGATTTTTTCAGATCCTGTTCAGATTGCCCTGCCAAATGGCATTCACATAACTCTGGAAGACATGTTTCCCATTTCTGGGGCCTCATGCCTACAGCAGATAATGTCGAATACCTTCAAATATGTCTCTTGACAACATCTGCTGCTATTTCCAGGTAGAAAGCCCTACATCCTCCTGTCTTCATCTCCCACAGGTAGCCAGATTTCATGGCTTGAGACCGTATTAGATGGATCATTCATTGCATTTTTTACTTAGTGTCTATGCATACAGGTACAAAAGCACCAAATGCTTCCCATAGGAAGAAAGCATAGTCCAGTGTTACTGTGCTACCCTTAAATAAGAGAAATAATTATTCAGTTGCCACGCGTAGAGAGTATGTGGCAGCTTGAGGGTGGTGAGAACTTATTTGCATTTAGTTAGACACTTGCAAATGGACCACAGCTGTCCTGGCCAATTTGCACATCTCAGGTTAACTGACAAAATGGGGCTTTCACAGGAGTTTCTTCGACACAGATCTTAAAGACCAAGCACCATACTTACAGTAACAGGACAGCCGCGATGTAAAGTAAGGTTGTTTTATGAATGTATAGAGTTGTTTAGAGTCAAAGGGATGTAAAAGTTGAAGTAGCTGGAATGTCTGCTTTTTTTAAACTGTTTTCAATAAAACCTGTACAAAGGTGAAACAAGTTTGACCCTTTATAACCAAGAGTTAACTTTTATTCTTTTTTTCTCTTATTTTCACTTTGTCTGTGACCCGCAGGAATAAAAAACAGCTGGGGATGCAGAAGTCAATTCCCTTCTGCCTTTCTAGTTATTATGGAGCTGGTATTTATAATGAGCCTCCAGTCAGCTCTGCAATGTTAAAATGAACTTTCTGAATTACTGTTGCTCGCCTGATTTCACAATCAGGGCTTTGCCACCCACAACACTGTCACTAACAATCTAACCAAAGGCAAAATTGTCTTTAATGTCTAGATCAGTTTATGTTGAATAATCTTGACACCTTTCAGCAGCAACAGCATTTAAATACAACTGCAGTGGAACAAACCAGAACGTCTGAATTTTCAAAAAAGCCATATGTATCAGCTCTTCTTTCTTTCCCACCAGAATGTTGTAATAACTGCTTTGAGCATTTTTTTTCTCTTTTTTCCCCCCCCACATTTCTTTCTATGTCTTGTTAATACTTTGTGTCTTGTTATGGGTGTAAAGGTTAGCAAGTTTTAAGGCTGATGATCTTTGACACAGGAAAGTGGCTTGTTAGAAAGCCAGTAGATTTATAAAGCTATATATGAATTATATTTTTAAAACCTTGGGTCAAGAAAATTTATTAATGTATCTATCAGGTATATCGGTGTTGTCCTTTTGGTATGGATAGAGTGTACAAACTCTTGTCTTTTGGAACATCACATAAATAAAATGGCCATAGACAGTATCTTATACTTGCAGCTTGCAGTCCATTTCCAGTTACCCCTTCATAAATATTTTCCTTTATTTTTCCAAAACCACCTCCACTTACTGGTTTTCAATTGAAGTGTCAGGTAGATAGGACTAGAGGAGGGAGAGGTTGCCTGTGCCCATTCTCTAGTCATCATCTTTTCAATTATCTTCACATCCCCTCCCCTACAAAAATGAAAACTTTCATCAAACACAAGCCACGTAACTTTTCTTTCCATATATGTATCTGCTGGGGTAAAATAAAATATTTCCACGTTCTGGTTCTGATAACTGTGCTAAAAAAAAAAGATAAAGATGCACAGCAGTTTTTTCCTAAGAAAGTGTAACAGGTATACAAAACATTTTTAAGGTTTTAAAAAAAAACCCAAATCATTCTTATTTCTTGCAGCAAAAGAACTGTTCAGTTGCCAGGCTCTAGGTTGGATTGAGCTTTGGAAAAATGCTAGAGGGAGGACCCTGATGCAGATGACCAGGATAAACCCTCTTTGCACAATCATGATACATAGCCCTAAATTCTGAATTTCTACTCCTAATGATAATGCAATTAGGACTAAAATCTGACTTCGATTCTGGTTCAGCACTGTCAGGGGTTTTGCCTGTCCTGAGGGCAGTACAGCTTGCCCATGGCAGGGATGCAGGAGCTTTTCTACCTCTTTGAAGCAGCCCTGAAGAAAACCTCACCGCTAACCTCACCCGCTTGCCGAAAGAGATATCAAAACTGCACACAGCCTGAACAGTTCTGCTACTGAGCTATAATTCAGAGGGGATGAAAGGATGCACCGCCAGCTGTTGGAAATCCCACTTTTCCGTTCCTGACATAAGGCACAAGTACCAGCAGAGGGCATTACTCGCCTCAATAAAGTACAGGTTGATAAGCAGTTTGAAAGGGAGGGGAAATTCTTGGGCATTTTATATAGCTTATCAGAGTTTAATACAGACTGGAACATCCCAAGCACAAGGTCCATCTGAAATTTCTCATGTGCTCGTGCATTCCAGTAGCTCCTTTACAAGGAAAAATGGAAAATCAATCTCACTTGTAACAAAGTGTGAAACTAAACTGTTGAAAACATATTTTTCCTTCCAAACAGATGAATCTAAGGAAAAACTGAGAGGTGTATGCTTTATTTTTTATCTATTCACTGCATAGTTTTTGTTTTCATTTATCCTACTTCTTGGCTAACACACTGCAGCCTTTCTCTACTCAGTGAGGCACATGTTCATGTGGATTTTGCTTTACCAGCATTGAGGAATACTGAATCTCATCAGCTGAGAGGCCAGCTTTTGTTGATGCAAATTTGTTGATGAAATTTAGCTATGTAAGAAAAGAAAACAAAATGTAGATAGGTCATCACATAGTAGGAATGAAAAGTAATTTCTTCAGTGGAACACTTCTTTTCCTTACAGAAGGATGCAGAATCTTTATACAAAAAGAATATAGTGGCCACTGATCTTTTCATTATATGAAGCATTTCAGCTCTTCAAGTTTGTAGATGAATACTTACTTTATACCTTAGAATACAAATGTAACAAAATCATAATTTGCTTGTTTACAAGGCAAGGATGTGCAGTGACTTAACTCTATTGCTTGGATACCACAAGCACAGTTGGTAATTTTCAAGGTGATTTACAGATCATCATGCTGGGTAGGACTCACTCACTTGGCTATTCATCCAGTGCGGCTTTGCTTCCTTACTTGAAAGCTGGCACGACATATTAATAGCTTATGATAATGTCTGTGTCAGAATTCTAACATTTGGAAGGACAATATCTGCATTTAAGTCCAGTCCTAAAATTAAAATACTATTTCCTTCTGCTTCAGTGGACCAGAGGATAAATGCCTTTCCAAGAAATGGATAAATGCCAGGCGATGAGTATATAAATAACACCCTGACACTTTGTGTATGTTTTTCTTCTGCTTGTCTCAGGTCTCGAGAAAACACTTTGTTGGTCATAGATGAGATTAGTCCTTTTACAGCTAAATCTAAAAAGATCTTAACTTTCAGCACCATCAGTGATCACCTGCATCATCTACAAACAAGAAGGAAGGACTGTGCTAGGAAGTCAAGGTTAATTTGCCTTGAAAGCAGCTGTCCCGACACGTAGAATATAGATTCCTAAGAAACTATGGGGCAAGACTAGTTCAAACTCTAAGGTTAATATGGGTAGTATTTGAGATGTACAGCTCTCTATTGCAAATGAAAGAGTGCTTTGAGTTTAAGCGGGCGGATGTTTAGTGACTTAGGCCCATAAAACCTGCAAGTCAGTGAACTAGAACTGAACCCAACACCATTTCTGGCTATGGGCCCTGCAGTCCCATACTACGCTGCTGTGGCAGCCTCTGCAGGTGCTCTGAAATCTGAGCTGCTCGATTCAAGGAGACTGCTCTTGGGATTATAAAAAAAAAAGCCCAACAAAACAGAAAACAAGCTTGTGTTTCATGCTGGAAGGAAGAGGTGGCAAGAAGCCTTAAAAATACCTTACGTTTCCTACTGGTTTTTGACACCTTTTTTTTTCTTTTTTTAAATGTCAACTCTGTATCACTAACACTGAGTAACCCAGTCGACATGCAAAGAGGTTAATTTGCCTCATGTCAGCCAGTGCTTCTTAACTAAAAACTTCTGAAGAATGAATAAAGAAAGGTTCAGTATGAACGTTGTACATTTTACTCCAGATCCTAACCAGTAATGAACTTAGGGAAAAGTTATGCTCTCTAGCCAAAAGGTTGGCTTTCAACAAATGTTTTGAATACTGTTACCACACATCATTGTCAAATCTATAATTCATGAATGTGGGGGGGAGGGGTGTTTCCTTTTAACACCAATTTTTCTTTCTCATAGACAAAATGTAGAAGGGAGTTGCTAAGAATCATCCCAGATAATAGCAAAGCCTGGACAAAAGAGAAATTCAGCCCAACCCACTTGGGGGAAAAAAAAATAAAATGCTGCCACTACTGCTGATGCCAAGATCAGGAACTGCAGGCCAATGGCAGCAGCTGGGGGGAATTTAAGAGAGAGGTGAGAGGACAGGAGTCACTGGTACGATCAAGGGAGAGATGCTTCTGCATCGCTTGAATGCAAGCACTTTAATCATGTTTTCTCCTTCATTAGCATTTGAACAATTCTTAAGGTGCTGGCTTGAGATATGAAAGGTGGTTTAAGCTCCCTTCTCCTTTATGCAGGTCCTGGAAGGCTTTGAATGTTTCTCATCTGAATAATGAGGATCAGAATAATAACATTTCTCTATCTCAAATGGCTGCTTGTGAGGATAAATTAGATGCTCAGATGTTATAGTTAAGCATCCCAGTAAGTTAAAAAAATGTTAAAACCAAAATAATCACATTTACATTATTTTTAGATACCTACAATTCAAAAATCTTTTTTTGCAATCACATGCCATTTGTATGTAAGCAAGGAATTTCTGTATAGTTAACCCCAGAACACTTATCAGAAATACTTCAGCTAGTGAAAGCAGAATAGATAAAGAGGAGACTATTAAATTGATACATGACCCTCACTGCAGCTGGAGGAGAAGTGACTGCTAGGATCCTTAGTTTGGTCTCTTCAAAATGTCTACAGTGAGGCTCTGTTTTGAAAAGTGATTATGTAAAAATAGCACTTCCTACTCAGCAGATCAGTTCTTGTGTGCTTTAGTGGGGAAAGGGGGAAAAAAATAAATCACTGCATGTCTTCCCTGCTGAGCCACCATATCTCTGCAGGAAAAAAACCCTGCATTATATTCCAGTTTATGCAACTTCATCAAAATCACCAGTTTAAAGGTATAGTGTACCTAAGCAAAACCTGTGATTTCAAAATTGTGCCCTTTGAAATCAGACCTGCATAACCTCATTACCTTCAGCTGAACAGAAATGAATGAAATGAAAGGAAATAAATCCTGCAGACTGAAAAATCACGATTGGATTTCCTCCAGTTTCCTCTCATCACCCAAACTAATCAGACTATTTCTCCCCCACAGGTGGAAAATTAAAAGAAAGAGAGAGGTAATCATGTTTCTTTTTTAAAATATTTGACAGGTACTCTCAGGGCATGCAGCCTGTCTAAGTTTCAAGAGGTTACATGAGGACTGCAGAAGGCTAATAGCATGGTAACAGCTGCTAGCACAGGGATGTAAGCAATGCAAAAACCAGATTCATGCAGTTTGGCCAGTCTGTTGCCAAGGATGTCAAACTGCTGAGTGATGGAGTGCGCTTTGCCACTATCAGCTGCTTCCAAAGGATCAATGTATCACAACAAATGTTCCTCTTTCAGCCTTTCAAAAGAAGTCTTCTTTATCAGTGTGGTGGTTTGGGTTTTTTTTTCACCAAGAGCAGATGAGGCAGCTCTTGTAAAAAGGAAAAAACAGTACAATCCTTAGCACTGGAAAATGCATACTTAGTATCTGTCTAGAGATTTGAAAGAGTACTTTGATCATTCTTGCCAATTACATACCTGTTAGAGGCAAGTATATTTACATATTTAATATTCATCTAATCTCCAAAAACTTCTTTGATCAAAAAGACACACCATTTATCCTCGAACTCTGTGCCAAAATCTCATCTCTAGATAGCCTAATGTGTGAAGTCATGAATTTGTTTTCAAGTCTTTTACAGAATGCCTTCCATTTTTCACTTCAGACTAAAACACCTACCCTTTTAACAAGTGTATCGCCTCTCCTGAACACTATCTTTAAATATAAAAGAAATCATACCAAAATTGTTTTGCCTTTTGACATTTCTCTACCTAGAAAACTTCTCAGAAGGAAAGCTAATGACATTGTGCTTGCAGACACTGTTGTTTTCAAAATGAACAGAAATGTCTGCACATTTCTCCTTCCCATCTGTAACAGATTCTAGTGTGCCTTATAGGCAAAGGTCCTGAATGACCTTCACTAGATCCCTGGAGCAGTGGACTTAAGAGGTGGAGTAGCCCTACAACTCCAAGTTCTGAGTCAGGGCTTCAGAGATCATTTGAAATGGAAAGATTAATTTGTAAGTTTGCAGGGAAAAAAAAAGTACATGGGTCCTGGAAGAAGTCAGTCCAGCAATGTCAGTTTTACAACAGAATCTAGACTCAGGTTTGTTACATTAGACATGACAAATAAAAATAAAAAAGTCATATTTTTACATGCTTTCCAGGAAATGCCTAAGCTTGTATTTCTTTCCTTCTTCTTATCAAGCTTTCTCTTACATCTCTTAAAAAAAACTCTTTCCCAAAATGAAAATCCACCTGAGTGTTTTATTCAGCAAAGAAAGAGATGCAAACACAGAATCACAATTCTTTCATGTATTCAGGATGCAGTAGTATTTGCTTTGACCCTCAGACTGGGTCTCAGAGACATTTCAAGCATGGTCTTCATGTTTACTGAGGAAATACAGGGCATTCCCTTCCTTACAGGACCAGACCTTCTAGCAATGGAGGACTAAGACCTCTAGCAAGTAAGCCATACAGTCTGATAACCAAACTGTAATGTATCTGGAGCCATTGTTGGCAAAGCACTCCTTGTTAACAGCCCTAAAATTGAAGTACCAGGATAGAGCCTCTCAGGAAAAAAAACCACACCAAACCAAACCAAACCAAACCAAACCAAACCAAACCAAACCAAACCAAACCAAACCAAACCAAACCAAACCAAAAAACCAAACACAAACAAACAAAAACCCCCCACAAAGAACAAAAAAAACCAAAAACACAACAGGAAAACCTCACCAAGACAAACTAAATCCAAACAACCCACTCTTAGAGGTTCAGTAAGATTTTACTTTCAAGCTGTACCAGAATTACTCTAGTATCTTAAGAGGATACCCCTTAGCATCACCGCATATAAGGCTCAGCAAGCTGGCAGCTCTGGTCTATCACATGGCAGTAGGCCGGCGTCCACCCATCAGCAGTTTGTTTCTTTAGTGGCATTCAGCACTTGATGGAATAACTGATTTTGTGCAATATTTTTTCACGATGTGAGATGGAACTGTACTGAATTATTTAAGCCCAGACCGCAGAGCTTGCTAACCTATTAATGCAAAAGAGACAATGAAAATATTAGAGAGTAACATTTAATTGCAGAGAAGTTGTTTTGTATAGTGTAGGAAACTTTTCATCCTCACCTATCACAATAATGCATGAGAGGTGGTATTTTTTCTTACAAATGATTAGATCAGTAAACAGTAGAAGTTACTACAAGGATACAAACAATATTCTGAAAAATTTACAAAGACACTAAATAGCCTTCAGCAAGACAGTTTTTCAGGTTCTCTTTCCAAATCACTAGATTTTATTTTTTTTTCCCCTTTAGTCAGAAGACTCATTTTCTTTTCAAAATTGTTTTTTTCTACCTGGAAAAAAATTGTAGAAACAGATTTACTGAGAAGAATTCTGACACTTTCCTGGCAACTGGCAGTTGATGCCTGGTGAAAGTAGCTAAATTTTGCTGTAGAAAAAATTTGCAAAAACTCATGAAAACAGCTTTTGAACTCATCCAAATATCATCCCCCTAAAGACAAATCAAAATAGAAATGTCAGGACTGTAATATTTTACACACTTCAGGAACTTCATTTGGTATACTGCCTGTATAGTTTAATATTAAAGCTTTTTTTTTTTCTCACAGAAAACACACAGATTTGAAGTGTTGATTCTGAATTTTCTTTTAAAGCTGCCTCAATTTGATATCTATTATATAATTTTGCCAGGAGACTGTTTTGCTTCTAGCGACTTCAACTTGAATTCTCCAAAATCTGGTAAGAGCTATCAAAGAATGAAAACAAATGGCAAGTATCCCTGTTTTGCCCAACTCCCCATAATCAGACACAAGCAAGTAAAAGAGGCTCTAAAGAAAAGCAGGGCTCTGTCCCCGCCTGTCATGAATTACAGATCACTCGCCTTCGCCTTGTTAAAAATGTAAGGCTCGTGGTACAAAAGCTACCAGAGGACACCTTCAGTATTTTGGGCTCCCTACAGCAGCAGAACAAAGTCCACAAGCAATTTGCATCCAATAAAACAGTATGACAGGGACATTAAACCGTGTGTACCTGATAAAACTCATCTTCAGTGCAATGCTTTTTATATCTCCTGCCTTGATAGTTCACCTCCTGGATGAACTTTAGAAGCTTTTCATTTAAATTCTTCATAGGTATAACCTGTTAAAAGGCACTTCAGATGACAACTTAATAAAGGCTGATCTTGTGAACAAAATGACAAGAAATTAGAGTACTATTCTTGGTTTTCCTTTTTTTTTTTTTCTAATTCTGAGAAATCTGTTTAACCTTGCTGTGCTTCATTGTACTCTCTGTAATATAAGGATAATGATACATGACTCTTCTACAGGGAAAATAATTACCTTTACATTGAAAAGCTATGGGACTGAAAAGTATCATTACTTCACTGTTATTTAATTGTATTAAAAATTATCCTTCAACTTCCACTAAAGTCTCTGGTATGAAATACAACAAGAGTGGGCAGAAGTAATGAATGCCATAGTCCTTTATTTTCTCTATGGGTAAAAGTGTTTGCTTACAAAAACTGATTGGCAGATCCAAGACCTTTTTGAGAAACAGAAAATATCTTCTCTTTGAAGGAGAAAGAATCTGTACTAAATTCATATCAGCAATTTAGTTGATGATTTTCCCAGCCATTTTGCAGTGTTTCAGGTTTGGGAGCTTTTGGGTTTTACTAGCATCACAATGCTGCTCTAGTAATTATACCGTAAAGAAAAATAATCTAAAAATAAACTAAAGAAATCAAGCGCTCTGGTGTTAACATCCCAGATGGGAGGAGTTCAACAATCTGATGGTGACTAAACACTAGTCTTTCTGCAGCTTTTCAATAAACTTTCCTCAAAACAATGCTGACATAAATAAGGTGTTTCAGGGATGTATTTTTTTTTTTTGTTAAATAATAGATTTTATTTAAGACAGATCCCACTGAAGATTAGTAATGATTAGACATGCAACATACTCTCTCCTTCCTTTGTGCTAACCAATGACTGTGTTTCTGAAGAAAAAACTCTTGCAAAATCAGAAGAGTTGTCCACAGAAAGAGTACTAAACCAGCAGCAGGTCAGAAGCAATTTGATTGTGGCGTACTGAAAGGCATGGACTCCGATGGTGGTGGATGGAAGACAACTTTACTAATAACTAAGCAAGTTTTTATAGCCTTCTGGATGGCTGACGCAGCAGGCTGGAGGCATGTTTCAGTACTTTTCACATTGTTACACAGAAAGTTTACACAAGAACTAGAACTAGAACTTACACAAATGGTTGTCTCACTCTGGTGGACTCTTGGTATGCAGGTGTCTCTTTGTTTAAACCTTCCTTAATATTACAAAGCACACCATGTCACCTCCCTGCTAGATAACACACAAATTCACATCCCTACAAGATCCTGCACATTCCATCTCATGCTTTACTGCTTTATCTCTTGCTCCCATGGCTTCCTTGCAACAAGTGTCTCTTTCCCAGGGCAACTCTTCATTTCCCACATCTCCCCCTTCTGTATTTATAACAACAAAAAAAGCTCATTTCAAACCCCTTTATATTAAGCATTGTACACACCTTAACAAACACGGCACATAAATTAGAATGCAACAAAAAATAATGAAACATCCCAAACCCATCTGCAACAGATCACACAGCCATCCTGACATTCCTGAAAAAAAACCTTCAAAAACATTAAATCCATCACTTTGTCAATACTTCTGTGAATAGACTCTGAATGATCAGATAAGTTCATACAACAGAGTCCATCAAAATCTTGACAACCGTGACCTCATGCAGTCATCATCATGCAGATGATAATGATGGTTGTGACCCAGAGGGCTTGATCCATTGTCTGGGCACCCATCGTGGACTGGAACATGTGGAAACATAAGCATACCCTCTGCCCTGTGCTATTAGAGAGAAAGGTCCTTCCCACTGATTTGTCTGTCATGAGCATTCATTAATGGCCAAATATCAGGCCACAGGGATGCAGGAATGACTGTAACATCTGCGCCACTATCTATAATGCCTTGTTATGCCGAGCCTTGTTCCTCCTGCTTGTAAAGTACATAACAATTGTGGTCGACTCATTGTCAATTTTTGAGTCCAATAAATTTCAGGCATCCCTGTGGATCCCAAACAGCCTATGCCTTGCACAGCTTGGCTTGCATTAGGTATCTGGGGTGAAAAATAAACTAAATTCAATTTTGTTTCCTGCGGGTATGGTACATGGCAGCACCGGAGTCCATGACCCAGATGTCAGTAAGTGCCAGTTGGAATGAGCACAACTGAGGTGTCTGTAATTGTTGTTTCTCCTGAGGTGGCCAAGTCCACTCCGGCGCTACCAGCGGTGATGGCCTTCCTTCCCACAGGCAAAACACAGACCTTGATTCAGTCCCATTTTGAGCGCAGCAAATGTCCGAGCCACTAGATTCACATAATGTGACATGGAGCCAATGTTTTGACATGCTTTTAGCATCTCGGTTACAGTGGCATTCTGATTCTGCATGGGCTTCAACACCTTTCAGCAGTCCGCATTCGCTTTTCCTACTGCCAGTTGTGGGAACAAAATGCCCCTGGCTGTGGGATTATCAATCTGCTTATCCAGTCCTTCCTGCAACTGATCAAGAAATGTCATGAAGGGTTCACTGGTGCCCTGCTGGATGTTAACGAATGATTGTGCCTTCTGCCTTTATCACAATGTTTTGGAGCTGTGTGACTCCTTCTACAGGTATGCTTGCTTGACTCAAGGGGGACGCATACCTCCCCTCTCCCATCAGTGCTTCCACTTCAATCCACCTCACCAGGGTGCCTTGCAGCTCTCCCAGGTTATCCAAGAAACTGCACGGTGGCCAACTCATGCCATTCAGTGGTAACGACAGCATATTGCATCCCTGCTAGATAACACACAAATTCACATCCCTACAAGATTCTGCACATTCCATCTCATGCTTTACTGCTTTATCTCTTGCTCCGATGCCTTCCTTGCAACAAGCATAACTGTGTCTCTTTCCCAGGGCTGCTCTTCATTCCCCACATTTGATCTATTATAAGGGAGCATCGTGATGGCTGATAATGAAAAATAATTAATAATAATGGGCAAGAAGTTTCCCAGTGTCAATTTTTTTTTATATATATTTTATATATTTACTATGTTTTTATAGCTTCAGATAAAATGTAGGTATTGAGCACATTGGTTTGAAACTGGAAACTGGTTACAGTAGGTCAGATTCATGTCCTAGCACAACTGGAGGTTTTCCATCATGTAAAGAAGGCAGTGGCCTTATTCGAATGGTGGGTCCTTACATTTTGGTGTTTCCACATCCTATCCTTTCTGTGAAATGAAAAGCGTATTTCATCCTCTAATGATAAATGTCTTCAGACATTACAGTCCCCCGCAGCTCCGAGTCACAAATCAAATGCTTATTACTGTCTGGACTCTCCGCATCTGATTGTATTTTGATTCCCAATTTCTGATTGCGATAAATGGTGTTGCTCTTCTGCAACAGCTAAATTACCTTAAAGAAGCCACACAGACGCTGCAGTCATATAGTTAGTTTGTTTGCTTCTGCTGCAGAAAACTGTTTAGTCTGTGACAAATTAATTGTAACGTTCGAAGGGGGTCGGTGAATTAAGTAAATGAAGATTCTGTAAATTTCACTTACATTTAATCACTAGAATAAAGAAGAGCCACTGTCACCTTCTGAAATGATCCCTCCTGGCTGCAGGCTGGAAAATCAGAGTAAAGAAAGGTAATACAGTGACTTTATTAATGTCAGCAATAGTAAAAATAGCACCAAATGAAAGGCCAGGAAAAAAGCCTCAGGGTCACTTGACGAGACAAACTTGCAATAGTGGTGCACACACACTATACTAGGAACTGAAACTACCCTGACAGGCAAGGTCTAAAGGCCCCAAGAGTTTCATGCAAGAAATTTCAGAGAAAATTTAAGGATCTGGGATAAAGATGGATTGGACAATGTCTAAAGCTGCTTCTGTGTCCTAACAGAAAAGAATCCTAAACTAGAATCCAAGAAAGAGTGCCATTTGTAAAACTATTCAGAAAGGCTCTTACATGTCGATGATGCATCTTTTGTTGTGGCTTTCTAAAATCTGTTTCTAGAATGATTCTAGAAAAGAAGATGCTTTTACCCTCTCCTCTTCACAGCTGAGGTTCAGAAAATTACTGAAATTCCTTTTTCTATTCCTAAATATTCCTTTAAAGATTCTGGCAAATTTTGGAAGCTACAAGATGATCATAAAATATATGAAGACTTATGCAGTAGCCTTCTTGTATATATATATATATATATATATATATATATATATATATATATATATATAAGTGTTAAGAGATGTGTACAAAGTAGAGTGAGAGTAGTTCTGTAATTCTGTGGGGTCTTCTTTGTTTGTGTATCTGTTTTTTATATATATATGTGTAATTTACCTTTAACACAGACATATAAGAAGAAAGCCCATGAACACAGTTAGTTCCTAAATAATTTCATGTGTCATACAAGTTTTAGCTGTATGCTTATTTACATTCTGGGTAGTTTCCAGTGTCTTCTACTGCCCTAGAGACTGGAAACCACCTCAATGCTATTCTATTCCTAGGTCTTAATCACTACCTTTCTGCTTGTTTGCTACTATATGCCAAAAATAAAAGTGGCCTTATTGAGGATAATTAAAACACATTGAGAAAACCTATCAGTTACTTACAAAAAGTGGTTTTGGCTTAATTTCCCAGTCGGCAGTATAAGCCTTTTTTCTAGAGAACAGGAGTGTTCAATCAGCAGGGCTCTGGAATTACCAACTACTTAAAAGCCAAAGTGAGATTTAAGTGTAAACTTTGTTCATTGATCTAAGTTGCTAGCATAATCTAAATATGCATGTTTACCTGTCACACTGCAATCTTGAGTATGCATTGAATTCTATTTGGTTATGTGAAGCACTAACACGTCTTAAAGTTAGCTAGATACAGACTCTAGAACCAAGAAAGCTAGTAGAAATAATTAGTGGGCATTCTCTAATATTGCTGTCTATACACAGTAAAACATTTTCACGGGTACAGATTCTGATTGGTGATATCCCAAAAAATGCAAAATAGCACAGCAATTCAGTTACATACAGTTAACTCCTTGGGTGAGAAAAACCCAGTTTGCATTATCTTTGCATTTTTGCCTGCTTCAGTAGTAGGGTAGTAAGTCATGCAGAGGCAAGCAGCATATAAAATAAATAACTGTATTCTTTTTCTTTAATATACTGAGATTGTAATTGTTCCCTGATCAGATTCTGCCAATATAATAATATGTAACATAATGTGGACAGAATACATCTATACTTTTCTAGCTTAGAGTCCACTGAAGACTTTCTTGCCACAAAAAAGCTCAACACACACACAAGAAGAAATTGCATGTAGGTACAACCTCACAATTGTATGTAGTTCCATTATTCTGCTTGAGAAGTTGCAAACTTCAGCTGAGCTATTTTCACAATATAAAAAACCCAATCACAGAAATCCTCCTCTCTCATACTTGGATTCTTTTTTTTCTTTTCATGTAGTTGTATGAGAAAATAGAGAGAAATAGAGTAAAACAGTTAAAGGCATTCAATCCCCATGAAGATTTACAGCTGTTTTATTACTAAGCATTTAATTACTTAGGTGGGTTTTTCAAATTTCTTTGAGTTTTACTTGTCCTTGTCTTGGACATTAGGCCAAATAAAACAAATGAGAAAGATCACAAACCTATTTCTTATCACACACCTAAGGTCCCTGGAAACAATCAGCAGCTCTTTAACTTGGCATACCCTAAACATGACTAATCAATACAATCTTAAACAGGTTAATATACCCTGCACTCATGTATTCACTGCCAAATTTGGCCTGCTAAATTATGTCATGAAAGAGCTCCATTTGGGCTTGATCAGTTCAAAAGCTCCAGGTCAGAGCTGCTGTAATGGCCCTGTTAAGCTCTGAATGTCTCCTAGAAGTGAGCCACCAAGAAGCACTCAGCATATCAGGCCAATAAGTATGCGTGGAGGAGCCCAAGCCTACCACCCTCTCAAGTTTTGCCTTCAGTATCTTTTTCCTTTCTTTTCCTTCTTTCACTCCTCTTGCTTTCTAGAAGCTCTCAAAAATGTGCTAGTGATGCTTCTGCCATAATGCAGACATTAGGGTCTAGCTGTGCTTCAATCTATATGGCTTTATACGAGAACAGCTGAAGGCAGAAAATATCTTGCAGTTAGTGCTAGCAGAAACAGCTGCAGAAACAGTCAAAAAGAGATTTGTATAGTCAAAAAGAAGGGGAAAGTGGGGGGGGAAGCTTAAAATCTGTAGCTTTGTTTTGCACTATTAGAAAATCATTAGCGATTTTCTGCCTTCTTCTGTAACTTCTCAGATCCCTGTTTCATAGAACCATAGAATCTCCTGAGTTGGAAGGGACCCACAAGGATCGAGTCCACTTCCTGGCTCCACACAGGGCCAGGCAAGTCAGAGCATGTAACCAAGTGTATCACCCAGATGCTTCTTCAACTCAAACTCGGAGCTGTGACCACTTCTGTGTCACATCTTTTTTCTTTCCTCATCCTGTTTCCTGCCTTATCCTTTTATCCACCTTCTTTCCTTCACTCTTCACTTAATCTTCTTTTAACTACCTTTACATGACATCAAGTTTTGCAACTAACCCAATGCTTGCTACTGCCATAATTCACTCATATGCATATTGTTCCCCATATCCATAATAAATTAATTCATTTCAGTGGCAGTATCTTACCTAGTTATCCTCTCCTAATTTTTACCTTTCTTATTGTTCCAAGAGCCAGAGGAATACAGCAAGGGAGAATCTTCAAGACATCTAATTTCTCCTACTATATACCTTAAAGGTATGGTGTACAACCACAGATGGGGAATTCTAAAAGAGTACTTTACTTAACTGACTGAGAAAAGATCTGTTCCAGGACCCTTTACATCCCTCCAAACAATCTCATTTCATATAACTTACTAAATAACATTCTCCTCAGACACAGTAAGGAAGTTTCATTTTTACTGCCCCAGCCATCTGCACATACACCAAAGACTTAACTGTAGACAACTGCATCATCCAAAAAGCAAAAGCAAGTGGGGGAAAAAGATGTGTAAAACTTCTGCCAAATTTGGAGAAAAATATCAACTGGTTATTGTGTTTTTCTTTTTTTTTTTTTTTTTGGAAAGCATAAAGAGTTTGGAGGAGGCTCAAAGAAAAGATTATGTTCTGTTAAAAGACCTTTAAAGACCAATCTACATGTTGAATATTAAGCACAAATCTTTTGGTAAGCCTGTTGGATCAAATGTATTCTTTCCCAGTTTTTCATAAAATATTTTTAAAAAAAACCCTTGAAAAAAAAGTCAATTTTAATGATCTCTATTATTGTTTCCTTGTCTTTTTTGGTAGCCTGCTGGTAAAGGAGAATCGTCCTTAAAATCCCCACCCCAACAGTAATTCTCTACAATTATTACACTACACAGCTATGTTTTGTACAGCCCCCCCCCCCCAAAAAAAGACAAAAGCCAATAGCAACTCAATCTTATTAGAGAAATTTTAATTCTCTAAGAAAAAAAAACATATAAAGTTCTTTTTCTCACTTTGCCAAAATACTAAATGTGTTTAGAAATGAAGCTAGAGATATTTGGATTTTTGACATATTTACAACATGCAGATAGTTTTCCTCATCTTTCCTACTGAAAGATAAAAGCATCATGATTAGAGATACCTAATAGATTGTCACTCTAAGTAGGTGGTTGGTTTTTAAAACCTCTGAAATCATTGCACATAGGCCAGATGACTATCAGTAAGAGGACTCATGATAATATGCTACCAGCTTATATATAGAAAGAGGCACTACAAGTTAAATGTTAATTTGAATGAGTTAAATTACATGTTGTTCCATGTTTGGTTAACAAAATGAGGAAAACTCCCAACATTTATTAATTCAGAATCAAAATGTTGATATTTTTTAGGATACAAAGTGCAGTAACTTCCTTTTAACATGACTCATTGAGGGGAAGCTCATAGACTGTTTGGCTTCAAACTATTAATCATGGTGGCATATAATTTTTCTCAGTTTGAAGGACTGTGTTGCTTCTAAAAAAAAAGCGTTATAAATTTAGCAAAACACCCTATTGATTTAAAGCAAAGGATGACATAAAGAGTCTGTTTTTGACTCACTGTCAGTTAGAGCCAGAGACAAATCAACATATTTCCATGGAGAATGTCTCGTGCTTGCAGTTTACAATCAATGAGTAGGACAGAGGTGATAATATATGACACTTTCTGCTGACACATTCATTTTGTATCCTAATATACCTCTGAGAAGTTACAAATGGTTGAATGCAGAAACACTGAAGAAAGACATTTCTTTGCCCATCGTGGGTCATGGAAAAAATGTAATGAAGGTTGGTATCTATAATGTTTTGAAAGAGAAGAATGGCTTAATATACCCTCTTACTTGTAAAGTGTCATTACAGAGGAATAGGCTACTTGTCTTGTTATCGAAAGATTTTTTTAACATTTGATTGCATTGCTAGATATCATTTTATAGTATGTCAACCGTTCTTGAGATGTGATCAGTTTATTGTATTTATGAACAAAATTTAGTTATATACTTATCAATGACTACAGGCTGCTCAAACCCTTCCACTGCTATGATCTCAGGCATGTTCTTCACAGGAGAAAAAAAAGCTGCAAAGGCACAAGCAGTAAATTGGAAAAGTAATCTGAAAATGGCCAGGCCATCCACTGTCTGTGGCCACAGACTCCACTTCTTTCCATTTCAGTAATTTTCATCCTTTATATTTATTTGTTTGTTTGTTTATTTTTCTAGCACGTGGTTTCAATGCTTTAAAATATGAACTGAGTATAACTTACTTTCTGACAGCTAAAATAATACTTCTTGCTCTGCACCACCCTTTGCCTGCATCCAGGAGCACTTCCAACATGACATGACTGCTCCAGGGGGCCTGAGAGTGCCCACACTGCCCTAGCAGTGACTTTCCTAGCAAGGAATAAAAGCCTCCTGTACCTCCTAACAAGATGTAGGCAGGTGTATATAACTTTATTCTTCTGCTACTGCATCATTTCCTCTGATAAAGCAGGTAAGAACTGTGATCACTTAAATTGGTTATGAGAGCTGGGATGCACAGATAGATTACAGGAATCCCAAGTAAATGTTTGTGACTCAAACCCCAACACATTTTATTTGGAACGGATTCTGTGTGCTTCAGAGGAGCACAATCATGATCCACAGCATGTGCAAAACCATTCAATTCCTTAATGCAATTAATCTCTGATAAGTTTATTTCAAAATCTACAGCAGTGAGAATCTCTGTTCCTAAAAATTACAAATGCTTTAGCAAGGTTACAGTACCAACTGCCTCTCTGAAGGGGGTGGGAGAGTGGCTGAGCATGCAATTCTAAAAGAAAATAAAAGTGGCAAGTAAGTCTTAAGACCAGTAGGAACACTGTATGAAGTAATCTGGCACATACACATGGTCTGGAATAAATGATTAATCACCCCTTTTAAAGATGCCTTTTTTCAATCAACTAGCTCTGAAGCTTTTGGAGAAGTTATTCTAATCTAAAACCTAATCAGCATACAACCACTTTTAGCTCAAGCAGTCATGCTGTGTTTGTTTAACTCAGTTGTAGGTTAACATGGCCAGAGATGCAGAGACACTAGATCTGGCAGATGTAGACCTTACCAGCCTTACAGGTGAAATATTTCAAGTCTCACGTGTCAAAGCAACTAAACTTCTTCCAGAGCCAGGCCACGCCTGAAAGCAGCATAGCTGCATTCCAGTTTCAGAGGTCCATATTAACAGCCTACTGAGCCAGCTTGATCTTCTGCTCCTCATCAAAAGCGGGGGCTACAATGTGATGCATGACTCTGTGGTCACACTAGCTCAGCACAGCTTAACTCTGAGCAGGTTGGTGCTGTATGTACAACTGAATGGGCTTGGCTTGGGGGGTCGTTACAGTTCTGTTTCTGGTACTACTTACTGTACACCTTTGGAAATAGCATGATGGCTGCTGGGGTACAGATGAGTGTCACAGAAGCCACACTGCACACTTAGGAGCAAAGAATTAAAAAATAAGACATTTAGAAAGCATGATAGGCAGGTCAAACATTAAAGGTAAGATTACTTTTCCCTTTGTGCTACTTAAAATTTTCTCAATAGTACTGTGTTTTTTTGCTGTTAGACATGATGCTAACATGGGAAGACCAGACCTGCAAGACAGCAGAAAGCCACAGCAGCACTTCCCCACTTTAGAATCCTCTTCCTGAAACAGGCGACACCAGTGACAACACATGATACGGTCTGAAGTACCTGCTCACTGTATCCAATTGCCAGAAGTGAGGAGCAGTAGTTTTTGAAAACTGTAACTGCTACTTATGCAGCCCATACCTTTTGTGTTCAACACCTGTAAAAGTCAAAGCTTGTCAAGAAAGAAAATATACCAACAATATAGGAAAAGAAACAAGACAACAGAAGACATTATGTCCTGTTCTATTTTATAATTTACTGTTATGGCTTTCAAAAAGCACTCAGACAGAATTAACTTCCAATGAAAAAGGAATTTGGATTGTTAAGATCTCAGGGACACTGTGAATTACTTCTTAACTATTTTTTCTCAAGCTGACTGGACCTCTGTATAGCTAGATACTACTTATAACAAACGTGGTCGAGGAAGTCAAATGCTGACATTCAGGACACTTCTTCAGATGTTTGGCAGGTGACCTGCAGAACAGTAAATATCTGTAACTGAACCAGCTACACTAGGATTTGTTTCTATGACTTTTTCACCCATCTAACATGAAAGCCAAGGCAAAAGGGGAAGACAGAATGAAAAACTACCAGAAAAGTCTGGTTTCATTGAACGACAGAAAAGAGCAGAATCAGAAAATGATCACTCTTTCAAAGCGATAGTAAGTTATGAATATTTTCTAAAAGGGTGTGTCAACATTCACAGATTCACAGATCACAGTTTTGAAGGGACCTCTGGACCTCATCTAATCCAACCCTCCTGCCAGAGCAGGATCACCTAGAACAGGTTGCATGAACAGAATCCAGATGGGTCTTCAGTATCTCCAGAGAAGGAGACTCTACAACCTCTCTGGGCAGCTTGTCCCAATGCTCAGTCACTCTCCCAGTAAAGGTTTTTACTTGGCATGGATAATACTTAAGAAATGCAAACCTTAAGAAATCAAAATAGTATTCTCTTATCACTTTATTAATATTAGACTGTATTGCAGAATATCAAAATAATTTAAAACACTGTAAGCTAAAGCTGTGTCAAAAAAATTACAAGTTTAAACTTTATTTGATCAACAAAAATGGCATACATTTCAAAATACTTTTCCAGTATTTATTTTGTATATACTTCTTGTAGCATTTGAAGTATTAAAAAAGGGCTATTCAATGACACAGAACATAAACTTGAAACTGATCCAAATCAATACAACTTGAATGCAATGATGCAAGAATGGTTTTCATTAACTAAACAGATGTGCAAATATATAAGCAGTGTCAATTACACATTACTTGCTAGTTCTACGTTAACAGGATTACATTCAAGGACTACAGTGTCCAACAGCCTACTTTTAAGCCAATGCATTTTTGGGAGGTCAAAATGCTGTTTTAGTCTTGTGGTGGTTTTGACTCTAGATAGAGGCCAAATACCCACCAAGCTGCTCGCTCACTCCCCCCTTAGCCAAAAAGGGGAGAAGCTCACTCCCCCCTTAGCCAAAAAGGGGAGAAAATACGTATTAGGAGGCTTAGGACTTGAGATAAGGACAGAGGGATCACTCTCCAATTAGTGCAATGGGCAAAACAGACTCAGCACAGAATAAAAGAAAGTGATTTATTACTACTACAACTAATACACCCAGTGAACCAGAACGAGGTAAGAAGCAGCCAGGTCTTAAAGCACCTTTCCCCCACCTCTCCCTTCTTACCACACTTTAAACTCATCACGATTTTACTCCCTTCTTCCCCCCCAAATATGGTGCGGGGAGGGGCAGGGAATGGGCAGTGAGGTTCCAGCAATTCCTCACAAGCTGCTTTTCTTCCCAAGATCTTAACACTTGTCCTTCCCCCCACCCTCGCCTCTTTGCACTCTTGACTTTGATCATGTATCTGCTCCCTTCATCCCTCCCCTCGCAGCACAGAGAGGGGCAGGAAATGGGGAGTGGGGGTGTCAGTCCGTTCATCCTGAGTTGTTTTCCATCTCAGCTGGGGGGAGGGCGGCATTCCACACATACACCTCCTTCCCCTGCGGCACCGTGGGGTCCCACCCACGCGAGAGTTGTGTCTGCAACTTCTACAGCGTGAGTCCTCTCTATCGGGGAGCCATCTCGCCACAGGCCTCTCAGCAGGACTCCCCTCCATAGGGTGCTGACATTCGGGTCCAGACCCCCCAGCCTGGTCCTCTGCAAAGTCACAAATCCCCCGGCAAACCTGCTGAGGTGTGGATCAATCTTCACAGGCCTTAGATGTCTCTGCTCCTCGTCCTCATCCAAGGGCTTCTGAGGGACACCTGTGTCACCACAGTCTTCACCACAAGCTGCAGGGGAAACTCTTTCTGCAGTCTTCCCCCCCTCCATCGGGCCTGGCCTTGGTGTCTGTGCAGCCTTTTACATCTTCTCACTCCCGCTCCAGTGGCAAAGTGCCCCAGCCAGCAGTTTTTTTTCTCCTATATATGATTCACTGAGGCGCAATGAGCAGCTCTGATAAGCCCAGTCTCAAATTTAACCTTGAATCGACAAATGTTTTCAAAATATGGGGCTTGCAGAAAGCTGTAACTGCGGCTTACAAAAGCCACCGAAGAAGCACAGCTACACAAAACTGCAACAAGTCTAAAGAGCAGCTTTGTTTTCCCACACAGATAAGAAATTAAATATACCTAACTACTCAATATATGACACCACCTTTATTTGGAATATTTTTCGTTATAAATCATTGTCCATATCCAATTTTCTTTTCAACCTGGTAACAGTTAAGTTTCAATACTTTAACCTTAATTTTCCCTAGTAGCAAACTGGAAATTATTCTAAAAAGATTGCAGTCTTCAAGACTTATTTTTCCATGAAGCATCTTAATCGTAGCATACCCTGAGTTGAAAGGGACCCGTAAGGATCATTGAGGCCAACTCCTGGCTCCACAGAGGGCACAGAATGAAGACAAGCTGGAGCCTTCCACCTACTTCAGACTTTCTTTACTTGCATGACCACAAAAAACAAGAGTGTCAGAACAAAGTAGGGAAAGAATAAATAATGCTTAAATTTGCAGTGACAGTAACAGTCACCCCCCCCCCCGCCCCCCGCCCTTTTACAGAATAATGAAGTTTTGGGGGCACACTAGCATACACAATCCATTGTTTTATGAGGGTGAAAAGATGTTCACTGTGCTTCAATTAAGTGCTCTACATGAGTCATGTAATACTTAAGGTATGTTTTTGAGACTATTGATTTACACTCGGTAAAGAAAGGTTGCCCAAATTATGTAGATTTCAAATTTAAAATGTGACAATGAGTATCTTTCACATCAAGATGCACAAGTTTTTCTGCATATTTTCTGTAATAGAAAATATGTACCTTACTTCTGATTTGACAAGGATAACTGGAGTTAGAATAGATTTTGAGAATCATACATGCTCGAGCTGAAATTTCTGCTAGACCTGAATGCTGAAGCTTCTTTTCAGCTCTGAAAGAAGAAGGAAGAATGACCTTCCTAACTGGATGTCCAACTCTACTTTAAATGGAAAAAAAAGGTATTAAAGTATCAGTGCAAGCACAACACTGTAATTTACAGGAAAAAAAAAAAAAAAGAAAATAAATTAAATGAGCAAAATATGGCCATGACTTCTGTCCTGAATGCACACTCATGAATTTCACTTTGTCTGACAGGCAACGTTTGTGCTGGTCATGCATGAGAAAATCTATGATGGGAAGAGAGGGATGAAAACCAGAAAACCCTCTTACATACAGTAGGCATGGACTTATACACACTTTCTCTATTTACCTGAATTCTCAACAGAAAAAGTATTGAATACTAAAAGCCAGAAAAAATATTTAATCTTACTATCTGAGGGCAAGACATATTTCAATATAAAAATGGAATTTATGTTTCTCCTCCCCTCTATTTCTCACACAAGACTCAGCAGTTAGAGCAGTAACAGCATGGACATTTGTAAGACTATTTGAATCCCTCAGTACAACTAATAAAATAATTATTTCCCAGTCATAACCTAGCAGAAACTTTCCCCCTTATGTTTGCAATTATTTCCACATCAGTTTTTGACATCTACAACCATTGTGTGCTGCAGGTATTAACTAATTCTGCCCCCCAACAGAGTAACACTCACTCCTGGCCTCTTCCCAGCTACACTTTCATGTACTTCATTTGTCAGGGCCTTTACTTATAAATCCTGTTCCACCAGTAGTCAAACTTTGGCTAAAACTCAAAACGTTATGCCTTTCAGCTGCATTTCACAAAACTCTCAATGCTTAAACCAATCCAGATTAAATTATCATTCTAAAGTCATCAAGTTACCCAATATAGTGTTTTTATTGTAACATTCACTCTAGATTTTCAGGTTTTCATATCCAGTAGTCTGAAACCCATCAAACTACACCTTCTAGCTGACCATTTGGTGAAGATGAATTTACTGTTCCACAAAGGTGACTACCAACTATTTTCTGATACTGATCTCTGGTGTTCTCATTCCTTTCTGCAAAGGAAAATGGATTAGCCAAGTCGCTGCAAGTCCTAACACCTGCATACTTCTATGTCTTCAAAACACCAGAAGCAGCCTACTTTCTCTACTGACTCCCCACATCTCACGTCATTCCTCCAGCCCCCTTGGACACCAAACACAAGACCGATCGATGCCTTAGAGACATCACTCGAGACCAAGGCTCAGAATGAGCCAATGCTTTTTATCACCTCAGGCTTCATCAGCCCGCACCGCGGCCCCAGGCTGTCTCAATCCCCGCTTACACCCGTCTAATCCCTTCAGAAGTACTTCCACTTTTCCCAAATTCCTCTGAGCTTTCCTCTTTCTCCTTGTACTTTTTCAAACTAGCTTTCAGGGCACTGGCAACATCAAAGCCTGAAGCCCCTTGTCTCGGAGGCGGCTGGGGCACTTTCAGACTCCTTGCGGGAGGCCCTACCGAAGGGGGATCCGCGGAGGCGCCGGCCTCCCTCTTGCCTCATCGGAGAAAGGCGAAAACGCCCTAAAAAAGAGGAGGCCCAGTGAAAGCAGAACCATTTCGGATGGGTACCAGGCACCTTGCGTACTTTTTAAAAACCCGGCCTGCGAAGCTGCGTGTCCTCCTTCGGCCTCCTGCGGTGCTGCTGTGGCTGCTCCTCCTCCTCCCCCGCCGCCGGCCCCGGCCCCCCGCCTGACCCTCCACTGCGAGAACCTGCGCCTGTATCCCTTCCGCAGCGCCTTACGGGAGACAAGCAGACCGCCTGCCGCGGAACGGGAACGGGGCCGGGGCAATGGGGCAACGGGGCCGGGGCAATGGGGCAACGCGGCCGGGGCGGCACAGCCGAGCCGCAGGGAAAGGCTCCCAACCCTCTGGGGCAAGGAGAGCCTGCAAGCTAGACGCTACCGCGAGGACAAGGATACCCCCTGTCCCCAGGCGACTGGTGACGACCGTCGCGAACGCCTGCCTCCCATTGGCTCTCAGGCTGGCAGAGCGCGGCCAATCAGAGCTCGGAGCGGAGCCTTCCCGCCTTCCCCCCCTCCCCCTTTGAAGCCGGCCCCGTGGCGCGGAGGGGGTTCGGCCGCCTGCGGAGGGAGGGTCACGTGACCTTCTGTTTACATCCTCTCAGCTGTTGGGGCCCCTCCTCCCCTCACCGTCTCTCACACCGACACACACCGCGGCGGCGACCTGCGGACCCCTCCGCCGCGCAGGCCGGGGCACGCCGCCCTTCGCTTGCACCGGCTCCCGCGCCCTCGTTGACCGCGACCGCTGCGCTCCGTGCTGACGACCGGGGTGCTTTGCCTGCCTTTGCCCCGAGCAGGTCTCGCTGCTGCCGCCCCCTTTAGGGTCCGGGGCCCGCTGCGCAACGGGTGAGTGTCCCGCAGGGGGGGGGAGGGATGAGGGGGCCGGGCGGGCGGGCAGGGCTGCACTCCTCGGGGGGCAGCCGCGAAGGCCGCCGTTTGCCAGGCGAGACGGTGAGTTTGAGGGTGGAGAAACGGAGCCCGCCGGTCCCTTGCCCTTCCTTCGCCTCCGCGGGCAATCCGGTTCCCATTGTCCGTTGGCCTCGCACGCAGGCGCGCACCCTCTGAGGGGGGTGGTGGTGTGGGGGTGGCGGAAGGGGGATTGTTTTCGCTGGGACAGGGCGAGGGCTCGCCGGCGACGGCGGGGAGGGACGGGACGGGACGGGACGAGGAGAGTGCGCGTACACCCTCGGCAGCCCATTCCTCCTCCTCCTCCCGATCCCTCCCCCCTCACCCCCCGCGTTCTTTCGCCGCCTGCGTGTTAAATAATTTCTGGCCCGAAAAGGGTTGGGAGTAAAGGTGGTTGGGGGAAGCAGCTGCGGGGACATGAGAGGGTTCCAGTGGTGACATCTTGAGGGGGGGAGGGGTAGGAGGAGGGGGCAAGGTGAGGGCAGCACTCGCCCCCCGCTGCGGCTCTGCGCCCTGCCTTCTCCCTGTGATGGCAGTTCTCCTCGCTTTTGAGGAAATGCAGTGAGGACGGGAGCTTGGGGTTGGTATTTTCCCCCCTTTCCTCAGCCCTTGTAACGTCAGGGTCCGGTTGGGTGGGCTGCGCTTTCCAGGCCGAGGAATTTTAGAGGAGGCAGAAGGGAGCGTGAGGCAAACGTTTTGTTTTTGTCTCAAGGAAAAACAAAACACGGGCTAAGGGTATTTACTCTGCCGGGAGAGGACTCTGTAGCAGTAGCGAGGGGAAGGCACTTTGTTTACGTAAATAATGCGTGCGAGATGCACGGTAACTTCGCTTTCCGCCCCGCGAGCCGCGGCGGGGAGGCGGCGGTGGGGTCGGTGAGCGGCAGCCGCGGGGGGAGGAGGAGGAGGCAGCCCCTGCTCCCCGCTTCGCCTTCAACGCACATTTTGTCTCTGTTTACATTGTGGTCTCTGTTTTGGCTGGGAGCGGCGTTAGGGGGAGGAACAGGAACTCGCTCCGGGGCAGCCACCTCCTCCCCTGTTTTCTTTGTTGTTATCGGTTTGGGGGAGGTGTCCTGGGGTCGCGTCGGCCTGTAGCTGAGCTGCGGTTAATGTGAGCGCTCTTCGGCCCGAAACCTCGGGCTGCCTTCTTCTGTTCGCGTGCAGGTCTTGTCTCTCCTCCGTCGTCACCCTCCTCCCCCCCGCCCCCCGGTAGTTGTCAGCGGCTCGCAGTGAAGTTGGAGGGCGGAGGAGGAAGGAATTTTGGCATTTATTTGATACGCAGTCAGCAGCCTGGGCCTGCTTCGTGCAGCAGTGTTGTTTTTGACAGCAAAAGGGGGGAAAAAAGAAAAGCCTCCTATGGTGGAAGGTGTGTGTGTGTGTGTTTATTGTGCTTGGTGGAAAGTGAAAGAAAATATTTTAGGGACTGTGAGAGAAGAGATGGAAGTACCAAACTGCTACAATATATGGAGAGTGCTTGTGTCCTTGCAGTACTTTCAGGTGCCCACGTAGTGACTGTTCTAGTGGGTATATTTTTATGCCTGCCAAGCAAAAGTCAAGCACAGTTGAACTGCAGGCTTTTCCAGCAAGCAGGTAAAGTTTCTTCTTATAATGGACAGTAAACTTTGAGACACACAGGTAAGGACAAGATACAATCCTCAATCAATTAATGAAGATACCAAATCCCTCTTGACCACATGCCCTTTGTATTGCAGAGAATACTTTTAAGATGCAAGATGCAAAACATCTAATGCTTAACGTTGGTAAATGATGAGAGTGTGTTGTAAGAATGCCTTTGTAGCTATAATTCGTTATCCGTGCAAAAGAATCATAAAATGTATGATACGCTGTTTTTCCCCCCACAGGACCCATACCTTGCTCTCCACACTGGGTAGACCATCTCTGGAAAGAATCAGGCTCGGATAAAAGGAGCTGTCTCTGCAGAACTCCTGCCTGATGTGTTGGGAAAGTTTGAAAAAAAATCTGGATGTGTAGGTGGACAAATGTGTGAAAGATCTAGTCATATTTTAAATTATTTTGGGTGAATATAATATAATGATAGGAATGCTAGAAATACGTGAGTGAGGTCAGAGAGCCACAATGAAGGCTTTGGAGACAGACACTTAGCCAGATGTTCTTTACAACAGTCAGTGTCCCACAGAAATGTGAGAAAAAACAATTGGATGTTGTTGGGAGGTTTGCAGTGAGGAGGATGTCATGAAATCACAGAAACAGATATAAGTATGTAATACTGGACATCTCTGGATGACCAAATGTTATCTCTGGGTCTGAGCAGGATTAGGTTCCTTCCCTGCATAACCTCTGGTCTTCACTTCAGAATTCTTGTAAAAATCTTTCTGCGAAATTGACTCTCTCTGGGTTTTCTTAATCCAATCTCAGACTTCATGTCATGACTTGGTTTAGATATTTGACCGGCCAGTTTCAATTTTGCAGTACCCTTTATGTATAAATCTATAAAGCCTTTCTGTTTCTCTAGTTCTAATCTTGACAGATTGCTAATTTTTATTGCTCAGTCTTATATTTGTCTGTCAGTGATTGCCCCAAGCTGCAGCAGCTCCCTTTGAAGAGGCTTTTGCCTAATAGGAGACTAAGAATAGAACCTGACTGCAAGACATGTATTATGTTTTTGAGTGCTTGTACTGGACCATAGCAGAGCAGTCATTTGGCTGTGTTTCTGTAAACTTGGTGTGTAAGTTGAAGGTGGAAGTCTTTAAGGAGCTTATTGCCTGTGACTTCAGGCAAACTTAAAAGAAAAAACCTCCCAGTAACACAAAGACCAAATTCCAAGGTCCTACTGCAAGACAGGATTAGTAATGCAGGGTGTTTTGGTTTTTTTTTTACAGAGATCTAAAAACTCAATATAGGCAAGATGACTTTTCCATGCAATGTTCCTGGAATGTTTATTCCAAGAGTTTCCAGAATTCCCCCAAACAAATATATTAAAAGCAGTTCTGAAATAGGCTGTATGGGAATGCTCATCTCAGTCTTAAGTGCATGGTGAGGAATGACTGAGTTACTTTTTTCTGGATGAGAAATGTGTTTACATTTACCTGTTGTTTTCACTTTCTGCTTTGTTCCAATTTTAAGCAGCAGTGTCACAAAGATCTCCTGTTCTGCCCTGCTGAGCTGAAAGCGGTGGTCTGTAGCTGATTGTTAATTAGCTCTCTGTGTAAGAGAAGGGCCTTGAAGTCTACAGCACTTGACACTCTTGAATGCAAACATCATTAAATACAATCATCCCATTTATTTTACATAGTTAGAATGTAAATTCTTCAGAGCCAAGGTGGGAAGAATGTATGTGCTATCTTGTTCTCAAATGAATAATGAGGTATGTGACTGGTACTGTAGGAATCTTCCAGCAGGGTCAGAAGTTGAGCTGTATGTTGCTTCCTCTCCAGCCCACTGGTGTGGATTGTTCTGATGCAGAATTCTTCTAATGTATCCACTTTGCAAAAGTGTGATCATACTTCTCCATTTCTGTGGAGTTCTAGGGAGTAGAGTGAAATAGTTTATGTGAAATATTATGGGTATATTTACATTAAAACCAGGAAATAACTAGTCTGCTCCAATTCCTTTGGGGCTTATTTGTGTGCACTGTGTGTTAACGAGAGCCTACAGGCCTGCCTAACACAGAGTATTAAAGTAGTTGCTGCTGCTGTGTTGTTCAAGAAAAGGGTGTTGGCCTTCTGGGCCTTGAAGAAAGGATATGATTTGTAGCAACTTACGTTGCTGAATATGACTTTTTGCAGGACTGAAAGATGCGGCAGGCTGCCACAGTTAGTGTTGATTCTCTCTTCTCTTTGTCCAGCTGGATCATGCCAACTTATGTTTCAGAGTTAGTGTTACTACTGCAAAGTTGGCAGTGATGTTGGCTAGTCACAAGGAGCTTGAAATTCTGATGAATGTATGTGCATGGAGTCTTGTTAAATACACTTTTGATCAGAAGCTTATTAAAAACCTTGGAAGACCTAAAGTGAAACTTAGAGTGTATTTGGAAATGGTAGTTAGTCTTAAGAAACTTACTTCTGACAGCAGAAAGTATTGGATGCTCTGTCTAGAGAGCACTTGTCCGTTGCTACTACGATTAGTATGTGACTTGTTTCTCAACAAATTTTATCAGTCCTTTAAATTGAAACACAAAAAACAGATTATCCTTTGTTGTGAGGAGAAAACACATGCAGCAGTTTTTAAAACAAAAAAATTCCAAAATCCAAGTTCCATAGCTCGATAATAGAGTTTAGAGGTGACCAGGAGTCACCTGGTAACTCTTAGGCTGATGAGTTCTTGTGGGGGAGTTCCGGAGCGGGGAGGAGACCATGGAGTAAGCTGGCCCTTTGGTTAGGGGGCTGCCTTGTAGAAGGAGTTGGAGGCCACTGCTTAGAAAGTGGATTTAATGAAGGGTAATTTTTGAGTCCTTTTTGTATAATGCTTTGTGAAGAAAGGATGTAAAGATCTAGCTTGTTATAAAAGCAGAACGTTGAGTTCTGTAAGTTGCATAGAGCTGGAGATGTAAGATATTGTGAGTGTTGTTAAGGTGACTAAAATAATTGAGGCTTAGAATTTCTCAAGGATTACATTTCACTCCATGTTTTCTTAAAGTATTTGCTCAGCATACAGTTGCAAAACAAGTGCTGAATTTGGAATTGCAGTGTTTCTAGGATGTAAAAGAAGACAAATAGAATCAATGCTTAAACTTGCTTGAGGGAGCAATCCAGAACTTGCCAACAAAACCTTAAAATCAGGTTTAAAAACTAATTAAACTTAATAGGCTTAGAATAGGTGGTTTTATAGCAACATGGGATGATTAGAATCCTGTGTGAAGGACTTGCATGAAGTTGCTGTAGGATATCTGAGTTGTTAGCATGGAGCTATTAGATCTGAAATAGCATTTTTCGAAGGCCTGCATTCTTCTGAAGTTTAAACAAAAGTATGCCAGGAGTAATGAATCTTAGTAGAGGTAGCTGCACAGTTAACAGGCAGCCTTTGTCTTGGTTGCTTTACTGGAGAGTGTGTGTGTGTGTGTGTGTGTTGATATATGCATGCACAAAGAATATGCGTGTGACCAGATAGTGTGAGGCAGCATAGGGACTGTGAACAGGATCTCTGCCCTCAGGGTTTTTAGAACCTGGTGATGGCAGACTGCGTGCTCGGTTCGGTTTACAAGTCAGAATGACTCCAGGTTCATTCTCCTCTGTTCTCTCACAAGTCTTGTGGGTGACGATGCCTTGACTTCCCCCTGGTTGCTTTTTGAATCCCAAGTGTAGCATCCCTTTCAGAGGACACCTCTCTTACGAGGTTTGTGCTCTATCTAGGAGTCTTAAGCCACACAGCAACAGCAGCTCTTCTCACTTGTGGGGAAACAAGGGCAGGGTATGGGCAGAAGAGTTTTCTGCTGTGTTACTTAACACTAAGTGTTGCCATATCATAGGCCAAGTAGCATGCAATTAGCATGAGCACTTAAAATAGCACTAGTAGTCTGTGTTTAAGCACCTGAATCACATAGCAAGTATCAAGGGCTTGCTGTTATTATTAAAAAACCCTTTTGTTTGCATGATTTCTCAATAGAGAATGCTTATTAAAACTGTCAGTAATTATGATTGTCTTCCTTTTTTCTTAACAAGTGGCTTGTTGAGGTCCTAAATTACTAGTGCATATTTCTAATGGAAAATTAAGTAATTTTGAAAACTACTTTTGGGATGAATAGCAACAACTTTGAAACTGGATAATGTTCACCAGGAGACATCAGACTGTCATTGGGATGATAGTTTTTTTCCCCAGCTGATGTTTACAAATTGTTTTTTGGTGTGAGTTAGGGTCAAATCAAGAGTTCCTACACAATAAGAATCTTCTAAGTTGTAGTGAAAGGCAATATACAGTAATAGAGTAGACACAAGATACATGCATACCTCATACTCAAAGTATGTGTATTGCTACTATCCTTCAAACAAAACAAATAGCATTTGCTATCTGTTCCTGTGGAAGGGAACTAAATCTCAAAGAACTTGTCAAGCACCTTGCATGAGGTGATCTGTCTTAATTCTCTGGTCATATGACAAAAATGCTGCTTCTCAAAAAAAAAAGAAAAATACTAGCATAATGTATGGCTTCTATAAGTGAAGTTGATAGTAACTGGAATTTTGCATGGTGAGAGCCAGCTAGTGAATTGCATCCAGCAATTGGTATGCCTGTGGTGTCTCTGTCCCAAATGAAAGGCGTGGTTCCTACAAATGGTGGTTTTAACATTGAAAGAGGAATGAGGACCATGTGGTTGGGAGGAAAATGAGAAGTAACTATCCTGAGAATTCATTTTTTAATTTCTGTAGTACATGTTTTCAGTGGACATTCAGGAATTACCATGTGGTTTTCTTGACAAATATGTGAAAGAAAAAGCCAAGTAATATTCCATAACCAAGTCAGGATGATGGTGCTAACCACTGTGCTATATAATGGTCTGTATACCAAAGTTAAAAAAAATAGAGTCGAAGCCACTATCCTTGTAATCCTTTTCAACACAGTTGGGTTTTGGTTAGTAGGTATGGTTAAAACGTATGCAAGTTAGCATTCTTAAAGAGCAAACTCTGCTTACTAAAGGAGATGCTTAATTTCAGTAAACAAAGTGAAAGGTTAATATTCCTGCAGTACTAATAATTTCAAGTAATCAGGAATGTTATGAATATTTCTACTAGAACATCAGTTTGCCATTGAAGGATAGATTTCCATCTGAAGAAATTTTGAGACCCATAAAGTTTTTGTTTACTCTTGGTGGATTCTTGGTGGATTCTTGCAGGTGAGGACTGCTGGTTCTTACTCTGCAGGGGCATGTGATCCTGCTGTTTATTGCAAAAATCTCCTCTTTTCCCTTTGAAGGATTAACTATGCTTCTGTTTCTGTTCAACGTAGTCAACTACTGTCCAGTTTCTTAAGCTTTGCAATGTTCCTCCTTCAGCAAACTAAATTTGGCATTATTGCAGTCCGGAGGTCAGTGAAATGAAGGACACTGAAAAGGCAAGTTGCTGAGTTTCTTCAACTTCTGCTGACAGCTGCAACATTATAAATCCTATAGGCCTTAGTCTCTGCCTATTTACTTCAGTTAATTATGCATTCGTTATGACTAAGACTCATTACAGCTGAGTTTCCTGAGGTTCTGTCGTTTTTTCTGGAGTAACTCAGTTGTCAGAAAAAGCCGGTGTAGGATTTGACTTCTCCGTTCTGGGATGGTCTGGATAAACTGGAGTTGTTAATGATGTAACTAAGGCAGGTTATGTGACTGTAGCAGCCTCTTGTGTTACATCTGTAAACTACACTCCTCTCAGGTGAAAACTGCGAGCTTTGTGTGCCTGACAGGTAACTGATGGGGATGAACTTAATGCTGTTGAAGTGCTCAGCTGCTATATCAAGAAATGATGGGTTTTCAACTTCCATTTCTTGGTGAATATGCTTGCATGAATATCTTGAAGTGGTCACTGAAGCTTTCCCAAATGCTCCAAATCCCCTTCAGACCGCATCTGCTATTTGTACAGTAAGTAAATTGTAACTTGGGAGCTGTGTTTGCACTAGTACTTGATTCATATCTGGTGACAAAACAATGCAGAAATATTTTCAAGTTAAAAATAAGTGCTTATTTATTTTGGTTTTGGCTCTTAAGGAAGGCTTTTAAGGGGTTTTATTCAGGTATTTCTGTTCATAGTTTAGGCATGCATGCCCCAAGATCCAGCCAGTGGTGAGGCTAAGCGTTTATTCTCACTAGCACACAAATGTACTTATTCAGTGTGTAAATATGCAGTTGGCCACTGCATCAGCACGGAAGACGCACAAATGTGACCACAAACAGCATCAATGGCTTTATCCTGTTGTCCCTTCTGTATGGTCCAGCCATATGTATGCTAGTGGCAATCACATGCAGTATGTAGTATGGATCCTCCCAGTTACTGAGTTTAGACAACCTGTTCTACCCTGACACTGTCCCTTAGGTCCATTTACCCCCCATTTCCTCTTGCACAAACACACTTAGGCTCAAACCTTACATCCCCGCTCCAAAAATATCAGATCCCTCTCTTCTTCCAGATGGCAATTCCTTAAGTTGCCTCACTTGGACAGTCTGGTCTGTACCTGTATCCCAGGCTGGACTGCTAGTTTGCTGGCTAGTGCAGCTTGTTGCTCCTCTTGATCACACCCTGACAAAAACCTCGCACCTTCCTTTGCTGGCACCACAGACCCATAGGTCTCTGTGACCTGTGGTCTGACTCTGCTAGTCGTGTAGACATATATGCACATTCATTAGAGCCCCAGAAAAAGAGCTGCGGTAGGAGATTAATGGGCAGGCAGGGCAGTGGTGACTTGCAACAGAGTGGGACAAGCATACTGCTTTGCAATTTATTCACAGGGAACCTCACCCTCTTGTTACCATAGCCTTAGTTTTCCTGTGCTCTCTTCAAGCCACTTTGATACTTTCTTTGCCCTTACCTTTGGTTTCCACCCTGAACATAATGTAACTGGGCTCGTGCAATCCAGAAGAGCTTTCCCCCTGCATCCTATGGTAAATGTGGTGGCCCTGTAAGCAGTCACCCTCTCAGTCTGAAAGGTGCCCTGGAGAGGCACATATTTTGAAATGTTACCTCAAAATAGTGCATTTCAGAAGCAACAGGAACAGGGAGAATACCAGAGGACACTGAAGTTTTGTGGAAGAGGCTCTTGGAACAGGCTCTAATAGGACTAATGCTGTAATCCTTTTAAATTGTAAAAGAGTTGATTTTTTTATTTTTCTGGATGACTTGCATTATTTAAGGACATCTTTGGTAGGTTTAGTTTACATGTGATTTGTGTATTTTGAGTATATGTTTTATAAAAATAGGCATTGGACATTTGAGGTAGTAAGGATTTATGGACAAGGTCATGTCAATTTAGAGTACACAGTTTGTGAATTTGTGGTTTGTCTGGAAGATGAGCAGACGTGGGCCTTGAAGTGTCCGGTGCTTTGAGATATGCAGTATTTGGGGATTAAAAAGGAAAAAGTAAGGTGCAAGTAGATATCCAGCATTTTTTTTGTTGTTTTTGACAACAAAAAATGAACTCTTAGTGTGCATGTGCTTTAGTAAACAAGTTAACAGTTGAAAAAAATTGGTGAATCCAGTGGGATACTTCTGGAAAGTTGCATCAGTGAAATAATTCTGTATCGTGATGCTGAGGAAGAAAAGCAGGAAACAGGAGTAGGCCTTATTCATTCATCCCTCTTGAGGATTACAGGCCTAATAAAGTAAGTTATCAAAACACACTGTTGTATTGACACTGGACTATTTTAAGAATTTAGTAAACAGGATCAGAACTTGAATTTTCGATTTTATTAAAGTCTCTTAAGGGGACACATAGTGAAAGTTGAGATTCTTAGACATTGAAAGTAAACATTTTGATAATAACAGAATTCGAAGTTGTTTATGCTGTGGATATTGCATGCTATTTTGACTCTTTTAGATCTGTTTCTAAAGATCAGAAAACCCAAATGTTTTAATGCACTTGGAGCTTGATAAAGTTGATTTCTCTCTTTTTTTTTTGGGGGGTGTGTGTGCTGGGTGTTTTTGTAGAGACTGCAGTAAATGCATAGCTGTAAGATGAGGTTTCAAGTGTCAGGAATGTAACCATCTTCTATTTTTACACTTGACCTCCTTTCTATTTTCTTTTGCTGAAGGCAACAGGCGTATGTTGTTCTGTTGCTGCTGGAAGTGAGTTATTTAAATAACTTTAAATGTTTATGTGCAATAAGCTTTTGAACTTTAGCACGGGTTGAAATAGTGAATATTTTGTCATGGGCCACATTTCACCTACTCAAAATTATATGACCTGTGACTTGATCTGCTTAAGAACTTAGAGCAGCGGAAACTACTTCTGTGGTAAAAGGTTAGGAAAGTGTATTTCAGTTCTTCTACTAAACTGCTTTGTATTTCAAAACAGAATTCTTCTCCACTCCTCACCCCCCTGCCACCCCTCTCCCCTCCCCCCCCCGCCCCCACCATTATTGATTGCTCTGAAGGTAATACTGAAAGTAAAGTAGCATCATATTTTACTGTGGTTTGCTACCTTCTAGTCACCCTGAACTGAAGTATTAAGTATTTCCTGTCATGAAGAGAAACTGGTTGAGTTTTTTTAAGGCTATTTGACTTGTCCTTTATGTCAAGGTGTCTTACTGCACTTTATGATCAGGGTCACAATGTTAAAATTTGCAGAGATGTTTGTGTCACTTGTATGCCTTTCACCTTTCCAGACTAAAGCTGGCTAGATATGCCAAAAGTGGGGCGTTTTACCCATATTTCTACAACTCTTCTAGTTCTTAACATTCGACTGTTAACACATACATAAACTTGTGTGAAATGGGTATTCTCTGGTAAATGCCCTTGTACAAAGCTCTGTGTTGTGGTGATCAGTTTTGCAGCCTGGTAAATCTAGCTTGCTAATTCCTGTGAAATATGTGCACAGACAGCAGTTTCTGTTTTGAAAAACAGGTACGTGGTACTGACTCTGGGAATGTCAGACATCTGGATGTACTAAGTATCATTGATACATGTCTGTATTGTGAAGTCCTGGTATTTTAGTCTTGCTGGTGAAGAAGCTGCTGTTACCTGGTACAACTTGTTTCTGTGGGCCTGTTATGCCCTCTGGAGAAGCTTCTCATCTTTCTTCTAGACAGTCTGTGATAAAGCAGTACTTGTCAGCCAGTTTATACTGGACAGACTTAAAATAGCTATAGCCAGAAGATAGGCAGAGCTGTAGGCACACTTCTGAGGACCTGAGGCCTTTACAAAGTGGGCTGCAAGAGGACTGCTAGGTGCTTTCATGAACACTGCTGTTGGAAGGAGGATGCGGAACCTTCTGTATGTTGGACATGGGGTTAAGTTGACATCCTTTGCATATGAGATCTTTTTGTGGAACTTCAACAGGTCCCTAAGCCATCTTGGGCTCCCCAGAGATAAAGTCATTTTATGTGATGTCTTACAAACAAGCACCACTAGATGTTTTGGACTGGTGTGGGTAGAGAGAATATGTTAACTGTTTGGAAATCTACAGTTGATAGGATTCTGCAGGGTATATAAAATTGGGGCAGAGCTAGTCTTCATTCATGAAGGTATATATACAACCTCTTGAGATGAGATCACCAGTTTGGTATAGCTGACCTCTAATAGTTCTAAGCAGCAGACTGGCAGCTATTGTTCACGTCTTACCACAGCGTACTGAGAAAAAAGCATGTCACGCTGCTCTGAACAAATAATACTACCAGGAACTATCTAGTTTTACCACTCAAGCTGCATCATGTGCTGCCATAGACATCAGTTCTTGTCATTGTCAATCAGGCATTCAGCCTTCAGTTAGCAGTTACTGCTGCTCTCTGAATTTATTGAAGTACTTTAGGTTTTTGGTTTTTTAAATTTTATATGGTATTACTGGAATAACATAACAGATTTTAGTTCTTTGGTTTTTTTCTGAGAACACTATCAGGATCTTGCTGCTTTGGTAAGTGAGTTTCAGACTACTTAAGAAGATATTTTCTTATCAGCACTTCTGTTCATCTGCTTCAGAATATGAGAAGCTGATTCTGGGGTCTGAACAGCAACTTATTAGCACTGTCCATCAGTCATGCACAAACTCTAAGCATTACAGACTAATGACTTTTGCACAGGGAATTGCTCAAGATCTCATGAATTTTTTTTAAAGATGGGCTAACTGGGGTATTCCAGAGCTGGTTTATCCTCTCATCATAAAAGCTTTTTCATTTTACAAATAAAAGCATTTGTTAACAAGTTTGATGGCAGATATTGGTTAAAATAAAAACTGTGAAACGAGATACCAGCAGATCCTTTTTAGAGAAGGGGATGTTTCTGTGCTTGTTCCCAATTTAAAGCTTTTTGTAACATGAGTGACTAGATTCAGAATGATTGTAGGGTGACAAATCCCAAAGATCTCCCTACATTTGAAGTGGTGGTGGTAATAATTTTGTGCAGGTGACCGACAGGTATACTTGGAATTAATGAGTCAGTAAACTAGGGCAGTGAGACAGCTTTCCTGTCTCTCAGCAGGGAGTTTTTGCAGGATATCATTAAGAAAGGTCAGTGAATGGCCCAGAGGGCATTCTAGGATCCAAATACTGAAGCGGGATCTGTGGTGACCATAGTGACAACTATTGGAGAATTATAAGCACAGCCCTAGATAGATAGAGATCATAACTGAGGATGTTCTCTGAGTGTATAGAGCTGCTTTAGTACTACTGGTGTATAGATATACACCTTTAAATTTCAGGAACTATCATGTATTCTAGTAGTACAAAAACTTAACATTTACCCCAGTGTGACAAACTAGACTGCTGGCTATCTCGGGTGGAAATGTGAATCCTTCTTTCTTTGGTTTGAACTAGTCTTCTAGGACACATTTGTGGTGTCACAGGTGGGAGACTTAAAGAAATGAGGCCTGAGAGGCTTAGCTTTGTAATTATTTTTTGGTTGCCTAGATTATAAGCAGTAAGGTGAACTTAGTCCAGATGTGATGTGAAGCTGTGTGTGTCTGGGAATTAAGTAGAGTTCTTTGTTTTGCTTTGTAATAAAAGGTGATGATTTTTGAAATATTTATCAGCATACCTGAAAACAGGTCTGACATGCAGAACTGATATATAGAAAATGTCTTTCAGCATTGAATCCTTGCCGTTGTGTGAAGAGAGTAGCTGGAATTTCAAATGGGAAAAAACAAATCCAGTACAGAAGAAAACAGACTGAGAAAGGAATGTATCCCAGCCCAAAGATGGGGAAAAAATGTTCTGGGTTGACACCCAACAAAATTCTGTTCTTTTTTACTTTAAGTTCATGTGAATTGTCTCTGTTTAAAATGTAAGGGAAGTCAAAAGGTTCAGTAGACATTCAGCAAGGATTGAAAAAAAATTATGGCTTGGCATAACTATCCGAGGGTAAGGTCACTGGACCATGAAATGTGCCCTGGTGTGCTTGTCACTCGCTGCTGATTCACTTGTGAAGGGCCACAAGCTTCAATGAATCTTCTGAGAGAAGTGCGCTACCACGTCTTCTGTTTGGCATGTTCAGGTGACTGGAGGTGGAGGAAAGAGTGAGAGCAAGCACACACCTGGAATCTTGTATAAACAGCTGCTGAAGGCCTAAACAGGAGGATCAGGGCTTAAGCTTACATCAGACTTGACAAACACTTTCTGCCCAAGTAGGTCAATGCAATTCAGGTTAAGTCAGTAGTTGTAGCTGTTTACATTCATTTGGCTTAACATTAATCCTGTGGTCTGTTCCTTGTTCCATTGCTATATTACAAAGAACCTTGAAGTATGCTTTGTGGAATTGTTACGTTGGAGAGCTGACTGTGGTTGTTTTTGTACTTGTTTCTGTTTAACTTGAAAAGCTTCCTGAAATGATCCACTGAACAGTAGGTTAGGAGGGAATGTTTTTGAGTGAGACAAGTGTAGATTATAGACTTCAAAACCAGGCAGTGTTTCCAATGCAGTTTCCCTTAATGCATTCAGTAGTATGTTACTAAATCCTGAAAAAAAAACCCAACCGTTTTTCTCCTAAATTATTTGGTGTAACAAAATAAATAGCTGTTGAAGAGGAGGCAATTCAAGTAACAGCTTATTTTCCCAAACACTTAAACTTTTTACTGCCTTTTGTAGCAAGGCATATATATAAAAGATATTAAAAGAAAAATCTGTGAAGACTTCAATTTTGAAATAGCTCCATGTCCCACAGTTTATTCTGGTTTCTATAGTCACCTACTACAATTACTTCTAGCACACAGTTCACATTTTGATTTTTCTCCAGCCTTTGCCTGGTGAAACTAATCATAATTTCTCTTTTCCTAGGAGATAGTAATCAATCATTCTGTTTATTCAGAAAGTCCTGCTGAAATCTTATACTCGGCTCTGCAGTTCGGAGTTGAATTTCTTCTTGTGTGCACTGTTATAATACTTGGGAGGAAAAAGTTTGCTGGATGGGATGAAGAGAGGTAAAAAATGATCTTGAGATCCTCACAGGTGCAGGAGTGGCATGAATAGAGGCTGAGCAAAAGTAGGTCCAATACTTAGTTGGGTGACCTGGAAAACTTTAAACCTCTACTGATTGAGGTGGTATTGCTGACTTCTGCCATTAGTAAATGGAAACTGTTAAACGGACTGAAGTGTTTCAGGCCTTTGTGTGCCTTTGTTCTTAATTCCCTCCTATTGCCTGTCACAGAATATTTTTTTTGAAAATCAACAGCGGACTCCTATGCCTAGATTAATGAGTAGCTCAGTCGTTTATTTTGACTCTTAGCCCTCCTCCTCTCCTGGGTAAGGGTGAAGTTTCACTAAGCAAGTCCATCTTGCCGTCTATGAGCTTAAAGTAATGTTATCACAGTCTTGATCTGGTGTGCTCCAAGCTATCTTAGTGAGAATAGTTGTGAGGAGGAGACTTGCACTAAGCAACAGATGTGAAATACTGCATTTTTAATTTATTATAACTTCTGTTTTCTATCCATTGAAACAAGAGTCAAGTTAGTAGGCTCAAATAATTGTATTTTTAAGGAGTCGTTTATATATTTAGGATGTGTCAGTATTGCAAGATACTAAATTTTTAAGATACCTGATGTTGTGAGGATTTAGCAAATAGGAGGTTTTGTCTGCCAAATCAGATACCTCACTAGCATGGAATTTAATCTCTGTTTAAGAGATTGTGCAAGTCCTCTGTGACCTAAAGTGTTAACTTAAAGTGCAAAACATATCTGTAAAAATTCAGAAATGTGCAAAACTTAAGTCCCTTTGAGAGCTGGCAAAAAAAGATGTCCAACCATACAGCTGTTTACCAACTTCTCAGCTAAGAATTTTGCATATCTTAAAATGGTGAAGAATTAGTATGCATTCAAATTTCTAGCAGTCTTAGCCACAGAACACCTGTTCAATTAATGTGACAGTATTAAAAAAAAAGTATCAGAAATTATGATAATTCCAGTGAAAATGAAATTGGTTACAAGTGTAGTCATGGACAGGTATATACATTTACATAAATATTGTAGATACTTATAAAAATAAATTAATAGCGTCGAATGAGAAACTCAGGGTTTTCTAATTGTAGATGGTTTTAATCAGTGTTCTTTATTCAAGACTATATTGAAATTTAAGTATTGGTGAGTTTCACAGGATGCTTTCTGTGAGCTTTGCAGCTGCATAGAAAGTTTCATCAGTGTTTGCTTTGCTGTCTTTATCTTGGTCTTGGGTCGTCTGTTGCAAGGAAGCTTTGACTATCTTGCCATTTTTCTCTAGCTGTGCTAAAATAGTTTGTGAGGTGTTCATGTGCTTAAATAAGAGAAAACTGTCTGACTTGACATGTCTGTTGCCTCAGTTAGAAGCAAATAGTTCTACTTTTGTAAGGCAAAGGCTTACAAACATAAAACCATTGGTGGAAAGCAAATTACCCTAAAACATTTCTCTGTGGCACAAAAGGTCACCTTTCATGAAAAGATGTATTTCCTGAACTTCTTAGGTAGGGGATTTTTTTTAACAAACATACTTTCCACTTGAGTAGCATTTTTGCTTATGTATAGCTATAGAAGAACTGTAGTTAAGGAAAGCAAACATAAAGCAAACAGTATCACTGTGTCTACCCAATGGCATTTTTTTTTATCTGAAGCTGTGTATCTAGAGTACGATGCAGCCTTCAACCACACTAGCCAGTCTGTTCTGCAGAGTAAGTGTCCCAGTCTTTAGAAGAGGCTTCTGTTTCTGCTTTCTCCCTTACTTTCTTCAGTGTCACGTTGTGTCCCACAGCTTTTCTGTTCCTGCCTTTGAGATTCTGCATGATAACCATTAAGGAAGGTGAAACATTTGGTGGGTGTCATCAGTAGAAAATCACACAATACTTGGAGTAACTTTACCTGTCAGATAATTCCAGTAATATAAAATTACAAAGTACCTGAAGAAATTACTTCAGGTTTAATGTAGTGATTGTATTGAAATTCGCAAATGCTATTTTTAGGAAAGAAATGTTATGTGAGGCTAGTAAAGACATTTTTGTAGAAGCAACGGTAGAGCTTTATTTCTGCCGGGAGAGAGTAACTTCTTTCCGTCTGCGCGGTTTGTGTGTTTACTTGCTCGCCTGTTGAGTGTAGATATTTGGTGAAGTTCTCCATCTGCTGGTGCGAGGTGGCGAATGCAGGTAGGGCTGGAAGTGTTTCTGTTTCTCAGATGTACCAGTTGCATCAGTCGTAAAGAAATTCAGTTATTGCATTTACTTTAGTTCCAAACATACCTCAAGGAAATCATGAACTTTTGGGGATGAAGGGATGGCAGAAATTGCCATATGTAGATGATTTAACTTGACTGTTTGATTCAGAAGTTTATTGAACTTTAGGTTTGATGCAACTAGAGGCAAACAAGCAAGGCTGGAATATTTTTACAACTTAACTTTTAAAAAAAAAATTCCTGCTCAAGTTCCACGTTACCTGTCTAAAATGTCCTTCAGTTTTTTCACAGAGGGAAAGGGATGTTCCTGTGTGGTTGGACACATGGAGGTCTGCTTAACTGATGTGAAACACTAGGATGTTGAGAAGTGCAGTTTTGCTACTTTCACCAAAGGTTTTCTTGATGCTTGATGATAATGCCTTGTGATTCTTTCTCTTTCCAGTCCAGGATGTGAATGAGAGTTGTTTTTAGTTCAGACAGAAGTTCACAGTTGAGTAGTGAACAGTTGTCCTTTCACTCATGATTTTACCAGGGTTTAGCAGACCTGAGCCTAATGCTTCCCCTGCTTTTTTAAACTATGCTTGTAGTTCAGGAGAAGCTGTATGATCTGGTAATCTGAGCTGGGGTACTTGAAATTTTAAACCTAGCTGTATATCCTAGCACTGGTACTATATAGCTATCAGTATTAGCGACATGGTGTATTGTGTAAATCAAGTGCAATAAGGAAATGCTTGTGTCAGAACTGCAAATTGAAATTAAGATTCCTTTGCTGGAAGGCAGTTTTATGATAACCACGTAGATGGGAGGGATAAGAATTGTACAGCTTTGGTGTTGGGTACTGTAGAAACTTTATTATAAAGCAGGAAGCCAAAACTTCCAAGTTTTAATAATAGCATTCCCTTGTTTAGGATTATATGCATCTTTATATGTGCCCTTTCTGCTCAGAACTGATAGTTTACAGTTTCAGTACTCTCTTGATTCTGAGCTTGGTGTTCAGAAAAGTGAATTTGATCATTAGACAGGTCTCACACATGAACATAGTTTTCATTTGCAAGGATGTTTCGGTGCTCTGCTTCAGAATAATTACTGTTTGCAGTTTAATCTTGCAGAAAACCAGTTCAAACTCTGAAAGTGTTTTATTTTGGTAAGGAGGAGGTAAGCAGATTTGAAGTTGCTTGTAGTTTCCATTTAGTCTTACCAAAAGGTTTTAGTACTGTTTTGGTAGACACCTGCTGAATATTTGGAAAAGGATTCATTACTTTTTAAAGGATGCTCTTAATTCAAATATTCAACTGTAAAAACTGTTGTGTTGGTCCCAACAAGGTATACTTAGAAACCAGCTTTGTTCATGTAACGTAAATGACCTTGGGCATCTGGGTCGTTGTTGAATTCCTGACTCATGAATTTGCACACGTAGGCATGTGTAAAACAGGAATTTGCTGAATTGCATTAGAGTAATTTCAGATAAAAGATTACATTTGTATTTTTAGAAAGACTGCTTGCTGAAATATGCTTAAGGAGGCAGGTGGAATTTTTAAAAATATGAAAGCAGTTTGGTTAGTCAGGGTAAGTGAGTCTTTTTTTCTTTTGTTCACTGGGTTACCTAGAACATGCACCAAGATTTTTTGGGTTTTTTTTTGCAAACTAAGCTGTCTATAATGTTTACAGCTAACTCACTGTGGGTACTCTATCTAGAATTTGTAGATTAAATTTATTGTTTCTCCTTTCTTCCTGTCTTGCTATTTTTCTGGTAATTCATAGAACATTGCAAATGTTAACAGCTCAGTTTTTTTATAGTTTTAGTGATCTATAATGACGTTTAGTGATTAATAATATAATAACTGCAGATAAAGTCTAGTGCTGTGTGGAATTCATGAAACTAGCTGGTCAATTCAGAGCTGGGAAGTTGTGGAAGACTTTTAGCTTTTTAAGGAATTCCTTCTCACCTAGTGAATACAGCAGACAATAGGAGGAACTGGGATACTCAGAGGGGTTTCCTGTGCTGAATCCAGAACAAAGCAGTGTATGGTTGTGTCTACACTAGTTTTCTGGTTTCACTCAAAAGCAAACGTAGGAGAAGCATCTCCTGGACATCACCACTCACTAGCTTGTACCTCCCTCTGTGGAGATTTCAGAATATGAAAACCCAATTACTTTGTTAGTTCTAAAAGTAACTAAGTTGGTACATGCCCCAGCTGCTGCTGGACAGAAGTTTCCAGGATGGGACCAAAGCTAGTTACTGTCCTTCCCTGAATTTATATTAAGAAGGGTGATTAGGTTCTTGTTGCTGTAGTGTTTCAGTGTCTGTGTAAACTCTTGGGCTGCGTTATTTGCTCATGTCAGCATAGGCTGTCTATGTGTTAAGTCTAACCTGAAAAACATTGGATTGAAATAAAATTAGAAGGGCAGAATTTTGGTTAAATACTAGCTGTCCTCATTCTTAACAGTTCTTCTCCTGATCCAATGCTAATGTTACTTCATCACCCTCTAATAGTTGTTGATTTGTTCCTCTTGAAACTCAAGTTCTGTAAACATCTATTTTCCAGGATTCGTTTGTGATGTGCTTCTGAAAGAAGAACTGAGAATCCATTGCATACTTACACTTTTGGGAAAACTTCTCCTAATGTATTTTGCAAACTAATTGAATTATCATAGAAATTCAGCATGGGAGGAGCTGTGAGTGCTGGAGAAGACAACGATGACTTAATTGATAATTTGAAAGAAGCTCAGTACATTCGCACTGAGAGTGTGGAGCAAGCCTTCAGAGCGATTGATCGTGGTGATTATTATCTGGAAGGATACAGGGACAATGCTTACAAAGACTTGGCCTGGAAGCATGGAAATATACACTTGTCAGCACCTTGCATTTATTCTGAAGTCATGGAAGCACTGAAGCTTCAGCCTGGATTATCTTTTCTAAATCTGGGTAGTGGAACCGGATACTTGAGTACAATGGTGGGATTAATTTTAGGTAACTTGAATGTTTTTTATTTTAATATAGTATTTCTGCATATTTTTAGAAGATTATACAAGCCCTGTAAAATTTAACTGCTTAAAAAGTTACAGTACTATGCAAAGGGGGGGGGTGTTGGCCCATATGTTACCTACAAGCTGTTCACTGACACTGCTGTCCAGTGACATTTTTATGGAGTGTTTTGGAAGAGGCAATTGTTCCTGACTGCCTTTCTGTAGTCTTAAATTTTCATTTAATAACAAACAGTCCTCTTCCTGCTTAAGAGGAAAAGGCATAGAGGCACAATTTTTGAGGACTAGAACTTTAGTCTATGCTGTTTATTCCCTTACACCACATTATACTGTTTTGATCTTCAGTTTATGGAGACAAAAAGCTTAATTAGAAAAGTTAATGACTCTTGAAGAAACTTAATAGAAAATATCAATATTCAAACAGTTCTTTAAAAATATATTTATTTGCTCTATTAGTGAGAAAGCTTGGGGATACAGACTAAGACTGTTTAAGCACTGCAGGCCTGTAAATTTAAAAAAATTATCAGATTGGCACTGTGGTTTTATTCTGTTTCCAAATACATTTCCTATATGGAAAAAACCATGGAATACAATACTACTTTATAAATTGAAAAACCTACCTTAGAGAGAAAAAAAAAGCTTTAATTCTTCCCCTCTCCCCAATGCCATGTATACCAACAGACGTTTTTCAAAAAATAATTTTAATTGCATGAAAAAAAATCAGTAAGTAGCTTTCACAGATGTAATTTTACTGACTATATTATAGTTTTCATATTTCCTTGGTTGCAGAAAACTTGCTGATAGGTAATATACATATTTCACATATTTACATACAAAACCGAAGTGTGAAGAGTTGTCTTGTTAATATTCAAAGTTTAGTTACTTAGTCATCTGTTCTTACTGATTTAAGAGTAGAAATCCTCTTTAATAGTACATAACAGACATTGTTTGTTGACATTTCCAGCAGCGTATTTTGTTACAGTTAATGCAGATAAATTCAACAGACAGTATACTGATCTTGCCTGCAAACAGAAATTGTGTTTATTCACAGGTTAAAAAAATAAAAATAAATCTACTCTATTAGTGTTGCTTTTCCCCTTTCAAGAGTGCTTCTGTTAGAGTAAATAGTTTTAATTGGATTGTAGTATTTTTTTTTGGAGTTGTGTTTCAGTATTAAATCAGTAAATATCGGTCCATTATTTTTTTCCTTAAAATGTGTGCTCATAGTAATGAGTAATGGTATATATTTATTTCTCTGCCTTATGGAAAGCTTTGTTATATTATTATTCTTTATTAATCGTAATGTTTATAAAAGAAATTGTGGCTTACGTATATTGCGCTTGAATCTCTGGATTTAACCTGTCCTGAGTGGCTGTTTGTTGGCTGTTGAATGCTCCTGGAATACCTATCCTTCAGAATATTGTGTGTGGATTTGAAGAAATTAAACAGGAAAAGACTTGTCTTCTATAGAAGGTTGTGTTGACTGTCAGCCCCTGAGGAGCAGAGTTACACTGGAGATGTTCCCACAGAGCCAGCTCAGGTGCTGATGCTCTTCTAGCAGTGCTGAGGACCCTGGAGCAGCCACTGCTCAGCTACTTTCCAGAAGCAGACTTCACATGATTGTGTTGTGCTGTACTTAGTCTTCAAAGTGTTGTTGTAATGTAGTTTGAATGCTAGGCTGTGGCATGGAAGGTATAACTAAAATTTGTGTGTCTTTAATTTTTTACTCTGCTCTTTTTGATAAAATTCCTAGTTAGATATAATAGTTCTTTATTTTAGTGTTTGGGAACAGCATCTCTTAACTAAGAAAAATAAGTAACTTTATGACAAACCATATTTTTAGAAGCTTTTAAAAACTGTTTTTAGTGTGCACTGCAATTAGTAACAGAGAACCATGTGGGTTTTTGACAGTAGTTGTGCATCTTCCAATTTGACAGTGTAGCAAGTAGTGTTTCTGCCACGTTGGCAGTGTCAAAGTGAATAGATTAAATTAGCAAAATTTGAAACTGATAAACACTTGTAAGTGCAGTAGCATACTAAAAAAAAAAAACCTGCCACCAAAACCAACCACCACTTCACAGAGATTAAAACAACTGTTAATAACTTAACATGCAGGCTAGATGGTGGAATTTCTGAATGCTGGAATGACTTTGGAGAGTGACAGAAGAGCTATTTTCACATTTTCAGAAACTGCTAACTCTTTGCTTAAATGTACAGCTGTGGCTTTCCTGATGGAAGAAGTGAACGTGTTTCTTGTGTTTCTATTCTAAATTATGAATACTGTGGTGTATCATGATGTGTCTTGTGTTCATAGGTTTGATTTCAAGCTGTTGGAGCAACTGAAGCAGTTTTTCTTGTTTGTTTTTCAAAATCAAGTGCTGAAAAAAATATACATGTGAATTTTGGGACATCTGTCGGCATTTTCAATTTGCTTTAAAGTTTTGAGGTTAAAGCAATAATGATTAATTTTTTTATAAAAGAAAGCATGCCTTGGGTGCTGCTGTATGCTATAGAACTGTAACTACATTGGTTAGAAACATCATAGCCCATTATGCAGAAGGACATTAGAAAATTAAACAGCTAGGAAGGGATTGTCTGTGCTAATGCTTTTTTAATGTGATAATATACACAATTCACAGTCGGTAAGAGTGTCAACAGGAGGTACATCTTGTCACAAGTTGTAAGAATATTCCTTGGATGATCTACCTACCTTTCATCCAAGAGGTGTTATGAGCACTGCATATGGTAACCTATTGGACTGGTTTTATTTCAGCTAGTAGAAAATGTTCTGAACTATGTTAAGAATTGCAGTTTTTAATCAGCTTACTGGCATGTACTGTCTGTTTTCTTGCAGTAAAATGAAACCTTTCTCAGTATAACCCTAGGTCTGTTTTATTAATTGGTGTCCTAGAAAAGACAAATTGAATTCATTGGAGTTTCATTGGAGTAATACTTCTGAGCTAAGTACTTAGGAAAGATTTAGAATGCAGTTGAGGATATAAATATAAGTTTTGTCTAATCTTATTGATGTTTACTTTCTTATCTTCCTCTTCCTTCTCTCTTTTCCAATTCTATGCTCCAGTGACTAAAGTCCCTGGGCTATAAGTGCATGTTAAATATAGAATCCCCACAGCAAATGTGACTATCTGATTCAGATTCCTTCCTGATGTGGCTAATCCTCATAATGCTTTCTCATGATTTCTTCTTGTTTCTGAAAAATAGCATTACTTTTTGGCACACAAATTGACTTGGAAATGTACTTGGTTTTGATTGCAAGGAAGAAGTGTTGCAGTTGTGATGGGCAAACAGTGTGATCAGCTTTTTAGCGTTCTAGATGTAAATTAATTATAAGTGGACTTCTAATTTTTTTTTTGAACCTGCAAAATAGAAGAGCAGATGCAGCTAAGGGATATAATGCCTGATCTCTGAATTATCAAAGGCTAAAAAATTTGCCTTAATACAGTTTCCATAATTAAAAGACCATAATGCAGACCAAATTATAAATTGCTGTATTCCAGCTAAATCCTGTGTTTAAAAAATGTTGATCAGACTGACTTATGTAGTGAGATTTATTTTTTCTTCATACTTAAGAAAATCCATCTATCAAACTGTTTTGCTAGATCTATCCCTGTTCTTCCATTAATCCTTTGGCCTTTTACCTTGCTCTTAATCATTGGTAATGCAGATGCAAAAAATACCTTTGTCTAGTGGTGTGGGGAGATCGCCTGTGTTTGTGATGTTAGTGCTTTCACAGATCGAAGGTATAATGGTGTTCTATGGAGTTGTGCTGTGCTTAAACCAAAACACCCTACTGTTTTTGTTTACAGGACCTTTTGGGATAAATCATGGAATAGAGCTTCATTCAGATGTTGTAGAATATGCCAAGGAAAAATTGGAGAGCTTCATAAAATATAGTGATAGCTTTGATAAGTAAGTATCTGATTTGTCGGGTTCACTTTGCAGCAACATTTTTGTCCTTAAACTGAGTATGTCTTTGATCATGAGTTTAGGAAGGGGAGAAGAATGACTTCATACAACCAAAGCCTAAAACTTCCTGTTTGTGACACTAGTTCATGAGGTAAGTTTAGCCTTTGCAAGCACGCTTCAGAAGTGTGCAACTATTCCTGCTGGGTAATACTTTAAAAAAAATTGTGCCTGCACTTTGGCAGTATGTATGTGTACATACATGCATATATGCATAAGTACTTAAGAGAATGATGTGAAATGCAGGTCTCTGCATATATAGAGTCAATAGCATACATTATGTCAGTTTTTACTGTATAATTGGGCATAATCTTTCTATTCAGCATTAATTTTTTCTAATTTCAGTTGATCTAGACATGAGTAAGTTTATCTGATTGTATCCATACTTACAACCGGAAAAGATGGATTTAGGAGTATTCATCTGGGCTTGTACACCACTCCTTTTTACTGTTACACTTCTGCATAACAGGGCTTTGAACCTTACTGGTTCTGTCTACTCAGCAATTTACTATTGATTTTAAGGTGGCCCATAATAATTTATCTCGGGACCTCTCTGAAGGGGAAGACTAGGTTCTAGCTAGGGCTGTTTAAAGACTTCTTTTTTTCTCCTGCAGGCAATAAGAATAGTGTTTCTAAGGTAGCTTCTGGAAATGCAGGGAAGACTTTGAATTGTAGGAGTAGCCTAAGAATTGCATGTTCCACTCTGCTTCTCTTCCCCAGTGAGCAGCAGAGAATATTTTTCTATCCCTTTACCTTTATTGTAATGTACTTTATGAATTGCCGTACTCCTGGTTACGCTGGCTGGAGCTCAATCCACTTTTTTGCATTGCCCAATTTAGGGAGCTCTGATCTGATCACAGGCCTTCCTCCTTATGCTCCTAAGTAATAGAAAGTTCTTACTTTATATTCTTAATTATCATCCTATTAATACCTGTATCTGAATTGAATTCTGTATTTCTGGTATTTGCTAAATGATTTTAGTGGCATGATCACATATTAGGATAAATTATATAAGAGAACACGTATGTTTTGTTACTACTGCTTTAATTTTAAAACAAGGACTTTTGTTATCTGATGTTAATACATAGCGAAGACAGAACAAATAAAAATGGTTTCAGTTTGGGACTAAATGATGCACCTTGTTTAAAGACAGCTTACATAAAGTATATGGAAGTGGTCACTCATGATGGTTACTAATACTCCCATTAGTGGCTCTATGAAGTTGGACCTGTTGGCTAATCAGTTCCCATGCATACCTGTCGTCTTTCATTCCCATGGGTGTGTTTTCTAGAAAAAACTTGTTTTGACTGAAATGTCTTTCCAATCTGGTAGTAAGTTAAATTGAGTGAAGGGATAGCAAAGATATTACTGTCATTATTGTTTAAACAATCTAATTAGGATAGTTATATAAATTAATATAAACCCCATATAAACTGGTGTTTATGCTTTAAAATAGAGAAAATATGGGGGGAAAAAAAGTTGCTAAACTTTGTATAAGTGAATGTCAGCATTATATGTATACTGTGTTTAAGAGAAATAAGTGATGGTATGTGGTAAATGATCTAAATATTCCTGAAGAAGAGATGTATTTTCCTCTAATTCACTGAAGATCAACTCTGGGGCAGTGTTACAAATGTTGTCTGCTATTTCCAATGATAATAAATCGATCTGTAGTGATACGGTGTTACTCCAATGAGGGGAAAAGTCAGCAGACTTGGTGACTGATCTAAACTTTATCGCTAAGCTATGTATTACTGTCTTGTCGTATGCTGTTTAACAATCAACCCTTCCCTCACAACAGTAAAATACTAATCAGTGGCTACAGAAACAGCCTCCTCACCAACCTAACAAAAAAATCGGACTTCTATGGAAGTGCTTTTTTTGGTACAGATCTACTTAGTAAAAGCTACACTGCAGCTGATACGGTACTGATTGGCTATTTGGATTTTGGTTTGTGGGGGCATTTGTAACTTGTCTGCGTAGCTGATTCTGGTTAACTGCTTTCTTTGTAAGTAGTCTGTATTTTAATGTAGTGAATTAAGATGGTGTGTGGATTTTTCTGTGTTGGGGTCCTATATTTGGGGGTATTTTTCAGTATAAGCGAATTTATACAGAATGTTGTAAATTTTAATGTGCCTCTCAAAGTAACACGTTCTGGGTCAGTATGTCTGGTTCTGATTCTTGTTTCAATAACTTTAATGCAGCTTCACTTACAAGTGAAAGATACTTAGCCAGTGTTATGTGGACTGTGGCACCTGAACTTACCTACTGATTTGATCAGCTTAGTATGTGGATGAAAGACCACCCAAGAAAAAGGTGTGCATTGTCTGTCTACTGTTGAACGCTGGTGTAAACCTGACAGGCGTCCTTACTGTTTGAAAACAAATTTTTATTTGGCAGGCTGGTATGAATGAAGTTAACTGTCTGGATGTGTGTGTGTGTGTGTGATTTGGGGGACGGAGGGGGCAGATGGTGGAAAAACCCATAAACTTGCCAGCAGCCTCTAGCAAGGCATGCAGAAGACAGGAGGACCACAGACACCCCAGTCAGCTTTCCTGCTAGTAATGGAGTTAAACTTACAGAGAATTCTGTAAAACTTTGCACTGCCACTTCCTTTTGTTCACTCTTCAGTATATAATGTTCTTTGGTCTGATACGAATATTTTTGAAACAAAAAACAGGAGTTGAACCTTATGGGTAGGTACTTGAAGAGCTTCAGTCTGGATACTAAATAAATACTTCCTGACTTCATGGTGTTCCTCTGCTTGGAGCAATGGGCCATTACCTTTGTATTGACCTTGTGTGGACTTCGGTCATGCTGATTTAGGTGGGGTTTTGTCTGGAAGCAAGATGTAGTATTACTTTGCTGGTTTTTGTGGGGGAATGATCCAGTGTTGTGCGTGGTGTAATACAGTGCTTTTTCTTGATTCCTGCTAGGAATATTTTTGAAAGGTAATTAAGAACTTGTTATTCTATGGATGGGGTAGGTGTTTGACCAAAGACTGGAATCAATGTCAAAATAGCGTGTCCAGGATTTGAGGTGCGTGCTCGCTCTCTCTCTCTCTCTCTGCCAAAAACCCCTCTCCCAGGGTTGACTACCTGTGGGAGTTGGGCTTCTCTGTTTGGACCTCTCACGCTGTTGATTGGAGCAAAATTTTTCAAACATCTGTTTAGAGACAAATAATTCCAGTAATTACTTGTATCTGTATCCATATTCCACCAATCTATAAAATAGTTTTTCTCTAAGTGGAGGTGGAGTTGCTTGTTCTGAGAGGTAAAATGCTGCCTTGATTTTACTTGACAACGGATGTGTGCCAGTAGAAGCAGAGAAATGCCATCTGAAAGTGTTGTCGTGGTTTGAGGTGCAAAGACTGTGGGCATAGTCTAAAGAAAGTTCTTTGAGTCAGAAATATGTGTAAGGCTCTCTTTCATTCCTAAAACCTTCAGGGAATGCATGCCAATTACGGGGGAAAAAAAATCATTCCATATGAAGGCTCTATCTGAAACACGTATGTGCAAGTATCAGGCCCCGCTTCATCTGTTTATTGAAGGGGAATGTGTTGTCTTTTCTGCTCCCAGTCAACTTCTAGACCTAGAATATCCAGCTCGGAGAGAGAGCCACAGGGCAAAGCTAGGTTGCCCATCTTCTAGCACCCTATCAAAAACCAAACCTGATTAAGCTGGTGAAGTTCCTGCTGTGAAAGAAAATCACCAACCCTTCTCAGGATCAAAAGAAACCACTTCAATGGTAAGTGACAAGAACCCTAGTACTTCTTCTGGGGTAACTTAATGGGTGAAACATCTTCCTGAAGTTCTATAGTAGGTTTTATTGGCATTGAAAAATACAAAACTTAATCTTCTGACAGAATAATTATGTCTCCATCAAAATTCAGTCAAAATTCAGGGTTCTGCTAGGACTCTGAAGGCTTGTTTTCTTTCTGTTAAAGCAGATGTGAAACAAAGATCCTTTGAAACACACAAAGAAGATAAAGCTGCTTCTTGCCCTGTTCTGCTGGTTAATGATTGTTGGGGAAAAAATAAAAAATCTAAGCTGGAAAAACAAACTGTCTTCAAAACTCACTAGTGGGTTTCTCAGTTAAAATCTTACTGATAACTTCGTTTCAGAGAATATAAATGATGTTTTTAGTAGTCAGTGAAGTCTTGTTGAGATGTAATCTAACCAGAACAACATAGGGAGTGCCAGAATTCAGGTGGGATTCTTTGGCAGAGGTTATGTTTAAAAAAACCCAAACCCAAACCAGGCTTTTGGGCCATTCACTTTTCATTTAGAGGTAATAGAGCAGTACTATTTTTAATCCTACAACTCATGAACCTGAGTCCAAAAATGACAATTGAATCTGCTCCTGTCTAGGAAGTAACTAAACCTATATTTTTGAAGTATTTCATAGCTGCAGAAAGACACACTCTTTCCACCTCAGAACCACATATAAAATACCTTAGAAATAAATGAATAAATCCCAAAGTAAAAAATGCCTTTTTAAAAATATCTCATTGCTTTAAGTTTTGATAGTATTTAGAATGGTTGTTACATTAAATCAAGTTATAACAATGCTCAGTGTGTGGTTCTTACAAAATCTGTTGCTTCACAAAACACAGTATGAAATAGGGCAACTTCAACTTCCAAAACATTCTTCTGCTTCAATAAATAAAAGGAAGCAAATAATTATCTTCTCTAAAACAGTTTGTCTGTTTACAGGCTTCTATTCATAGATCTGTTGGGGCCCTGACAGTGGACTAAAGTGACAGTAATTTTTTTTCCCCTGCCTATTCCTCTCCACCTTTCCTAAAATTCACTGTGGAATTGATAAAGAATATTCCTTCAATGTAATTCTTGAATTTGACCCCAGAATTTATAGTACATAATGAAGTTTAAATTTTGTAAACCACTGTTGAAGGGAGAATGAGATTTAATTGTATGTTTTAAGAACTGGCGTTTGAATTTTTCTTCAGAAATAATGAAGAGTAATTTGTTTTGGTCCATTTTAATGAAACTGACGAGAATATCAGAGCCTAATATGACATCCAAGATGATTTTACTTAAAAATGGAGATGACAAATAGAACAAGGTTGAGAGAGGTTTCTTACTGTCCTTACAGCATTGCCTGTAAGCTGAAAAAACTGTTCAGTGCAAAAGTACTGAATAAAATTCTACCAGAGTAACTTTTGGCTGTTACTTTAATGCTGATTAAAGTTACTGTTATTGTAAGGGACTTAACAAAATCTACAATGACAACTTTTTTCAAAGGCTTAGTATTTTAATTTCTGTTTATTCTAATGTATGTAGTGGACATGCAGAAGGCTTCACAAATAACATTAATGCTAGTAGATAAAATGTGTGTAACGCTTTAACAAAGCATGCTAGCAATCCACGAATATGCCTTTATACTTGAACTAAGGACTAGTTCAAAGAGCTTGGATAAAATGCTTAAATGAGATGGAATGAACAATTGAGGGGGGAAATAAGTACCCAAAAAAATGGGAAAAACTTGCCATTTTGCCCTGATACTGTCTCACTTAATAGAAAAAGAACACTCTTCAAAAACTGTTTTCCCTTATTTACTGATACAGTTTTTAAGTTTCTTAGCTAGTGATTTAGTCTTCAATAGACATTGCTGACAGGATGTAACATGGAAAGTATTTACTGAGATAGAAATGGGAAAACCTTTTCCTGTAATGTAAGTACCAGCTTTAAATCTGATAGATACTTGTTCTAAAGCACTTTCACAGGGAGTAAAATGAGACAGGCTAATGAGGCGTAGGCATCTGAAAGTAGTTCATTATTCTGTTGCATGTTCTTGTGGCATGTTATGTCACAAAGTCATGCAAGTATTCACCTTTTTCTGGGGTTCTCAAAGAAAATAAGTTTTATTTCAGTTTAAAACATTAAAAATTGACTAAATTACCTGAAAGCTTCTTCAAGGTTTCTGTCAGTGAATGCATTAGTTTTTAAACAGGTTCTAGGAGTATTTGGAGTAAGATTACTGATGTATGAAATTCTTATGTTTGCATAGCAGAAGCTCTGGGAGTGTTGTCTTTTTCAATGCAAGTGGACAAAGAAGCCAGAGCTGCTGAGATAGAAATTACATGTAGCTTTTCAGTCTGTGTCTTAAAATAACCATAGGAAACACTTTGTTTTTCAGCTGCTGTAGCTGTGTTTTAAGAAGGCCAGTTGGTGAAAAAGAGTAAGAAACGTCTAAACCAGTCTGCCAGAACTAATTATTTTTACTCCCTTCTTCCCCTATCCTGAGGAGTCTTTTTGCCAAAAATAGTTGGCAGCAGTATATTAGTATGGGACAAAAATAAGTGTTACTTCCTTGTCACAACTGCAAAAAGTTTAATGTTTTATCATACGTTTTCAGACTCCACATGTTACAGATTCATTTCAATGTCTGGCTATATATTTTATTGAAGGGAAATTTGATACAAAGCTAATTTTATGAGTAGTTATGTTGGATTTACTATCTGTTTTGGAATTTGTATGAAAACCTAGTATGTTTTTTCTTTATAGAGTTACTCATGAAATCTGCTTTGCAATGCTTTTGAATGCTTTGTTCCAATGTAGTGTCACTGTAGTTCAAATGGCAAATTTTTAACACTTGCCAACCTTCTGTTACACATCCTTAAAGTAGAAGACTAGTCTTTGTGCCCTAAATTTAAATAAATATTTTTCCTATTAGAAGAGAATTTCTTGGAGCAGCTTGATAGTACTGAAAGGTTTCAGAGTTTATGGAGGGTTTGAGTTGACTGACTAAAGGAGATGTGTGGATGGGAAAACAGTATGCAAAATTCATACTGAAATGGGTTTTCTTTCTGTAAACTGAGCAGCAAGCTGAGATATGAGTGTGGTTGATAAGTGCAGGGATAGGCAGAAGTATACAGTTAGATGATACCCTGGTATGGTTGACAGGAAGTTAAACATGAGCTGGCAGTGTGCCCAGGCAGCCATGAGGGATAACTGTAATCTGGGATGCATCAAGCATGGCATGGCCAGTCAGTCCAGGGAGGTGATTGTCCTGCTGTACACAGGGCTGGTGCGGCCTCACTTTGAGTACTGGGCACCACAGTACAAGAGCGACACAAAGATACTGGAGAGTGTCCAGAGGAGGGCAACGAGGATAGTGAAGGGTTTGGAGGGGAATTCTTAGAAGGAGAGGCTGAAGTACCTTGGTGTGTTCAGCCTGGAGAAGAGGAGGCTGAGAGGAGACCTCATCACAGTCTATGGCTTCCTGATGAGGGGGAGTGAAGGGGCAGGAGCTGATCTCTGGTGACCAGTGATAGAACCTGAGGGGATGGCATGAAGCTGTAACATGGAAGGTTTAGGTTATGTATCAGGAAGAGTTTCTTTCCTGAGAGGGTGGTTGGGCACTGGCACGGGCTTCCCAGGGAAAGGGTCACAACACTAAGCTTGACTGAGGTCAAGAAGTGTCTGGACACTGCACTCAGTCCCATGCTCTGACTTGGCTGGCCCTGTGTGGAGCCAGGAGTTTGACTCTGTCCCTGTGGGTCCCTTCCAGGTCAGGATAGTCTGTGATCCAACCTCTAACGTTCTGTGGTTCTATGAATGTAGTACTTGAGAGGTGTAAAATGTAGCTGGAGTGATGCTGGGTTTAAGAACTGATAAATTTTTTTTCTTAGCAAAGTCAGTTGTAAATAGTTTAAGTGGATCCTTGGTATTGCTTTTTATAAGCATCTTGTAACATGTATTACTGTTTCCTTCAAACACATGCCTGTGACTGTTGGAAGCTTTTGCTTCAAAATACTTGATTTTTCTCCCCATTTCATTGAACTTGCTCCTTTTGAAAGACTCAAGTATGTGTACCACTGAAAAGAGACTATTTCTGCCTACCTGTACCTTTTCATCTTCAGGAGACATCAGGGTAACACCCTGCATTCGTGAAGGTTATATAGCTAGAGCTTAGCCTGAGAATCATCCTGTTCATCTTCCAATTGGGAAGTAATTAAGGGTAGGCTTCGACGGTGGGTGTTAAAGTGGGACCAACCAGTGAATCTCTCTTAAAAACCCTGCTGAGGTTATTTTAGTGTCTTTTTTATTAATATCTTGCTGTCACACAAATACTAGATTGGTGGATATGGATACAAGAGCAACAAACTTGAATCCTAGTTCTTTGCTATAAATGTGGTGGTTTTTCTAATGGATGTTCATTTTAATAATACAGTAATACTTCACTGTGGTGATATCTATGGGGAATCTTATTGAAAAGAACACAGGCAGTAACAATCTTAAGTTGCTGCACCAAAGCTAGGAATGCACTACAAATTTTACAGGGTTGGTTTTTTTTTAATACTTAGCTGGAAGAGAAGTACTGTGGCTGGGATGAGGATGAACTGGAAACACCCATCCTTGAGGGACAGATTACAAAAATGCAAAAGATGGAAGGGCAGAATAGGTCAACAGATGTTGTATGTGCTTGAAACTGCTTGATTATCTTGGGCCATTGCTAAACGTGATCTGTGTGTGCTTAACATTTATTCTATGGCAAGTGCTTGTTTAGAGAGAAATGTTCTGTTGCTATGTATCTGTAATGGGAACTCACAACTTTTGTTCTGTTGACTGTTGGTTCTCTTATAATCAAGATACCAAATTCAACTGAAGAACCTAATGTGATTAAAACTTACAGGTTACTCCAGCACTTCAGTTTTGCTTGTTTTGGTGTCTGAGTTTTTTTCATACTACTGGTTTAATACTCTGTAAGGCCACCCTGGACATTTGATAGAGGTGAACAAATGGCAAATAGGCCTTGGCACTTCTTAGTTCCATTTCAACTCTGTAACTAAGTAAATTAAATATTGTATCATCTTGTTAGGTAGCTTACGTGATTGTCAGTACTGCATGTTAAAGCAATAATTTATTTTCAGACATGTCATTAATTTAATAAAAGATAGCTCTGTGTAACACAGAAGGAAATTGAGTATCTGATCAGTGTTGATATCCCAAAGGCAACAGAGATAAAATCAACTTGTTAAAAGAATTTGGGTTTGGTTAGGTTAAGATCCATTGTAAAAAACAATGTGGCTGATTGCAAAACCTTGTGATGCTGTTGCAGGTATTACTAAAATAGCTTACTGTCTTTTACAGAACATTTGTATTTAAGTTATAGGTGTTTTCCTAATCAGATGATGGTTTTTTATACTTCAGTAGAACTGAACGGAGTTCTGCTTATTTTGAAAGTTATTCAGGCAATTTAGTAACACATTCACAAAATGACACATCACTCTCTAGAGGGCCATCACAAATTACTGCATTACATAAATGCAAGAATATCATACATGTGTTTATCAGTTCTTCCTGATTCAGGGGTGCATCTATCTTTTTGCGAAAAAAGAATCAGCTGAATATTCAGGAAGTGGGAAGAGAGTCCTGTTGTATCACTGTTGTGATTTACTTTACATGGAAGTGTAGAGCAGTAAGGTTTTGATTGTTCTACAGCTTAACTAGGTTTGGAAAGTCCTTAATTCTGTACTAGTATGAACTCTGCATGCCTTTAGTTCTCGTCTTGTCACCGTTCATACCGTAACACATGAAGCAGTTGGTTCTGTGGGCAGCATGAATGAAGAAGGTTGGCTTTTGAACTCATATCTTGTAATGACAGAACACAGTTTATAATTTTTACTCCCATTTCATTTACCTATTTTTATTTAGCTTTCTGGATAACAAGAGGCTATATATGGCAGTGCCAGAACTGCCTCTGTGCAAGAGGGCAGCCAACATACCTGTGACAGCCAGCTGGGCATTACCTTTGCATGGCTGGGTGAGCTGATTAGGCACCCTTGGTTTTCATCTCATGGTCTAAAGAGATTGACAAGGTTGGAAGAGTTAGATGTAGCCTATAGTGTTTAGGTTATAGTGTATATTACAGCATATAGTGTTTAGGTTTGCTGTGGAAAATTACTTGGTCTGGAAATTGATGCAGTTGAAAAATAGGGCTGAAGCTATGTGTGAGCAGGTATTTTTGAAGCACATGGGTTGCAAGCTGTGGAGCTAAAAGAGTTGTAATGGCTGCTGCAGATTTTATCCACAGCTCATAGTTTGCATCTGGGGAAGGTTTTGTGGGTTATTGTTTTGTCTGTCTTCCTTGTAGAGGTTGGTGTTCCTGCTTGTTTTAAGAGGGTGTGTCAAGTGGCTTTGTGAGCTCTATAGTGGTTTCTAGTACAGAAGAGTTTTAGGAGTGTCTGGTAATAGCTGTGCCAGCATTTAGAGGAGCACCCTGAGATCAGAAGGAGTTGTGAAATTGCCAGGTTAGGCTGGCAGTCTGTCCTCTGTTTGCTTAAACTAACCATGGACTTTCTCAAGATCTAAAATTTCTATTTTAGACAATTACCATATTTTGTCTCTCCCTGCCCTCCCGCCCCCCGTTGTCCCCCCCCCTCCTGTCTTGCTCTTGGGCTTTGGAAGCCCACAAAGTTACTTTATTCAAACTTTGAAATTGTATTGACGTGGTGATGCTTGACTTGTAACTGTAGGCAGTATAAAATTAAAACTATAGCATGAACTGCCTGATTGACCTTCAGTGAATGTTGAAAAGCGTGATAGTTCAAGTGCTTATGGAATGAGATCACTTCCTCAGCAAAGTGATCAGTGCCTTGGGTTTTATTTTCTTCCCAGCATTTAACCTTGCTTAATGTATTTCTAGATTTTTTTTTTTTGTGTTAATCTGAAATTATTTCAACCACAGTTCAGAGTGGGCTAGCTACCCAGATGGGTGCAACAAGGCAGTCATTCCCCCTCCCTCTTCCTTTTTTTTCTTTTTAATCTAACAGTGTTGGTAGCTGCTTTTATTTATTTTTTTGTTTCCTGGGGATTTGGATGAAGAAGCAATGTTAGGGACTGTTGGTGACACATAAGGCAAGAGAGAGCAATGCAATAGTTGGTAAAGGATTCTGAAGTCTGTCTGGGCATTGTTTTCAAGATCAAACTTGGGGAAGGAAAAACACTTTAAACAAAAAATTGTGATTTGTTAATGGCAGTGCTTTAGATCAGAAACCCAGCTAAGCCTTGTAGGCAGCATCCCTTAGCAGTGGAAGCTGACAGATGTCACTAACAGAAGAAATATGGATTTGAATGTTGTCAGGTGTTGTACTGAGATTTACTACTCCTAGCCAAGAAAAAAGAAAAAAAACCCCAACATTTTCTGATGACAGAAATGGCTGCATGTATTCAGACTTCAAGATGCATTGGATTTTAATGCTGCTGAAAGAAGTTTACCAACTGTTTTGTGCACTGAAAAGGTGCTGGGTTTTACTTGGTATTTTTTTCCAAAGAAAGCCTAAAACCTTTCTATAAGCAAATGTGTAACCTCTCCTTAACTGTAAAGTGCTTGGGGAAACGGGTCAAGTTACTTGGTGAAGGATTTTTTATTTTTTTTTTTTACAAAAAGTTAAATTAAATGTATTATGATATTAACAGCTGAAGCAGTCAAGTGCTGAGATTTGAAATAAATACATCTTCACTGTTTTATGCAGTGACAAGTACTTAGTCTTTGTAACTTCTGTTATAAGCTTATGGCTACCTAAAAGCAGTTCTGTAGCTCTGTTTGAAAATTAGATGCTTCTGTGAATTTTTTGTGTGTGGTCAAAAAATAAACTTTTTGCTAAGTTATTTTTCTTTTCTTTAAAAAAAATGGTTTGGGCTCAGGGTGGAAAATTGGGAGGTAGAGGGAAATGAGTCTTAAGCATAATTGAAATATATGGAGGAGGGACTATTTAGGAAACAAACTGTTTCAATATTTATTCAACAGCCTGGATGTTTCACACTGTTGATAGAATGTATTTTAAAGGCACGTTTACTGTATGGTTTGTAATGTTTCTTTAGACAAAACTGGTGATGTTTTGAGGCCTCTTCTGTTTTGCATAATATGTAACTGCTTAAGAATTTTTCTTTGATTGTCCCTGATGTGGCATAAAAAACCTAGAACATTCTCAAAGTCGTGTTGCCACTGTACAGATTTCTAAAGTATGTGTGCTCGACTTTTTATTCATTACTTAAAGGAAGATACAGAAACTGTTTTTTCTTAAAATCCTAATTTGAAATGTCCCCTCTTTGTTGTGTTTTTTTTTCTTTCCTTTAGATTTGAGTTCTGTGAACCTGCCTTTGTGGTTGGTAATTGTTTGGAAATAGCCTCAGACAGTCATCAGTATGACCGGATTTACTGTGGAGCTGGAGTCCAGAAAGACCATGAAAACTACATGAAAATTTTATTGAAAGTTGGAGGCATTTTAGTAATGCCTATAGAAGATCAGGTGACTTAGTGACAATTTCCCCTTTTTCTCTTTCAATATGAGAAACATGTAATTTAAGGAGTGTTTTCTAAATGTGTATTTGACTAAGTTAATGTTCAGCTGATGGTATCTTGAGTCAGTGTGTTGCTGCAGCTAAGCAGGTATTAATCTTTTTAATTGAATCTTGAAATTTTTCCTTCAACTTGTAGGAAAGCACCAGTATTCTGCTTCCAAAAAAAGTCTGTGGCGAAACTGTGTCTTCAGTGAAACTAGTACTCCCATTTGTAGTATTTTCAGTGTATTTTCTGAGTCCCAGAACTGCTTTGAAATCTCCTTGCCACACAGACGTTTTCCATCATTACTTAAAAACAAAGAAACCACCCTCTAATCCAAGAGGATTTATTTCAGAGAAACATGATGTAGCTGGGATTAATGGGATGTTGTAAGGGGAGGAAGAAATTGAAGGAAAAAGTATTTCCAGCAGTTTTCAGTGTTGCTTTTCCATGTTAAACTAAGCATTTTTGAGACAGGTGTTATTATTTTAGTAATACTTCGCACTTTTATCACTTTCCATCCTTAGACCTCAAAAGGCTTTACAAAGGTAAGTATTATTCTCCCTATTTTACTAATAGGGAAATTAAATCACAATCTGTCTTTCAAGTTGTTATCCCTTTAAATACAGATAAAAAGTGAAATACTTGTTGATAAACATGCTAATTAATCTTTAATAACCTTTATTAAATTATCAAAGTCCTTTAAATGTATCCTGCATGATTCAGTTCCATACATTTTTTTATCAGTATTTATTGGACTAAGAGACTGTCAGTTGAAAGTCATGGAATCCAACTTCAGAGTAGTCACAGTTTGAATGCAAAAGTAAAACAATATTTTTACCTTTTATACAAATGGTTGTGGTGCTAGAGCGTGTAAAGTACAAGGAGCAGCTGAAAGATTGGGTTAGTCTAACCTGCTGAGAAACAGCTAAGGGACCGTTTAATTCCTGACTTGGCTTCCTAAAGGACTGGCGAATTTATCTACTAGACAGCAGGGCAGTTCCCCTTGCAGGTGCACAGCAAACAAAGAAGGTTACAGATGGCAGCGAGGGGATGTTCTGCCTGCATATAGGGAAAACAGTTCTTCATAACAGTGGTTGAATGTTGCAGCAGGTTGCCTAGACAGGTTGCGGAACCTCAGTCTTTAGAGGTGGTTCTTAACTTCACCAGAAAAGGTCCTGGCTTGTCTGATTTAACTTTGAACTTGTTCAGGCAGGTAGTAGGACTCCAGAGGTTGCTTACAATCTAAATAATTCTCTGATCTTTTGGAAAAATCTGAAAACTTACCCTGGGCCTTAGTTTTCCAGCTGCATCTCTTCAGGTGGCCAGAGGACCTTACTTAGTACTCTAGTGACCAAGTACTGTTTTGGGCAATATGAAAAGTCTCTTCTCTTCATAAAACAGCCTTTACAAATTAATTTTGAAGCAAATGACAATAGCAGTGTATTTGAATACCAGTTTGAATGGTTTTGAGTATGACAAAACTGTAATGACTAATGTATTTTGTTTTTTCTTCTTACACAGCTAACACAAATTTTGAGAACAGGACAGAACACCTGGGAAAGTAAGAACATCCTTGCTGTTTCATTTGCCCCACTGGTACAACCAAACAGAAATGACAACGGCAAACACGACACTGTGGGACTGCGTAAGTGTCACTTGTGCTGGCTGCCTTTGGCTTGCTGAGTAGTTACAGTGCCTGCTGGTGGTGGTCGGGATAGTGGGGAAACTTGCTATACATAGTATGATGCAACAGGAGCATAGTAAAGCAGTGGGTCACTCCTGACACATGTTCTGCATTGTAAGCTATAATCCTTAATTAAAATGATCCAGTGTTCCTGCTTTATTTTTCCATGCTTACTTTTTTTCTAGACTCAGCTTCTGTCTTTCTAGCGATAAAATAGCAAGTTGATACTGGTGGTTCTGTCAGGAGTGCTAACTTTCTGATGGACTCCCAAAGAAATGTATTTCTTCTCTTCCACCTGCAGTGAGCAGAAGAGATCTAACCTGCAGCTGTGATACTTTAGGATATTGGTAGATGAGTGTGCTAATATCTGTCAGCAAATAATGGTCATGCCTAGCTGGTTTTAGTAGTCACTGCTGTTGGGTTTCTAGCTGCAAGGTTTTGGAAAGGTTTTCAGAAAGTCTGCAAAAGTACGTAAGTTATCAAGATAAGATCCTGTGCTAAGGGGAAGGAAAAAAGTGGTAGGAAGGTGTAGAGCTGGAATTTTCTGGCAGGGTAGTCAGGGTTAGGAATGAAGTAATAGAGCCTCAATGGGAACTTAACCGAGCAAAGAACTTAAAAGATAATAGCTTTTTTCTCCTGTTTTATTCTGTTAACATATAACCAAGGGAACTAATTCTCCTGTCATTTTCACGTGGGTTTTTTACCTCCATATGCTCTTTTTAACTGTGAAACAGGTTTAAACCTTTCAGGAGTCCAGAATGTCCTGTCAGGTTGTATTGCCTGTAACTTCTGATCTAGCTTTTAACTTTCAGAGCGTGCATGTTCGCCACATGTAATTTGTTCCTTATTACAGTTACCTTTTTTTGTTCAAAGTATAGATGATACTTCCTTTTATGTAATCACTTCTTTTGTAGAAGTAATTAATTTTGATTGCTTTGACACTTGTTTTGAGACTTTGGGAGTTATTTCCTGAAATTAATTTATTAATATGAGATTATTTCCCCCTGCGTTCTTTACTTTAGATGAAGTCTGTAATAAGCTGTATTATGGCTAACAGTGAAATAGAGGTGAATTGTCAGACTTTCTGGTCATACTATGATTTTATAGAGTCTAATTCTGTAGAAGATAGAGAAGTATTTTCAAATGTTCTTGATCACTATTCCTGAATTTTCAGAATTAGTGTAGGCCTCCAGTGATTGGAACTGAACTGTAGTACAATAAAGGTGTTTCCTGTAAGTAGCTTAATATAATATTTTAAGAAGGAGAAGAGGAAGACAACACACGAGTGTGCTACTGAGTTGGCACTGTTTAAAAGAAAAAACAAAACCCAACCAAACTAACTCTGTTAGACCATCATGGGCTTTAAATTGTTCTGTAAAATGAAATAAGGAAGATCTATTTCTTTCCACTGCTCAGACTGATCTAGTTTTACTATTATTTATATTAGAATTATAGAATGTGTTTGGTTGGAAGGTCATCTTGTCCAAGCCCCTGCAGTAAGCAGTGACATCCCCACTAGATCTGGTTGCTCAGAGCCCCATCAAGCCTGATCTTGAATATCTCCAGTGATGGGGCCTCCACTGCCTCTCTAGGCAACCTGTTCCAGTGATCTATCACCCTCATATGGAAGATTTTTTTTTTCCTAATATAACACCTAAAATCTCCCCTTTTCTAGTTTAAACCAATTATCCTTTGTCCTACTGGTACACACCCTCACGAACAGTTCTCCAGTTTTCTTACAGGCACTTCTCAGGTATTGGAAGGCTGCTATAAGGCTTCCCCCAGAGCCTTCTCTTCTTCAGGCTTAACAAGCCCAACTCCGTGACCCTGTCTTCATAGGAGAGGTGCTCCAGCCCTTTGATTTTTTTGTGGCCCTCCTCTGGATGCCCCCCAACAGGTCCATGTCCTTATATTGAGGACTCCAAAGCTGGACCCAGGTGAGGCTTCAGGAGAGCGGAATAGAGGGGCAGAATCAACTCTTGATCTGCTAGCCACACTTCTTTTGATGCAGCCCAGGATGTGGCCTTCTGGGCTGCAGATGAACATTGGTGGCTCATGTCCAGCTTTTCAGCTGCAAGTACTCCCAAGTCCTTTTCACATCATCTCCTAACCTGTATGGACAGTGGGAGTTGTCCTGACCCAGGTGCAGGACCCTGTACTTGGCTTTGTTGAACCTCATGAGGTTCACCTGGGCCCACTTCTCCAGCCTGTCCAGGTCCCTCTGGATGGCATCCCATCCCTCTGGCACATTAACCTCACCACTCAGCTTGGTGTAATAAACAAACTTGCTGAGGCTGCACTCAATCCCACTGTCAACATCATTACTAAAGATGTTAAACAGCACCGGTCCCAGCACAGACCCTTAAGGAACTCTGCTTGTCCCTGTCTTCCATCTGGACACTGAACCATTGACCAACACCCTCTGGATGAGACCACACAGACAACTTCTTACCCACTGAACAGTCCACCCATCAAATCCATATCTCTCAAATTTAGAGAGTAAAGGATGCTGGGGGGACCAAGTCAAAGGCCTTGCAGAAAGGCAGATAGATGGAATCCATAGCTCTTCCCTTGTCTACTGAGGCGGTTACTCCATTGTAAAAAGCCACTAGATTGGTCAGACAAATCTGACTGAATAGGACGACCCATATGGCACCGGGTATGCTAGCATCTGACTGGGAACACCTTTCTCAAAAGGGAATGAGGGTCTTCGCCAAAAAGATTGTGGGGCTGATTGACAGGGCTTTAAACTGTATGTGAAGGGGGAGGGGGTTCAGGACTGTCTCTGAGTGGCAGGACGACGTGCCAGGGTTGGAGGGATGGGGTGGTAGAAAGGGCCCCCAACCTGTTGCCCTGAGGCATGTAGTGGGCACTGTATCACAGTCAGTGATCTGTAAGACTGTATCAGTCTTACAGACGCAAGCCTGAGGCTCCTGATGTAATAGGAACGGCTTCCATGGAGTGCCCGGGATGGGGGGAAAAAGGGGTGTCCCTCTAAGAAGGTGACACATATGCTGGCCCAGCTGAAGGGCCTCTACACAAATACATGCAGCATGTGCAACAAACAGGAAGAGGTGGAAGCCACCATGCTACTAGAAAGCTACAACATAGTGGCCATTATGGAGACTTGGTGGAATGAATCCCATTTACATTAGTTTAATGCTTTTAGGAGAGAAATTAAGATGGCTTGGCAGTAAACCACACCAGTTATGTTAAGTGTCAGTGATGTAAGGTGGTTTATTCAGCACCAGAGTGGATACACCTTTGGGGCATATTGCAAACAAGGACTCTTACCTTTGGGTAAACTGTAAGCTATGTGATACAGCGCCAGCATCCACTAGCTTCTGTGTGGTGGTTTGACCTTGGCTGGAGACAAGATGCCCACCAAAGCTGCTCCATCGCTCCCCTTTTGAGCTGGACAGGGGAGAAAATACATACTGAGAGGCTCAGGAGTCGATATAAGACAGGGAGAGATCACTCTGCAATCAGCATCTGTTGTGGTTTAAACCTCAGCGGAAAAGCTGGGGCCACAAAGGTTAGAAAAAAGAAGCCCCCTGCCTCTTAAAGAGGTGGGGGATGGGCAAACGGAGGGAACCGAGGAGCTGAGAGCAAAGGGAAAAAAAACCAAAGGCCCGTGGGTTGGGATAAGGATAGTTTACTAAACAACAGGGAAAGGTATGAAAACAACTAACTACAGTGCTATTATATACAGTGCAAACCTCTCATCCCACTATGTAATTTGAACCGTGCCCGAACCGATTCAGATTCAGAGCCCCGAACGCAGCACTCCCCAAGCCCGGCACCCCAGAGCACCCCCCTCACCACCGCCTGCCACGCTGATCCAAAAAGAGAGAGAGAGAAACCCGGAACTGGCACTGCGCCTGCCCAGACCGGAACTTCCCGTGCCCAGGTCCGGAGCAGTTTCTGATGGGTCCGGAGTTGCCCCCGGAACTGGCACTGCGCCTGCCCAGACCGGAACCTGCTGTGCCCGGGTCCAGAGTCGCCCCTGCAAGCAGGGAGGAGGCAGACTGCCTGATCATGATGCAATTGGTATGGAATACTCTCAGGGCTAACATAGCCTGTTGCTGGGCTGAACCCAGGAAGCGTCATGAGCAAAACAGACTCAACACAGAAGAAAGGAAAGAAAACACTCATAACACTGCACTGCACACCCAGTGACACCAGAGTTGGATAATGAGAAGTGTGACCAGATGTTAAAGCACCTTCCCTCACCCCTCCCTTCGTAGCAGACTTCACTTCAACTTTTGCTCCCTTCTTCCCCCCTGCCTGCCTTGTGGCACAGAGAGGGTCGGGGAATGGGTGTTTCGGTCAATTCCTCATGAATTGTTTTCCTCCTTATCTGAGGTGAGGGGGGTGCTGTAGCACATTGCTCACACCCTTCCCCTGCTCCACTGTAGGGTCCCACCCACGGGAGACAATCCTCCACAAACTTCTCCAATGTAAGTCCTTTCTAGGCAGCTCCAGCTATTTACCAACTGCTCCAGTGTGGAGCATCCCATTCCATGGGATGCTGACCTTTAGGCCCAGACTGCTTCAGCCTGGTTGCCTCCCAGAGTCATGAGTCCCCTCAGCAGACCTGCTTTGACATGGGTCAGTCTTTCCACAGGCTGCAGCTTCTGCTGTGAGGAACTTACTCCAGTGTGAGCTTCCCCTGTGGTCACAGCATCCTTCAGGTATATCCACCTGCTCTGATGTGGGGTCCTCCACAGGCTGCAGGTGGGATCTCTGCTCCTCATCATTTTCCATGGGCTTCAGGGGGACAACCTGCTCCACCATGATCTTGTCGGCTGCAGGGGAGTCTCTCTGGTGCCTACAGTGCTGTCTCCCCCCAGCTTCTTCCCTGACCTTGGTGCCTGCACAGTTTCTTGCATCTTCTCACTCCCTTCTCTGGTGGCAAAAAGTGTGCGTTTTTTTTTCTCCTAAATGTGATTCCCAGAGGCGCTGTGACCATTGCTGATGGGCTCGGCCTTGGTCACCAGAACCCAGCTGGTGTTTGCTCAGTCAGGCTTAGAGGAAGCTTCCAGCTGCTTCTTGCAGAAGCCACCCCTGCAGCCCCCACTCCTCCACCAGAACCCAGCCACACAAAACCACAACAGTCAATAAATACTCTGCATCTCACAAAAATTCACATTTGGACAGGACATAAATGTGGCTGGATAGCTTCATGCTTAACTTAACGTGGGAAATAAACTTGTGCTAACCCACAGTATATCGTGTGTAAAGAATGCAGATCACGAGCCCAGTACATCGCTGCTAAGTCATAATGATCAGATTTTCTTTAAGTCTAACTTTGATTTTTGTTTAATAATGATGGAGAAAACAAATATCAATTCTGTTATATTTTACTATATCTTCAGATTTGGTTAGTATCATAGAATGCTTTGGGTTGGAAGGTATTTAAAAGATCATATAGTTCCAACCCCCCTGCCATGAGCAGGGACACCCTCACTAGACCAGGTTGCCCAAAGCTCCAGCTCCCTGGAGGCGTTTAAGGTGAAGCAAGTTTGAGAAAGTCACTAATCAGAACAGAAGCGAGGCGTATTTCTTGCTCAGCATGGCTTAAATCCATGAGTATCAGTGGAACTTAAAGCTACTTCTGTTACTTGAATTCTTCCCTAGGTGTCCTCCTGAGTAGTTCTGTATTCAAATAGATCTTAGAAAAGCTTTCTGAGTCTTGCTGTAGGACTTCCTAACTATCCTTTCTACCTATTAAGTGTTTCTTTTAAAAAGCCCATAAAAATAGAGCAGGTCTGAAGGTTTGTAAGAGCTCATCTTCTTCATGCTATCTTCGTGGGTGTCTGGGATTGCTGAACAGAAGTACAGCACCTTCAGATCTTGACTTCCTTTAGGTAATACAAATGATTAGCAGGTACCAATGATAGCTTACGTTCTGGGATGTGACTAAAGAGCTTTGTCTTGAAAGCTTTTAGATGTGTTTGCCTTCAAAATCAAATAGGATGTAATTAAGCATAACTAGGACTGAAAATCTGTTCATTTTAAATCATCTTACAGGATAAGAAAGCTGAGATCTTACTGCTTTAACACCTTTTTCAGGATGCAATGTTTCAGTGTTTATTTTTTTGTTCAATCTTCTTTTGAAGGATTTTTCCCCCCCATCTGATTTTTACAAAGTCTGTCTCACACAGCTCTGTATACTTGACTAATGCTTGCCATCCATTACTTCCAACATGGTATACCTTGTGCTATATACCTTGCTATGGTTGGCTTACAGTCTGCAATCATGCCTTGTTTAGCCTGATCTTAAAAATGTGTTTTGAATTATTAGGTGGGGTTTTGTTCTTGCATTTTGATTTGGGTTTATATTAAACAAATGGGGCTTGGTTTTGTTGGGTCTTACTTAGCTTTTTGTGTTCACATTACTAGAAAACAGCGTTGCCAGTCATAAACGTCCTTTCTGTCTCATATGAGTAACTGGCATGCAGCTGAAGTTCTTGTAGGAAACAAAAGCTTTTTTGAAGTGCATACAGTGTTTTCTAATCTGAATGCAGTATGCAATCTGTATTTATCAAAATTATTTCTTCACTAACTTCTCCCTTCCTGCAGTCTCTACTTTTATGCTACTTTGTTTTGTAATGAAAGTGACAAGCAAATCAAACAGGCTGAAGAGGTTTGGTTGCTGTACTTGTTTGCTTTTGTTTTCTTTGGAATTAGCCATACATAGCTCATCTGGGGCAGGCATCCACCAACCCAGCAACACTTAGTCGACTATCACCTGCCTGTCTGTCATTGGAAGACCTGTGGCTTTCAGCTTTTTGTTACTTGCCTTTTTCATCAGGATCTCAGTAATGTTTATTTTCTTTCTGCTGCAAGGATATGGGTGACTTAACTTAGTTTACTGGTCACCTGTGAAGTTGATACTGCCCTCCCTCATCAGTTGAGTTTAGTAGGAAATGGAGAAAGGCATAGTGAATAGAAGAGGGAGGCAGAATAAAGAAACTTGCCTGAACAAAATATGACTTAAGAGTAGAAATTCTTTCCCAGCAGCAGGATCTTAAAACTCTGCCAGCAGTAGGTCCTAAGACTTTGCCAGGTGCTTAAAGGTGACAGTATTTGTTGTAAGCTATCTTAAATGTATTTTAAAAATTTATTTATGCTTTCTACTTCTCTTGCACATCCATCAAGTGACACCTTAATTTCTTGGGCTGTGTATTTACTCTCAAAGAGTAATCATACTCCAGAAGCCATTTAGAGCTCAAGTATGGAGCCTGTGGGATAGGAGTTGTTCAGTAGTGAATAGGGTTTTGTTTGCATATTGTATCAGGTTCTAAAATATCAGTTGTTCTTGAATATTGTTATTACTGCTTTACAGCTAATGTTTTTGCTAGAGTGAAAGGTCACTCTAGTGAGTATAACTTCCTCTTTCACTTTTAGCTCCGTGTGCTGTTAGGAACCTCCAGGACCTGGCTCGAATATACATCAGACGCACCCTTAGAAACTTCATAAATGAGGAGATGAAAGCCAAGGGTATTGCTCAGAAGGCTCCTCCAAAACGGAAACGGAGGAGATGTCGTAGACGCAGGATCAACACCTATGTGTTTGTTGGTAATCAGCTCATTCCTCAGCCTCTAGATAGTGAAGAAGATGAAAGAATGGAAGATGACAACAAAGAGGAGGAGGATAAAGATCACAGTGAGGCCTTGAAGCCAGAAGAGCCTCCTCCTCGAAATCTGTTGAGAGAGAAAATCATGAGTCTACCATTACCTGAATCTTTAAAAGCATACTTGACCTATTACAGAGAAAAATAACTTGTTTTAAGTAGAAATAATGCCTACTGATAGTTCCTTTATTCTTGAAAATGTAGCATTTATTAAGAAGTAGGTGGACAGATTATTATTAGTATCTCATCAAGACTGAAGTACAGCGATAAATTGTAACTTGTCTCTATCTTGCCTTTGCAACAAGGAAGACTTGCATTCAACAGTAGAATCCCTTTTTAAAAATTTATTTTTCTTTGAATTTTGAAAATGCCATTTTAACTGATAGAAGTATATATTCCATTACGCAGCACTAATCAATATTTTGCATGGTAAGTCTTTTTTGATCCCTAACAGATTTGTATTGATGAGAAGATGAGTGAAATTTTATATATGCTAATTAATTGTTAAACGTGCATCTGACTTGATGAGCAATTTGTCTGTATTTATTATTCTTAGGGGAACATTTTAAACATGCAGACACTTACCCTCTAATGTCAGAATCAGACCCTTTTAAAGTTTATTTTACTATGGCTTTGTTGCAATCATTATTACTATGTTGGTATAGATGTATTCCAACAACGCAAGTGCAATAAATGTATACAGACACTGAATGAGCTGGCTTTAACGAAATAAGAAAATACAAGTTCTGAAGTGTCAGATGACCCTACTTCTTCTGCATTTGTATCTTTTGCCAAAACATCTTGAGAAAAGTAACAGCCTCTCTCGGAGCCTTAACGAAACATCGTATTAAGAAGCGAAACGATGCTCACTTCAGCTCTGCTTGTGTTTAACTCCAATCTACGCTTCCAGTATTTCTAACAAGAGGCACTTCCTCACTTGTGGGAAGTTAGGACAGTACATTATGTTTATTTCTACAGTTCACAGCATTGAGTCAAAATGTTTGGTAATACAAGATTGTAATTTAGGTATCAGTCATCTATATTTACTGCTTTTAAGTAGAGGTAGAATTTCAACAAAGTTTAGTTTGTATTGCTTACTGGGATAGCTATAATAGTAGAGTTTAGAATTTGTTCAGCAAATGCACTTTAGTAAGTGAATTTTATACTTAATATGCATCTCCAGGAAGGTAGACTTGTGCTAGCCTATATTTTGTTTCTGAGCATGGCTCTTAGCACAAAAATATTTATAAAATCGTATGCATCTTTTGGAAACCTAAGAGTAGCAGTGCAACTGTGGGGACCCACATAGTGCTGATTTAAATCTTTCTATGATTTCCTCTCTTCTAGTTGTGAAGTTACTTGCAGTTCTCATTTTTAACTTTGCTTTTATCATCTTAATTTCTTCATTCTCTGTTGTAGCCATGAGGGAAAACGCTGTTTATTAAAAACTTGGCATGATATGCATTAAAAGCCACAATCATTGGAACATACGCCTGTTGGATCCCCAGTGAAAAACATTCCTCTTGAAATACCCTGCATGATGCATTTTATACCGGTTAACTTTTTGGTGTAATAACCATAAAACACAAAAATCAGTTCTTTCAAAAATGGTAAATGTTCCTAGTCCAAGTATTTATAACCAGCCAATGTTCATGTGGTCTAAAAGTCCAATATTGACTTCAAAATATATAAACATTTTGTTGCTTCCAAGGAGGAAGAAAACGTATAATCCCGTGATACTGACTCTTTATGGTGCATTTCATGCTGTAGTCCCTGTTTTTTTTTAAGGTACATTGTAGTAATGTTTAAGTGGAACTTCATGAAGGCCTGTTGTACCAGCATGTGGAGTTACTTTCCGCAATACAATTACAGTGTAAGTAAACAAAACTATTTGAAACACGTATTCTGACTTTATTTTAAAAACAGGAAAAGCTAATAAGAAATAGTTTTCCAAGTAATGATACTAATAAAAGTAATTGTGATGCTTCAGCTATAGAATTGAACATAATCTTGTTTTAAATGGATTGTTTTAGGTGGAGTTTAGTTACCTGAAGTTTTGAGATGTTTTTGTCTCTCCTTTTCTTGAAATCTGCATCCATAAGCTCAAGAGTTAGGAGGTGACTAAATACTACTTATATTTCAAGGACTTGATACAGGATGCTTTTGGAGAATAAATTTCTGCTTTCTTTCATGCCTGTATACTTGGAAAAATGGAGAGCGGATGACTTGTCATGATTCTTCAGTATGTAAGTTTCTTTTTTTTGGAGTCACTGAAAGAGAATGTTTCTTCTGTGTTTTATATGTGGATTTATTTTACACTCTTGACTTTATATTTACATAAATAAAAAGAAATGCAAAATGAATTAAACCTTAATTTCTTCCATCTTGGTTGATGATGGGGATGTTGTTGCAATAAAATGGATTTTTTGGTGGTTTCTGCTTGCTTGAATTTCTGTGTTTCTGTGCAAGTGTTTTCTGTTATTTGGAAATTCACATACCAGCTAGTTCATAAGTAGGTCAGAAACTTTTTAATAAAGGCTATTAGTGAATTTCAGAAAGAGAGTAATGTACCTTTGTGCAAAATTTTGCATTTTTGTGGAGGGTGAGAGATGAGATGAGGTTCATGACTTGGGAAAGCTGCTTTGTGCCCAGCAGTACTTTTGAAGCATTTGTGGAGCCATAGACTCTTGAGAGCCCAGAAAGCTATTTTTGAGCTATATACTCAGGTTATATGGGTATTTTCCCTTCTAAATATTGAGATTACTCTGTTGTAAAACCAGCTATCTAGGTCAAAATAAATAAGGAAAACTTCAAGATAAGAATAGCAAGGATGGTGACTAGCAAGTCACGCTTCCTGTTGAAACTTGCCCTTGTTGAAGCCTTGTTAGCAGTTACAGGAAAAACACAAGATGGGCAGGCTAAGCTGACTAGCAGTACAGTGCAGTCTCTTCAGAAGACCTGGAATTTCTGAACCCATCTTGTTCAGGAAGAGATGAGCAGCTCCCTCCCAGAAATTTGGGAAAGAGTTTTTATTGAAATAAGCGTGAACACTTTTGTTGAGCTGAGTTTCTTGCTTGTTCAGATGCTGGCAACTTGGTGGGGTTTTTTGGTGGGTTTTTTTTTTCTTAAATCCTGTCACTTTTTCCTCTAAGGTACCTTTTAAAATGCATCTTTACCTGTCAGTTTGAAAGCAAATAGGGAATGTAAGCAAATGCGTTGTGTTCTGATTAAAGCTATTTTAACTCATTAAGTATTAATCTGTATCTCCTTAAAAGTGTCTGCTCCTATCACTCATGTAATTGAGTGAAACAAGGCTTCTATCTGTGTGATTTAATAATCAATTATAAAAGGCAAAGGAGTTGTGTGCCACACTACTCTTGAGAGGTGTATGCAGACTCCACCTTAATGAGCTACTAATTATTTTTAAAACACTTGAATCATGTATGAGGTCCTTTCCATAAACTTGTTTAGAGAAGGTCATTGGAGTGTCACTGGAATGGAAAAGGCTTTAATGTTACGTGGGCTTTTTTATACCCTTTAGTAAAATGAATGTCAGTAGAATATATATGGCTGGCTTGACAAATTCCTTTCTGGCTTCTGTAGCTTCATAGTGTACTTGTCAACTTGCTGAATGACTGTTATGAGCTGGTGTGTTTAGCCACAGACTTGCACCGTGTTTATGGTCAATAGGGAACCAAAAATACAATGCTGACTTACTGGTGCTTTTTAATGTGATGGTGTGTCTATAGAGTCTTCTGATTGTCATCCTGTGTATTCTGTGATGCTTTAAAGAGGTTTCTTGGGGAGCTAAGGGAGATGATGCTTCCCTTTTAAAGCACTGTCCTCTGCTTCTGTGAACTAGGAAACTATGTAATACCTTGCCAGGATATTTCATAAAATGCTTCAGGGCTACTGAGATGAGAAAGCACTGCTGAAGGCATTGAATTGTTTTCTCTCCCTTGTTCTTCATGTGTTTGCAAGTAGCCCTGGTGATCATAGGCTGGCAGGAGAACAGAAGGCTAAAGTGTATCAGTACATTCTAAATGCTATGTTTTCTTTATGAGCATTTCCTTGCTGTTGCACTATCCTCTTCCTGACTGAAACTTCCTTAGGGTTTCCTATTGCTCTGCTGCTTACTTGACAACCCTACTTTAAACATTTTTAGTACACGTGGGTGACCACCACAAACTGAGAAATGCTTCTTGCAGGCAAATAGACCTACAGGGAGGGGTATGGTGGTTTGGCCCTGGCTGGAGGCCAAATACCCACCAAAGCCACTCTATCACTCTCCTTTTCAGCTGAGCAGGGGAGAAAATATATATTCAGAGTCTTAGGAGTCAAGATAAGGACAGGGAGAGATGATTCTGCAGTCAGCATCATGGGCAAGACAGACTCAACACAGAAGAAAGGAAAGAAAACCCATCTAATTTCACAGAATCTTAAGAGTTGGAAGGGACCTTGTAATACCATCTCATCCAACCCTCCAAGACTAGATCACAGAGGAATGTATCCAGGTGAGTTTTCAATGTCTCCAGAGCAGGAGACTCCACAACCTCTCTGGGAAGTCTCTTCCAGTGCTGTCACCCTCACAGCGAAAAAGTCTCTCCTTATATTCACGTGGATCTTCCTATGATCCAGCTTGCACCTGTTGTCCCTTGTCTTATTGCTGGCCATCACTGAGAAGAGCCTGACTCCGTCCTCTTGCCTCTCACCCTTTACATATTTATAAACATGAGTAAGGTTATCCCCCTCAGTTTCCTCCAAGCTAAACAAACCCAGCTTTCTCAGCCTTTCCTCATAAGGAAGGTGTTCCATTCCCTTAATCATCTTGGTGGCCCTGCACTGGACTCTGAAGAGTTCTTGGACTGAGGGACCCAGAACTGAACCCAATATTGCAGGTGTAGTCTTACCTGGGCAAAAGTAGAGGGGGAGAAGGTCCTCTTGCCCTACTGACCACCCCCCTTCTAATATACCCCAGGATGCCACTGGCCTCCTTAGCCAGGAGGGCACATTGCTGGCTCATAGTCAATCTGCTGTCCACCAGGACCCCCAGGTCCCTCTCACCTACTCTGCTGTCCAACAGGTCAGTCCCCAACCTATTTTGGTACCTTGGGTTGTTCTTCCCCATATGCAGGACCCTACACTTGCCCTTGTTAAATCTCATTAAACTTCTCCTTGCCCAACTCTACAGCCTAAATCTTGATGAATGGCAGCACAGCCCTCTGGTGTGTCAGCCAGTCCTCCCAGTTTTGTGTCATCAGCAAACTTGCTGGCTGTACGCTCTATTCCCTCATCCAGGTCATCAATGGATATATTGAATAGTACAGGTCCCAGTCCTCCCCCCTGAAGGACTCCACTAGATAAAGGCCTCCAGCTAGACTCTGTCCTATTGATCAAAACTCACTGGCTTCTTCCCTTCAACCAGCTCTTAATCCACCACACTACTTGATCTTCCAGACCAAACTTAATGTGCTGCACTGCACAGACAGTGAAACCAGAGCTGGTTAATAAGTGTGACCAGATCTTAAAACACATCCCCCCCACCCATCCCTTCTTAGCAGACTTCACTTTAGTCATGATTTCATTCCCTTCTTCCCCAACTCGCTTGCTCTCGCTCTCTCTCATCTCTGTGTCTCTTTCTCTCTCTCTCCCTGGGCTGCAAGTGCTGGCAGAGGCTTGCTCCAACACAGGTCACAGCCTCTTCTGTATGTCTCCACCTGCTCCAGCACGGGGCCTCTCCATAGGCTGCTGGGGCATCTTTCTGGTACCTGGGGCGCCTCCTTCCCCCTCACCCTTCATTGACCTTGGTGTCTGCAGAGTTTCTTACATCTCCCTTCTCTGGTGGCAAAAAGCAGCTGCTTGCAGTTTTTTTTCTCCTAGATGTCAGAAGTGCTGTGACCATTGCTGATGGGCTCGGCCTTGAACAGCAAGGACTCTGGCCTTGAGCCAGCTGGTGTTTGCTCTGTCAGGCCTGCAGAGGGCTTCTCATAGAATCATAGAATCATAAAATGGCAAGGGTTGGAAGGGACCCCAAGGATCATAAAGCTCCAATCCCCCTGCCACAGGCAGGGCCACCAACCTCAGGCCTGGATCTACACAAGGTTGCCCAGGGCCACATCCAACCTGGCCTTGAACGCTTCCAGGGATGGGGCATCCACCACCTCTCTGGGCAGCCTGTTCCAGGACCTCACTACTCTTTCTGTAAAAAACTTCCCCCTAATATTCAATCTAAACCTTCCCTCCTTCAGCTTTAAACCATTCCCCCTTGTCCTGCCATTATCTGCCCTTTTAAAAAGTTGATTCCCCTCCTGTTTGTATGGTCCCTTCAGGTACTGGAAGGCTGCAATGAGGTCCCCCCGCAGCCTTCTCTTCTCCAGGCTGAACAAGCCCAGCTCCCTCAACCTCTCCTTGTAGGGCAGGTGCTCCAGCCCTCTAATCATCCTTGTGGCCCTCCTCTAAACCCTCTCCAACAGTTCTACATCCTTCTTGTATTGGGGGCCCCAGATCTGGACACAGTACTCCAGGTGGGGTCTCACGATGGCAGAGTAGAGAGGGACGATCACCTCCCTGTCCCTGCTGGCCACCCCTGGGATGGAGCCCAGGATACCATTGGCCTTGCGAGCTGCAAGAGCACACTGCTGGCTCATGTTTAGTTTCTCATCCACAGTGACACCCAGGTCCTTCTCAGCAGGGCTACTCTCAAGGAGCTCTTCTCCCAGTCTGTATCTATGTCTGGGATTCTTCCGGCCCAAGTGCAACACCTTACACTTGGCAGTGTTGAACCTCATTAGGTTCACCCGGGCCCATTTTTCCAGCCTGTCAAGATCCCTCTGGATGGCTTCCTTTCCTTCAAGGGTGTCAACCACACCACTCAGCTTGGTGTCATCCGCAAACTTGCTGAGGGTGCACTCAATCCCATCATCGATGTCATTGATAAAGATGTGAAAGAGAACCGGTCCCAAGACAGACCCCTGGGGGACACCGCTTGTCACCGGCCTCCACCTGGACATAGACCCATTGACCACCACCCTTTGGCTACGGTCTGTTAACCAGTTTCTTATCCACTGGATGGTCCACCCATCAAACCCACATCTCTCCAGTTTAGAGATAAGGATGTGGTGGGGGACTGTGTCAAAGGCCTTGCACAAGTCCAGGTAGATGACATCGGTCGCTTTCCCTTTATCTACTGATGCTGTTACTCCATCATAGAAAGTCACCAGATTGGTGAGGCACGACCTTCCCTTGGTGAAGCCGTGCTGGCTGTCCCGGATCACATGCTCTTCCCTCATGTGCTCCAGCATGTCATCCAGGAGGATCTGTTCCATGATCTCCCCAGGCACAGAGGTGAGGCTCACCGGCCTGTAATTCCCTGGGTCTTCCTTGCTCCCTTTCTTATAAATGGGAGTGACATGACCTTTTTTCCAGTCCCCAGGGACCTCTCCTGACAGCTCTCTCATTGCTTCTTGTAGAAGCCACCCCTGCAGGCCTCCTCCCCCCCTCCTCAATCCACCTGAACCCAGCCATGCTCAAGTGCAAGGGATTTTTGTTGATGCATGCTTTGGGAGTCTTTTCTCTGACATCCCTTTGAGTTCTTGCACTGGTATATTCAGTTTGATCAGGTTTCTGTACATTTTGATTTTGAAGCCTAGTGGCTGCTATTCATGTCACTTTTCTGAAACTCAGGCTATTCAAATAAGAATACTAGCTAGTTCAGGAGCCTCACTTTCAGCTCTCACTTCTGAAATTGTGTTGGTCAATTGGAGACCTTTAGCTTATGTTTCCAAGACAGGCACTTGGATTTCCATCTTCTGATACAAGCCATCATGACTGAAGTAATTTTTACTGAAACATTTTCCTGATTACTAGTCAAGATCTTGAGGCTCCTGAATCACTACTTTCTAGAAAAGTGTAGGTAGTTTTATCTTTTGAAGGTGTTAGACTCATCATTGTTTTAGACATAGGGAGATTATATATATATATATGCACACATACTATATATATCCATACACTCTTACAGAGATCTTGGTCTAATTTAAGAATCATGGTTAGTCTAGATCTAAATATTTTAGAAAAAAATAATGCAGTTGGAGTACTTTTATGTGGAAGAAACAAAATTATAGTAATAATTCCAGTAATACAATTTAAATTGTGGCACATGCACTACTGTGTGCCTTCTTTTGAAGCTAAGCTTAACCTCCCTCATTTCCTCAGAGTGTTCAATTCACAGCTTGCTGGAGAGGGTAACACAGGGTTCTGTGTCTCTGCAGTCCTTTGCGGGAGAATATTTTGTGGATGCTGCTGGTTCTTTCTTACTTTCCTGGAATCAGCTAGGGAGTTATTTGTGTGTTGGATAATGTGTTGTTGCATCATCTGTTTACTTTGTTCTGTAGCTCCAGCCTATACCCAAGTTTCCTGTGTGTGATAATCTGTGTGTGTTAGGTATTGTATTTTGTTACCCTAAGACCAGTTTCGTCAGCTTTCAAGTCTGTATTTTTTTGACTGGCCATTACAGAGCTGTGGGGTCTCCAGTACCAAACACTGGACCCATCTCCTACCTGTGTCTCCCATCTTCCACCCCATGCCTGCATATCTCTATTGTGCTGCCTCCTGTGCCCCTACCTCCCAGGCCTCTGCTCTTGAGGCCAGGGCTGCATTTCTCTGCATTGTGTGAGAATCATAAATGCCTTGTTCTGCCAACAATAACTGCTTATTGCTATTCCCCCTATACAGCTAGGCTTGCACCACACAAACATGGATGAAAGGGGCTACCTGTAGACACCAGGTCAACTAGAGAGATTGCTGTCACGGCTGAACTGAGTAAAGGCTGTGGGCAGATGAAGGAAAGCTCCAGTGAAACCAGTCCAGAGGCCTTGCAAACTCAGTGGGCAGCCTGCTGTTGGCAGTGTCAGTACCATACTGCAGGGTTACACAGGTGAAAACAAGCTTTTGTTTCTCCAGTTGACTGATCAAAAAGCTTTTATTTTTTAGGGTTGGAACAGGAGCAGCACTAAAGTAGGAGAGGTGGGAATTCAGTATGGGGGGAGTGACTGGTAAATACTAGCAACAGGTAAGTTTCTATCATAAAAATTAGCAAGCAGCTTTGATTCCTGTTTCAAAATCTCTAATTTCTGCCAGTTCACAGGTTTTTACAATCAATAGTCTTTGTACATGTTGGCTTGAAAGGAGATTTTGCTCAGCATTATAACCACTTTAAATACTTTTAAAAAATCTTTCTAGCTCTAGTTTTTGTCCTGGCTTTTCAGTTTCTTGTTCTGCTAAATAGCAGAATGTGTATTTGTGTTGTAATCAGAAAAGAGCAAACATAAAATTCACTGTGGTTTTTGTACTGTTTGCTCCACATCTGACATTCTGTAACATTGGCTTTCCATAATCCGTTAACATTAGTGACCTTTTTGGATCAGCATCTAACAGAAAGAAATCTGTTATTTGTAGCAATTTGGTGTAGTTTTTTGTTTTGTTTTGTTCTTCCAAAACTCAACAGGGCGGTTTATTACCAAAGGAAGTAGCACATCCCTGAAACATGCTTTTTCTTACCTTGCTGTTGAACATGGTGCATAACACGTTGGCACCAAAGGAGGGCAGTGTTGCCTTACGGGAATCGAACGTGTCTGCTGACAACTGTTAGAAAAGACAATTAAATCCTATCTACCATTACGTTTTTTTAAAAAAATGTTTCTTTAAATAACTTGCTTTGATTTTACGTTTTTCAGATAAGTATCTTTCTTTGAATCTTTTTATCATTTTCCCAAATAATTTTCTGAAAGTCTCGGTTTAGGGGTATAGATACTGTAACAGGTTTTTTTTCTGGGGCATGCTTTAATGTCATCTGAGACCTTTCCAGAGTTGCTGATGTGGATAAAACCTTCCATTCATACAAATTTAAAGTGCCACACTGTAAAAGAGTGTGTAAGGGCTTGAGTAGTTGTGTAATTGGGCATTGCATATCTTCAGCTACCAGACCTGTTTCCGATTTTGTACTAATGCTTGCTGGAGACCACAGAGAGCACGGGACATCTGGGCATGTGAGGAAAGCACGGCTGGGCAAAAAACTGCCATGCGTGATATCATCCATAGCTGTGCGTGACTCTTACAGACTTATGTCATGGAGTAGCCAGCTGCTGCTGTGCCTGCTGTGCGGTGCTGCTGCTCATCTCGAGTTGGAGAGTTGGGTGTGTTCCAGAGGCATTGGCTGTGCTTGTGAAGCAATACACGTTAAATGTTACACAGCGCATGGGGCTGAGGCCTGGCCCCAGTGGCACGACACTCCACAGGGAAAGAGGTGTAACCTGAGGGGGATGCACATTCTGAAGCACTGCTTGCTGCTCGGCTGCCAAGGGTGCCAACAAGAGTGTTGTCCATTTCAGGTTCTAATTATGCCTCAAGATCCCAGTCCTACCTTCTGTGTTTGCAGTGATGACCAAGCTAGTTGTCCAAGCCTCTGGATTATGCTAACTGGCAGTTTTGCAGTCCTGAGAGTTTATCGTCCCTGGCAGTTGCTGATTTACTTTTCAAAATTGGGAAAAACACGAAATGGTGGCCAAAAAAAGCAAGCATCATATTTAAAGCATGAGACAGTGCTGTCATACTGTTTCCTCAGCTTGATCTCTGCTTTGCAAGTGATGCCAGTGCTGATATGAGCATTGGCAACAATTGTGCTCTCATGTAGCTTCAACTTCTCTTGCAAAACAAAACACATTTCTAAACTATTGTGGTAGCAGGGGGAGGAAAAATACTGAATGTTCAAAGGGCAGAGTGGAGTTTTCCATGGGTGCAAAGGTTGGCAGGTGTGTGAGCTCAAATAGCACCAGCTACACAAAGTGCTACTGAGCAGCTTTCAGACCAGAGTTTGTACATGCTGAGATGTAGGAAAGGGGTAGAAAGAGCCATCTCCTTGTGAAAACCTTTAGTGCTTCATTCCACAGCTCATCTTCTCTGCTCTCAAGGCACTCCCTAAAATAGGGATTGTGTGAATATGTTCTAGAAAGCTGTTACAGGTTCATCATCAGAAGTACCTGTTCCTTGGTGACTTCTCCCATACCCAGAAACTAGGATTTTAGGTTTTCTTTAATGGTTACTAAATCTTTGCAGTAATGAAGTGCATCTCCATGACCTTAAAGAAATTTGGCTTTAATCAGACCAATTTTCCTCCCCTTAAGCACAAAAATAACTTTTTTTTTTTTTTTGCAGAGAAGGGGAGGTAGCTGGTATCTTGGGGAATGATTGTGATGTGATAGTAAGCATTTATAATTCTGAAGTAGCTGTTTTCCTATAAGCATGTCTCCTTTTACTTCTCCTAAAATCATTGCACCAATGTTATCCGCTACTGGTCTTTCCCCTTCTATCTAATCCGTGGGCTCCAGCAGTCACATATTGTAAGCCACTGCCTGTGTAAGATGCTGGGAGGAGAACAACCTCTTCAGGAACTGATCACTGGTGAAATGTTGAATGCCAGTGGATAATAGTTAGGAAATCCTCTTCAGGCAAATATAAATTGAAGGAGGGGGAGAAAAAAAAGAAAGATTTACAAATCATGTAGGTGAAGGTCCACAGAAGAGTTCATGTGTGCAGCAGCCACTTGAGGCACCTAAAATGTTTGTTATGTGCATAGCTTCTCAACTCAAATGCTACCTCCGGTTTCCCCATGCATGCTGTGGAGCTTAGTGCAGCATAGCTGTCATCTAAGTCCCAGTGAGGATCACAGAGCAGGGATTCCCCAGTACATTGTCCTGAAAGCTCAAAAACTTCTGCTGAATTAGGCCTCAGACCTCAGAGGAAGGGAATGATGCTATTGTACATGGCAAGGATAATGATGCAAGTGCTCTCTCAAAACCAGGCAGGCAAAGGTTTCCAGTGACGGTTTCCTTGTGACAAGCAAGAGATCCAACTTCCAGGGAAGTAACAGCCATCTTTTTCTCCCTCTGGCTTCCATATTGGTGGCTGGTTGATTTAAATCCCATGTTGTCATGCTGACATGGATCCTATACTGTTCCCCAGAAGTTCTCAGATATCTGGCTTCGGCAAAATAGCAGGATGATAGGTCTTGCTTATCTATCCCCTTCTTTTGGAGGGAGGGAAGCCCCACTATGGTCTTAGCCCTGTGGAGCAAAATACATATCTGCTTGTATGTGCTTTATGTTTGGTTGGTGTATTTTTCCCCTGGGGATGATGACCTTTGTAAGTCAATTGCCTTTAATGATGGAGCCTTGGTTTGCTGCTAAGTTGCTTGGAGATTTTGGAATCAATATTTTAAGGGGAGGGGGAGGGGGATTGAAAAGGCTATTGAAAGTGTTTGGTCACAAACAAGAATTGCAGAACAGCCAGCTATGCTGCTTTGACAATTTTTAAAGCTCTGTGTCAAAGCAATTTCCTAATTAGTGCTTGGGGATATTGCTAAGAACAGACAAAATCATTAATGAAAATAGCTGAACAAGAAGCTTCTTGCTGTATTGTTCTCTGACACAATAGAAATAAATATTCTAGAAACTACCTCTTTAAACAGAATATAAATTTCTGAGTTGGATTTTATCTATAACATCAATGTGTAAATATATATTAACAGTTGCAAATATAACTAATGTATCTTGGTAAAGAGCAGCAGTCTACTTGGGAGTAACTGTAAAAAAGATGAAATCCGGATTCCATTCTAGTCAGTGAGAGTTCTGCTGTCACCTCCAATAAATACTGGATTTTCCTGTTCAAAAAGCTTCCTGGTCGCTGAAGAGTTTATGCTATAAAGACAAAGGTGTGTAGGAAGGGAAGACAGTGTGGGAGTAGTGTGTAACCGGTTTCATGTCTCGTGAGATGTTTGTGTTTTTTCTTAAAATAATCTGTTCAAATGTACAGTGAGACCTCTGCAGTATGAGAAATGGAGCCTTCATAGGAGTGTGAAGCTTTCACAAGGATATGAGCTGAGCACATGAAGCAGAAAGCTAGGAGGAGGAAAGTAGGAAGGTGAGAGGGAACTCTGAGTAGACCACAAAGGATGGACCTGGCTTGCACTGGAATTCTACAGGTAGGCAAAGGAGTGGGGCTGACGAACAGCAATGAGAGATGCAAAATGGCATTGATAAAGGTGTAGCTAGGAAGAACAAGCTGCTGATTTCCATAGCCCTCATGGGATGCTCCTGAGGTTTCTTAAGCTTCCAAAGCCCCAGCAGGACCCATTGGCTCTGGCAGGTGGTAGTCAGGCTGCTGTGGCAGGGTTGTGCTTGGCTTCTGACCTAGTCTGGCTAAAAGGGATACTAATTCATTCCCCCAGATCTGCTGCAGTAACTCTGAGGATGGCACAGAGTACTAACATTTCACTGACAGGAGTCCTTATGTCTAGAGTGGGTGGGTCTTGTTCACGTTGAAATGCCTCAATTCTGCAAATTTCTTCAGTGCTTTCAGGGTCCAATCTTACACATAACGCTTCAAAGAAAAAAGCACTGAAGAAACAGCCTGCTGAATGTACCTGATATGCCCTTGCACTTCTGTACTAGATCAGAGGATTTGAAAATCCTCCTTGTCTTTTGAATGTGTTAACTCTTGAACTGTAGCTTATTCTTTGTGCAAAATGAAACATGATTTTTTTCTGAGTGTCTTCAACTGGAATTTATTTTTGTTTTAGTGGAATAATTCACTAAGCATTATGTAAGAGGCAACAAAAAAATGGTTTTGATGGATCGAGTCCTCACCTGGGGAGAGAGGGGACTTGAATTTCAGTCTGAAATCCAGTTTGTGTTTAGCTTCTTTTGAGCACCCTCATAAGAAGCAAACTAAATCCAGAAAAGGGCAAGTAACTTTTCTGTCCAGGAAGGGGAGAAGAACTGATGGAGAGACCAGGGTTTGGCTGAGACATCGTGATGCAGTTCCCAGGGAGGAAGGGACATGGAGGGGGAAGGGAGAGGAGAGGAAAGTGGTGGGAACTGCACAGGGCAGTGGCAAGGCCATGACAACTGAGACATTTTTGACTGGAAACAGGTAAAAACAGGCAGAGGTCAGGGGAAAAAAAGCCCAGGCTGTGGCTACCCTCAAAAAGGGAGTGGGACGAACTTGCTGGCAGCCACAAAGTGCTAATTTGGGCAGCAGCTCCAACTCCCCATGGAGTCTGGCCAGTGGTTCCCTAGCCAGGGCTTGCCACGACCACCCAGTCTTCCAACAGCATACCTATTTGCTTCAAGGGGGCAGAGAAAATAGTAGGAAACTGCTCTTGTAGTAGTAATTCAACTACTGAGGGGAGTGAGAGCTGACACTGGCACTTTTTTTTCATGAGAGAGGAGCAGCACAGGCATCTATCTGCCAGGTGCTGAGTGCTCAGCCCTTTCAGTCTCAGTGAAGATAAATGGAATACCGTTTGCTCAACGAAATACCGGTTGCAAAACTAAAAATTCCAAGTCAACTTCCAGTCCTTTTAGTCAAATACTCTGCCTGGCCTTTGCTGTTCCCTCTTTGCCTGGACCCAGCCTTGATCTTGGGACTTCACAGAGGCAGAGGGAGAGCAAGCACGTGACACAGGGCACCACGCATACCTTTAAATATGCAGTTAAACGCGGGGCTTGGCAGAGGGCTGCTGGGAATGTCTCCTGTGTATGGGGCCCAACAGGACACCGTGAGTAAATAGAGATGCTGTGGAATGTCTCCTCCGTATGGGGCCCAACGGGACACCGTGAGTAAATAGAGATGCTCTACACTGTGGTCCCGGGAAGCGATGAATTTCCTTTGAAGATGCCAATCTCTTTCCAGCAAAGCTGAGAATAGCCTGTCTCAAAAATTTTCTTAAAAGTGTTGCCTGGCAATATGAGCATTTATAATGTGTAGGCAACGTGTCCAAAACTTAGAGAATAATGCACAATGCTAATGCTGTGAGATGTAAGCTGCTTAGTGGATCTAGCCATAAATTTCAAATTCTGCCAGCACATCTGAGGAAACAGCCATTCCTAGTAACGGGGGTGCCAGAAATCTGGGGAGAATTGGAAGCTTGTTCAATTACCTGTTGGTGGCTGTATGTGTCAGTAGCCCACGCCTCAGTTTACCCACAGGGAAAACAGGCTTTGTGCCACTGAACCCCTTTGGTGAATGCCTTTACAAGGAGGACAACTTCACTACAAGCAGCGCTTTATTATTTAAATGAGACCTTACAAAGCTGGGCCACCATCCTGGTGCAGGACAAACCAGGTCAGCAAGCTGCTTTATGTTTTTTATTGGGAAAGAATGGGGCAAGTCAAAAGGCAGAAAGAGAGAAGAGTGAGCATAGAGAATGCAATGTAGCTTTTGTGCTCTGTATCTAAATAACTTCTTGCTGATCCCATCCTGAGACTGATAGTACGTCTGAGGAATTTTGGAAGTGGACTGTCTATCAGCTCTCCTCTTGCATGACAGTTTGGCATCAGCAATGCTTGCCCTGTTGGCCTGTAGGCAGATGTGCAAGTGAGTTGTCCAGCCTGGTTTTTGTTACTTTACAGGTGAAGAGAAACTTTTCCCCTGCTTACCCTTTCTCTACAAATGGCGCTCTGCTCACAGGACTGCAGGCACATTCCTCAGATATTAGTTACCCCAAGCTACAGAGTAATGGCCTTGTTCTGCCAGGTTTCAGGAGAGCTCCAAGGAAGGGTCAGACCATGGGTGATTGCCTGCATTGGAACAGTTTGAGTGGCAAGGAGGGATGGAGTTGAGACCAGCAGGAAAGGGCAAACCGTCCCAAGGCATAAGCGGAACCACAAAATCTTTGATTTTCTGGAAATAATCAAAGGTGGAAGTGCATCAACTCCCAAGAGCCTGGTGCTGGCAGGACCTCTGAGCAGAAGAAAAGGCGGCGGCAGCAGCAGCAGGACAGAAAATTGGTTAAATGAAGGGCTCATTTCCTGCACCCTGTGACTACATCACGTAATGCTTGGGTCTACTGCCTGAATAAAAAAGGCTGCTGGATACTGTGGTATCACAAACAGTATAAAAACTTACACATGGAAGCTGAAGCATATTGGATGGCAGGTCCATCTGCTGGAGCCACACAGCATGATTGCTGGTGGAGGAGGCTGATGTGCATGTGAAGGTTTGGGCTTGTCTGGTTCTCCTTGCTGCTAAGCCAGGACAACTTTTTTCTGTGTGCACGAGATAAACCTCCTCCTGCACTGCAGATTTTAAAGCAAACTTCACTGCACAGACAGTAATGGCAGATGTTTTTCAGCTTGATTACTTCTACTGTCATTTTGTTAAGGTTCCCAAATGTAATTTTTGCTCTCCTTATGTTTGTACATAAGGAAATGCTTGTTTTGTGGGAGTGCAATATGAGCAAGGAACACTGGCTAATGATTACAGCAGCATGGGATTATCAAATGACTATTATTTGGAGTATGTGCTTGTAAGTGATTAAGTTCTTGAGCTTACCGCCTTGTTATCAACTGTTTAAAATCAAAATTAGTTTGATTGTAACTGATTAAACCTGCTTTGGACCAACATGCTCTGTTTGCCTGTCCAATTCTGGGTGCACGAATGGGACATTTTAAGTCAGAAGTCGGACTAATTTACCTTCAGAAAAGAGTTACAACTATGGTGAGAACACTGTAATGATTTTTTTTTTCTTTATAGCCTCCATAGTGATCTGCCTGATGCTTTTTTGGAACCTGGGAAGCAAGTAACAGTTTGTTTAAATGGTTGAACAAGGAATTGCTGGAAATTACAGGGGAATGAAATAAGTTCAGGTTGAATTTGATCAGAATTGTATTAATCTTCTCAAATACATTGTATTAGCCAAAGCTGCTAAGCAGTGAGTTTTATAACCTTGACACTGTGTAGTGCTCCTTCAAATTCTTTCTTGAACTCAGATCAATGAATATTTCATCCTAGTTCACCCACTGATTTCTTCTAAAGAAAAAACCACAGAAGAGCAATTTACAGTCACAACACCTACCTACAGCAGAATGCTGGAGGCCTTAGTTCAGAAGTTGTCATCTATAGTTTATATTGGAATTCAGTAATGAATTAGAAGATCATAAAAATCTTTGCACTATTTAAGTCACTCATGATTCACGAAGGGCCCATGTGTGAAGCTAGCTGCACAGCCCACCTACCAGTTAGGAGTTTCAGGTTGGACCCTGCCTGTCACTCCTCCATGTTGGAACTTCTTCCACAGATGGTGGTGAGATCCTAATAAATGCTGCCAGTTTCCTAAGCAGCATGGCTTCCCCAGTCAGAGCCAGGGGCCTGGTGAGACGCTGCCCAAAGCTGAAAGGAACATGGAAACGTGGAATAAGGGGAATGGAATAGCGCTGAGAAGACATTATATACATGATATAGAAGAGAAGGGGTGAAAAGTCTGTGGAGGAAATCTCTGAAAAGTCCCTTTTCCACAATAGTTGCATTTTGCAAACTATTTGCAAATAGTCCATTGCAAACTATAGCAAATAGTCCATTGGTGTCCAAGTGCCATTTCTTTTGTTATTGGTAATGCAAATAAACCTATGAGATGTTTTTGTCAGAAGTTGTGTTGCTCAGGAAGGCACAGGTCCCCTCCAGGATGCTGCACATAAGGAATCTACTATAATACTCATCGTTAATTAATGTGGGATCTTAAAAAAGAATTAAGATCCCATGCTCCGTAAAAGGTGGAAGATAACATAGAAAATTAAAACCTCTGGGTGCATTGAGATTTATTTTAAAGTATTTAAATTAATTTAGCATTAAAAAGTTTTGCAGTGTATTATAAGCAGTGCCTTGAACTCCCACGGTGTACCCTTTTTCAGGCATGTGACCTGAAAAAAAAAAGATACAAGTGCTAAAAGCTCTGTGGTGGAACAGATCTGCTTGCTTACAGTAAGGAAAAAAAATGACCTTGCACTGTAGACATACTCACCAGCACACTAGGGAAAGGTGTGTATAATTTTAATTGGTCCTGTTTAGCTTATTTATTAATTTAAGCTATAACCTTATTCTGTCAATTTGTACAAAACTAGGGCTGTTTGAGCATAAGCCAAATAAGCGGAAAGCACAGCTACATCTGCTTGAAATCTTATCCTTTATCTTCAATATTAACCTGGTTATACAAGCATGTGACATATCATTAAAATCCTTCAAAGAATTCCCATACCAGCCTAAAAAATGTCTAAACGTTCTGCTTTTTGAGATGGGTTGGAACACTGAGATTATAAAAGATCCTGATAATAAATATAGGGGGATAGATTAGTAATAATAATGAATATAACAAAGAGTCTAACATCGACTCATCTGTGTCAGCGGAGTGCTCTGCATTGTTGCAATAGATACTGCAATTCTCTGGTGAATTTTATGGGTATGCATATAGAAGATAGACAATAACTGAAAAAAAAGAAGAAAAAAAAGGTCAAATAAGTGTAGTTATTTGCTTATCACTTGAATATAGGCAATGCTTTCTCATCCATAAGTTTTAAATACCTGTTTAAAAGTTGTGGGGTTTTTTCTACTTTAGGGTTCCTTTCTCATATTGTAGGATGCATTCCTCTCACTTGCTAGTGTCAAATCTATATTTTATCTGTTTATGGCGGTTTTTTGACTGGTGTAGAAATGGAGAGTTTACCTTTTCCTGTAAAGAAATGAAACAAACTGGAAAAAGCACAAGGTTGGTCAAAACCATATTTTTTTCCATCTTGAAGAAATCATTCCTCTTTTGTCAAGGACAAAATAGGGTTTTTGCATGATGTTTGTCAGTTGTCATTCCAGCTGTTAACCTGTGTGTTTTATTGGGTCAAAAAAAGTCTATTTTTCCTCAGTGGGAATGGCGATCAAATACCACTTTGCTTTTCATGTCTCATGATACACCTAAAGCTGTAATCAAGAGTGAGGAACAGTCCTTTTTTGTTTGTTTGTTCTATTGTGCGTTGTTACCCTTTGAGCTGGAAACCCTTTCAGTGTGGAGAAATCTTTTCTGCTAGATGCTTGTGAAAGCACTGTGCTGTAGAAAAGGTGTGAGCTTGGACCCAATTTGATACTTGGTTTCCTGAATAGTCTCCTTTCTTCACTTAACTCTCTCCACTTGATGTCTGGTCAAACCTGCCACTGACTGATAGCCATTCAAGAATTGCTTTTTTTTTTTAGCATAATAATTGTGTCTAAATATGTATACATTTAAGGAAACTTCAAGTATACTTCCTGAAGGCAAAGTGCCTCTGTGTGTTGCTTTTCCAGATATTGGATAGTCCTGAGTCTGTGTAAATTTCCCTAAATACCTCCATGTGATATAGAATCAAAGACTCATTTTGCTTGGAAGAGACCTTTAAGATCATTGAGTCCAACTGCTAAACAAGTACTGCCAAATCCAACTACTAAACCATGTCCCTAAGCACCACATCAATACTTCAATACCTCCAGGGCTGGTGACTACACCACTTCCTGGGAATAGCCTGTTCTAGGGCTTGGCAACCCTTTTGGTGGAGAAATTTTTTCCTGATATCTAATCTAAACCTCCCCTGGTGTTACTTGAGGCCATTTCCTCTTTTCCTATTGCTTCTAACTTGGGAGACCAACACCCACCTGACTACAATCTCCTTTCAGGGAGTTGTAGAGAGAAATAAGGTCTCCTCCCTCCTTTTCTCCAGGCTAAATTGTAAAGGAAAGCATCAAGAAAAAGTAGAAAATCGATTCAGACTAATTTCCAGCAAACAGTTTCCTACTCCATTTTACTTTGTTTAGAAAAAGTTTCTTGTAAATGTCTCCATGTCTTCTAGAAATCTGTTTTTCATTCTTTTCCCTGATTGCCAGCTTGTTTTCTTAAAGGAAAAAAAACCAACCCAAAAACCTGAAGTTTGTGGCTGCAGGAATCATTTTTTTGTAAGTCAGTAAAAGCTGGCTGCTTATCGCTGCCTTTGAGGAGCCCTATAAAGCAGCCATCTGATTTGCTGCAGATGTAGCACTAATGAACTGCGCACAGCTGATGCCTGGGATGTGCAGCTTGTCATTCATGAAGAGCACAGAAAATACTTCCAACACGCTCAGCAATGTCACTTTGAAAAGAATTTAATGACGCTCTTCCTTTTGTAACGTGCAGCCAGAAATGTCTCGTGAAAAAATCTGCAAGGATGGATGAGATAGCAGAGGAATTTCAGGACTTTGCAAGAAGATGCTTTAAGTTGAAGAAAAAAAAAATTAGCAAAAACTTTCCTATTTAACTATGCTTGTAGGACAATATATTGCGTTTTTACACTCCCTTTCTTTTATGTATATTTGTGTTCCACAAAATTAAACTGAGGATGGCTTTTATTTTATAGAACAGAGAGAGAAGTGCAGTTTATTTTCATTTTTATGTACTTCACTGGAAATTATTTAAAGAATGTTATTTCAGATCATCACTCAAAGATTGTCAGTTACCATGCTAGCTGGTAATGTTCTATAAAACCATAAACTTCTCAGTTTCTGAGTATCAATGTTATGTTCCCATGAATTTGCTGTTCAAGAAATTCTGTTATTGGTACTTTTGTTGATACTGACTTTGTTACTTGGTAGAGGTGAAAATAGTCAAGGGCTGTGGGTCTACATGGACACAGCAGTGCTGCAATAGTTATCCCATCAGGGACTGAATGAATGAATATGGACAAGGAACTAAAATGTAGACTTGCAAGGCTTCAGCATGGATTGATAACTTTTAACCTGTAAAATATAGCCCTGTTACTAAAAATAATACTTAAAAATAATATTATCTCTGAGGTACTCTTACATCTGCTTTTAATTTGTTCTGTTGGCAGCAGCCACGATTAACATGACATCTACTAAATGTAAAGTCCAGAAAAGTGCTGTGTGTGCCACGGCAGCAGACACTGTCTTCAGAGAGTTGTCCAGCAAATCCAGGTCCCTCACAGACAGCACCTGATTGACTGATTGAGCTATGGCAGCTTGACTGATTGAGCTATGGTAGCTTGAACTCAGCAAAGCGGACATCTCTCTGTACCACAGGCTCACCTGATGATGGCCCAGCAAAAGCCCTTTTTGACTGTTTGCCCTAAATGTCACTCTAGGAATTGGGGTAGCTGGTCATCTGTGGCACAAGGCAGATGTTTACCTTGTATCTGGAGAAGATAAAGTCCTAAATCACCAGAATATGAGTCATCAGAGTGGCTGCTGGAGCCTGAGTACCTCTGAGCAAAAGCTTTATGCCAAGAAGTAACGCTATCGAGGAATGAATTGTTCCACTTGCTGGTTCCTATGGGGTATTTGAATCTTAGCTGGTGGTACCAGCATACTTCCTATGGAATGACACGTGTCCAACTTTTCCAGTAATTATTTGGAGGGAGAAATAGATCACTTCAGCAAAATTTGCTTTGAATGAAGCCAGTGATCCGGAAACAGACTCCGTTATTCTTTTTTATTTTAAATTATCAGACTGATTTGGAACTGCATTGCATTTTAAACTGCAAAGAGCAAGGCAGGCTGCATTTATCCAATTTAAATACAAATTTTGCTTCTCTCCAGACACACTAGTATACTTTGTGGCATGCACTTTATGCGATTTCAATTGCTTTTCCTTTCTTTAAAGTATTTCTTCTACTTTTAGAAAGGATGTTAATGGTAATTCTTCTTCCTTTTTATTCATGAAATTCAACATCACACAGAAGAGCACAGCTTATCCCTGGCTTACTTAAATTGTCTCATTACGTTTGTGGTCTCAAGTAGGATTAGCAGCATTAGTCCATATGGTAGTCCTCTGCAGTCTTGCAGACACCTAAAAATGCATATTATGCAGATTACCTGGCTGATAAGAATTTGATTTTTCACATTCTTTTTGCTCATTAGGGTGCTAAATGAGAAACATAGCTCAGTATCCACACAGAACCCATTTTCACTGAGTAGTTTAACATTTGCTAAGTTTATTCTTTCCCTGTCTCTGCTTAGCAGTTACTGTCAGTGTGAGAAATCTGGTGGGGCTTTTTTACGCCACCCAAAAGGCTTACACTAACACAACCTGTCAATTCTCTTAATCAAAAGGTGTGGAAAGGAAATAGAAGCAGTCTAGAAACAATACCTAAATGAAATGCATACAACTTCTGTCAGGGCTTTTTAGTGTGGGAATTGGAAAACATAGCTTTTATTTATATATTTTTAAATTAACTTAGTGACTAGACTTCGTTTGTACTGTTAAAAGCAGCTTCTAAGTAATGGCTAAAATATGTTGGCTACACTTTAAAATTCTGTGTTGCTGATTGTGTTATACGTATTTTTATGTAGTAATGGCAAAGGAAGAAGAATCCTTCCATTACTGCAGGTACTCATTAGATAAATCTGAAACTGTGTGTGAAGCAGCACTCATCGTGCTGCTGGGTACCAGAAAGGAAAAGAACCAACCTAAAAAGCTAACTGAATGAAAGATTGAGGTGGTAACAGCAAAAATGAAAAGATTTCCAGGATTATTTGATTGTTTTTCTTTGCCTGGGCACTAGAAATTTGAGCAAGATATAACAACCAACAAGAATAAGATTTAAAAAACAAGAACAAAAACCCAAACACACACCCCAAACACCAAAGCATGTGAAAGCGAGACTTATCAAGACTTTCAGGTGGAGGTAGAAAACACAGAAGGTTTTGAGAGTGAGCTGAAGTTGTTGAAGAGATAATCTTGTGGTATTGGAAGACAACAACATACATAGACATGCAGTGGATCTGCAGTGGTTGGTTCCTGTGGTATCCAGAGTTAAGGCTTGACAAAACAAGCAACTAAATTGTGGTAAGAAAACCATGTTAGGCTACACTGAAGTGTTTGGATACTGGGGATATGATACTGAACTTGAAGAACTAGACCCTAGAAGCAGAAAAGCATGAGGAGGTTATAACCAGTTGCAACAAAAAGGGTGTTTGTGGTTGAACATGGCAAATTTATTTCAGAAGCGACTTCAGTAAAAGAGGAAAAATGAAGCCTGAACAGCTTATCAGTTGATTGCATGAACTGTGTGTGTCTGCATTTGACTTGTTTTACGCTCACATAATTGTACTCGCTGTGATTGATGTCGCTGGTGTATCAGCACTTGAACTGTGTGCCAAGTTGCTTGCACTTTTCTGTGTCATTTGAAACACAAGCAGGAAAAGCAGGGTTTTTAGAGATGTGTGAAAGATGGGCTTATATATTCAATGGTGGTATAGAATCACTGAATGTGAAACTAATAGGTAGGTATCTAGGAGGAAAAACAGTTTGGCCCCTGCTGTACTTTTTATGTTTATAAAGTTTTAAGCAATGCAGGGGAGAACCACCAGCCTGATTTTGTTCCAAAAGAGAGTGTCTTAAATATTAAAGCTATTCCAAAATATTTGGGTATGTCTGAGTCCACAAACCTTTTCATTCTACTTCATTTGTAAATCTTTCTTCCTGCAAGTTTCAAGTAATGTTCTTTGTTTAATTCCATGTAACATCACTGTGATCAGTAGAAAAAGGTATTATTAGAAATGTTTCAGCCCCTTTCCATAAGTCACACTGGTGTAATTGAAATAGCTCTTGCTTGCACTTCCATAAATTTTGGATTTGATTTCACCAGGTATTTGTCCTGTTATTTTCCAGGCATTTTTGATACTTCAAGTGCAGCCTCCAACTTTCAGCCTGCTACGATTTAAAACAAGTAATGTATTTTTTTTCCATTTACAAGTATTTCTGGTTAATATTTTCTTGCTTGGTAATGGAAAAACACTGTTGCTTAACTCCTGCTTGTGGTGTTTGCCCCAATCCCTGCCCTCTGCTGAGGTGCCATGAAGAAAGACATCCTTAATGTGTCATGGTAAGAGTGGTAAAGACTTTTTTTCAGATGAAGGGAGTTTTCTGTTTGCAGAAGAAAGTCTGTCAGTCTGTGTGTGCTTGTTCTTTAGTCTCCTTTTCATGTCAAAGTGAGGGATAGAGCTGGCACAAATGTGGATGCGGTAGGCTGAGTCGCTTTATTCTCTTCGTGAGCAGCTTGCAAGATTAAGACAGGGTTTATTCATATTCCTTTACCACATGTACCAGTACAAGGTGTGTTATGGGTTACTCCAGAGGCAAAGTATCATTTCTGCTCAGAGAGGACCTGTGCTTCTCCATTAGTCCAGGTTTATTTTGGAGACCAGAAATGCAGAGATGAGGGGGAAACGAGGGAACTCTGAGGATCACCTGGATCTCCTTCCTTAGAGTGCTGGTGGTCACGTAGCCTGGCAGGGGAGTATCTGCCTCCTTGCTGGGAGGTGATGGGGGGAAGAAAAGGACACCTCGATCATACCCAGTAGAAACACAGAACCTGGAGTGCACTGGCCTAGGGAACTCGGGACAGCTTTCCTGGTCCTGCTCCTGGCGGCAGCTTTTGGAGTGGCTGGTAGAGCATATACTTTAAACACCTCCTTTCCAGAGTGAAGGAGATGGAAAGATAGAAATCAGATTTGCTAACTGTCCGACAGGCTTGACAGTGAAGTTTTACAAATTACGTTCATTCACAGTACTTGCCAGTGGCCATTTGCACTCTGTCTTCCTAACCGAGATTGAAACGAAATCTTTGTTTGAGAAATCTAATAGCTGTAATACCAGGGCTCGGGGCAGTGAGTCGGGCTTGGCATTTATGTATTACCTCCTGTGAAACAAAGTAACATGTTATTCCACATATTGGCAACTTTCTGGCTTGAATTTCTTGCTATTTTCTCTCAAGAAAACCCCAACTGTGTAGCACTGTTTAAAAGAGCGGGATCACCTACAGTACTCCCACCTACAATTAGCACGGTCATTTTTTTACCGTGATGTGGGATTGAATTGATTGCACTTGCAAAATCTCATAATTTCATAAAAGGGAATTGAAGAAACACTGGCTAAAATAGCTTTGTTTCTAAAACAGTAGTTATTTTATTAGTTCTCCGAAATACGTGCCTCTAAGTCCTTGTGTGTGTGTGTATGTGTATTTTAAAGATCAGAGGTAGGATGGAGTGTTGAGAGAGTTTAGGAACCATTTGTAACCAGCTCTGACTTTAAATGTACATGTTTAATTTACTCTTGTCTAAGTTTCAATTTCCCTGCGCTCTTCCAACTTCCCCCCCTCCCCCCTTAGTGCCAGATGGATAGGATACTGTGTATTAGATAATGTGGTTTTATTTTTGTACCTTTAAGTGCTTTAAAGTTGCTTTGTTTATAAAAGCACTTCTCATGGGCAGAGCCTTTCCTTGTCTCACATACCCAAGTACCCTCCCCTCCACCTGCTCATTTAGAGCGACATAAATGCGCGCTGCTACACTGAGGCGCAGGAGAGCTCCCATCAGCAGTAATTGTTGACCTACCACAGTTCCAGTCAGTGATCAATAGACGCTACTTTGCTGCACGGCAACAGCACGGGGAGAAATTGCAGAACCCACTGAGACTTTGTTTTCCACATGCAAACCCAACTGATGGCCTTCAACTGTAACAGATGTCAGAGACTGACAGGCACCCTGGGGCACTGTTAAAGTACTGCTGGAACTTGAAGGAGGGAGTGGAGGGGGGGGGGGGGGTGGTAAAACGCCCGCTATCAAATTACCAGTGCATTCCAACAAATCACATCAAAGCGGAGAAAAAGCCCGAGCAAAAGAAAATTACTACTTTCATTTTCTTTCTTATCTTCCGCTCCGGCACAGCATGGGTGCTGCCTTATGCAGCTACTGCACTAATGAGCAGTTCAGCTGCATGAAGCAGCGAAGCTTTCACGGCACCGGCCAAGGGGTTGTGCGGCAGGAGAAATCGGAGAGATTAGGAAGAACATGTGCTCCTTGGAATGCATTAGCTAACTTCTTTACTTCTGCATATGTAGATTCTTAACTGTGAATATTTGCTAACATGTTACCCATAGATGACTATGTAAATTTAAGCCGGTGCAGAAGAGAAAGCTAAAATTAAATGACAGCTTTTTCCCCCCCCTCCTTGTTTTGGTCCTCTGTGTGTACAATATTTAGCCCAGCTGTTCTGCTTACTTGCAGTGTCTTTATTCCTGGAGATGTTAACTCAGAGCCTGAACCAGGCTGGATAGCGTGTATTTAATTAGTCAATAACTTCAACCATCTCTGTGTGGTTGTGATTAGACTGAAGAGGCATGAACTCCAAAACTAAACATGAATGGGGTTCATTTATTCCCAGAAAATACTTTTAAGTTCAGTAAGCCAAAAAAGTTCATTAATACTTCAGGATTCTGTCTCCAAAAAGAAAATAAAAAGGTAGCTGTCTACCTGTCTTTTGTTTTTTGTTGTTTTTTTTTTCCTGGATCTTGAAATGAATTGTTGTCAGTGCACCAAATGTAAAGAGGAAATATTATCAAAATCTTAACTGAGGTATATCTTCAGGTTCTCTTTCAAACACAAAGCCCCTAATGTTGCTTACACTTGTGCACGCTCCATGGACACTTCTCACACATGAAAAGTCTTATTATAGACAGTGGAACTAGAGTAGTGGTTCAAAGAGAAATAAAAAACACACCTAGAAATATGGTGCAGCCCTCTACATTTGCACCTTACTGTAGCCTGGGGACCATGAAAGATCCCATCTCCCAAGACCAAATCTTCCAATCCCATTTCCCAAGACCAAATCTTCCAAACGGAGGTTTTAAATGACTCGTGTGCTTCACAACTGGTCCTCAGAGCTGGGTTTGGGATGCTCAGAGCTTACCATTATCCTGGGCTTGGAGTAGTCTTTCTTCTGAGCAAAACCAAGAACATCAACTGCAGCAAAATGTGTGTGCAGTGGGCCTGAGGAGAATGTGTACTCACGATGCTCTGGGATCAGGCAGGGCTGGTGCCTGTCTGCTCTGTGTGGGGCATGCAGACATTCTGCAGCCAGATTGAATTTTGAAAGTTTCTATGTGTTTAGAAGAATAAGAATAGAGAATGTTGCGTAAAATTAAGTATATATTTTATACTGTAGTCCCGTAAGAGCTCACATAACATTATACCCAGGCTTTCATTATGATACGATGAGCAGATTGCTTCCTCTCTTTTTTTTGGATTTTTTTTTTTTAATTTTATCTTTTTAATAGTCTGTCTTCAGAGGAAACAGAACCCTGTCTTGCTCTTCAGTAAAAAGTTTTGCAAATGACTTCTTCCCATACTTTGTAGTAACTCTTCCAATGCTTTTAAGAGGCAGCCAGCGCCAACCTGGAATAGCTGCTGTGACCTAGTAGTCAGCCCTTGCACTCTGGATCTCTTTGCAGGAGGTCTGAAGGAGAAAGCATCCCTTTTGGATGGTGAGAAATACAAGATGTTCAACAGTGCAGCAATAGTAGAGGCTTAAGATTGCTAAGAATTGGCTGATTTGAGCTATAATGAGGTGTGTTGTGAAGACAGCAACTATCAGTAAGGAATTAAGTTACACTGTTTTAATAAACTATGAAGTCTTAGTCTTAGAACCTTGTTTATGGGGAATGGAAGGATGCCTTTTATATATATGTACACACATATAAGCCCACTATATAGATATGTGCATACACATGTATTTATCTATCTATAAAGCCAAGTACTTATTGTAGGTATAATAGAAATCTTAATAGTCCAATTTAAGCACCATCATTAGCCTGTACATAAAACCAAAGCATACTGCAATCAGAATACTGGTACAGAAAATGTCACAATAATGTAATAACACTACTAAATTTGCAACATACACTTCTACCCCTTTTCCTGGGGTTATGCTCATCCTCCCCCTACTCTGTTGGGTCCGAAGGTCAGTGGTTTCACTTCAGTCTGTTATGTGGAGAGGTGTTACATCATGTCACTGGTATCTGGAGTTCTTCACTGGAAAGTGATGCTCATGCTGCAGTTTTCCTCTCCCTCAATCCACTTGGGAAAACTCTGATGTAGCAGTCCAGAGACCTCACAAACTCAGTTACAAGAATGTGATCTGGTACCAGTGGTGGCAAGACCTTACTACAGGGCTACGCAGTGAAAGAAGTAAAAGGTACTTTTGAATACATGTGGCCATTTTTAATATGGTGCTTATGTTTCTTGGAAATTCTCCTTGTCATCAACCCTTCTTGAAGGTTTGGATTGTTTCAAAAAATCCCTTTGTTTTGGATTGAAACCCCACTTTTTCTCATAGAATTTAAATTTACAAGAACACTGAAGCCCTATTTAGATGTCTTGGCTCAAGGAAAGATGTTCTGTTTGTATTTTAACACCCTCCACCCTCCCATCCCCCCACGCTCTGATAAACTTTAGCTTTTAAGACTTTCCAGCTGTGCCTCCAGCAGTAATTGGGGTCATTAGTCTTTGCCTCCCCAGGCTAATTACCAGCGCAATCCAAATGTCATCCCCTAAAGAAATGGAGCTTGAACAGGTTAAAGGCTGCAACCACATGCAGGTAGAAATAAAGGGGAAGAGAAAAGACAAGACCGTTTTTTGTGACTGTATTTTATCCTCTATTGTAAGCCGCAAGTTGCATTTGCTTCTACAGGCGCTGTTTACTTTAACAGGCTCCTAAATCTTAATTTTGAGACAAAGATATTTGTGTCTTGGAAACTGCATGCCTCTCAAGCATAGGTCTTAACTATAAAGGAGTTGATTCCTAGTTCAGCCTGAAGGGTGCACTGCATTGAGATTCTGGTATCTAGTACGTCTGTTTCTGGCATGGTGGAAAATAAGGGACTTTGGAAATTAGAAAAGCCACAAGAATGCCTAATGTACTGTAGTATTATTTCATCTTTTAAAAGTCAGATTTTGAAGTCATTCTATGAGGTCTTGTATGTAAAAATGTATCTTCCATATACAGAAAAGATTATAATTTCACCTTAAAGCAGATCATGAACATTAAAATTTTATAAATAAATCACTGAAGTCATACTAACTTATACTAAACACTTGCTTAAAAGCTTTGCTTTGGCAGGCATATTCTATTTGGGATTTAGGAAAAAGTGCTGAAGTGCATTCCTCTGAAGAATGGAGGAAAACTAAGTTTTCATCCCTGATCCAGTATCTTACTCTAAATTGTTGGTTGTGTTTGGCATACTAGGAAGTCAGCAACAGGGTAAATCAAGGGTTCTGCCACTTTCTAAAAGCAATTCTGAGGAAGATTTCACCACATCACCTCATGTTTCAGATAACTTGCATTCATGCTGATAAGTCAAAATGATTCTATGAGGAAAAAATGCAAATTAGTGGGTCTCTAGGGCAGGATTGCAGTTATATTTGCATTCCTTTAGTAAGAGAATGAGACAGGAATGTGCACTATCCAATATGTTTTCCCTAGATAAGTATACAAGGCTGTACTCTGTAGCTGTTGCTGGGGACTGAACTTTAGGGCAATCTTTTGGTCACTGAAGAGTGGATTTAGCGAGGCTGCTTTAGGACCATTGGCTGTTTTCTGCATTGAATCATTCAGAGCCCCAGCTTTTGGTGTGTGGGTAGGTTTTGTACTGTTCTGTAAAGGAAGGAACATGGAAAATGGTTCCTGCTTTTATGCAGAGTGTCTGGGCTTTTCTTTATGTGCTGTGTGAGCAGTAGAGATCTGAGAGTTAGCTTTAAGCCTGCTGTATAAGTTTGCTAGTAAATGCTTTGCAAGAGTGAGTTCTCAATGAATGAAAGCATTATGCTCATCTAACCACTTCTCCATTTCTGTTTACAGACCTCTTTAAGCTTTGGATATCTTAAATTCATGCAATTTTGAACATCCTTCAGGCTGTCTCTGTAGAAAAAGTCAAATCTTATGAACAAAATAGTTATGCAGTTACATGGGAAATGCAACAGAGTCCATCTCTACTGAATGCCAGAGCTGGGGGTGAGTGTAGATTTGCAGTTGCTCATAGCTAGTGTAGTGTATTCACAACTTGACTGAGTCCTTTATTACAGATACATGATTACAGCTGAAGCAAACTGATCTCCTGTTTGATACAAACGGTGATGTGTAATACAAAGTATAGATTGTATGGGTAGCAAAGACCAATATAGGTCCTGCCGCTGCTCATTTTCTAAGTGGCTAAATGGTAAGGCCATGGTGAGGCAAGCTGTCCTTTTGCAGCCCATGGATAATGATGGAGAGCAGAGATTCCACCTGCAGCCCAGGGAGGACCCAGTGCTGGAGCAGAAGAGTGTGAGGAGTCCTCCCACTGTGGAGAAAGGAGCAGCAGAGACAACTGACCACAACCCCCATTCCCTGTCCCCCTCTCCTGCCTTGGGGAAAGAAGTAGAGAATTTGGGAGTAAAGTTGAGGCTTGGAAGAAGGAAGGGGTGGGGGGAGGTGCTTTAAGATTTGAGTTTATTTCTCATTATCCTACTCTGTTTTCATGGGGTAATAAATTAGATGCTTTTGATTTTGTGTTGAGTCTGTTTTATTTGGTAGTATACTGTACTATGCCTAAGAGTTTTCACTTTTCTTTGTAACAAATTACAATTAGAAATCACAATTTTGAAAGCTTGTTGAAATTGTCTGGAAATTGTTTTTCTCTGTAATGAGAGTGGAGGTGTGTTGTTAGTTCAGTTTTCTTCCCCTCTTCAGTTTTACTGAGTTTAAGTTTGACATTCATTTTTCTGGACAGATTCTTTTCCATAATTGCAAACTTGAGAAGTGCCAGAACCGATGCTGCTGTCCTACCAATTCAGATAAAAATTTCCTGTTCAGGCATCTCTTTTTATTAGTGTGGACAGATTGTGCCACAAATGGTTCATTACTTAGAGATAATTCAACAGTTTTTAACAAAACAATTTTATTTACAGGCAAACTGAGAGATTGTTCAACAGAAATAGTACTTTTTAAAAAAATCTAACTCACTTGAAGAGACAGGAACTGGCTGGAGATCTGAATGAAGTTGCAAATTGGATGTAAATTATGAATATAAACACCATTAGGAATTTTTCCAGGTTTACCTCTCTTGTGTGGTAATTCTTCTTGTTACCCCTTTGGATTTATTATACAGCTCTTTCAAGAGGAGAAGGAAATCAAAGATCAACAAGTATAAGCTGTGTGTTAGCATGTGCTCATCCATGAGACTTAATTCTTGTGAAATACTGGACTAGATTACTTGGTTCTTAAAACAGATACTGATGACTAAATCCTATGTTGCATCCTTATGTGGATGAGGTTTTTCTGTCACTTTTGTTTTACAGCAGTTAAAAGTATGACTTTCAAATATAAAATATTCTACAATGTCTTTGCCAGCAGAGCTACTGCTAATCCCATCTCACTGACTGTTCCAGGATTCCCCTTTGGTGGAGGATAAAAGGGTAGAAAATTCCCAAATTGGTTTCTCTACTGTCCCTTCTAACTCACTGTGGGAAAAAAACCCGGTGTGTGAGCAGTGTGTTCTCAGGTTTTGGAGAGCCTTGATTGGCATACATCATCTTTGAGATAACTTAAAACTTAAACTGGGGCTTACTTTCAGCTTTGGTTGTGGTGTAAAGTCACTGTTGTACTTATCCTCTGTGCTGGATATTCAGGACTTGTTCAAAGTACTGTATGTGTTATCTTACCCCAGTCTGTGTCTGTGGGCTTCAATAAGTAATACTCCTCCTACTGAAGACTGAAAGAACCAAATCCCAAATTAGTGAAAGGCGATGGTCAAAATTTGATCAACAGATTGAAATTTCTATGCTGTACTCCTGTTCAGGCAGCAGAACACAGGTGTGGTGGGTTAGACTTGTCCAGCAGACAAGCACCCACCCAGTCATGCTCTCACATCCCTCCCTCAGAAGAACAAAGGGAGAAAATAGGAAGAACATGAACAAGAAATCTTCTGGGCCGAGGTAAAAACAGGGAGGCTGCTTACCAATTAGTCAGGCAAAACAGATTCAACATAGGGAAAATTAATTTGTTGTCAGTTATAAATGTAATTACTAATTCAAGTAGTGGTAAATAAAAGGCAAAATGTTGAAACAAGACCTGTCCTCCCCTTATCACAGCCTTAACTTCACTCCAGACACCTCTAGCCCAAGTGGCGCAGCTGGGGGGCAGGAATGGGGTGTTGAGATCAGTCCGTAACAGCTCTTCTCTGATGCTTTTTTGCTCCAACACTTCTTCCCTGCTCCAGTGTGGGCTTTCCATGCTGTAGTCCTTCAAGAATATCCATTGCCTCCAGTGTAGGACCTGCAGGGGAATCCTTGCTCCGGCACCAGGAGCATCTTGTCCCCTGCTCCTTAAATCGCCTTGGTGTCTGCAAAGTTGTTTCTCTTACATTTTTCTCACTCTTTTCTCACAGATGCTATGCAGCATTTTTTTTACCCAGTCTTAAATATGTTCCCACAGAGGAGCCACTGGTGCTGTTGATGGGCTCAGCCCTGCTCTGTGATGGAGCTGGCTGGACCCATCTGTGTCCACCATGGGACAGTCCAGCCTCTTCTCACAGAAGCCACCCTGCAGCCACCCACCAGTACCTGGGCACATGCACCTAGTACAAGAAGCAACACAGTACATCATTGGAAATGATCTCCAGATGCTCAGAGGCTCCTCTGCCTGAAATGTCAGGAACATGTCAGGCCCTCCTCTCCTGATGCAGTCTGGGCTTCTGTTTGAGATAAAATTCAGCTGTTTTCATCTGTCTATTTGAAGAAAGAGATAATGGCTTTTTTAATGCAGCTCATGCCTTGAGGTGGTTGCATTGTTTTGTCTTGGAAGCTCAGAACCTAAGATCTATTGGACATACAAAGAGGTTTGTCAATAAAAGAAGCTGGACATTTAACAAGGATAAAGAAGATCAGATCCAATCCCTTTCTGTTCTGTTCTAAAGTGTTCTAAACAATTTCTTTAAGGATTTCCTTTTTTCATCCTTTAAAAGATCTTAAAAACAATGAGCAGATCTGTACTACTTCTCTGTAACTAAAATTCTGTTTTCTTTCTTCCATTAGTGCTATGTGATAAAGCCACAAAAACATACGATATCTTTCCTCTTCAGTTCATTTTAAGATCCTCTTTGGTGTATTAATGGCAGCAGTTTAAATGTAACTTTACTCATATCTTTGATTTCAGAAGTAATTGTTTATAAGTAACCACAAAGAAGAGGGTATTTCTCATGACTGTAATTGCTTGTTAAGTAGGTTTTCCCAAGAGGCCTCTTCTGAAAACATGTTATTGATCACTGAAGTTAAATTGGGAAAATTTATCAAGACTTCTGGAAGCTGTTCTCTGTTTAAGGCATAAATGCTTTCTTAAATCCCAGTGTTCATAGGCAAAATGTATGTGTTGGGTTTTTTAAAAATCCATCAGCAAGTAATTTACGCCTAAGTATTGTCAGAAGAGCTTTATTCTTCTTGCCTATAGAATTTCTGAGCAAGTCTTTGAATCCTCTCTGTTATGCTTGTGGGCAAGCGGTGCTTTTAATCTTTTCTTTGCAGAAGGGTGGAGGGGCTTTCCCTTTGCACAGAGATGTGTATACAGGTATAAGCCCTGTGAAAAGATGTTGTAGACTACTTTTTTTTTTTTTTAGGAAGCTCTAAAAAAAATAATATCAAAATGAAAGTGATTTTGGGATGCCAGGTACTTTTTTCTTCTCCCTTAGCTTGTATAGCCTGGCTTCAGGAAACACCATATTTTTATGGAAGCAGGAACATTTACTACTTCAGAAGGAAGAAAAAGACCACTGTGGTTTTTAAACTGTCTCTATTCTTTAGCCAGCTATGTGTGACAAACTCCAGCTCCAGAAATTTTTGTACAATTAATTTGCCTGACAAACATACACCTCAGCAAAGGGAAAAGGCATAATCTCCATTTAATTTTCTTTCTAAATGTGCTGCCTTTTGGGAAACTTATTTTAGATTATGCTAGAAAACTTTCTAAATGTGTATGAGAGAAATGAGATAAAGATGGCCTATACAAAACACTGAGAGAAAACTCATACATGGTGGGACACTGTGTAGACTGGTTTAGGTAAGCTCCTTATACTGCAGTTGACAGAAGTAAAACCCTTCCTAGTCCACAGTTCTGACCTGCTTTTAGTTGTCTGCTTTAGGGTGAGATGAATAACGTGGTAGAAGGCATGTATTCACAACATGGACTCAAAAGGAAGCCTTGGATGACTAGCTTAGATTTAAATGTCTGCTATAAGATTAGGAAATTTTACCTTAGGTTCCTCTTACCTTATTTCTACTTGGTGCATGATGGGCAAAATTTGTCAGGTCGGTGATTCTGTGGGTAGCTGTGGAAAATACCACATTTTGAGGCATAAAAGCCTTGATTCTATTATCAGTAATATTTAACAAACTGCAAATAGAAATTGGTAGCTTACAGAGAATGCATATGTTCCTGACAAGTCACCTTCAGGGGAACAATCTTACAACCTTGGAAAGAATAAAAGTTTAATAATGTACTTCTGCTCTACTGATTTTATATCCTTGCTTTAAAAGAATGAGTATCATGCTCATCTTCTTGAGGCTGCTGTTCAGACTCTATTTTACATTCTTACACAACACTTGCAAGTACCGCATATTTATTTGCACAAAATCACTGGAAGAAATGAAAAAGCTATTTTCCCTCTTTCTAGAAATGGGAATCTTAAGAACAGACACACTTAATCCCATAGCAAACCTATCCCAGGCAGGGAAACTAGAACTCATCTCTCCAGGTTGTTGGTTTTAATTAGATCAATCCCTTTTCTGTACAGCAAATGTTGATAGGAAAACTCATCTGTTTCAACTACAATTATGGTCATACCCTCACCCCTGCCCTTCCCTGTTGCTTCTGTCAGGAGTTTGATTGTATTTACCACAGATGCAAGACCTTGGTGATGAAGTTGCATTTCTTCTTGGACTTAATTTATCACTTTGCAACACTATGCCATACTTTGCTTCCCAGGTAGCTCACATATCCCTAAAATAGCATTGAACTGCGCAGTGAGTCCTAAGAGTAACAGCAAGCTAATCCTTGATATTTGTCTTCTCAAAGAGTCTGTATTTGTGGAAGAGTTGTTTCTTCTGGTCGTGAAGAGACCTTTCAACTTTAATAGGTAAAACTGTAAGAAATATTCAAATATGAGTTTAACTACAAAAAACTCCCAGCACATCCTACTAAATGGCATGAGGACCTAATCCAAGAAAAGAAACAAAGCTGTGTTACCAGTCTTTGTGTGTCTGTGTATGTCTCTATGTATATATATCTATTTATCTATGTATACATGCACATGTAGGACTTAGGGCAGTATTAGAGCTTTCCTGCTTTTGATCTAGCTGGCTTGGCCACTAGGAGATTTTAGCTGAAAGACCTGGATCAGTGCTGGATGTAAGTGTTACTGGAGCAGTGGTGAAAGCTTTTGGATCTCTGCTTTGTTCTCATGGTAAGACTAAAGTTGTTTGACAGCACATGGTAGTACAGTATTGAGTTTTTCTGCCAATACAGTTAGTTACAATCTTACAGCATTTCAAGAAGGCCAAGTGCTGGGTCCTGCACTTCAGCCACAACTACCTCCAGCAGCGCTACACACTTAGGGAAGATTGGCTGAAGAGCTGCCCAGCACAGAGGGTCCTGGGGATGTTGATTGACACCTGGCTGAACATGAGCCAGCAGTGTGCCCAGGTGGCCAAGAAGGCTAATGGCATCCTGGCTTGTATCATGAACAGTGTGGCCAGCGGGGTCAGGAAGGTGATCTTGCCCCTGTACTCAGCCCTGGTGAGGCTGCACCTCGAGTACTGTGTTCAGTTTTGGGCATCACTGTAGAGGAAGGACATTTTGGTGCTGGATAGGGTGCAGACCAAGGCAACTAGACTGATTATGGGTCTGAAGAAGAGGTCTTATGAGGAGAGGCAGAGGGAGTTTAGGTTGTTCAGCTTAGAGAAGAGGAGGCTGAGGGGAGGTACTTTATCGCTCTCTACAGCTACCTGAAAGGAGGCAGTGAGGCGGATGTTGGCCTCTTCTCCTTAATAACTAGTGACAGGACAAGAAGGAATGGGTTCAAGTTGTGCGAGGGGAGGTTCAGATTGGATACTAGGAAAAATTCTTCACTGAAAGAGTGGTGAAACATTGGAACAGACTGCCTGAGGAGGTGGTGGAATCACCATCCCTGGAGCTGTTAAAAAAGTGGGTACATATGGTGCTTTGGAAGATGTTTTAGAGGTTATGGTGGTGTACCACTTATGGTTGGACTTGATGATCTTGAAGGTTTTTTCCAAACTTGATGATTCTATGGTTCTAAATCCCAACCACTTGAACCTGCAACAGTAAAGAACATAGGTTTGTGATTGAACATACATACATAATCTCACCATCCTTCCAAGTAAGGACTGAGAATTTATGAGAAGTAGACAAGAAATGCAGAGTTGGGCCTGTTAAAGAAAAGGTATCATCTTAGACACTAGGAAGAACCACCTACTGAGGGGTGGTGATTGGGTATTAGGTGTATGCCACAAAGGAATGGAAAAGCATATTGCTAGGCTGGTTTAACAGAATGACCAGAGCAGGAATAGGTTAACCTGGAGGTAATGGGGTATTTTATTCTTTACTATGGCTTTTAATTTTTTTCTGGAGCCAGCAGACCTTCTTGCAATGACAAATGTGAGTGTCTTAATCTTGACCCTACTGAAATAGCACATAATTGTAGTTTTCCCAGGGCAGCAGTGCTAGCCTCAAGAGCAGACCTCTGCTGGCCTGTGTGATCTGTGAGTGCAAGACAAAAGCTGTCCTTTGAGCCCAAGCCTCTGTGTACAAAGTGGCATGGAAAATCCCTTTCTAAATCTGTGAAACAAGCAGAGCACAGTCAAAACACTCCTTCTGTCACAAAATGTACTTCTTTATTTTTTAATATGGGGAATGCAGGACTGTGACTGAGCCTCTGCTAAAGATTTTTCCCACTTGCTTGAGAAGTTATTTAACTTCTAGACTAACAGTTAGACCAGAATGGAAGCTGGCCCTCTCAGGCCTTCCTCCCTACCCAACTGCTTTACCGTTTTGTAGAGGAATGTATTGTACGGGTATACCTCAGTGTAGGACCCTGGCAACTCACACAGGTCTCCTGACTGCTCTATCTCTTTCTCTCCAGCCAGTAAAATGATCACTTACTGAAAAGTCAGTGTAATACACCATATATTTCCTCAAAAGTACAAATATCCAAGAAAAAAAATTATTCCCAGACAGCTCTAATTCTTATGCACAAAAGCATTTCCATTAGCTTCATGGGGATGACTTGTGAGTAAGATTCACTCCACAATTAACAGTCTTGTGGAATAGAGTTTTAAATCAATGGTTGTTTTTTTTTCTTTTCCAACAACTAGACACCCTGAGGAGTGAGAAAGCAGAGTCTCTGAGATCAAATTGATAGGATATATTCTGGCACTAGAAACAAATACTTTAATTTGTGTTTGTAGCAAAAACATTGTGCTGTCTGATGCAAAACAGGTTTGTTCATTACTGCTATATTCTATCACTAACACTCTTCACCAAATAAGGATGTGGTATCCTTTTAATTTCAAAGTGCTTCCAGGCTATACTTTTCTTTTTTTTTTCCTACTAACTATTAGTGCTAGAATTTATTGCCAAAATTAAAGCAAAGTAAATTCTGCAAACCATGAGTTTATGCCATTTTCTATTGTGACTTTAATTTGCTGGTGCTAATATATGAAAATTAGCATGTATTAAATATAGAATGTTTTGGGAAGTAATTTTTTTAATGTGGGGTTTGTTGTGGGATATTTTTAGGTTTGGTTTTTTTTTTCTTTCTTTTATGCTGGTTATTCTTTTAAGTTTCTGACATATCTGGATGAGTTTGGGTTCTGTTTTCTCCCTCTAAGTTTCATGGATAGTATCCCAAAATCCCTTTTCCCCTTTTTTTATTGTTTCTTTTTTTGGGGGGTGGGGATGTATGTGTGTTTGGTTTGGGATTTGGGTTTTATTTGTTTGTTTTCTTTTACAAAGGAGTTTTGAGACTGGTCTGGGTTTCTTCTTTTTGTAGAGAGATAGAGCGAGCCCTCAGTGCTCTGAGATAAATCACACTGTGGCCATTTAAATTCTTGTCCTGAAACCAGGCTGAAGAGCTGAAAAACTTGGGTAGATAGCCAATGAAGTTGAGAAGGAAAGCTGAAAAGGAACGGGAAACTACAGGAATCCTAAATATGTGCTTTGGATGACTTGAAGTGCTCCTGTGGGCCAGTATCTCACTGATAATTGCTTGTAGTAGCCATAACCTGCAAATCAAAATTGTAGCCCTGAAATTCCAAATCACAAGGGAGCGCTCAGACAGCTGACACTGGAAGCATTGCTCTTTTTCTGCTCAAAGCCTAAGGAGCTGCTAGGAAGTTACAGTCAGTGTTCACTCTCTGGTGTTTCAGAAATGGAGCAAAGTGGTTATCATAAATATTTTTTTTTCCCTTCTTAAAATAAAATTAGCAAAAGTATGGATTCAAATAGCATTGTGAAAGCTTGAATCTAAACCTGAATGAGCAAGTTGGGGGCATGATCTAACAGCTCTCTTTGATGAGCAGAGTGCCTGGATGCTCTGCCTGAGATGAAACATACCTTAAACGCTTACAGATATCCTGGTAGCAGAGGCAGACTTGCTGCCTAAAGAAATAGAGAAAGGTAATCACTCTCTACTAACTCACACTGAAAAATATTAATCAGGCAAATGTTGCAGCTCAGCAGGAGCACAGCAGAGATCTTTGAATTGGCTCCTAATAGGTATGAGAACAGCTGAGCTTATTAGCTTACACACATAACCTTAAAAAGATAGCCATACTGCTTTTGGGATCTATGCCTGTCTGCCTTCATGGAGCTTATATGCATGTTCTGCATCTATTATTATCCAGCATAGGCTCAGGGATTTCTACTTTGTCTCTTTATGCGGACTAAAATCCCCAGAGAAATCAGCTACTCTCAGTGATTCTGTCCCATTGCCCAGATGAGTCACCGAAACAGTTTGAAACAAAAAATTTGGGATGAGGATAGTTGTGCACATACAAGGGGATTGGAGCAGGCATTAGGAAGATAAATCTTGTTTTGTTCCCTTGTCCCCAGAGGAGAGCAATTCCTTTTATCTCACGGCAGAGCATACATAGAGATGAAAAATACATGTATACAGGCTGGCTTTTATGCTAGTGCCACTTCTAAAAAAAATTACTAGTTCCAGTTGTGTTGTAACCCTGCTAGTCTTGGTCACCAATCCCAAATTCCCAAAGGCAAAAATTCTTTTGACTAACATGTGGTAAGGAGGACTTGGTCCATTGTCCCCAGTGTAAGAACTAAGGACTGATGGGATTGTTGCCTTTTGCAACTGCACGGCGGCCTGTTTCAGGAACGGCACATCGACCAAACCCAGGTCGCGCGGACCACTTGCACACAGACATCAATATGATGGATGGCGAAATGGCGTTTATTAACAGGTAACACGACCTTATATAGCTGAGGTTTGGGACGTCACTTTCGCCTGCTTGCTACCGGCTATAGGGGAGGGGCCTTACCTACCCGCATATCACGTGATCTTCCGACCGCCAGGCCCTAGCTAGCAACATTTCCGCAACATGGGATTCTCTGGGAGACTGGGTTCTTGCTGAAGGAGAACACAGGAAGACATTTAGCTGAGTGAGTGTTTTAAGAACCTGTTTTCCATTCCAAGCAGCTCAGTTTTTTGAGCAGTCTTTTTCTCAGGTGCAACACTGCTGGGGGATTTCAGGAGCCACAGGACAATCTTGGTGGAAGTCTCAAAAGGCATTTCTGCAGGTCCCCTTTCAATTTTAATATAGAGTATTGATCTGGTAAGAAGCTTCCCATATTTGTGATTACGTTTGTGAATACAGCATGTTTCCAGTGGTTTTTTTACAGTTGTACTCTCATCTATGTACCCAGTTTTGTTTGTAAGTTGAAAATGTGCATCTATACTCCACAGAATGACTCAAAGACAATTGAGGAAATAATCAAGGAGATGAAGCATTCCTTGTTCTGTCCATTCAGTCTGTGCATAAGCTCAGTGGCAACTGAAATACCATTTGAAATACAGATTTAAATTTTGTATGGGAACTACTAAAACTGTTCTCATTCCTAGCAATTTGAGTTGTTCAACACAGCAGGTGCAAACCTCTAGTGCTGCTTCAAAATATGAAGTCTTCTGCCTTTACTGCTAGCACTAGGCTCCAGAAGGAACACTAATACTGGCTATAGAAAGTTAAGTGTTGGAAAACCTATGGAGATTCATTAGCATTTGTTGACTTTTTGCCCTGTTTTGCAGTACATGACTCCGCAGTATTCAGCTCGTCTGAGTACAATGAAGGAAGGAGCTCAGCTATTCCTTTTTTGTTACGTTACCTGTCCTTGACTTTTTCCTGTATGTTAAACTAATAGGAAAAATGTCAATAGTGACATGATCTGTTCCACTGTGAATCTTCCCATAAACAGTCATGAATCCCAGGCAGTCTCCCTTTATATTCACCATTCACATCGTACCTTGCTCACAAAGCTTCGCAGGGAAGACTTGTGCCAATAACAGAGAAACCAATTCTCTTAAAACATTTTCTTGAGGTGCTTCTTGTTTGCAGTGATTTAAAGCTGTTCACTGTTGGGGAGGGTTCCTGCACAAAAGGACACATCCATTCAAACATATGGCATGTTTCTTTGATGGAACTCTAGAAAGATGATCAGAGAGGGATAAATTTGAAGCCCTCTGACCTTGTACATGCCATTTTTTTAGGTTTTGTGACTGCTTAAATTCAGGGATGAATCCTGGTGAGTTGTGGATCAGAGGGCTGCCTGCAGCCACCACCTGCCTCCCTGGCAAGGTCAGCCCTCATTTGTCTCCCTTAACGAAGTTGCCTTCAGTAGTTTGCACTCCTTTCTGTTTAAATAAGGAAAGTTGTGACCACTTTTGAGGATAAAAAAGGTCATTAAGATTTATATTAGGAAAAACTTGCAGCCACTCTAATTCCCTTTGGGTTTTATTTGGGTTTGAGTTTTTTGTTGTGTTGGGTTTTCTTTTCTTTTTCAGTACAAGGTAAACCTGAAAAGTTTCCACACCTGTTTTCAATGAATGAGTTCCTAATTATATTATAGAAAATAATGCAATTATGACTTTACGCTTCTGTTTCCTATCAAGTGGTTTTTCCATTGCAGATCCATGGGCAAAATGAAGGAGTCTGATTCTGTAGCCAAAAAACCCACCCCACAACAAAGCCCTAAACCAACCCCCCCAGACTGGCCATTTTATTATTTGCAAGTGCTTATTCAGAGGCCTGAGAACTGCTCTGGGCCTTTCTTTTCCAAGTATGTGATAACACCACCTTCTGATAATGTGTATGATGTCATAGAATCACAGAATTCAAATCACAGAATGTTAGGGTTTGGAACGGATCTCAAAAGATCATCTAGTCCAACTTCCCTTCCAGAGCATGATCACCTAGATTAGGTCACAAAGGAACGTGTCCAGGTGGATTTTGAGTGTCTCCAGAGAAGGAGACTCCAAAGCCTCTCTGGGCAGCCTGTCCCAGTGCTCTGCCAGGTTTTCCCTTACATCCAAGTCTTAACTCCTTTATTCTTGTGTCTTCCTTGCACATTTTAGAACCAAAAAACTTCTTTGTGAGGCTTTTCTTATCCAAGCACATTATCTTTTCCCAGCAAATTATTCAAACTTTGCAGTCTCTACCCATGGCAAATGATGGAGTAACAGAACCTAACACTAGACCTGAGGAAATCATGGGGTCTGTAAGAGTGATGCTGTCCAACATGAGACCTGCATTGCAAATTCCCTTTGCTGGGGAGTTCAGGAGTTATCCTAGACAAGGGTGAGCAAGGGATCCCTTAAACCAGGCCAGAGCTGTGTGAGATTCAATTGACACCAAATCTAGTTGGGGAGCTAACTGTGACTATACTGACCAGAAGTCTAAATTCCTCCTATTTTCATGTGGTGATAGTGTGGAGAGACAGTGGAGGCACCATATTTTCCTGTGTATCTTGCCCTTGTGTGTACTGACCACACAATGCATGGAAGATGTACATTTGAAACAACAGAATGTACTGTGGACGTGGCTGGAGGTTAATATAAGAAAAGAAAAAAAAAAGAAATTAATTCCTATTTGCAGTCTGAGTTCTTCTGGTGAGAAAATCTGTCTAAGCAGTGCTCTTTGATCCCTGTTGCTTGAGAGGTCACGAGTGAGCAGTATCCATCCCAGGAACCTTCTGGCTACCCTTGTGCTGCTCCCTGCAGAGCAAGGTTTGTGTTCTGCTTTTCCATTAGCAGAGAAACAGTTTCTCTCTCTGCAGGTAATCATGCTGCTTTTCTAAACCCCAAGATTGAAAATTTGCCTCTTTCTTTGATGCTGTCAAAAATGTTGGAAAAGCCAGTGGACTTTTCTCCCTAGGTTGCTGTCAAAAGCCATGTGTTCCTATGTGGGGTGATTTTCGAGCTCAAGACTTCCAACCTGTTAGAAACTTCTCAACAGTGTTGTTTCTGTGATGGCCCTCCTTCAGATAGGATGGGCAGAAATGAACAAGAAGATACCCGGATAGCAAAGCTCTTTTTACTGCCATTTTCTGTCTTTCTGATATATCCTGTACTTGTGTCTAGCAGTGCTCACTCTGTTTTAGTCAAGGTTCTCGGTTTTGAATATAATATTTATTTCTGTTTTATTCTGTCTTCCTATGCTGCAATCCCAGAGGGACAAAAACTCCTTTCAGGCTTTCTGGCAGAAGATGTCTGTGAACGAAGCAGTTGGCACAACCTGCTCATTTGTTGAACAAATGTCATTTTCCCCTTTTCAGAGCCAAGTGTGTCACCTGTGAGGCATCTAATTGCTCTGAAGTCCAGGCTTTATACCCTTTGGCAAACTGTCTACAATGAAACTCTTGTTTTCATGAGCTCGGGCAACTGTGTTATATAGTGCCATATGTGCCAGTTGGTGGAGAATAAACACTTTCCTAGGAGTTACAGAGATAACAAAATATTGCTCCAAATGCAGAGAAGTATGCCTGGAATGGTCAGTTGGGATAAATACTGTATTTTATTTCAGAATATTCTTTTTTTTTTTTCCCCTGTTGTGTTCTCTATGAGTATCAGTGGATTGCTTATCAGCTACAGAATGCTAAAAGTAGTTTATAACTTCCTGTGATCCATTTAAAAATGACTCTGTAGATGAATAAGTTCTAATTTCCAACTCTATCCTATTAATAGGTTTACTAACCTCGAACATCCAAGAATTAAGTTATCAGGCTGTTGACAAACATATTTTGTATCAATTTACTGGTTTACTAATTCTTCAGATTAGGATATGTCTATAGAATGGTATAGCTAAATTATGTTTTCAGGTTTTCATTTATAATCAAGAAAATATTTTAGGTATCACTAAAGAAATTACAAATTGTGCATTAATGTGGTCATATAATAGGGAATGTAAGAAAAAATTATGAATAATGATGATGAACGGCACCTTGCTATTGCTGGGACAAATGAATGATGTAGTAACTACTATGAGCCTTAGAGAAGGTGACTTCCAAGGTAAGACTTCAATGACTTGTACTGGATATTTAAATGAAGTCAGTGCAACTGTATCTCTTTCATGTCTGTCCATAGCAGGTGTAACAGTTGCAAAAATTCCTATTAAATCAAAAGTTATATTCATAATTTGCCAAAACCTTTGTCAGTCTTCTTTTTCTCTTGACTTGAGAAAATAATCACAATGCAAAGTAGTTTGAACGTGAGCCTACAGTAAAGTATACAAACCCCATTAAAAAGCACCTGAATTTATATTGATTCTATTAATAATCAATTTCTCCCTCTTTTTTTTTTTTTTTCTGATATGTCCTTTAACTTCTACTTAGCACTTTTGTTTGGGCCTTTTTACTTCAAGTGTCTGCTGTTTTGGAGTGGACCAAATATAAAATTTCAAACTTTTTTGTAAAGACAAAGGCTCTAAAAAGAAATTCAGTACATTAAGATGAGCAGTGTGTTTCTGTTTCACTTGAGCACTATTTTTTAAATATAAATGAAGAGTTGGAGCAAAGTTGTGCATTATGGAGCTTTTTCCTCTTTTTTTTTTGATCGTTGTTTTTGTTTTGGGTTTTTTGTCTGGTTGGTTGGTTGGTTTGTTTGTTTAGGGTGGGTTTTTTTCAGTGACCACCAAAGTGTGCACGGCCTTTGCAGTATTCCTCTTGATTTATTTGTAATTAAAAAAAAAACAACCCTCCCTAGTCTTCTTTTAAAACTGAATGATGAGATCTGGGAATGAAAAACCTACTGAGACTGTCATTTCCTGCTACTGTCTGTGAGTTGTGTTTCTTCAAAAACAGCTTTACCCTGCATGTTTCAAGTAATGAATCAAGATACTAAAGTAGGTGCTACTTGAAGAATTAAGATACTACTGAAATTTGGAATAAATTTAGCTGCCTTGGTGAAACTACTTGGCAAATTTAGAGCTGATCATGTATTCCTGTTATCATCATGGATAATTCCCAAATTAATCGATTCATGCAGAGAATCCAGGAGACTCTTCTCTTAAGATGCACTTATTTATGGCAGCTGAATGAATGCTTCCAGGAGCCCAGGAACACTTCCTTGTCAGCCTTCTGTATTGACACAAAAGTGTTGAGATGGTAGGAAACAGTGGTGCGCTCTCAGGCCAGGCCGGGAGGATGGCTTTAAGAGGTAATACTGGGACTTTCAGAGACATGTGGTTTTTTCTTAATCTCTAAGGAATACTTTATTCTTTCAGGATCTGAAAGCGAGCTGATGGCATAGACCCTGAGCTTAAGCCAGGCTAATGTACTCTGCGTATAGCTGGAGCTGTTGCAGCAAAACTGTTTCCTTTGTGTTCATCAGGTATTGTTTGTTTTCTTTCCCTTCTCAGAGCACTCTTAACCCTGATTTTTATATTGCTACTGCCTGCTTTATTCTTCAATTGTTTGTTTTCTTCCCTTCATTTCTGTTTCTTTCTGCCTCCTAAGGAAATGACAAACCCGAAACAGTTGAGTGGTCAAGTGCATCTGAAATAAAGCAAGCTGATGCATATGGCATGGTTCAGTGGATGGAGCATTTAATTCTGCCTCAGAAAAAAGTTCTTTCTCTGCCACTCACCTCTTCTGCAGTGCTGAACAGGCTATTTCATCTTAATTTGGGCATCAGTGAGACAGGAACGATGCTATGTGCTTTCTTTTGCACACATTGAAATTCAGCTTTGTGACATACATTTTTAGTACAGGCATACCTTTTTTTAATTGTGGGAGGAGAACTGAGTAGGTCTGTTTATGTGTAACTGGTATAAAATAAAAGGAACAGCTAACAAGATAATCTTTTTTTGGAACTGCTTGTCTGTGGAATATGTTCGCGCCTTCAAGCTGTAGAAGTTCAAGTTTGTCATCTTCATCAGATCATCTCCCAAAGAACATCTTAAAACACATGATAGTTGAGCATGGAGGTCATGGAGAGTGCAGAACCTGTACATCTCTCTGCAGGAGTGCTTTGCTAGCCATGTCCTGTTTCCCACTGTTCAGGAGGGCCATCCCACGAGGCAAGTGTGCTTTACAGGACAGCACTACAGAATAGTGCCAGCTGTGGTACGTCTTCAGTATCTCCTGCTGGAGCTGCAGGCATCTCACCAATTTCAGGCAATGCCCATCTTATGTGCCCTGGGCAGAGTGATACAGATATATCCAAGAGACTCCACATGGAGCCAGTGCAGGTCTGGCTGGGTTTATTTGTCCTGGCCTCGCCCAGCATCTCTTTGGCTGGACCGGAGCTAGTTTGTGCAGAGCTACTTGTGCTCTTGTACTGCTTGCCCTAGGAGTCCCAATACAGAGCATACAGTGAAGCTCTAAAGTAATCTGCAGGCTGCAAGCACATGTCCAGAAGTGCTTGATGATCACAGAAGGTTGGGGATTGCTATAACTGCACTGGCAAAGTGTTCCACCTGATCTGAGAAACCCAGCTAGACTGGAGAACCTCAACCTGTTTAGCTTTCAAATAAGAACTGCAGTCAATGAAGCTTCTATGTAAAAGGCTGTCATCTGCAACTACTTTAAGCTGTCACCACAGTATCTGTGTCATTGAGTGTGCCTATATAGCTGAAGCTTGGGGGTGTTTTTTAGTTTATTTTTTATTGACCAGATGTTTGGCTTGGGAAAAAGGAAGGAAGGAAGGAAGGGACAGAGAAGCTTTGGGCCAGGACCCATTCTTCTCCCTTTTCCTTAACATCAAAAACCTCAACCCAAACCATGCCTCCCAAGAAATGCAAGATAAAATCTGCTAAAGCAAAAAAATATTATGCTGATAGAATGCTTGAAAGAAGAGAGTATTCATTATCTGTGGAACAGATGGAGATCAACAAGGAAGTTGTAATGGACTACAAAACCTTTGAGGGTTTTTTGAGTTAATGATTATACTTTTTAGTAGAACTGATAATCACCACAAAGAGTAAAGAGAGGGCTTCAAATACATTCATGTTGGTAGAAATTTTTGCACTCAATATAATAGTCCCTAAGTCAGAAATCACATAGAAATGTTGACTTTTAACATTATACAACATCTCATAAAACATTTCAAAAGGAGGCACAGAAAGCTGGTCTGAAGAATTAAAAGAAAACAAAAAACCCAAGTCTCTGGTAATCAATTTGTGAGGTAGCACTTGAAGAATACTTCCTTGTAGACTCACCATTAAAACAAAGTGAAAAAACTGGACTCAAAGTTGCAGCACCACAGTGTGACATGCACAATGATTCATATGTAATGTTATGAAGGCTGCTGTTATAAAATAAAGGAATTGAATGTTCTCAATGGAATTCCCTTGATAGATGAACAGGCAAGCGGTTGTCTGAGTAAAAGATGGTATCAGAAAAGAAATGTGATAAAGCATCAGATCTTTTTCAACTGAGCCACCCTTTTATCTTGCAGATAGTTACCAGAAAAAAAAGAAAAAAAGTAAAAGGAGTGAGGTCATACATTAGAAGTGTGGAGGTTTTTTTCTTCCTTTGGTCTAAAGACAATATTGGCAGATATAAAATCCAGAAAAGTTTTTCAATTCTTTTCAATCTGTCTCTAAGTGGCTATTCAGAAGCATTCATCTTAGGAAGGATTTTTTTCTTTCTTGTATGACACTACCTGGCTTGGGACTTTAGTGCTCTGGTGCAATTTATTTTCCAGATTTGCATGAACAAGGTGGTTAAGACTTTATTGGCAAGTCCTGCTCTTGTCTGAGCAAAGACTGCTCTCTGTCTTGATGATAACTGTGCTCAGAGCAGTGAGAGCCCTTAGAAAGAATGTAAATCTAGATATGCTCAGTGGTGCACAGTGAAGTGTCTCTGGCCACCTGTGTGCCATTAGGTGATGAGTGGATTTTCCTGTTGGAAAATTGGACCACTTGGTGTTGGGAGATGCTTTCCTTACTTTTCTGGTGTCTGTTGTGTTCTGTCAGGGCTCCTGAGGAGCTGATTCTGTGGCTGTCTCTGAAGTTGTTGCTCCTGGCAGTGTTCTAGGTCAGAAAAGTGCAAGCACACCTCTAGCCCTCTCTCTGCTCCCTGCTTTGTTGGTGGTTAATAAAGGAATCATCAAAAACATCCTGATATGTCTATATGAGTGAATATCTAAAAAACAAAGGGGAGTTCTCTATGGAGAAGATTATAACTAGATAGTTTTAACATAACTTTACCTATCTGAACACTCCATGTGCATTTTTTAACTTTCTGATTTTGACAGAGGTGGAAATATACTAAGCTGTACAAAAGAAATTCTATGAACTTGATGATGTTTTTTCTTCATTTGTGTATTTCACTGAATATGTTCCAACCTATCAGTTGTCCTTCTCCTCATCTATGTAAACCTTCAGTTAATTATGCAAACTTGTAATTCTTCAGGTACTTTCAAAAATTTAAGTACCTGCAAGAAGTTGAAGAAATGTTTCATTTTAATGTATTTATGTAAAACAGCTTCTTGAGAGAATTTGGTTTATCAATTCACTTTCCTAGTATATCACCATTACTAAAGCTTACAAGCTATGTTTATTTTGATAACTGTGCTTCTTGGATTGCAGAGATGCATAAAACTACTCTTTGTTTAAAGCAAAAATAACAAGTAATCTCCTTTAGAAAATCTGCAATGCAATTTTCAAATTTCTTAGAGCAGCAGATAACTGTAAGTCCATAGGATGCTGTGTAAAGGGACACAAAAACAGGGCCCTTGAGATGTTCCTAGTATGCAAAAAGAGTAGAGTAGAGCTGGAAATGATGACTGATACGAGGAGAAATTCCATAAAGTTCCTAAAGCAAAAATAAATGCATCTTCTGGGGGAAAAAAATAATCCTTAGGCCATAGCATGTAAAGACATCTGGTAAATTCCACTACAAGGGAAAGCTGTTTGGATGTGAGACAGACCTTGAAACATTAGAGTGGTTCCTCTAATTGAGAATTCTTAATGTTTTACATTGAACATTACCCTAAAAATCCTTTAAACAGCTGTAGAATGAGGTCAACTTTACAGTTAATCTAAGTATATGCAAATGGGGTTTTTTTTAAAAAGGAAATTTTACAGCTGCTGAAAGTCACAGGCCTCCATCAGCATTTGCTTTCTATTGGTTTTGTTACCACCAAGGATCACAACTTTTCTATAAAGACTTGCAGCTTAGACTGCCTCTATCTTAGATTCCACTTTAGCTCCTCTAAGAGTTTAGAGGATCAGGCTAGGAATTTAGTATTCTTCTGATACTTCAGTATATAACAAGCAAAAGTATTTGAATTGAACGCTTTGTATATGTGTGTAGTATGGGTTGGGATTCTCTTGGTCTTAGGTGTGCCATGGTAATTAGGCCAAGAAAATACACATTGATTGTAGCCAGTTAATTTCCTAACAGAAGAGAACGTGACTCTGAAGTTTTGGTATCTTATTTAATGCTGGAAAAGGTTAATAGCATTCTGGGCTTGATCATGTGGAGTAGGCTCTTTCTGGGAGCAACAGGACAGGATTTTTTTTTGGCAGAACTAATGAATGGAAGAAACATCTCTCCCTTTCCTGTTTGTCGTTTCAGATGGCCTCTCAGTCAAGGAGGTTCTCTTACTCCACCTTTTTGAGAGCTGGGGTGTGCAATGATGCATCTGATATTTAAGACCAGCTTACCTTGGAGGCACTTGTGCAATTCAGGTAACAACATCAGGAATTCTTCCCCTGGGAGAGTGATGAGCTGCTGAACAAGTATGTAGCAAGAACAAAGCTTTGTGGAGCTCACTTGAGACTATGTGGCATGTGTGTACCACAAGATGCATGTGATGAGTGGTGACCAAAACCTATGTTTCTTCTCTCTTGCTTGGGAGAAATAACAGAATCAAACCCCTTGATACTCCTTTTAGGTCAATTTTGTTTGCCGCAGCAATTCAGCCTGCATCACGTGGGGTAAATCATGAGCTAAAGCATTCAAAAAAACAAGGTTCAATAAAGTTAGAACAGTCTTTTGAAATCAAAACTTACTAAGTGGATTAGACTTAAGAGACTGACATAAAATACAGCCTGTTGAAGAGAAAAGGGTCCTGCGTTTTCCACAAGTTTCATCACAGTATCTTCAAGAATCTATTAGTATGAGGCAGCAGTAGTGCTGCTAGGATCCCAAGATGCAGCTGTCAAATAACATCTGCCAAAAAGGGCCTTGCTTCATTACTTTCAAACCTCTCCATTGCTCATTAGGTCTCACCAGATGGGGATTCAATATTTTGAAGTCAGTCATCCTGTATGAAATAGTTTGTTCATGACACTGATGAACAATTATCTACCTGTACAGTTGGGACTTTTATGCTGTTTATTTCAACCACGTGTCAGTACATGGCGCAACTTTAACATTTGATGGCAAGAATAATTGAAATACAAAAGGTCAGCTTAACTGACTACATGAATGAGAATGCAAGTTTTCTATAATAAACTGTTATTTCTCTGTTAAAAAATGTGCTATTACAACCCCTCATAAAGTTTCATTACACATTTTTATTTATTTTACTTTTTCAAGCACTGAAAACTTCTAATTACATATAAAAAATATTGTTCCAACCCATCCAGTGGAAGATAAACTGCTGTGCATGATAACTGTTGAATTTCTGTTGGATAAGTTTAATGATTTGTTAGAAAACTAATTGTCACTTTAATCAAGAGAGTGACAATAATAACTCACTTAAATATTTGCATTGTCACCTGCAAAAGCAGTTGTAAATATGATCTGTTCTAAATCCTACATAAGGTCTATGTGTATAAATACAGAGCAATGCCCTCAAAGCAAAATTGTAATTCTATTGAAATGTTTCATTTCTGTTTTCTGATGTTCACAATCCTCATTATTATAAACCAAAACATTGTCCCTTGGCTCATGTAAATCGTCCATCTGTGAAGTATTGTATTGTTGACTCTATATATCATCAGAATTTAAATGTGATTAAGACTCTTGAATGATAATTTAAGCCACCTTTTTTTTTCTCCACGTCTTTCAATTAAATCAAACCACATAGACAAATATGGGAAAGATGCATGTCTGAACACAATAGAAACTTACAGTGAAAACTATTTTAAATAACCAAACCCAAACCAATTCAGTTTAAAATTGATGCTATTCATATTTCATGATCACATGCTGTCTTGTTGTCTTTGCTGTATTCTCAGTGAACTGGATTTTCATTGACTTCAACAGGAAAATGCCTCCAAGAAGTCTTCAGAAGGTAACCTTCAGCTGTCTGAAGCCCCATGTACAGCAGGAGACAAAATTTTTCATGGAAAATGTAGGTATGACATAGTTGTAAAATTTGTTTTGGAAAATATACTTGTGTACCCAATTGCAGCACTGCATTGAAATTTTTAAGGTCTTTTCTTGGCCATAGTGAAGGAAGTGGAGGATGACAATGTGCCTTCTTATCCTGTTTTGTGTTTGACCACTGGGGTCTTTAATAGCAGGAATATTTGCATGCTCATTTATGTACCTTTTGTGGAATTTTTCAATTGACTGCATAGGGAAACATAGGGTAAGGTTTCCCTTCTCTTACACTACAATGAGGATTGAGGCCAATTTATGAAAAATGAAGGTGTCAGCTTCCTCCCCTGCTTTCCAAGTTGCTTTTAAATTTTGCTTTCTTTTTTCCCCCCTTATTTCCTCATTTCACTATCCCTGATGCTTCTGCTATTGAAGAACAGATTTTGTGGTCTGAAAAGGAAAAGAAAAATCTCTAAGGTTCTGGAATTTAATAAGTCTCTAAAAATCTCAGTAATGTAAAAGTAAGTAAGTCAATAAATAAATAATGTTTTTTACCTTAAGGAACTCTAAGATGAACCCAGGTTTTCAATTTAAAGCACCTGTTGATCCCAGAGCGTTTTGGGACCATATTTTTCTAGCAAAATTTCACCTTTACAAACAGGGAATTTCTGTATGGTCAGTTAGCATGTGTGCATAAGTACAAATGCACAGAATCACTTAAAAAGTAATATTAGAACAAAGTCCAAATAACTTCACCTTGAACATCGTTCTTCAGAAACATGATGGAAATTCTTCTCTAGTTCAGGCTTAAGCTGGAAAGGAATTTCCACACCTTCCTTGAAGTTTCAAGGTCAATATAGCTCTTAGTATATAAATTAAAAATAAAAAAGGATTGTTTGTCATATGGACTGACTGAGACAGATTTACCCCTTTTGCAGCTGAGGTAAAAAGCATTATCAGCAGAAAGAAACCAAGTGTAAATCAGTAGCACAGAAAAAAACATGCTGAAGTGGAATTTAAAGAAGATAGTGTAAGTTGACAGGTGGTAAGTTTTGCGTTACCTTGGAGTGGAGAAGAGACCCATGTTTGACAACTCCTAAGCAGAACAAAGTAGTTATTTGCTGAAAATTCCCCCCCTCCTCTCTTCTTAAATTATGCCAGAACTGCATATAATTGCCCCATACATTTGGCTTGTGGGCTGATGAGCTTTTGAGCATTGTATTAATGAAGTGCAAGGAATGTGACTTTCAAGGCTCCTTAGTGTTTACTCTTAGCAGATTAGATTCTTATGTGTCCAAAGCAGTGGAGTGATAACTCTTCTGCCTCAGTGGTGAAGTCTAGTGGATAGAGGCTTTGCAGATTAGCCGTATTCCTCAAGAGGATAGGAGGATTTAATTTCATTTCTAGTAACGCTTTATAGCGGTGTTATATTGAGGGTGGCAGTACAAACCATAAACTGACTACGGCAAGTATCAAGAAATGGGATGTGTTTTTCCAGGCAAGAAGTGTGTGGTAGTGCATTGACAAGGACAGTAATTTTGGTTTCTTCTACACTAGTATTCTGTATTGGTCCATATGCTGAAGGATGGGATTTTGCTGGATGTGACTGCAAGACCAAGGTCAAATATAAGGGCTAAATTCAATATTTCTTCAGATCCATGATAGGGTCTGAATTTCAGTTGATTCTGATGGATTCTGCTGCAAAATAATGGGTGTGCATTCAATCACCTTTACTAAAGACATTTATGCCTGTAATGGTGGTACAATATTTTTAGTGTGTGTGCTCCCTTCTCTTCAGAAATAATTTAAAATGTGTGCAATGTATTTGTGTGCATTTGAAAACTGACCCTCACCAATAGTGAAAACTCCTTATACATGACTGCATAAAAGTGGAACATCAGGATTTCTGTGCTTAATTTAGTTTTGCTGAAAAACATCTAAACATTCAATACTTATGTGGTAGCTCTCAGCTGCTGTTTCTCTCAAGTTAGGTAACAGGTTGCTGAGAACTATTAACTTAAAACATGTTCTTCTCTGGCAAAGGTGAAGCAGAAAAGCTGTTCTTTATTTCCCATCTGCATGCCAAGAGTAATTTATTGCAGCAGTTTAAATTTTTTTTAAACATTTAGTTAAACGGTTTTAATCAATTTTTATTATGAAATAAAGTACATTTTGATTAAAATGCAGGCTGTGAGCATTGGCAGTTTTACTAGCAATTTGTGACAATTGTCTTTTTTTTTTCTCCCATGGCTAGACTGTTTCATGTATAATTTACTGTGACAAAACACTGGCCCTACTTATTGTCTATAAATACCAGCCCATTAGAAATGTGTCTGAGGTGTAGCTTTTTAATGGTTGCATAATGTTCTTGGACCTGGAGTTAATGGAATAGTAAACAACTTTTTGGTTGCAAAAGCAGTGAAGCGGCAGTGTTCCTCCATAAAACCAGTTTATTGTAGATGTATGGATATTTCATGACAAGCACAATAATTTGTCTCTACTTACAGACAAATATGAATTCTTCTCACCTTTGTTGTATGAATATTTTTGGAGGTGTTAGGCTCATCTTATGACGAGCAGCATTTGGCTGTGTACACTCACTGCATAAAGAAGAGTAAAGATTGCCATTATAGTAAATAAGCCTCTTTGTGAAACTACAAGTAGATGTGAATTAGGCAGGTTTTGATGAGTACAGATGATTTCCTTCTCATACACAGAGTATGGAAAAAACCTACCTACAGCATATGAGTAGGAGCTATGTGAGTATGCAGTTCTCAAGAAAAAAACAGTTTATAAAAAGAACCCAATGTCATTTGCTGGCTTTGTGCCGTGTCTTAATTATAGAGCTGCAAAGTAAAGAAGAACTGTAAAATGAGCACAGTGAAAAGTCAAGTGGTCTAAAGAGATCACTCCAGCAGAGGTAGCAGCTAAAAGGAAGAAAGAGTGGGTTTGCTTGCCTTTTAAAAATTATTATGACCAAAAGAAATAAAGAAAATAAGAAATCAGAACAACTTCCATTTCTATCCAACAGAAACCTATCAGAAAGATGTTGACAAACTCTGCATTTCTCTGTGTAATGTCATCCTTAGACTAGCCAAAAGCAGTTAACCAAAGCCACATACCCAGACCATGATTCTCAACGTACTGTTAATTTGAATAGGAAACATGTATCTGAGTAATGGTTATGTAAACTAACCCTGCATAAGAAGGTGCATTCCTACTAAATACAGAAGAATGGAAAATAAATAGAGAAAGAAATATAAAAAAAGATAAACAAGCAGGGAAAAGAATAGCTGGCAAATACTTTGGTGATTTGGTATCTATTCAATTATTGTACCTGACAACCAGTCCAAGTCTCTGGTTGGACTCCAGTGTTTTAAAAACCACTTTATCTGGTCTAGATCATCTTGAATAGATGTTTTTCGTATCCTTTGTTTTCATAGCATCAGAGAATCTGATGCTATGAAAACGATTCACCTCAGTGGCTGAGGTTGGAAGGACCTCTGGAGGTCATCTAGTAAATGCCTCTCCTTAAACTGTGCCACCTAGAGCAGCTTGCCCAGGGCCCTGTCTGGGTGGCCTTTGACTGTCTCCAAGGATGGAGAATCCACAGCCTCCCTGGACAATCTGTGCTAGTGGTTGGTCACCCTCAGAGTCAAAAAGTGTTTCCTGATGGTCAGAGGGAACTGCTGTGTTACCGTCTGTGCCCATTGCCTCTGGTTCTGTCACTGGGCATCAGTGACGAGAGCCTGGCTCTGCCTTTGCAGCTAAATATCTTCAGGATGAAATCCCCCTGAGCTTTTTTTTTGCTAGCAGTCCCAGATCTCTCAGCCTTTTTTCACAGGAGAGCTGCTCCAGTCCTTTAATCATCTTAATGGCTGGACTCTTTCCAGTTGGATATCTCTTTTGTACTGGAAAGCCCGGAACTGGACCTATCTGTCTGTCTGTCTGTCTGTCTGTCTGTCTATCTATCTATCTATCTATCTATCATCTATCTATCTATCTATCTATCTATCTATCTATCTATCTATCTATCTATCTATCTATCTCCAAATGCCTTAATTAATTAATTCTCACAGGCCCTGGTTGTCATGAGGGTCCCTGACATTTGTTGGAAAGGCAACACAGCCAGGCATGCACAGTCCAGGAGACATCTGCAGAGCATTGATGACAACTTTTTTTACACAGGTGGAGAAGAGAAAAGGGGTGATGCAGGAGTTTGTATACTAATGAGCAAAGGGTTGATTATGTGAAGGCTGGGGGCAGACTTGGCTGCAGTGACCACGATATGGTGGAGTTCAGGATCCTGCATGGAAGGAGCAGAACAGTAAGTAGGATTACAGCCCTGGACTTTGGGAGAACTAACTTTGGTCTCTTCAAAGACCTGGCTTGGGAGAACCTCATGGGTTAGGGCTCCTTATATGGAGATATTCAAAACCAACCTGGAGGCAACCTGCTCTAGGTGGTTGTATTTTAGCAGCAGGGTTGGACTAGATGACCTCCAGATGTACCCCCAACCCCTGCTGTTTTGTGATTCTCTGATTTCCAGTTTGTGATCTAACTTTGGATTTGTGCTAAAAGCAACAGTCATTTGTTTTTTATTTGTACCTAATATATTTCCTAATAATTTTAGTATTATCAGTTGCAGGGTCAAAAGTTGTGAAACTTCTTGTCCTGAAGCCTCTTTGTACATCTTCCTACACAGCCACAGGCAATTTTTAAAATTTGCTCTTTGAAATTCTTCTGTTTTCACATCCACTTCATGACAATTTCACTTATTCCTAAGATTGTCATATCAAACTTTGTGTCATCTCAGAGGTTTTTCCTTCTCCTATCGCTCAGTCCTACATTATAGATGAACAGCAATTCACAAATTAAATGATTAGTACCTTCTGACATGGTAAAACTGCAGGAGTACTGAATTAGCCTTTAGAAGGGCTGATATTTACAAGCCCCATGCTTTTGTGCCATCCTGGCTTTGATAAAATTGTCCCTTCCTTATTCAGTGGAATTTAGAGAGTTTGTGGCACATAAATACGTCTCAAGCTGCAGTGAAGTAGTTTAGTGGCCTGAACAAAGCAGAGCTCAAGCAAGATAGGGATGAAATTATCCAGTAAATGAAATTGCATTTTGGCTGCCAAGTTTTTAGTCTTTTTCAAAGTCTTTAAGAAACATTTGAAAATACGTCTATGTTGGGAAACTGCACAAAAAAATCACTATCAAGGCAATAAAATTCCTTATCTGACAGCATCACATTCCATGTTAAAAGTCTTTAGTGTAGTTGACAGAAGTCAACTCCCTAGCTCCCTAGCTCATACTGCACAGATAGGCGTCCAGACGAGTCCTGAATATGTCCAGAGAAGGAGACTCCACCACCTCCCTGGCCAGCCTGTCACCCTCACTGTGAAAAAGCTTTTCTGCATGTTGGTGCGGAACTTCCTGTGTTCTAACTTACAGCCATTGCCCCATTGCACAGAATATGAATTACATGTGCTGCAATGGAAAAAAGACAAATTACTGAACTATGAAATTGGAAGATTCATGAAGTAATATGATTAAAAATACTTTATTTCAGATTTTTTTAGTCTCATGAGGTATAATATTTTCTTTTGTTGACAGTGAAAGCCCTTCTTGCTGTGAAATACAGTTAAGTGCAAGAAACGCACAATAAGGTGAATTTAATTTATGGTGTGCTTACTTTTTTGGAAATACAATAGCACAGTGAAAAATTAAATGCTCTTGGCATTCTAAAAAGTGTACTGGAGTAAAATCCGGTGGATTATAATTTTTTTTCCTTTTTCTTTCTCATTCCTGCTCCTTTGTCTGTTGTTGAATATGTTTGACTCCAGGAAGACTTGCATCCAGACCAGATACATGGCTGGGATATAGATAGAAACTTTTTAATCTGACTATGAAAGAGGTGATGTTGCTAAAATCCATCTGTATATCTATCTACAGAAAAAACCTCCAAGACATTTATCCCTCAAAAAACCGTGCTATACAGCATTAAAATACCAGTTAAAAAGGTATTAAATAGTTTGCTATAAAAAGTAGCTGTTTCATTGCTCTGAGTGAAATATTTTCAAACGCATTGCTTAAATTTTGATAATACTATTTTTTTTTCTGAAAATATATGTCAGCTGATGAAGATATGGGGAATGCAAGTCACATTTAAGTTACATTATGGTATAGTTTAGTACATCTGTTGCTTCCTTCTCTAGCTTTTGAAGCATTGTGGTTACAGTATTCCAAAGAATATCATAGTCTGTTGAATTTAACTGAACTAGAAGTTGCCACTTTTAGTGGTACTACCATTTTAGTTTAGCACCATTAACTGGCATTTTTTATGTTAATGAGCAGATTTAATATTTTTGTTTTAGTCAGTTGGAAAACTGTGTAAGTAATGTAAAGATATTTTCCCAATCCCACATGTGTAATTCCTGCTGGTGCCAAGGACAGCATGGCATTCAAAGGATAATCTTTAATCTCTGGTGGCTCTTTTAGCTTTCATTGTAGTGTTATATGTATTTCAACTGATTCTAATGTATTTTAAAAGACCATACAGCACCTTCTGATCTCTGCTGGATCACAAAGCAAACACTGGAATATTCTGTTGTAACAGAGACATTAATCAATGCAAGTTGTCTGAACTGATGGATCAAGGCTGGCAACTACCCAAAGCACCAACTTTTCTACAGTTTCATGTGGGATAACTTTTCATTATTGGTTGTTTACTGCTTATTGAGACGTTTCAGGAGCAAATTACCTCTTAGGATGAAAATGAAGATGGTTCCAATAAAGAGGTTATAGAGTGCATATGAATTCTTAACAAAGAAGCTATAAATCACTTGTAAGAAATTAATTACCAGCTTGTTTTACCTTAGACTTGCTTTCTGTATAGTGCCTTGTTAACTGTATCTTGAATGAAATTCCTCTCTATTTTCTGTTTTTACTCTGTTGGAGCAGTATTTAAGTAATGCATAAACTTGTATTTATATCCAGAACTGTTAATGGACATGAAAAACACTACTGGTTTTCTATGTATTTCTTAACTGAGGAACTACTTGGTTGCAGAGATTCTAGATGATGTTACTGGAGCTATGTAAGAAAGAGATCTTTTTCTTCAGGCTGGGATGAATTAGAGTGTGGTCTGGTAAAATGGGTCAGTGTGGGCTAACTACTTGACTGCCATAAACTCAGAATATTTAATTCCTGTTGTAGTGAACTAACTGATCTACGCTTGTAGAACTTCCATAAATAGAGCTTAATCAGTTTCTAATGAGACATACAAGAATCCCATCTTTACAAGCTTGAAGTTTTTTCTAAAGAGTTTTATTTAAGCTTTTACTTACAAACTGTCCAGTTTTCTTTTTTAGAAAAATATATCTATTTTGTATATAGAAAGTGGGATGCAGCTTATTGTTACCTCATATTAAAGAAAATTTGGTGTTCACTTTAAAGCAAAAATTAGACTACACATTTACATTTTGTTGTATTGCTAGGTTTTTTTGAATTAATATTAAAATCAGTAAACAAAACCAGATAGGTCTTAGGATAAGTGCTGCCTTTTGAATGGAAGGTCTTGATGAAGTCGTTTAATCTTGGTTAAAGTTACTTTAGTATGGTATAGCTTAGTGAAATTTTATGTATCAATATATAGCTTACTTGTATGTCATAAACATTGTCTTGCTTAACATGAAAATGAAGTTTTGGGTTTTCAGAAAATACTTCTGGAAAAAACAGCAGGACAACCAGAGTCTGAGGGAAAAAAAAAGATGGCCGGGGGATGAGGAATCGAGCTAAATCTGATAGGTATTTTTAACATCTTCAGAATTGCATCTAGAATAGCAAAACACATTAAAACAGCTTTGTTACTCAATACTGATACAAGTCTCTTATTTATAGTCCTAGGAAGGTTATTAACTAGCGTTTAGCAAAAATGAGATCTATTTCCAAATGGCTAATTAATATTTAATTTGTATTTATTTATTTATAGAAGAGCTGTTTGGTTTTTTTTAGAAGACTGCCATTGTGGTTTCTGGCTAGTGAACAAAGCTGGTTTAACTATCTGTTACAATGTACTAATTGGATTTGACCCTTGAAATTGTATTTTTAAAAAAAGTCAAATTTATTATTTATTAAAATTGTCTTAGTTAATTATTTCTAGTCATGGAGTTTTGTGTATTGCTTTACTTCAGCTGAGAACTGCCCTTCACAGTTCATGACCCATGCCCTGTTACAGCGCTCAATATTTTTGTAGCCATTGCAAGTATAAAGCCCTCAGAAGGTGCAATCAGAGAAATTACTGGGAAACTGGGGAAGTGATTCATAGGCCATGAGCATACCTGTGGGTGCCTCACCTGGCCACCAAACCCTACTTGAAAAAAGCTGCAAATCTCCAGAACGTCTTTAGTCTGATGTTTTATTCCTGTGGGAATGCCAAGACTGCCCAAAATGGCATTTGTTATTCATGGTTAGGTGTGAGAATCACACTTTGCCATGTGGGTAAGATCATACCTTCAGCGTGTGTGTATAACAAGTTTTATAACAGAAGAAGGGCACTATTAGGACCCAGCATGATGAGGAACCTCTCAGAGTGTTTCTGGGGAGTTTTAGTATCAAAGCTCTCAGATTCTTCCCTCTGCTGGGAAAGAACACTCTCATGAGTTGATCTTATCAGAGCAGCCAGCTCCAAAATGCTGATGTTTTTATCTAAAATTAAAAATAATTGTAAGTAAGAAAAGTAAAAAGCATTTAAATACCAGGAAATATTCAGTTAGAAATTTTCACTGAAATACTTTTGCTTTTCAACTTCCAAGGGAAAGCTCAAAAAAATTTAATGAAAGGAGGCTCTTTGCAGCAATAACAACCCTCCTCCTCCTTTTTTTTCCCATTGAAAGACACCACTGAGGGGAAAAAAAACCACCCATTTTTGTGAGTTGTCCACTAAATGTATTTTCATGTTAGTCTATACCATGCACACATTTAGTTTTCAGCTGTTTAACTTCTATTTCTCTTTCACATACTTATCAACTGCAGATAATAAATTGTGTATTTTTTCCCTGTATAGGAATGTTTTGTTCCAATATAGCAGTAATTTCTGTGTCCTATTTTTATGTTTTATTGATCCCTGCCTTCATCGTACTTTACCTGTTACAACCTTATTGCTGCTCCTGAGGTCTTAAATGTGTCAGTCTGGACTGCAAAGGCTCATTTTTCTTCCAAGTTATGACCCCATCCAAAAATTTAGCTGTAACTTCTCCTTGTCTTTAAATCAATGCATTAAGGTTAAAGAATACATCCATGAAAATCATATGATAACTTTCCAAAACTGTGGAAGGTTACACATGGCTCAGTGAAGGGGATAAGAAAATAAATTTTAAAAAATCAAAATAAAATAAAATAGGAAAATATCTCTTATAAACATAAATGACTTTGCAACTAATAGAAAACCAGTAAATTAAATCAGTAACAATTGCTAAGTATTGCTTCAAATTTAACTTAAGAGTGTGTCTCTGTGTCTGTGTGTCTGTTTGTGCAAAATTAAATCCAACAAATGTAGAAGAAAAAACAACAAAGGCAGAGCAGTGGACTGAGATTGAAATCCTGTCTCTGTCAAAATCAGTGAGCATCTTGCCTTTGATTTTAACCAGTCCAGGGCTTAATTTTATTTCTTATGTCTTTATCAACAAGTAACCCGTGGCTCTAAAAAGTGAAAATTCAGTATTACATTTTGGCTTGAGTTTAGTAGGTTTATCATGGCTGTTTCCCTTACCATCTCAAAAATTTCCTTTAGAGGAAGGAGCCTTTTTTCCAACAAACAATGCAGTGCTTTTGCACAAAGAATAAAAATACCTTTAAAAGATTTTCTGTCGGTCCTGAACTAACATTCAGGATTTTGTTATGACCATCAGGTGGAGAGGATTAATGAGATGTTACTCCTTCCTGCCATCCTGCCTGTCTGCTTGCTAAATTTGGGCCAAAATTACATGAGCTGTCTCTTGGTGACAACTGATTCCTATTTTTGTAACCTCCTGCAGGGTATAAGTACAGGTATCCCATGGCTGGGTGAAGATTCTGCTCATCGTACCCTTGATTAGAGTTCAGGTCCATTCCCTGGGTTCAAAGCAATTATCCTCCTTCTTCTGTTAATATAAAAAGTGACAAGAAAGAATAAAATCTTCCCAAAAATATTTTCTGCTCCGACTATCTTGTAAAAAATAAAATTCCATTTTTGTGACTTGCCTTAACAGTTTGGACTGGTATTGCCGGATGGCAAGATAGTGCTCAGTAACATGATAGCCATCCTGTAACCCTGGGCCAATGACTGGAGGACTGAGTGATGAAAAAGAGTCTTATATGGGTAGCAATGTTTCTTCTTTAGCAGCTGAGTGATACCTGTGCAGGTATGTACTGGAAGTTTTCTTCCTATACTGATTATCTGTGAGAGCACTTAGAACACTACAAGAAATAGAACATGTTTGAGATGATGAGAATTTCCATGAGGTTGATTTGTGCTCCATATCCCTCAGGCATTTTCTTAAAACATTCTTTTGCTACTTTGATATTTACAGCCTCAGTTCCTCTGTCTCAAAACTAATTATTTTGCTTGTTGCTTGTGATGAATGCTTCTAGCGCCATGCTAAAACTATACATAACAGTAACCCAGCATCCCTATGCTCAAAAGCTAAACTACTGAAAAATCAATGCTGTCATTAATTACACAAATATGTGTCATTAGATTTGTTTATTACCCCACTTTTCTGCAAATTGTATTCTTAATTAGGCATGTGGCCTCAGTGTTCTAAGAACACTAAACAGGATCACTTCTTCAAACTAAAAGCGTGTTGCATTATCAAATTCTGTGAAAACAGCAATTAGTATTACGAAGTTAAAAAAATTCTCAAAACTTTGATAACTAGATCCATTTTTAAAATGTTGATCTCCATGTTGAATGAGATCTTCCATAATTATATTTCTGATAGATTGATTCTTCTTCCTGGAAGGAATTGTACTGCAGATACCCCTTGCCTTTGAAACTGCAAAAGACAGTGTAAATCACAGAGTCATAGAATAACAGAAGTCGGATGGGGTCTCTGAAGGCATCTGGTCCAATCTCCCTTCTGAAGCAGGGCCACCTAGAGCCAGTTGCCCAAGACCATGTCTAAATGTCTTTTAAATATCTCTGAGGATAGAGAATGCACAGTTTCTTTCAGCAACTTAGTCACCCTCAGAGTCAAAAAGTGCTTCCTGATGGTCAGAGGGAACCTCCTGTGTTTCAGTTTGTGCCCCTTGCCCCTTGCCTCTGGTCCTGTCACTGTGCACCACTGACAAGAGTCTGTCTCTTTGCAGCCAAATATCTTCAGGTAATAATATACATTGAAGAGATCCTCCCTTGAGCGTCCTCTTCCTGGGCCAAAGAATCCCACTAAACTGCAGCTGTTTAAATCACAGAATCACTAGTTTGGAAAAGACCTTTGAGATCATCGAGCCCAACCATACCTGTCCTCTACTAAGCCATATCCCTAAGCACCTCATCTACCCATCTTTTAAATACATCCAGGATCTGTGACTCAATGCAACTGAATATGACTGGGGATCTGTTGCATAGTGGGTGACACTTAGCGGTATATTGTATAAATGTGTTTGTATTACTTATGTATGTATATTTGTCTATATATGTGTGTGTATAAATGCATTTAAAATCTATGTCATATCAAATGTATCTATGTAATATGTATGTATAGATATGCAGTTGCTTCTTTTTGGAAATCACTAAAGTCTGGCCGGAGTTGTGCTTAAAAATCACCTATTTTCCAGAAGTCTTGATTAAAAAAATATTTAATTCAGAGGCATTTAGTACGATTCTGACTTCATTTCTTTAAAGATTTATAGGTTTGTAGTTCTGAACAAATCTTTAAGATGTTATCCTATGTTAGTTTCAAATTTGTCTTACTGGAATAGCATCATTCTTTTGGTTCTTTGTCATATTTGTATGTTTAGCATGTAACTCCTGATGATCTCATCATCATTCAATACATAGTTTAATCAAATTGTGAGTAAGCATTTGCATTATTTTATGCTTCAAACTCAGAGTGTGCTGTCATTCTCTTATTTTCTACCATAGTGTATTTTACTGTTGTAGGCTCTTAAGTACAGGATTAACTTTTGAAAAATTTTAAGTTATTTGTGGGTAAAATATCTCTGATGACTGTAGACATTGAACATCTAAATTATGTAGATGTTTGTTAATGCCCAAGTTACTCTTGAAAGTGGAATTTTTAGTCTAAATGAGTCTGGAAAACAGATGCTCTCATGTATGCTGGGGAACATACTCCAAAGTATAAGAAAATGTTAAACCAACATTGGTTAAGAAGAAAGTGGGTATTACTTTAATGATGGCCATTTTGATAATGATACTGATATTTTATCATACTCTTGTTTTTTCAGACCAAAAGCTAATCTGTGAAGGAATGAGGAATTTTCTGAGAAATGTTTTTGCTTTTGGGGTTTTTATTTTGTTTGTTTGTTTGTTTGTTGGGTTTTTTTTTTCCTTGGAAAGTTATGACTGCTTTCAGTATGGTGAGGTGCTGTTCCTGAGAAAGAACAGAGAAAATATAATGGTTATGTAAATTTTATTGCTTAAAGGGCAGATATGAAAATTCTGTCAATTAAATAGTGTTCCAGTATTCTTTTAGTGACAAGAAAGCCTTTTAAAATTAAGATTATTATTTAACCTTTCTTTAACTTTTAAACGGAGGTTAAAATTAAATTTCTGTGACAACATTTAAATTTTTTTTTTTTTGGTCCTTCTTAACTCCTGTAAATTGAATAATGTTGTGAAATACACGCAGTCCACACATACACAGATACTTCAGTGGCCTGACTCCAGTAACAGTGAAATCTGTCCTCACTGTCAACATGCTAAAACATTAACAACAGAATAACCACACTAAATACCATGGAAAAAAGATTGCTTACAAAAAGCATACTGCAAACTGGAGCTATGGAATCTTTTCTATCTTATAAATATTTTAAATGAAGACTGTTTACCTCACATTAGTCTGGACCAACTGCATGTCTCATTTAATGTAAGTACTTTGTTTTCACCATACAGAGGTGTCACATCTATTGCTTTGAAAAATTGATGTTCGTTTTTACATAATTCATAGTATCTTGCCTGCTGAGATGAGTGAAAAAAGCTTCATATATTCATGGCATTACGTCTGTAACATTTTCAAGGTCAGACATTTAATTGATATTGGATTCTAATTTTATCAATGTCAGAATGTTCCTTTTAAGAAAGGGAAATGACAAAGAGAACTTTTTAAAAATAAATTTTCATATCTGAAGTGTATACAGAAAATATTGTGAAGGCCTTTCACCTGATTTATTTTGACTCTCCTACATTATGAGAATTGTTTATCATATAATCTGTATTTTATTTTTGGGAAGTGGAATAATTGTCCGGAACTTTTAAGGCTGGGGTAAGGGATCCAAAATCTTTGCAAGAACAATACTGTATATACATTATTAAGATGGCTTAAATTTTTCTTCATTTTTTATTTGGCCATGTTCAAAAACCTTGCAGCCTTTGAAAACTGGTTTATGAAGCTTCCACTGTCCTGGGAACAGTCAGGCTGCTCGCCAGAAAAAAAAAATTGAATGAAGGTTGTCTAGGGTAATAGCAGTCTGGTCATGCATCCTGATCCTTTGATCCTCCAAGCCTATGGGGTTGCGGGTTCTTCTCAGCTGTCCTCAGCTACCCTCCAACCTCTTGGTATGCTTGGATGGAATGTCCTTAGCTCAGCCCACAACTCGTGAAACTGCTGAGCTGCCAGAACTGAGATATGTTCACTGTTAACCAGACGCACTTCATCAATCTCCAGACTTTTGCACCAAAGTAATGATGATGGAGCTGGGAAGCATTGGAAAGTCCTGTTCACCAAGGGTCTTGTCACACTTCCAAGTATAGAAAAAGGTGAGACATAAGGGCATGCAATTAAACTGAAGTATCACTCCTTAGACGGCTACAGTGCCTTATTTTGGGGAATTGCTATGCAAACAGGAGTGGAATATCTCAATTTTAGCCAATTAACCAATCTTCGGAAAGTCACTTTGCATATCAGCTCTGTGGTTAGAAATAACGTAAGTCTACAAAATTAACAAGCTCAAGCAAGCTCGGTTCAGAATACACTAAATAACCCTCCAATAACTGTAAAAAAGTAAAGAAACACACAGAAGAACCAAGGCTGGCCCAACTCAGCAAGGCTGTTTTCTGCTGTTGGGGAAGATGGAGCTAGAAATGAAGGAAGGATTTACACAGAAATACAAATAATAAAACGTGCCTTTTGGTATTTTTGCTCTATTACAACCTCAGCAAAACTTCAAATGTACTTGGAAATGCTTGTGATGTTATTTTTCTTGTTAGTTTTATCCTTGTTTCAACACACACTTGATCCCCTAAGACTGGAGAGAAAAAAAAGAAAAAGAAAGTTGTAACTAATATTGTTTGCTTAACTTTGTCGAAATAGGATGATACTGTAAGAGTGATATGTGCTGCCAGTTTTGGACAGATAGTTTGTCTCCTGGGATGTCTGAGTCCCTAAACTACAAAGGAGAATTCAAAAACTTAAATTAAGTTAACTTTAAAAAAATGTTACTACTTTATTGAAAAAAAAAAAAGAAAATTATTTGCACTTTTGCTATCTTCATTTCTTGCCACATATGGAAGTGTTCTTCCTCCAAATGAAATAAGGGAAAATTATGTACACGAATTTATTTCTTTGTTTTGCAGTGACATTAACTGTATCTTTTCTGCACTGCTATCCATAGAAACCTAGGAGGAAAAAAGTGCAAAGTACATCTTAATAAATATGGGTGGAGTAGAGCTGAAGATAACCTGGTCCATCTATCTGCAGGTAACATGGATCTTACATTCCGAATAACTATGTGCCTAATTGTATTTACAAGCATCCTTCCATCCAACAAGAAATTTGTTTTCTAGACAAGTATTTAGCATTCTTCCTTTTTCAAACTTCTTTTATTGTTTAAGGTTTAACTCAAATATCTTTAATCTCAGAAATTACACTGAGTACTTGCTGACCTACCCATAGTGGAAGTACAACATAATTTGCTTCTGTTAGTCTTGAAAGTTACAGTGATGTTTCCTGGTAGACTTTTCTAGCCTAGACACTTCAAATATTCATGGACCCTGTTCTTGAAATCTGACCCTCTCAGACTTCGTTCTGCTGCTTCACTGCCTTCTCATGAGCGAGCCCCAAAGGGAAATGGTGCTCCAGATCAGCTAATCCTAGGAACCATGTGTAGAAGGTCCTTCTTTAGTGTAATGATTTGCCTTGGGAAAACAGTGACCAGGATCATTCGTGACTGTACTTGTAAACTGTTTAAACTAGTCTTCTCAAAAACAATTCTTCAGTTTATGGTTCAGCAGTTAAAATGTTCCAGAGATAATTCCTAGTGGGAATGGAGTGGGCATTAGGCCATTCACTTTTGGAAGCTAAAGCAACTCATAAGCATAGATTTGGGCTGCTCCACACCATTTGGCTGAACTGTCTGGGAAAATTTCCAAGATCAATTAATTTGCTAGGATGAATGCTATGACTGCTATTGACGGATTGCTCTTTACAGTAGCAACATATACTCTCTTTTTATTGAAGTTTTCTAGTTTCTATCAGACTGTTTTGTGGTGAAAACACATTTGATATGACTTTCTGAAAACAGGTGTAGTTGTACTCTTTTTTTAGGTTACTGGTATAGCAAGGACAAGTATCCTATTTTTTTACAACTTTTCAGGATTTATGGGTATTTTCATTGTTTGTTTTAGTCCCCTGGTAAAAAATAATAATAATAAAAAAAAGTATAGGCTTTTCGTGGGATTGAGAGACAGGAGAGTCATTTCATATGATAAACCAGAAAAATCTGGGGAGAAATTGGAGCACAGACCTCTATTTCTGAGGTCAGTGTCCAGATTAAGGTGCTGTTCAGTATCTGAGCAATATTTACCTGTCAAAATTTAATGGCCAAAATATTCTGAATATCCTTCAAATATTTTTTGGTGGAAGATATCTTAGTATCCTCTCTTTGAAAAATATGCAAAAGTTTAAAGAAAAAAAAAGTAAGTTTAGACTCCCATTGCCTCCTTGTCCTCCCTATTTGAGCATCTGTTACTCAGGGGAAGTAAAGGCCAAATGATTTACAATTACAACATTAAAGATAATTGTTCCATAGATTAATAATTACAGTCTCAACTTGGAGTGTCTCGCTTTTACTCTGGACATTATTTTTTACAATGCATTGTGCCTCCTGAGTTGCTGATACACCTTTATACTCTACCATTTAGCTGGACTTTGATTTTGAATTGTGTCTCTTATTTGAGACTGGATTAAACCTAATTCCATGACTGGAATCCTTCAGGTGAGCAAAGAAACAAGAGGCAGTTGTCACCAAGGCTTATTCTATAAAAAGGGCACTTGTGGCCTTATGGAAGTCTGAGTTCCAAGAGTCATCTTTCTGAGTTTTTAAAATGAAACCCTTGTGTCTGTATGTAAAACCTAAGACATTTGAACTCAAAAGGCATGACAGATCACAGGCACACAGAAGGAATTTAAAAATAATTTATTTTCAAAATAATTGTTTTTAAAGTGGCTCTACGAGTGTGGGGATTTGACTAATGGTTTTCAAATGTCTGAGATGAGAAATATGAAAAATAAAGACTGTGATGCATAACATAACCAAGTATTCTGTAAAACTGAAAAGCATACAATGACTAGACTATAGTACTTTGTCAGTAAGTGATGACAGGACATTTATTGTATTATTCTTCATTGTATGCTTTGTCCGGATGTAAGCTGAAGGTTGAAAGCATTCAGCCATCAAAATTGATAATAAAATGCAGTCCTCAGGGAACTCCCACTCAGAAAACTGAAGAAGAAATGATCTTATTAGAGTGTGTGTGATAGCAAATGAAAAATGTTGTAAATTGTACAGCGGTGAACGATAGAGAGATTTTCTGGCAACCACGAATCACATTGCTCTGATCAGACGTGGATATAGATTTGCTGTCCTGTAATTCATTTTCACTGCTTTATATTAGCAGAAACCAAAACCTTTGAAATGAGGAGTTGCCCTTTTTGTAGAGTATGAAGTATTGCAGGGCTCAATGGACCTGCCCTGCTTCATCTAGTCCAGGGAATGGAGACTGTACTGGTTTCCATGTCAGCAAGTGGATACTGCTCGGTCCTGGAAAGCACTTCAGGGATGAGAAGTACTTTTTTTTCTTGAAGCTAACATCTGCAGTGTTGTTTAGGGTGCTCTATTCCATGTTTGCTTCTATAAATGCACAAATTAACACACTTATTGCTAATTCCTAGCATGTTCTGAAGTGGATGTTCCTGTAGCTAATGCAGTTCCCTTTGTATAAATCAGTGGTAAAAATACTTCCAGGTGCCCCAGAGAGAGCAAATGATTACTCTGTTCAGTGACTGTCTTTCCACTTCTAAAGGTTTATTGTTATGCAAAATATGAAGGGGTGTGTGTGTGTGTGTGTGTGTGTGTGTGTGTCTCTGTGAATTCAAATCCAGAAAAAAAACCCAAAAAAACTCCCGCCAGGTATTAATATATTCTAGTACTTTTTACCAATCAGTGACCTATGGTTGAGGAAAACATGTGCAGAATCTGCCTGGGTATTTTTACTTTTGACCATTAATTTCTCTTGGCTTTGTGCTGCTGCTACTTCTTTCTCTGCACTACTTAGCTACTGACACTGCAGTGCTGCCAACACTGACAAAATAGAGTGCTGCTTTACCATTACTTCTTGGAGAAGTAAACACAATCCCTACTCCTCTGGTCTTTTCTTGGAGGCCAAAAGCTTGGCCTACACTGTGTGTTGTAGCCTTCAGTGAAACCAAACAAGATAGAGCAAGCATTGACAATATCTGGCAGCTCTGAGTTAAGTGTCTAATTGCATCTTCTCATTATGTGTGGCATGGAACAGTTACCTTTCAGTGAGAGATAACCATCCCTGATCTGCCTCATGTTTGCTGCGGGGTGGTCTATAGTAAGAAGATCATGCATGTGGAGAGTTAAGATGAAGCGTCTTAATGAGTCCTGTGGCTACGTACTCTGCATGAACTGTCAGTCTCTGCTAGAGTTTCGTTGCTGCTCAGCAGAAGGGTGAATTCATCTCACAAGGTAGCCACAAGTGTTGGGGAAAAAAAAAGAAAATTCTGCTCTGCACAGATCCAGAAAATGCTCAGTGTTCTGTCCTTAAGACAAGCATCAAACAATTTTGTCCTATTTACTTTTATATTACTTTATTAAATTGAGGAATATATGTGTAATAAATATTTTGTGCATGCTTAGTGCACATCATCTGGTGTATCTTCTATTGAAATATTTCCTTTTTAGTGTCAGTAAAATTTTGATTGGAACAGATGTGTGTAACAAATTATATATGTAACTGTATAAACTTGCTTTAGTCGTCTGAGGGTTACATGTAGTGCTCCTTGGGAAGTAATCTATTTCAGGGTGTTTTTTTAAATAGTTGAATATTTAGCTGATTTGTTAGTACACAAATACCGAACAAAACTCTTTAACTTGAGCTAAAACTCAATATCTCATTATGGTTTTTTGAGTTTTGTGTAAGTCAAACATGCATGATATACTGACTGCTCTTGTTATTAAGCTCTGCCTTTTTTTTCCTGCCTGGCTAGTCCTATTGAATTGTGTCACACTATTCCACACTTCCTGGAAAAGTCTGTATGCAATATATATATTAGCAGAACACAACTGAAGTATAAATAGAAGAAAGGCATAAGTTTATATATTTGTGTGAATTTATTTAAGCCGTGTAGTTCAAAGTGAGCAATAAGTACGTTAAATTGGAATAATCAATCATCTTTTTGTGATTTCAAAGTACCTATCAAATGGTTGTTTCACTTCCCAGCACCTCTGGGAGATGAGTCAACAATAACTTATTAATATTCTTGACACAAATAGCAGATAAGTTTCATGAGGCAGAATGGCAACTCTGCAAGTGGAAACATTGACCCTGTAGCAGATCCAGTCTGGACTCAGACTCAAGAGTGAGATTTAACTTCTGATTTTGCTGAGCTGAGTTAGCATAATTTATTTTAAGTGGTTTTTTATAGACTAGAACTGCTGGTAAGAGCCTTAATTCACTGACTCTCGTGGTTTTTATAGTTATTATTATTAAAATTCTAATAGATAATGCCTTTATAAAGTAAGGTAGCTGTAGAGCATGGAGATGTAACTATGAAGGTCACAACTTTAAGGAGAATCCCCACCTATATAACTCCAATAGTCATATTGCAGACTTATTCACAGCTGGGTGTGCTCTGCACAGAGTGGTCCCCAGTGTGTCTTGGGGCAGGTCCTGAAGGTCATGGTGCCATCTAGAGCTGGCAGCCTGGCTGGAATCTCACCTGGGGCTTCTACCAACCAGTCTCTGGGAGGCTGTACCACAGGCTTTTCATTCTAGTGTCTGCTCCAGGGAAGGGAAAGATCGTGGTTGGATATGGGAAATGTGTCCCTGATCCCAACCAAGTTTCCCATTAGGCTCATGGTGTGAAAACTCAAGTCACTGACAAAAGAGTCTGTGTTTCCCCCATACAGGGGGATCAGGCACTGGGTTCTGTGGTAACTTTTGAAAAGGGGATAAAGGAAGCTATTTACTGCAATAGATCTTTACAGTCTTTTCCCCTTGATAGCTTACTGATAGCTGGCTTAGATCAAGTTGCTTTTGCTTAAAATTTATAGCACTGAAATCTGACAAGAATAGGGCACTTTAGTTCCTTCCCTGCTTTCTCGATTGTGGCACCTAATTTATTATTTTTCCTTACTTGTTTCCATGAGGCAGTGTAGCGGGAGTGCAGCTCCCACTGGTGCAGATCTTCACATTCATCTCTAGCATGCACGCAGAGCTCTGTGCACCATTGACAAATCACATAAAGACAGTGCAATTTTTAACAGGTTTTTTTTATATACCATATGGATTTTTTCTAATGTCTGTAAGAGGAAAAGTAGTTAAGAAGCATAGGCAAATCCACGTTTTGTCTTAGCTAAATGTTAAACTGTTGGATGTAGTGGTTCTTTTTCTGTATTTGCTGGAAGGTAAGAGACCATTCATTTGTGATCTGATCATGTAAGAACTGTGAATTTCTGTGGAAGGGCGGTATAGTTGTGGAATTGTGCAAGAACCTGAAATGATGACTGAAGTAATTACTGTCAGATGGATAAAAATACACTTTTTGCTAACTTCAGAAATGTAATGAAGCTGCTGAACTTGTAGGCTACTGATACTTCTTTAATTCCTTTGCTTTAGATCTGGGTAAAAACCCCCACCAGTTACAGTAACTGCTGTAGTTTTATTCTTTTAACTGAATGATGGGATTATTTCAACATTTGTGTATAAAAAAAGGATGAAATGAATTTCATTAAAGAAAAATGACATATTAATAACTCAGAGATAGTGATTTCATTTCCTAGTGCCTACTTTGGGCCCTCATGGTCTAATGCTTTTAACTTCAAAGCAGTTTCTTTAGGGTCCAAGAACTGATCTTGAGTGTGACTTCAGCATTAAAGATCTCTTGTGACTTCGATAATTCCTTATATCTACAGGGTCAGTTTTCTCTGCCCCTTTCTCGCTCTCTCCTTTTTTTTTTCCCATCCACTTTTTGTTAAAGAATTACAGATTAACTCAATGCATGAACTGATTTTGTACATGATAGCATGAAAATAAATTCTTTGTTAGAAAATTACATTTGATCAAAAATGATTCTATTTCTCCAAGCAACATACAGGATAAAGGTTGAGCAAAATTTCTATCTCAGTTAATGATTAATACAAAATTGTGCTAATTTTTTTTTATTAATAGAAGTCTTGGTAGGGTACCCCTTTTACTTGAAATAGGAGTGGCCTATATATATTTTGGCCTGTTGGAAAAATGAAGAGAAATGTCGTTTTTGTTATTAGTGATATAGCTGGATATGCCTGTCATGGGCTAAAATATGTATACTGGCATTCAGTTTTCCTTCACTACTATTGATGCACATTTGAAGACTAGCTTGAGATTACAGACCATAGAAAATCCCATTCCAAGTTAATGATGTGGATTTCCATCATTAATTTTAAAGTCAGAAACTTCATCCATTTGCTGTATTGATTTGCTAATGAGACTACTTCGGTGTTCTCCTGTGTATGCTACTTGTTTTGTATATTGGCAGACCTCAGGACCCAGGGTGATCTGGAGGTGATAGCTGTTCTTAACAGGACTCTTTCTAATTTATTATGTCTGAAATTCCATGTCTGAGTTTTTCAGGAACATTTTTTTCCTGAAGAATCCATGTTTTAACAGCTTTCTCTGCTTTCCAATAAGGAAGAAGTTAGTTTGAAAGAAAATATGGAATCACTTGCAGACCACCAGTTCTGTAATCAGGAAAATACAGCTTCTGTGACTAGATGCATTTGTCAACAAGGCAATGCACATCGAATTAGTGTCCACTTAGCAGAAATAAGATTTCTGCCTTGAAGCCTGCTAATGCCTACAAACCTCTGAAATTTACCAAGAAAGAAGCTCTTCTCTCTGCAATCCCTTCACCTTTAAAAAGCACTCTGTGCTCACAGATTATGTTGTGGCTGAAATACCTGTATAAGAATCATGGAATTTTTGTCTGGAAAAGACCTTTAAGATCATCAAGTCCAACTGCTAACCCAGAACCACCAAGACCTAAAGGGCTCCAAGAAGGGAGGAGATCTTTGAGGCACTGAGCTTTGGATAATAAGCCTTGTGATAATAAGACATTTGTTGCAAAACCTTTGCTTGCACAAGTAGAGTTGAGGCCTTTGTAAGTTTTCTGAAGAAACAGTCTTTTTTAAACCAAGCCCATCTGTATATTTTTCTTTTCTTTTGACTGCATTTCACCTTTATTTTTTTTCCTCAAAAACAATTGCAGAGTTAACAAAATTCATCAAAAAGTGAAGATTACCAACAGGAAATGTTTCTGTGATTTCTCTGATGGCTGATATCATCTCCCACTACCTAAAGAAGAAACAAGGACACTGCGTTCTGTCATGTTCCCATTTCCAGATTTTTAAGTGGAGAGAGAAATGTATTGCAAGTTTTGAGTCCATGACCTTCTCAAAGATTGGGAAAACTCACCGTAACCTTGCTCACACATCCCTGCATTAAAACTTGAATCAAAGATTCAAGATTGGACTTTGTCTTGCTTTGAACTCACCAGCCAGCTTTTCAGCATGGCATTGAGAGCTGCCATGCTCGTCCTCAGGCAACACCCTAAAGGTGCTCAGAACTGTCTCTATCCGAGTGCTCTGATGTTTTCCTTCTCTCTCCCTCCTACAGCTGAAGAAAATACTGGGGTTAAGTGCATGGCTCACAAGCCACACGGTACACACTAGATCCTGAACAAAGAGTCCACTTTGCCATGAACTTGAACCCATTGAGATCTTGCCTTGCCCTTACTTTCTTCTGCCAAGAGAAGGGAACGTAATTTTCCCCATTACTGGATACAGGACTGAGACTAAGAAAATCCTGTTTGATTAAAATATAAAGTAACATCTTTCTTTAAGGTAGAACAGCTATTGAAAATCTTTCTTAGATATCCAGGCTTTTTTCTTCCTCATGACTTTCATATTTTCTGTGCATATGACAATATTGCCAGACATTTCCTTCTTTATCCTGGGAGCAGGTGTACATGCCCTGTGCAGTCTCTTGCTTTTTCCATGTGGGGACAGGCACATGAAGAGAAATTGTCCCAAGTTCCTGAAAAATCAAACCTTACTCAAACTTGTTTACCCCCTTTTGAGGACATCCCTCAGACTGTGTTGAAATTGGTCACTATTGAATTCTAATGACATATTTGTACTACCTGGATGTACTCTTTGTACAGTCCTCTCTCCTCCAAGGCATCCCTGCTGTAAAGAGTTTGCAGAGCCAATGCAGTAGAATTGAAAAATACATCTCTGTGAGGAATCCAGTGTCCATATATCATGGCTGAATAGCCCTATAGCCATCAAGCTTCTATATTATCAAAGTATACACAAACATTTCTAAAAAAAAAACCCAAAACAACCCAAGTAGAGTGAAATGGAAACAGGTAAGATGAGAAAGTTGGGAGAGGATGATGGTAAAAGGGCAGGGAATTACAGAGATAGAGATGTCTCAGAGCAGTCTTCTCAAATTATGGAAAGAGAAGTGATCTTTTTCCACCTCTGAGCACTGTGGGAACATGTTTTAGTAAGAGCCAGACCCTATCCCTTCCTTCAATAAAGTGTACTCAAAGTATACTTTTTAACTGTGAACACTTCTTAAAGCTCAGAAGGATTGAAATTCCATAGTATATTACCCACTCCTGCTTATTGCATAAGCTTTGCTGAGTAATGAGCCATCTCTCATATGGGCAATTAGGCAAGGCTGAAGCAGTCTTAATAACTTCAAAAAGGAGGCACTTTAATGTTCCCAGTAAATGCTTTTGCTACATTGTTGCCTTATGACCTTTTCTTAGCCCTTTTATTACCCTAAATTCAAACTTTTCTTCTCTCATTTTTACTCATACAGCTCTGATCTTTATTTGATAGATGTTTCAACAAGTTGTGCATTCCAAATTATGGCATTTGGCATCCTAATATTTTCTTTAAAAAAACAAAAAATCCAAAATGTAAGCTTTTAAATGACTAAGATTGCTCCCTTTTGCTTTACATATTGTTTTCTAAATGTGGCACTCGATGGAAATTTCACTGTCTGTGATGTTTTTATTTCTTCTATGCCAACACAAAGTATTGATCTGTTTATGAGTTCCTTCCCTAGCACAGCATGGTCAGTTTGAGTTTCTCATACTGTTGGACAAAAAAAGGTGCTGTTATCCAAAAGGCAACTGATATTTGCCAGTTGCTGAAATGCTGGTGGCATGATCAAACTTCCCTTTTACCTACAAGTGTGAAGCAAGAAAAGTTGTCCAGTTAGTTTTTCTTTTTGATGAAACAAGCAAGCATCTTTCTCATAGTTGAATCTAAAAGGAAAGGAAAATATTTGTTGAAGTAATAACATTTAACCACATCTTGCTAGAAGAATTTTTTGGGGTCTGGTTATGAAAGTCAGTCCAGAAAAAAGAATAACATGTAAAGAAGAGAATTAAACACCTTTTATAGAGTTGCCTGGAGAGATATTTTACTCTGTTTTTTAAAATATTTTGCTTTTTTTCCCATACATGCAGAATTCTGTTGTTGTTGTGGGGTGGTTTTTGTTTGTAAAATTTGTACATTATCACTGAAACTATCCAGTAGCTTGCTGCTGTCAAAAGTGAGCATGCCTCTGTGATTTATAGATAATAATTTCATACAGTATATAGTGAGTCTAGGCCTAAGGAATCTTTACTTTTCACTTGTATTCTGTGCCTTCGTAAAAACTTCTATGCAGATTAATGATGCTTTTCTGTGATTTGATCTTGCACCATGTTAATCAATACTTCACTAGCTATTCAGATGTATTGCCATCAGCAGGAAAAAGACAGACCGAACAGTACCTGAATGAATACTATACTCCATTCAATGTGGAGCAATACAGTGTCTGGGTGTGTGTAAGGATTAACATGTGCAAGTATATGGATAAATATGTGGACATGTTGATTAGGTCATTAACCTAATTTTCTGACCTGGATTACTTGCAGAACTGGTAAAATTTTAATTTAACTTATGTTTTCTCTCAAACAAGATTTTATTCTTTAAATAAAAGAAATTTGAAACACATCTTCTTATGCTTTTACTGATTTCTCTGGCCCCATATTCCCTTCCTGTACTTTTCAGGAGCTAAACATGAAAAGAGAATAAGTAGTTAGGGAATAACAAAAGAATTTTAAAATTCCAAATAATTTTTCCTTTAGAAAAAACAGGTCATCTTTGGCTGGTTTTTTGTTTTCTTTCTTTTTTTTTTTTTTTACTTTAAACTAGGACAAATGCAAAATGAAAAGTTTTCATAGAAAGGTCTCATTTTTCGTACAAAAAGAGTTGTCTAGCTTACTCAGATTTGAAGATGGCCAAAGCAGGACTAAATTTGCAGATCATCTTGGTTGAATGAAATGTTTTCTTGGACGCGGGCCATACGTTTGCTCTGTTGGAGCATGCTTACAAATTTACCAAATAGTTTATACTGAACTAGTACTTGATGGGGTAATACTAACAGGATTAGCAGCTCTTCAGACTTGCTTTTATCAAGGTGAGCATTGGCTTTGGATGTGAAGTAGCTTAGGAAATTAGTCCTGTCTCTTTCAAACTTCATCTCTTCCTTTTGCATGCATACATATGCTCACCACAGTGCTCTCATCTCACTGACTGATGATGTGATGTTGATATCTTTCTAATTCCAGTCACTAAGTGAATTTTGCAGCTGAAAGAGTAAGTTTGATGTGCTAGTAGGGAAAATACAGTTTGTTCAACGCTGGTGGTGTGTATCACAGGTATTCAATACCACACCATAGTTATGTTCTACACGTGTCAACATTTTTCTCACTGCAGCACTACTGTGATAGAGATAATAAATAATATGTATGTGGTCAGGAAATAAAAGCTGAGCAAAGCACAAATTTGATCTAAGAAGATGATGTTCCAAACTGATTCCCTAAGAGCTGGATAATTGAAATGCAAGTAGTTTAACACGTGCTCCAGGCAAAGGCTGTTTTAAAACACCAGGGAAATTTTTATGTGGTACTTATAGATAGTTTGCAAGTACACAGATGCACCAAAATAGAAACCCTACTTACCCAGAGATGCACAGTAGGCACAGAAGACTGGGCTTTTTTTCTGGAAAGATAGCCAAGCCTGAGTTTAGAAGTCTGCTTGAAGTAAATATGAGGATTTTTATAAGTGAAGAGAAATGATTTTTTTATATAAAAGTTATACCATATATATGATACACATTTTTATATTGTGTATGTAAATTATAAGTTTTGAATAGGTTTCATTTCAAAATTAGAGGTTTTGAATATCACCAGAGATGGAGATTCCACAACCTTTCTGGGGACCCTGTAAAGAAGTTCCTCCTCAGGATATAGGATTGTTCTATATCATTACTTGCCTTCTCTTTATCTCAGTTGTCAATTACAAAGCAAACCAAAACTAAGCGACAATCACATGAGGAAGGACAGTGAAGCCATTGGTTAGGCTGGTAGCATCTGGACAATCTGACCTTGCATCTTTGTTTGTAGTAGCTACCATATATGTCTAGATCAGGTGTCTGAAACGAGGGTTGTCAAATGCAGTTATGAGTTACATCTCTATCTGATACTTGCATGCATTAATCTAAATGCTGTGGAAGGGCAAGCACAGACTACTTAAAATTTATGCAGAACTGTCTGTCTGATTTATGAAATATAGATGTGACAAAAGTCTTTGTGAAGCCTTTTGTGTGTGTGTGTGTGTGAGTTGACATCACTTCTGTACAACCACTTTTCACTATTCAGGTATATGTTACTGGTAGCTTTAGTTAGAAGTGATATAACATAGGGTTAACACTGTTATCTTAAAGGTCTTTTGATTCTAAACTTACATTAATAGACACTTTCATAACTACAGAAAAGGACCTGACTATGTTTTGACAACTCCTAAGTTTATTATTGGAATACAAAATTTTAAGGAGCACTATGCACAGGAAATGTCAGGAAAGATTTAGAGTACAACCTGGATTATATGTCTTGTAGCTTCATTTGCCCTAGGGAAAACCTCTGATGCAACAATAGGGGCAAGGTTTTATTCTGTGAACGCTAACTACTTCTTTATTGGTAGGAAATAGTCACCAATTACGTTTGAGTGAGTTGTGAGAGCTACTTTATAGATTTTCTTTGTTCAGTTTAGGGAGGTTATTTACTTGTTTATTTATTTTGGAGGCTTTCGGGACTTGGACTTTATAATCTTAACCAAGATTGAAGATTTCTGGCTTAAAACTTCAACACCCCCTTGCTATTCACTCCTACAAAAATTCCAACTGAGCAGTAACTTCCTTCTGACCCATATGGCAACCTATTTCTCATCAGGCACCTCTGGATTTCTGTTTGTCATGAGAGTTTTATATTTCATGCTTTTTTGATTGTATGTCAGTCTCTTGTATGCTGTGAGGCTATACTACCTCATGCCTTTAAGTTAGGCAAACATGTTCTCTGGAAACTGTTGGCTGACCTCCTAGAGCAAGCATATTCCAGCGAGACTGCTCTCAGCTCTTGCTGTTTGAATGATAATGAAAATGAAAGAATGGCATCTCACAGATACAGAAGACTGCAGATTTTCTGAGTAGGTATAATAAAGACCTGCTTTTCCTGCAACCAGTAACAGGCATTGCCATGAATGACATTTTGTTTGAAAATTACATCAAGTGAATGAAAATAGCATCTATTTCACAAACCAAATTCTACTTCTATTTCACTCCCCCCCAAAAAAAAATAACCTGACCTTGCTTGAATATCTTATCAAGTTAATTTTGGGTTTTTTAAAAATTTTTTTGACATTAAATGATTAAAAATTTTAAGATTAGAGAGCCTTATTTTACATGATTCAGGGGAAGCTCTTCACTTACAAGGAGATTGCTCTGTATGCTAATTTATCAGTCAAAATAATAAATACCTCCCCTGGAGACAAACCCACAAAGATGACACGTGGTGAAGGGATGAATGTGGAAGGCTGAATCCAGTGTCTTGTGGTAACAAGGATGGTGTGAATGGAGCAGGCAGCTTCTCTTTGACTGTCCAGAATTCACACACACACTATTGCTTTGAAAATTACATATATTCTGCAATGCCTCCTGTTGGGAATAGCCATGTATTATAGACAAAAGTGAGGAATCAGTTCTTGAGTACTTGGAGGCAGCACCATCTTCTACATAAACTTTGTTTTTTCTTCTCTAAATATATGCTTTTAATGAAAAACAGTTTAATGTGCCAATGAAGATCTTCAGTTATATGTGGGTATTGTAATAGCTTTCTAGCTAACTAGTGGCAATATCTCAGTATTTTATGCATGAAGAACCTTTCCATAGGATTAATGATTTCTGATAGCTAAGGTACTGCTATTCCCCAGTTCCTAAAAAGTTACATGATACAGATGCTTCCAAATGGTTCATGATTTGAACCAATTTAAGAACCATTAGATATAAAAAGAAAATTTTTACCTAGACGAGAAACAAATGCAAAACAGTTGTAATAATAAGAAAAAAGTTGTAAGCTGTGATAAATTACCCAAAAGCTTGTTTCAATGTGCCAGTGAAGAAGGTTAAAGGCATGGATGGTTGCAAATAAAATAACAGATGGTCACTTGGAATAATTCAATACCATTAATTAATACTCATTATTCTCTGAAAAAAAGCATAGTAAAAACAAATGTGGAAAATCCAAAGACATTTGATTTGGACTACTTAGGTTCTCCTAGGATAAACAGAGACAGACTTTAAATGTGGAGAGGTCGCTGCACAAGTTGACAAAACATTCAAAGATATTTGAGTTTTAAATGATGCATTAGAAATATGATTTTGTTTATTCATTTTTATGTCAAAACCCAGTGTCTGCTCCACTCAGAAAAAGTGTTGCTGTTGTTTTATAGCATATATTTGAGTAATTTAATAGGGGTAATACATTCTGTTCTTTTATTTTCATCCCAAAATACCTACAAAACCAGTAGTAGCCATAGCAGTGTTCTTAAGACTGGGAATGAATGTTTTGGGGGATGGCATTGGGAAATGAGATAGAAATGAAGTTGTATTAGAAATCCATTAAATTTATACTATTACCTGTAACTTCTAGTTTCATGGGAAGTTGTTAGCAAGTCCAAAGTAAAAATCTAGTGCTTTTTTGATATTCTATCCTTTTTTCCCCTAAAAAATGGATCTCAGTGCTGCATATAATGATTGAGAACTGTGCTGTGTTTAAAGGTTGCTGGAGTTCACTCTGCTGCTGCTTGATAAGCATCTCTGGAGATTTATCAGCTCTTCAAGTAGCAGTCAAGTAAGAATAGAATCCTCCACCCTTGTGAAAAATGCAGAAAACCAATGAAGAAGTGCAAGATACATTTCCTTAATAAGCTGGGTCATTCCTGCATTAATGATTAATCTGATTTCTTTCCCTAGTTCTGTAGACTGCTAATATTTCAAAAGTTATTCACCATATTGATGTTCAGGTACTGAGGATGAATTTTAATTCCTTATTTTTTGATTAACTCCAAACTTTGAGGAGCAAAGTGAAGGGCCTTTTAAAATTTAAGTACAATCCTGTAGATTTTGGAGTTTTTTAGAATTTGGATTAAAAAACCACCCAAAACCAGAAACATTATTTTATTTGATTGAGCATAAAATGTTTTCCTTCAAACTAAATTTTAACTGAACTTGTGGAAAGGAGAACTTTGGATAAGAAAGTTTAATAATTACTTGTTATTATAAAATTTTTAACATAAAAGTGTTAACCTTTTCCTAAATATTATTTAATGGAAAGATGGGGTGTTCCCTGGATATTCAGCCTGACTAGCTGGAAGACAGGGAGGGAGAGGAGAACAAAACTCCGATGAGCCAGGAGGAAATGGTTAGAGGCCTGCTAGGCCAATTAGACATTCATAAGTCTATGGGCCCAGATGGGTTCCACCCAAGAGTATGGGGAGAGCTGGCAGATGTGCTTGCCAACCCCCTTTCCAGCAGTCCTGGCTGACTGGGGAAGTTCCAATTGACTGGATGCTGGCAGATGCTATACCCATTTACAAGAAGAGTCAGAGGGAGAATCCAGGAAACTACAGGCCTGTCAGCCTGACAGTGCCAGAGAAGATCATGGAACGGGTCATCTTGGGCGCTATCACACAGCACACACATGACAATGGATCGGGCTCAGTCAACATGGGTTTACGAAAGGCAGCTCCTGCCAAACCAACCTGATCGCCTTCTGTGACAAGGTAACCTACTTAATGGACAAGGTGAAGGCTGTGGATGCAGTCTACTTGGACTTCAGTAAAGCCTTTGACACTGTTTCTCACAGCATTCTGCTTGAGAAACTGGCTACCACTGGCCTGGACAGGTGGAGCCTCTGCTGGATAAAAAACTGGCTGGATGGGCAGGCCCAAAGAGTGTGGCAAATGGAGCTAAATCCAGCTGAAGGCTGGTCACAAGTGGTGTCCCCCCAGGCTTCAGTCCTGGGTCCAGTTTTGTTCAACATCTTTATCAAGATGAAGGGATTGAATGTTCCCTCCCTAAGTTTGTGGATGACACTAAGCTGGGAGGAAGTGTCAATCTGCCTGAAGAGGCTCTTCTTCTTCTTCTTCAGAAGTATCTGGACAGGCTGGATCTATGGGCTGAGACCAATGGGATGAGGTTCAACAAGGCCACGTGCAGAGCTCTGCACTTGGAACGTAACAACCCCATGCAGCACTATAGGCTTGGGGAGGAATGGCAAGAAAGATGCCTGGCAGAGACCTGGGAGTGTTGACTTCATGTATCAGAAATAGTATACCCAGCAGGTCCAGGGAAGTGACTGTGCCCCTGTACTCAGCACTGGTCAGGCCGCACCTCGATTATTGTGTCCAGTTCTGGGCCCCTCACTACAAGAAAGACATTGAGGTCCTGGAGTGTGTCCAGAGAAGGTCAACCAGGCTGGTTAAGGGTCTGGAGAGCAAACCTTACGAGGAGCGACTGAGGGAACTGAGGTTGTTTAGATTGGAGAAGAGGAAGCTGAGAGGGCACTTATCACTGCCTACAATTGCCTGAAAGGAGGTTGTAGAGAGATGGGTGTTGGTCTTTTCATCCGAGTGACAGATGATAGGATGAGAGGGAATGGACTCAAGCTGTTCCAGGGCAGGTTCAGATTAGACATTAGGAACAAGTTCTTCACCAAAAGGGTTATCAGGCAATGGAACAGGCTGCCCAGGGAGGTGGTTGAGTCACTGACCTTGGGTGTATTTAAAAGACAGGTAGATGAGGTGCTCACAAATATGGTTTAGTAGAGGACAAGTATGGTTGGACTCGATGTCAAAGGTCTTTTTCAACCTAGTGATTTTGTGATTCTGTGGTTTAGAGAATAGTGTAATGAATGGCACTCTTTAAAGGCAGTCTGGGCATACAAGCAACCCACAAGCTCTGTTTTTACTTATCTAGCTCATTATTTCATTGCTGATTAGTTTTAATTCCAGTTGCCATTACAAGCAGATGATAAAGTATTCCAGTCTCTTGGTTTGCTGCTCTAATTTGTATGCAGCTAAGTTCAGAGGTGAGGATGAATTCATTTGTTGTGATGAGCAGCAGGTGCTCTGTGTGGTATCCCTACCTGAAAGATGCATGATGAGACTATACATCTTGTTCTTAACATTTTCCTGTTTTATCTGTGATGTTTCTGAAAAATAACATTTCAAAGTCACTCACTAGTGCAGATGGTGCTGCAGTAGCTGTATATGTATTGCTGCTGCTTTTGAGCACCTGTGGAAGGCAGGGATTTTATGGAATGAAGAAGAGAAATTTCTGGCAGACAACGCTGTGGATTTAATTACCAGAATGTGAAATTTCTGTCAGGTGCAGCTGTTTCTCTTTCTTCTATTCTTATCATCAACACATTGTTCTCCATTTTAAGAGACATGAAGTACAAGCGCATTACATACCAAACCAAAACCAACCACTTCCTTCCTTTCCCCAGCACTTCCCTATGACAGGGAGATAAGAACAAGAGAATTTCTCATTCTTTTCAACAGATCTGATGTTTAACAGGATATGAGAAATCTCGTCAGGCACATTTAAGAATCTGGAGGATTTGAACACGGAAAGCCTTCGACTTGCTATTGGTATCTAGCTTTGTTTTGAAGTCAGCATTTTAATTCACAGTCAACGTGTATACAAATAAATGAATTTTACTCTCTCCCCTCTTTAAGCACATATATAATATTTATTTAGAAAACTTGTATTTTTTTTTGTTTCCAATATATACATCTAAACATATACAAAAATAAATTTATGTTTATTGAGTTTTTAGAAAATATCTTTTTTCTTGATGAGTCTTCCTTAAACTTTTAGTTTTTTTTCAAATTTTTACTTGCTTTATTATTTTACCCTAATAAATCTGTATATACTGCTGTTTCTGTCCCCATACTGTCCTGAGTAAGACATAGCTAAGAATTAAAATATCCGCATTTTATGATCAGCTGGGACTTGCAGCATTAGCACGTCCCAAGGCTGTGCTACCTATGATATGTCCCTTAACATTCTCATTTCTTTAGCATCTTCATGGCCCTTAGCACCCTCAACATGTGTCTCTTACAAAGAAGCTACATATGCATGCTTCATTGGAAATGGATGGGCCAAAGGCCAGCAAACAGTAGGCTGGTGAAGTTTGTTTTGGGAAATACCTAAGGGTCTGCCTTTTGTGTCTCCATCTAGTCTTAGGGACATTAGGTGAATATCACTGCCCCCTAGACCACCAGAATGAGCTTTGAAAAGGAAAACACTCACTACTATGAGTGTTTTTCCACCTCCTTTTCCCAGGTTTTAGTTTCCAGTGTGGGAGGATATACTGTATGTACAGTGTGGGAATAGTACTGTAGTCAGAGGGCTCTCTATGACACTGTGCAAAGAATAGTGTGCAAAGAACAGTATGCAAAGAATAATGCTTTCTGGTATACATTTTCAGGTGAATATTGCTATTAAAGTAAAAACCCTCTGAAAACTGTACATTTTCCCAAATGATTGGCATTTAGTTCTCTTCACTACAGGACTACTTCCACCTTTATAACTACGAAAATTGTCTGACTCAACATTGAATCAAAAATGTGATGCTATTCTACAATGGAAGGGTTGCATGAGGTTTGCATGACATTCTTCTAAAGAACAAGAAGTACTAGAGATAACTGTTCTAGCAAGAACAACACTTGTGGTTTCCAAGGTACACATGAATCAAATTTTAAAAAAATATTCTAAATGGACTGATACTCTGAGTGCCATTAACATGGAATTAATACTGACAGAGAAGCATAAAAAACGGTAATGAAACTATGCAGCAACATGTAATGGTGGAAGTGAGAAAGCAAGTTGACTGGAGTTGGCACACTGCTTACTCATGTTGAGCTTTTCATCAGTCAACACACCTGACACCTTCTCCTCAGGGCTATTCTCAATCCATTCTCTGCCCATACTGTAGTTGTGCTTGGGATTGCCCTGGCCCATCTGCAGGATCTTGCACTTGGCCTTGTTGAACTTCATGTAGTTCACATGAGCCCATCTCACAAGCCTGTCAAGGTCATTCTGGATGGCATCTCTTCCTTCCAGGGTGTTAACCTCACCACACAGCTCGGTGTTGTCGGGTCAACAAACTTGCTGGGTGTGCACTCAATCCCACTGTCCATGTCTCCAACAAAGATGTTAAACAGTGCTGGTCCCAGTTCCAATCCCTGAGGAACACCACTTGCTACTGGTATTGATTTGGACATTGAAGTGTTGACCACAACTCTTTGAATACGACTGTGCAGCCAATTCCTTATCCACTGAGTAGTCTATCTGTCAAATCTATGTCTCTCCAATTTAGAGACGAGGATGTCATGTGGGACAGTGTCAAATGCTTTGCACAAGTCAGGGTAGATGATGCCTGTCACTAATTGGAAAGCAGAAAAATAATTCACTTTAAAATAGAAAAAAGAACAAGACAACATAGTTGAAAAAAGATAATCTACCTGATGGACAGATTTTTGGTTAGATGGGCTTTAAAAGTCGACATCAAAATGGTTGTAAGTATAAAATGCAGTAAGGCAAAGGAAAAATGTAAGTGTGTTTCAGGGAAGGAAGGAAATGTGCAACTGATTTTAAATATAAAACAAGGTAACACATCAGGAGGCAAATGATATTGCCTGTCTGCACTGCTTTTGTGGAAACGTGCCTGAGATACTCTGGTCTCTTCATTCTGGAAAATGACAAATGATAAATGCTGTTACTAAAGATGATTAATCATCTGTGAGAAATGTGTTCATGGAAAAAGAAAAAAAATAAAGAGATGAAAGACCTACACATATAGAGGGAGAAAACTCAGTGGTATGGCTGGAAACTCACAGTCATTTCTTATTCTTAACTCCCAGGGCTTGATCTCTGCACAAGCTGCAGCACTCACAGTTTCAGAGATTATCAGCCAACATTGTCCATCACTCTTCTTTCATTCAAATCTCCACCTCCTCCCCTTTATCTGCCCAGCTGTGCCATTCTCTACTATTTGCAGGGTAGTGCTGAGTCCTGTGTGGGTGAGCCAGGATCTTCTGATCTTGACAGCCACCTGTGCCCTGACAGGGAGCTTTTCAGTGCCACAGTGGATAACATCTGCTCTTCAAAACGTTTGTTTTCTTCCTAACTGGGAGGTTTCTCACAGCTAAAGTTTATTCAAAACATGCTAAATAAGAAATAGAGATAAAATCTGAAAATATTGCTATGCAACTGGTGTTCTTGTAAAATGATCAGTGACTGCAAACCAATTTTCTAAAAACAATGTGGTAGAACTGGAGAAGATGGCAAGAACTGGCAGCAGCCACAGCTGAATGTATGGCAGTACAACAGTCAGAGAGATTAATAAAGAGAATATGATTTTTCAGTTTGCAGAAAAGAGACAGATAAGGACAGATGTAATAGAGAACTCTAAAATTTTAAGTACTGTGGAGAAAGTCATTAAGGAATAAGTTTACTGTTTCTTTTGATAAATGAGGGAAGGAGAATTGAATAAAAGTTGTAGGCAATAGTTATACCTTGGTTTGGGGTTCATGCCAAGTGAACTGTCAAAATTTTCATTGTGTGAAAATTGTTTAAAATTAAGCTGGGGACATCTTTCCTCAGGAAGTTGGAGGTAAGAATGTTGAAAACCCCCAAACATATGGGTATGAAGAGGAACTGGTCAAGTCTGCAAGGGAAAATTCTGTGGATGGCTATTAAATAAACATTATTTTGGCTCAGGAAATCCCTGACCCTCCTGGGGCTGAGTAAGACTTAGGGGAACAGGATTAGGTGACTCCTTTGTTCTTACATTTCTTTCTTGCCACTTCTCTGTCTCAGAAACAAAATGGAGCATTGAAAGGGCTCCTGGTCTGCCCAGTGAGGGCATTCTCATGGTCTTAGGGCCAATGCCCTCTGGAGTTTTTCCAGGATTCTGTGAAGGGTCCTCAACTTTCATTAATTAGAAAAAAAAAAGAGATACAGTGCATAGTTTTACTGACATCATGTCTACATCATACAGTCACATCCTGAATTTTTAAGGTGATCTAATACTCTACTTCCTGTCTTAAACTGATATTAAATAGTCACATAGTATACTCTGTCCTGGAGATGGCCATGTTCAGTGTGGGAAGAGTATATATTCCACTACATTAAATTTGTAAAAGGTTTTGGGATTCTTTGAGATGAAATGAGCTATATAAATGCAAGCTGGTATTATGTTTGCAAAATCTGTGTGACTGAGAAGATCAATCTTCCAGAAAAATGTCAGTAGATACAACCAGTTTATTATTTCTGGAGGCTGAGAATAAGAAAAGGATGGAAAATAAACTCAGCAGACTGGATAAAACTGATCTGTTTTTGTTTCTTCTCCTTTCCGAAAGAAAACAATGGATTCTAGTAAATATCAAACAATACTTTAGACTTGACCTTTCATAGTTCATATAGCCTAGCATTCTCATGTATCATAGCCTCTGTCTTTCTCTAAATGAAGAAATATGGCAACTAATAATGCACACATATATGAGATATAGTCCAATAAATCTGTGATTAAATATTTAAAAGTATTTCTGTAGTTACTTTTTCTTGAAGTATTACTTAGCAATGTAGAAATCCTTCCAGATGCTGCTGTGTTACAGATGGGTTTTATGCATAGAACACTTCCTCACTGCTTATTTCACAAAGTCACATTTTAGACATTCAGCATGATGTACTTTTTATCACAGTCTTGTCTACTGAATTTCAAAGAGGAGGTTTAAGTGATAGAATCAAACTCAAGATGCCTTTAAATAATAAAACAGCAGGAAGGGACATGGGTTCTACCTTGTAATCTCCGAGTTGCCAAGTTTATCATTTCTTTTATCACTGGCAGGGTACCTACCCAATTTCTTTGGGGAAGTAGGGTGTTCTCTTGAGACACTTTTGCATCTAGCAGTAGCTGACAGGTAATAGCTGTCTGCCTGCATCAGATGCTTATGCCTTTCTGTGACTGCCATCCTGGCACTTTATGAACAAAAAGTGGTTGTGCCTCATTTGTCTCTGAGTGAATATGATCTGTGAAAGGCCATGTTTAAGTTGTCAGGTGAAGGTTTAAGAAAATGAGGTTATGTTAGCTGAGAAAAGAACATGAGCAGATACCAGCTGTCATATTCAAAGGTCTCAGGCCTCTCCACTTTGGAAGGACAAAAATCAAGGTCTAGTGTTTTCTATATTGCATGTACTGCATCCACAATTGATCTGGCTCACATGCCTCACACATGCTGTGCAACTATGGATGCAGTCAGCGGGCCTCTATGCAGTGAGTAATATGTATGGGGCACACACAGATTAAGGTGTAAAAATAACTTCTAATGTCAGCTAAATCTTAAAGGACTGCAAGAACCTTCAAATGCAGCAGTCTCTTGGGCACACAGGTACACTTAACAAATTTAACTTTTTTTTTTTATATCTTCCATTGGAAACAGAAGGTCAGTTTCAGTGGACATTGACATCACTTGGAGTATGTTCAACAACTTAGTGGACATTGGATCAACTGTAACTTAGTCAATAGTTTATTCTGCACTTTTTAACTGCAAAGGAGCAAGAACATATATGCTTCCACTTTAGCAGTCAGCAATATAACAGACATTGAAATATATTTGCAAACAAGACTGCAGAATTTGCTCTCGGTTATTCTTTAGGTCATTTATTCTCCCTAGCTATTTAGGCAATTGACAGCCATTTGTAAAATGTCCCTATTGTGGAAAGAATTTCAAATGTAAGTTCAAACATTGTTTTTTGCTATATTGAAAGCATAACATTCATTTTTTGCTATTTTATATTACATATTTCACAACCATTATTCTTCAGGACAGAAGTCTTTCATCCGACCGAGTGACAGCCTCTTACTTTTTAGATTCTTCCACATGAAATTGCATGGAAATGTTAATTGTTTAATAACAAACCCCGGCCTGAAAACTAATTTCTCAGAGTGGCTGTTGGAAAGAAACAAATAGCACAAAAACAACTTCTGTGGAAATTGAGATAGTAGGAAAACAACTAGAAAACAGAATAAAGCACCATGTAATATTCTCAAAGAAGTAATGCAAGACTTAATTACCTGAAATGGGATGTACCAGAAGTCTTTATTGATCTCAGATGAAGCTTTCGGTGCTTGGCACTCTGCAAATCAACTACTTGGTAGAAATTTTCCATTAAAAATCTCTCTTTCTAACTGCATACAAATTACAGTTTTTGCAAGCCTTCTATTATATGGGGTTTTTTTTTCAGAAGCTCTGTAAGGAAAAAGCCCTTAGATGTTACATTTCACAAATGATCTCTACCAGGATTTCTTTGTAAATAGGCTCATTGAAGAAAAAACATACTGTTTTGTTGCACTCCACACCAGCCTGTTCATAATAATTACATCCACAAGTCAGAAAGGATGTTTCCTGCATAGATCTTGGCAAGGGGACCTTAAGGTCTTGACTCCAAAGCCTAAAAGCCCTAAAGATGCCTGAAAGGGAAAGCTAGCAGCACTCCTCTCCAAGAACTCCTACCATGTATTAGAGTGAGTTCCTGCAGCCACTACTGGGCCACACTTATAGGTATGAACCCATCAGGGAGATAAAGGTTGTCTGCAATTGAAAACATGAAGATGGGAAAGTGGTGTTGTTAATGCTGGGCTTCTCTTTCCGCCTGGCTTGAAGATGATTATCTTAGGAGGTTTTGAAACCTCTGGTTCTATTCTGGGGACTGTGAATGAGGTGTCAGGGACGCTGGAGACCAGTTACTCTGCACCAGATGGGGCTCAGCTGTCATGCTGACTGACTGCTGCATCTACCATCTGAGGTGCCAGGCACTCTCCTGATTTGCTCTTGGGGCACTTCAGTGCGCAGATTTCTGATAACAAAGGCTATCTGTTGTTCCTCAGTTGTCCCAACACCCAGTTGTTCCAAGTTCCTCTCTACACTTGAATTTCTCTATCAAAACAGTCACCAGTGAACAAACACAAGCTTGTTCACTGTTGCTAAGGGAAGAAAACAACAAGATCCTGAAAACGTCTTGGTTTAGGGGTGGTAGAAGTTCTCAGGAACTGCAAAGGAATCTTGGAGAATTAATGTTGAAACACCTCTGATTTCAGTCTTCCCTTGCACTGCTATGCACAAGATCTCCAAATCCCCACCTATGATCCAGCTGATAACTCCCATTGATGGGGAGGCAATAAAATGGAAAATTCAAAGCACTATATACATTTCTCTGTGTGCCATTTTGTTGCCCTTGTCAACTCCAGGGTCCCATTCTAAGGCTATTTGAACTCCCAAAGGTTTGGTCCTCTATATCATAGCTCCAGAAGTGTCAGTAGATTTTGTCATGTGTTTTCTACTAAGCTTGCACGCACATTTGAAATGCAAAGTCAAAGGTTTTCAAATCCTGCTTGTCAGCAGGTATTTGCTTTGACATCTAGACTGTTTCTAGCACTTGGTAATTAATGCCTGAATGGTCTTTACAAGTTTGGCTCAGTTTGCATATGTCAGCCCCTTGATTTTTCCTTCTGTCTTTGACATCAGACATTAAGATATTGGTCTATTTCTTTTTGTTGTTGTTTTGTTTTGCTTCTAAGAAGGAAAAAATATTCCTAACAAAATGCAAAAGTATAAAACATCAACTTAGTTTTAAAAGTGGGGATCTGAAGCACAACAAAAATTGACTCAAGTGCGGCTATGACTCAAGTGGAGCTAAGACAAAGATAGAGCCTCAAAATATCAATTGGATGGCTGATTTACTTGCCATTTGAGCCTAAGAATTAATCCTCAATTTAATCTACACATTCTGCTTTATTGTCTACAAACTTGCATGTTTCTACTGGAATAAGAATTTAACATGATTCATGATTCAAAATACATCTTTTTCTAACCAGTGTTGACCATGGCCTGTTGTCATACTTCAGCAAACTGCAGTCCTCCAGGACTTGCTTTCGGTTGCTCACTCAGGAATGCTCTTTGGCCTGTACAGCTAAAGTGCTGTAAACAGTTTGCTCTCACTCAGAAGTATGGACCTTTTGCCTGTTCTTCTGTCCTTGTCCTCACTTTCCCTCTTTTTCTTTTTGGTCACGACTGGCACTCATCTTCCTGTCACTCTCTGTTCCATGTGATCGAGCTAGTTCTGGATTAACCCTGTAGAAACCTTTTTCTCTTTGGTGGGGATTTTTCTTGTGCTGGCACAGTAAGTGACCAAGTCTCACTGAAAAGTGCACATGGAGTTTGCCTTATTCTGTAGTAGCTGTTCCGCACTTCAGAAAAAGCTCGGTGACAAACTCGTGTCACATCTGTGGTTCTCCATAACACAGGAAGGAAGGGGGCAGGGGGGAGTTCACAGAGGTAACAACAAATTCCTACCTACACCCTCCGGATACTATGGACAAGTGATGTAGTGCTCACCACTGTGAAGCATTCAGTGTACTCTAAACCCTGTTATTACAGCAAAGATTGTCAAAAGTTTTTTGAAAAGAGTAATTTCAACTAGCATAAGGTAACTTTGTATGAGCCTGCTGCTTTGAAAGAGGTGTGATTCTTTTATGTTAAGAAATATATATATATATTTTAAAAGTAGCATTGTCAAAATATCAGGGATTTGAGCAGACCAGCTTGTTTTAGCTTTGGGCAATATTAATTTGGTGAGAACTGAATACATTTTAATGAAGCTCAGTGTTTGGTCTTTTTTTAGTTACAAAAAAAGAACAGTTTTGGGTTTTTTCCTTCACCAGCTCTGCACCTCAAGGTGTCATTGTAGAATAGAAGTAAACAATGTTTTGTTAAAATAAATTAGGATGGCCTGGTTATGCTGGGCTAAGGATATAACAGACCTTTTTCAGGTAGGTAATATATCTTTTATTTTACTTGCTGATGGAGCTGGGAAAGATAAACTCAGTTTCATTTATGTGGTGCCTTTCCTAGGTCACAAATAAAGGAGGGGAGGAAGTTTCACATTACAAATGTAAATTCTTGAGATAGAAGTGGATTATAGAGAGCAGGAGAGTGGCAACTTTTATATTTCAAGTCCAGACTGCTCTTTAGAGAGATGATAAATAATGATATATGTTGTAGTGGCTCAAGGAAGCAGCTGTTTACTCATAAGAGTGAATGCTTAATGCATTTTGCTTATAAAATATGTACAGAGCTGACGCAGGTAGAAACATGCAAATTTACTAATATTTAAGCATTTCAACCAAGTTATTCAGTCATTCTGATTGCAAATGTTTTTCATAGAAGCTCAGAAGAATAGTGGGACTGGTTTACAGAAAGCATGAGTAGAAGATATCGATAGACTTATCAGAGATGTATTTGATTACCTGAGTAACAAGAATCAACTCTGAAATTCAACTCTCAAAGACTTGTTGGTAATTAAACTCCAATCTATATATAACTATTACATTTCAAGTCTCTCTGTTCCACATGGTAATCTGGCAGTGATTTCAGAAAAAGAGCACCTCACACAAAACTGTACCTAGCAACATTGTCAAGGTAGTAAGATTCTTGTAAAAAAAAAATCAGTTTTATTTCTTTTATTACAATTTTGATATTGTTAGGCAGCATCCAAAAAAATGAAAATGCTTTAATATAAATCAGATGTTAAGCTTCCAAAGTCCGAAGGCAGAAAGGCTGCTGTCCTGGTTTTACCTGGGATAGTTAATTATCTTCCTAGCAGCACGTGTAGTGGTTTGGATTTAGGATGAGAATAACGTTGGTAACACACTGATACTTCAGCTGCTGCTAGGCAATGTTTACACTAAGTGAAGGACTTTTCAGCTTCTCACACTGCCCCACTAGCAAGTAGGCTTGGGGTGCACAAGCAGCTGGGAGGGGACATGGCCAGGACAGCTGAACCAAAGTGGCCAAATGCAATATTCTATAATGTATGACATCATGCTCAGTATAAAACTTGGGTGAAACTGGCCGGGAATTTGGATTGTGGCTCAGGAACCAGCTGAGCATCAGTGGTCTGCGGGTGGTGAGCTGTGCATCAATTGTTTTGTGTACTTTGTTGTTATTATTATCATCATTATCACCTTCTTCATTTTCTGTCCTATTCGATTGTCTTTATCTCAACCCCTCAAGCATTACTTCTTTATTTCCAATTCTTACCCGAATCCCACTGGGGTTGGGGAGCGAGTGAATGACTGTGTGGTTGTTTTAGCTGCTGGCTGGTTAAACCACAACACAACAGCTGCACTGGCAGTCTGGGCTGCCACAAAGCAGTAGTGCTCTGTGGTATGGTCTGCAAACCAGAGCACATGATGTTACAGGTAAACACTGATAAGTCTAAACAGTAAATAGCTTTTTGTTTATTTGACTTTGAGGATTTCTTTCCCAGTGTGCTTAAAAGATAAAAAATTCTATCAAAGGAAAATAACTGCTATCTATTTGGTGCAGGAGTATTTCTATTCCCAGGCTCTTGTACAAATGTGTAGGTCTGAACTGTGTTTTCTGGAAGATCTCATCTCTTTAACTAGCAAATTAAAAATGTGCACAGCAGTGTTTTCTGAATCAGGGGGGTTTTTTGCCTGCTTTTCTGATTTTACTGCCAGTAAGCCTTGTTTCTCCAGTCCTAAATAGCAAAGACTAGTTATCAGATGAAATCAGCTTCATATCCTGAAGCAGTCTCTGCCAATACAAGAAGTCACACTTCAGGTGGTATCTGCAGAACTGGTCCTTTGATTTACTGTGCTTACACTTCTACGTGGCATGTTATTGAAAGCATGTGGAGATTCTATCTGATGCATACGGTTACGTGAAGCAATTGTATGTGGTTTGTAAACTCTGAAAAGTGATAGGTTTTGACTGTCAGTGCCATACATGCAATCTGTACAATCCTTGTAGTTGGTAAAAAAACCTGATCTAACCAGTTACTGTTCAGAAAAGTACCTGAAGCAGAGTCAAGTCTGCCCACACAGAATCAGTGCAGTCCTTCACTTAGACATTTTTCTGGATCTTAACCACACAAGAAAAAAATACACCCTAAACCCATAAAGGTGACAAGAGTAGAAATCAGCCCTCTTGAGTCCTGTTCCAAATCCTTTCATGCTTCCTCTCCTTCTTATTCCTCCGCCTTCACCCACTGCATCTCTGATTTCTACATCAAATGAGGGTAAGCTCTATGCAGCAGACAGTATGTGCCATGCAATATTAAAGAGTTTTCAACAATGTGTGGTTTTGATACATGAAATGATTCTGGTTTAAAGCCATATAATTCAGATTAAAGTTATAACAAAACTTTGTGGAAGGTTTCCCTCCCTCTACCCCCAGTTAAAAATAAGGGGGGGTTTGAGTCCATTTTTCAGTACAGATTCACAGAATTATAGGCGTTGGAAGGGACCTCCAGAGATCATCGAGTCCAATCCCCCTGCCAAAGCAGGTTCCCTAGGACAGGTCACACAGTGAGGCATCCAGACTGGTCTTGAATATCTCCAGAGAAGGAGACTCCACAACCCCCCTGGGCAGCCAATCCCAGGGCTCTGTCACCCTCACTGTGCAGAAGCTCTTCTGCAACTACTTGTTAGTTAGAGGAAAATATTTAAAATTTTAACTTTTCTCCCACCTTCCTCCTGTCAGGGGGAAGAAGTCTTCAGGAAAATACAGATGCTTCATTATTTTTTTACTTTTATTCAGGGCAGAGAGAAGATATATTAATTTACATTCACAACATTCAATGCTTCTTATGACCTCTTTTTTTTCAGCTTTGTCCATTAGTAAAACTGTTTATTACTTTATTGAAAAGATACTATCGCAAGTATCCCTTTGAATTATGGAGAATTTTTTGATTCATACAAGTCAATCTGCCTCTCAGGAAGCCAGAGTAAGCCCCATATGTAATGAGAAGTCAGAAAGTCAAAATTGCTTTAGGAACAAATACATGATTTGGCTCATTCAGTGAATATGTAGAATAACAACTTGACAGGAACTGGAATCAAACCTCATGTGATCTACAAACAGTAGGATTGCTCTGAACTTCAGGTAAGATTACTAATTCCCTGTGTTGTAATACTCATTCACTTTTCTGTTTTCAGGAAAGCAAGTAACAATAAAATGCCTTTTTTTTTTTTTTTTTAAGGGTTCAGGGAACATAACTTTTAAAAAAGTGCAAACCAGGAAGTAAACGTCTTGTTTCATGGCAACCTGAATATGCAGAACTGGCAACCTGTCAGCTCAGGTGCAACTAAGACATCCAGAAACAAAGGGCTTCTTGATCAGTGAACCTGGGTGTCAACATATCTCATATCTGTTTTACAGATCTGAGAATTACAGCTGGTGATGGCTTGCAGAATATTATTATACATGCTGAGACAGTAAATTGATTAATCTTTACTTTACAGGGGTTCTGCTGATGAAGGGATGCTCTTCCCGAAGTGCTGCATTATAGCTTACCCAACTTCAGTGCTGTACCCCAAGTATCAGCCATTTCATATCTTTTTAGACAACTGGTGCATTTTGGGGTTCAGTTTTTATTTTGATTCCTCCCAGTTATTTTCTTTCTCTGTGAAAAATCAGCCTATGACTTCCAAAAAATAACATTAAACAAATTAGGATGAAAAACCATAAAAACTATGGGCCCAAATTAGCATTCATTTCACAGGAATTTTTGAAGTTACTGGTTTTCTATTCAACTCTTATAATAGGTATAAGACCTGTTGAACAAGTATCCTGTAACAAAGGATTATGAATTGCTATTAATAAAGGTAATGAATTTTAGATGCTATTAATTTCGTGAATGCCACATTATGTCTACATAGTCAGAAACCACACTGTGTAAGCATCTACAAACACCTGTGATAACAATGGGAGCACATTAATAGAAAACCAGGCATGCTAATTATCTCTGCTTAAAATGGAATACACTCTGTCTGGGCCCCACAGTCTTCAGTCTTCCACCTCTGCTATCTGTGCCTGCATAAATACTCATGGGAAGGGAAAAACAGTCTCTTATGGACATAGAGAGCAAATGATTTCTAGACCAGGGCATCTTTTGTCTGGACTGGTAAGATGTCACAAAGAAGATGAGAGCCAGATTATCAAAAGCTTGTGATTTTATTCCCTAAACATCACCCACAATAGCATTCTGGTCTGTGTAGTGTATCAATAAGCAATAAGAAATTAATACTAAATGCGTGGTATAAAAATACTCCTGTGGTAACTGCCATTTATTGATGCCCTGAAGTTTCGCCCTGTGTCATCACTTGCTCCTCCTGATCAAATGGGAGACTGATGGCTGGTGGGTTTGCTTGTCTCTCCCTTTCATCTGGCTGAAACTAAGCTGTCCCACAGACTGTGTGAGAACACTATTGTTGGTTCCTGACTTTTAGCAACTGTCCTGCTGTGTTTTGCTGCATTGCACAGCCTGTTTCCCATCCTGCCAGGGCCATCCTGCTCTGTCTCCTATCACTGCTTCGAGTTGTGAAGTTGATTAGTTTTGTGAAAATATTTAATATGTTTGATATGCTTTTTCGGCATAAGATTCAATATTGTTTCCCTGGCAGTTTTACGGTCATCTTCAGGAGCAGTGCGTGCCTTTTGGCACCTTGGCATTCACATAATGCTCTTGTGGTATCTTTTGTTGCTCAGAACTGCTTAGTAAGGGTTTATTTCAAGGCTCTATATCCTGACAGACCATCCTCATTGTTGTTGTTGTTGTTTTTACTTAGACTTATATTAAAAAAAAGAAAGCCACCTTTATTTTCCTACTGTCAAGTGCTGTATCATTTTAGCTCAATCTGATCATTGTCTCTATCTGTTACATGTTACTTTGCAGCTCATCGTCTTATTTTCATTGCAAGAGGACAATAATTGTACCTAATAAGACGCAGGCTGTTTTTTAAAATTCTGCTACACATCTTCTTACTTCTTTTTCTATGTTTTACAGCCTAGTTTGTATGGTAGGAGATCTTTCCATTGTCTGCCAGTTCAGTGACAAACTTTTGCACTATATTCAATAAGATTTAGACCATCAGCACTTTGGAACAGACACCTTTTCTTCACAACTGCCAAGTACAGCAACTAAGCATGAGTTGCAAGATTTCTAAAAAAAAAAAGAATTGTGTTTATTTCCAGTCTTTTTAGTCTAAAATTTTCATTTCTTTTAAATATTTATTTCATGAAGAGGCTTATGAATTTGAAGAAACATGCACAGGTAAAGATATGAAAATGAGATTTTTTCCTCCTGTTATGATTTTTTGACATGATAATAGTGTAAGCATCCCTGCCAGTTATCTGGTTGATGCCACAAATATGGACCTGACTTAGTATCATGTCTTGACTTTGCTTGGAACTTGTCCTGTGCTATGTTTATTCAGTACTTTTATGAAAAGCTAAAAGTTGATCCAAATTAATTTCTAAACTGCAAAATACATGAGCAGAAATTATAAAATTCACAAATGGAGTACGTTATTATAATGTAGTTTTATTTCCTGAGGAATAAGAAATGAGCAAAAATAGGCATGACTTTTGACTTGATGGCAATTTTGTGACTGATTTTTTTTTTTACTCCAAAAAATTAGTGTTTTATTCTGTAATTTCATTAGAATGATTGCAGTTGTTTTCCTAACGGAAGATTTGCTATTGGCGCGGTATGAGATAACCTGTATTTTTTGAAATGTAAATCTTTTCCATATGTCTGAAAGAAAGCCAAAAGAAGAGCATGCAAACATAGGGATTTAGCATATGTAGTTATTTTCTAAGTAGTAATAGGTAACATATCATGGTTGCGTCTGAGGTAATAGCAAATTTTTTGAATGCCACTTTTATAGGGAATTTATGAATGTGCCACATATGTACTGTTCAGCAAATCCATGGAAAAGGTACAAGTTGTCTGGTTTGTTTCACATGTTCTTGCAAAAATGTAGTAGTCATACAAGCAAAAGAATAGCTGCATTTCTCTCCTAACTACTTTGTCTCTAAAGCAGAGAAGGACTGTGCAGAGACACAGAAGTAAAAGGGTACCTGCACTCTGAGAGTTGCTGGTGGAAGATGTGCTCACCCAATATAGATCAGTAATTTTATATTATGGCACTGTTTAACTTCAGAGTCATGGTCAATCAATGTCCAAAACCTCTGACAAGTGGTGTTCCTCAAGGGTCGGAACTGGGACCAGCACTGTTTAACATCTTTGTTGGAGATGTGGATAGTGGGATTGACTGCACCCTCAGCAAATTTGGTGACGACACCAAGCTGTGTAGTGCGGTTGACAAACTAGAGGGAAGGGATACCATCCAGAGGGACATTGACTGGCTTGAGAGGTGGGCCCGTGTGAACTGCATGAAGTTCCCCAAGGCCAAGTGCAAGGTCCCACATGTGGGCTGGGGCAATCCCAAGTACAGGCTGAGCAGAGAATGGATTGAGAGCAGCCCTGAGGAGAAGGACTTGGAATATTGATTGATGTAAAGCTCAACATGAGTCAGAAATGTGTGCTTGCAGCCCAGAAAGCCGACTGGATCCTGGGCTTCATCAAAACAAGCATGACCTTGGGGAAGTGATTCTGCCCCTCTACTCCATTCTCCTTACGCCACCTGGAACACTGCATCCAGCTGTAGGATCTCTGAAATAAAATGACCATGGACCTGTTACACTGAGTCCAGAGGAAGGCCACAAGGATGATCAGATTGCTGGACCACCTCTCCTATGAAGACAGCCTGAGAGAATTTGGCTTGTTCAGCCTGGAGAAGAGAAGGCTCCAGGGAGAGCTTATTGCAGCCTGACATTGCCTAAAAGGGCCTACAGGAAAGCTGGAGAGGGACTACTTATTAGGGAGTGTAGGGATAAGACAAGAGGTAATAAACTTAAATTAAAAGAGGAATAGGTTTAGGTAATATTTATATATGTTATGAGAAGGTCTTAATCCCTTTAATAATGCCATTTAAACAATAATCTACTTCTTCCTTTCTTTTCCACTGCATATAAACCACTCTTTTCTGAGGTGGTTATTATCCGCATAATCTCACTTCATTTAAAGGAAATAGAGATAACTTAAACTATCAGAGGTCTCAAAATAGTTATAGTAGACTGCATCTTAAATCTGATGTTATGGAGGAAAATTTACTTTAACTTTTAGAACAATACAATAAAGCTTTGTCATGAAAAACAGCACTAAGCAGAAATATTTTTTTTGCATTAAAACTGGAATAATATTAATTATTCATGTAAGAGTTAAAAATGTAAAAAAATTAATAGTAATATTCAATTTCTTTTATAACCTGTGAATTTATTATTGGTAACGCTTTTGTAAAATTAGTGAGAGAAGTATATAAATTTATGGTCTCTGTTTCAGATTTCCTTTTCTGAGTATACAGCTGGTTGTTCAGCTAGCAGAACAAGCAAAAATTCAATCTTTTTTCTTTATAAAACTTCTTGTGAAAATCTGTAAGTCTTGACCATTTTTCTTTTTCTGAATCTCCTTTGAACTTTTGCTTTGATTTGGACATATTTTGCTTTTTCCATCTTTCTACCTGCAGCTGGGGAAGGTCTGACTTTTATCAGATTTGATCAATTACTTGTTTGGACTACGGTCATTGAGGTTAACTGTTCTTCAACACTTGCTTGGCCCCTACCAAAATTCTTTTTACAACGTGATGATTACCTATATCAAACCAGTTTGGTTTACAGACAGATTTCATCACATCAATGTCATAACCTCAAAAGGTTTCATTTTCCATGGTTAGAATCACCTCAGACTCTAGTAGGGATGAAGCATGACATGTGCAAAACACTTTTCCTGACAAAGATGTTATCACATTCACTAACAATTAACACTGTAAGTAACTTTATTGCTATTGAGTAAAACCATCTATGTTCTATTGTGTAATTCAGTCTCTACACTTGGAATGTGACTAGCTTGTTTATAAAACAACGAGACTGGGGACATGCCAGGACATTCATCTTTTTCTAGGAGCTCATTTTTGTATTTTTCAATTCCTTTCAATTCAATTATAAGAGCTCTGACTGAAGAAGCAAACCACTCACTTCATTAGCAGGAAAGAAAATTGAAGCACCTCTCCTTAACAGTACATTAGACTGAGAAACAAAACCAGAGGCAAACATCACGTTTATTTTCTGAATCTTAAAAAACAAACCAGAAAACAAATCTTGGCTTAGTCAGGGGGCTAAAGTGAGAAGTTCATAGGCACAAGATGTTTTTACTAGAGACTCAAACCTATACTCTTGAATCTTAACCTGCCTTTGCCACTGGCCAATGGAGTTTGGGAAATGCTGAGCTACCCTTGACTGTATGAGGGTGCATGTGCAGGCAAGAAACCAGGTGTCACTTTAATTTGGTCTGGAACCCATCTGCCTTTTGGTGGGAAAAGGGAAATTAGTTACAGAATCTCTTTCTACAGTCTGGCCTGTTTGGCAAGGGAAGAGGGCTCAACTGCTCTCCAGAAGTGATGGGGAGCTGTGCTCACAGGCGCCTGTGGGTGAATGCAAACACCTGATGGCATATAGCAAATCGCGACATTTCTCCACGGAAGTGCTCAGGCCTGGGGGTAGACTAAGCATGTGGTTAATCACCTGGACTAACTCCAAGTTTTTTAAACTGTAATTAACAGAGACAGTTCCCAGCTTCTCTAGTTTGTTTGTTGTTTTTTAAATTCACCAAGACCAGTGTAATTTCAGGAGTGCCCATTGCTGTGTTAGCCTGTTCACTGATTCTAGGAAAAATTGTGCTCAGTCCTTCAGCTCTTCTGTCATCTGTAGAGAATTTCATGTGAGTGTTAAACTGGCATCATGCAGTATTTGAGTTGCCATTGTGTACATGAAAGAAGGTGATTGGATATTTTTTGAAAGATGATAAGATTAATGAAGTGTCTCAGCTTCCTGGTGAGAATCAAATAAACAACTTCCCCTTCCCCAAAAAGCAGACCCCTGAACTGAAAGCAAATTAGGGTGTTAATTGTTATTAAACTATTTTATTCTAGAATTAGCCAATAGTTGTGCATAGTCTGCCACCATTTAAGTGTTTCCTCTTAATTCTGATGTTAATTTTACTGTTAGACATGAACACAAAATAGAGGTTGGTTTCTTTAAACATCAGTACTATAAAGAGATGATAAATACCAGATGCCATCTTAAAGAGTGTTGTATTGCAGTTTTTCTGGGAAAAGTATCTACACAAAATACACACAATTCTTTCAGTATCCTTTATATCTCTGGCCATTTTTTAATTTCTGTAACTTCATGTCAAGAAAATGCTCTAAAACTGAGAGTTCAGAAGAGTTTCAATTCCCAGAGTTTCTGTTCTTTTGGGAAGTGTGGCCCAAGGGTTTAGATTCCACTGCTCAGACCAAGATCTGAGACCCATTAATGTTTCCAATTTCCCTTTTATGTTTCAATTCCAGCCTATCAGAACTTGCACATCAATACGAAGTGCCATCAGGTCCTTCCATGAACACACAGAAGTTCATAGGAGGCATTCAGGACTTTACTGCATCAGGCTCTTTCTTCCTTCTGCTTTCCTGCTGTTTCCCGTCTTCTCTTTGCTCCAACCTATATTTTCATAAGGAATATAAATAATGATCTCCAGAGTGAAACAGGGCAGGTATAGATATCAGTATATCAGTATATCAGTAAATTTAGTAAATTTAGGCTCAAAGCTGACTTTTTATTTAAACAGCCATCAATACAAAGCACACTTTAGCACATGCTTAATGCTAAACACAAACACATGCATAGCATAAGAATTGTATACAGGCTGCAGGCAAACACTGATGCATTACATAGCTTGTTTATATGTGCTCATTTCAGCTAATGTTGACCCCTGTGGTTTTATTTGGGAAATCTGTTTATTTGTTCCTTGATGCCACTGTTGAGTGTTTTATGTCTGTGCTGTTTTTTCATACTATAACAAAAATAGGCAAAAATTAAAACTGTGAGACAATTATTTGAATATGGACAGATATATAAATGTAAATGACTAATTCACTCACTTTTTTAAAAAAAAGTTAAAAAAAGCACTGGTGCCAAAATGCAGTAAGTGTTTGGTCACAGCATTTCTAATGCTTTGTTGCTGCTGCTTTAAAACATGAGAATGAATTCTCTTGAGGTTTTTCCCAGTGTCACTAGAGGATTTTTAGCTGCTTGGTGTAATTGTGGACTTCAGCAGTGAGTTTTGCCACATTATAAACGGAATATATTTTCCAAGTATTCAGTACTAACATGTTACCTTCCTACATGTCTGTGCTTGCAAATACTTGCTGAAATTTTAAGTTAGAAAAACACAATTGTCAAAGAGCATGAGGAATTACTATTTAAGGTATTTGCAAAATACCTTAACTTTCAAGTCTCCTCTGCTTTAATCATTAGAAGTTTGCAATCAAAAGAAAACTATTCCTCTAATTTTTTTTCCCCAATATATCTCTTATCTTCCTTGATTGAGAAATATGTATTCACTGTTGGACATGTTTTTTTCCCCACCGAGTCTTCTGTTACTATTGCTAGGGTATGAGCCTGCAATTCTGCCTTTGTGATGTTTGCTGAAACATAATCCATGAAGATTATCAGTTGGAATTGAATATTATAGTATAATTTTAACTTTTATTTTAATTTTTCTTAATGTGAAATCAGCTTAGATATTCTTGTGCATTATGGGTATCATTATAAAACCATGACCCTAGATCATATTATGGCCTTTCCTGGAGATATTCAAGACTCGTCTGGATGCCTATCTGTTCAATATAAGCTAGGGAGCCTGCTTTGGCAGGGGAGTTGGACCCAATTATCTCTCGAGGGCCCTTCCAACCTCTATGATTCTATGATTCTATAATTCCCAGAGATATCCTTTTCTTATTGTTGATTTTTCTGAACACCACTGTCAATGGGTACAAATTAATAATGCGGGGGGAAACAGGCTTCTTTCAGCTGGCCTTTGTTAAAAAAACATATATATATATGGGTTTTATATAATATATATATGGATATACTGCATGTGAGAGGCCTCTGCTGCTTAGTGTCTTGCCTGCTGCCCACCATCTAGAAGGTGGTGGCATCAGTTGTTTTGAGGAATAATACAGGCAGTTTCTTTAGGAGGGAAAAGAGGAGAATGAATGCATAGCAAAAGTGTGCTGACCTTCTAGTAGTCTCTACTGCTAAATTTAGAGTAGACCCACTGTGCTCCTGCAGCACTGCAGAGCTGTGAGCAGTGGCTTCACTCGGAGTCATTCTGTGGTTTAAAGGTTGACCTCCTCCCGCTTGATTTTTGTGTGGCAGGTGCCTCATGGGGAGCTGGTTTGCAGTGTCTGGCTCTCACAACAGGCAGGCCTGTTAGAGGAGACAATTGGGGTTTTGTTACAGCTGTTAAATAGAAATATACAGAGCATGGCTTGATGAAATAAAGGGCAAAGGAGGAAGTGAGGAGGGCGGGAGAGAGCCGCATACAATGGAATAAATGACTTCCTTCACTCTGAAGTGAAAAGAGAACAATAATGCTCTGAAACCATCAGCACACAATGCGTTGCTGAAGGAAAGCGGGTTGCCTCAGAAAACTTTTTCTCTGCTGATACTGCTAGGCACTGCTTCGTATAAAAACAATAAAATACAAAAATGTGGAAGAGATGATCATGCAACCATTAAAAAGGAATTATCCTGGGACTGTATACAGGTTTTTAAGAGGCTGTTTTGGTTTTGGGTTTGGTTTTGGTTTTTTTTGTAGAGAGGAGAAATAGCAATAAAGTTGCCACAGTCGATTCTTGACTATGTTTCTTTTGTATATTCAGTTACTATTTTGAAGTATGTCAGTGCAGTTCCTTTCTCCCCTGAAGGATAAACTCTACATGAACAGGTCATGTACAATACCTTGCTCTTATCATTTCTTTTATTGATTACCCACTCTGTAGAGGTGGCTGAGCCATGGTAAACAGTGATGCCCTTCACGTCTTGTTATGCCTTCAAATATCTTTGAATTTAACTGGCGTCCTTGTTTAATAGAAATTGGGATTCTTTATAATTGTTTTTATAATTCTGTTTTTAAGCAAGTGTGTTTATTAGTTTAAGCCACTGCATCCAACAACTCAAGAGTTGCTATTAAGAGTTTAAACCTTTGATTAAAACAAAGATAGGATTACACAGATCAAAAATATCTGCTGTCTGAGATGGAGCCACTTGCTTCAGTGACAAATGTCATTGCCTGCAGATAGGTGTGAATCATTATCAGTATTTGCACTCATTGGTGCTGCTAGTTAATAGGTATCAACACCTATTAGTATCAATAGATACCAATATGAATCGATGCCTGTTGTGTACTAATAGATATCAATGCGAATCCATGCCGACGTGTACTAATAGTCTCCTTATCCCAAACCATGTTGTGAGTCTGGAATGAGAAATCAAGATTCTTTTTTTTACTAGCATGTCCAAAATTTCGAGTGTTTATTCCCTAGAAAATATTAATGAGCTAGTAATTTGGGACTTGCTGCTTTAGGTTAAGATTCTGTAGAGATGAAATGGGTGCAAAGCAGGAGTTCAGAGTTTTCATTAGGGAATATATGAAAGTGCTGTGCAGAATCATGTGGACCAGAATGCATTTTGCCTAATTCACCAGTAGGAACACCTATACATCCACAGAAAAAAAAGTATATAGTGTATGTGTGTACACACATAAGCAAATGAAGAAAAGCACACTGGATTCCAAGACTTTTCTGAAGTCACTATTTCTTCTAGAAGAAAAGGAATCTGTCCCATCCCCTGTTGTATGTCTGTGAAGTGATCAGGTAGAGGGATGAAACTACAACTGCAGAAATTGTAAATTGCGTAATAACTACATAAGAAACTAATTAGCTCCTGTTTTATAACTTTCAAAAACTGTTCTTTTCAGTTGAAATGATAATTTTATCTTTATAGTGTGGTCATCTTCCTTAATGGGTGTAAATTTTATGGTTTTTATCTTGGGAGATCGCAGTAAAGGAGATCTCTGCTCTGTTCCTTGAAGGATTCATTGAAAGATAGTCACTGCTACTGCCATTTTTTTTCCTCTTTATTTATATACAGTAGACTGATGAATAATTTGCAAAAGTACCAAGTTAAAAATGGGAGAAAAATCTTGTTAAAACTCAAGACCATGTGACACCTAATATACTTCTGTAAATTCATACCAAAAAAGTGGGAAAAAGTATGCTTAGATTTATCCTAAAAGATAGAATGAACCTCTGCATGGATCTGTAACTACAAAATCCAGAAGAGGAAATAAAAAGAGAGGAACTGCAATTATTATTTACATTCTTTTTCTCTACCACAGGTCCTTTCATGAACCTTCTTATCACTAGATAAATGTATTCTCTACTTATTTTAAGAATGTAGTAGATCTTCTCCAGCTCTGAGCACTAAAGGACCTCTCAGTAAACACCTTGATTTTCCTTTTGAAATTACATAGCGATATAAATTACAGCAATGACAGAAATTAAACTTCCATCTCTAAGTTTTTATGACTGGAAAACCAGTTTTCTTGGGCTATAGTGCTGGTTTTGCAGGAACAAAGAAAGCTACTCAATTTGTTCTTTCCCCGAATGCAGTAATGATGACTTACCTTGGCTGTTTTACATTTCCACAGATTTCTCAATTTTTGAGCAGGTAGGGAATCTGTATTAAAAATGCCACTTTCGATTCGATAATTTAAGAATGATGAGTGATGAAGGTCTTCAGGACACCTCTTCCTTCATGCAGATGCATTGCATTAAATTATGATCAAAGTTAATAATGCCCTCAGCTTCAGTGGTATCAGTTCTGGACAGGATTTTAACCTTAGAAAAAAATAATATGTCCCTATTACATAGATATTATTTTTATTTGCCAGACAGGCAGTGCACAATGTTTTCAGTTGCAGGTTAATAATTTTGAAATTAAATATTTATCACTCAAATCCAACTTATTCCCCCCAGAATCAATTTTAGCAGTTGGCATGAATCATGTTGTGCTTATTTGAGTGTCATTGCTGGAAAAGAACTTTCATTATGAGAAACCCCCCCCCAAAAATCCTACTAAGTTAAAACCTGTTTTTAAAATTTCCAGCAGTTTTAAAAGCATAAATTATGTTCACTCCCAAGGTATATAAAATTATCATTGCACTGAGTTCTAAAATATATTAATAGATTATCTGCATTATTAATTGGGTTTTTTAATAGACTACTGAATAGTAAACAGATTTAAAAGATTTCAAGAAATGTTTCAAGAACAGTTTATTCACAGACTGCCACATTTACCAAAAATCATGCAGTTCAGCAGAATGTGATTGGACTAATGAAGCAATGAGAAATAACTTGGCTCTGTGTGTTTTACACCTAGTTGCGTAATTTAAAAAAGACCCTCATACAGCAATCCTTTCTGCTGCCGCTTTCACTGGCTTCCCTTAAAATTTTAATCACTAACCACTCTTGCTCATGTTTATGGTTTTGGGGAATTTATGACACTCCATTTCACATCATGCAGATATGACAAAACATTGTTCAACACAACTTTGGCACTGAACAGTTTCTGTGTAAAGAAAACCAAACCATATTAAATGACTGTGATCAAATTAGATATAAAAGCTTTGAGCATTTCAGGATCTGCTGAAGACTGCTTTGCAAATGCAGTTGATATATTAACTGTGAAAACATGAACATATAGCAAAAAGTTTAGGATCATCTTTTTATGACAGAAAGCTTAATACATGTTATTATTAAGTGTATTAATAGTAACAATTTAATTGTATCAACATGTGCACAGAGGCCAGATTAGGGAACAAAGTGATTGAAGATAATCTGGGTCTGTTGAACAAGGACCTAGAGCTCTTCAAGAATTTAAGCCAAGATGCACTGCAGAAAAATTAACCTCAGTATCCAAGAAACTGTGGTAAACATGAGAGATATAAAGTTTTACATGTTCATATTCCTATTTGGAAAAAAAAGGGTACTCTCAGAGCAATGTACTTATGGGCATAATTTAAATGCTTCAGAAAGCAGATCTATAGAACCAAATGATTTCATAGTTGATCTATAAGCACCTAGGGAATAAGAACAGATTTTTCAACTACTGACAGAGTTCAGCTTGCACATTTCTTGTTACACATTGTCAGTCCTTCTGGCCAGGGCAGATCACCCTTTTACTTCATACACTATCTTTCTCTTAATTTCATCTAAGACTAAATTAGACGCAACCTTCGGAAATAAAGTCTAAATGAAATAACTGACTGGTGGGTAATCGTATCATTGGAAAACTTGATTTAGTTGGTAGCTCTCAGTGGTCAACTCTTTAGATGGAAGGATAACGTGAGTGAAGATTGTTCTCCCTGAATTGAGCCCTTAGTCAAATTCAAAGTGTTAGAAACAAGCAGTAAAACCTGTTCCCAAGACCATGTATTTAGGGATGACAGTGCTGTGGGGAAGGAAAAAGTGGGTTGTGAATGCAGTTTACTGAAACACTCATTTACCTGCTTCACCATCACAGCACTGAGAAAATAAAAGATTTACCAACCAGTTATATCCGGACACAATTCAGCAATCCAGACTCATTTTATGTCACCTCAGCTCCACTGTGATTTCAATTGGTTACATCAGTTCTGCTTGCTCCTGATAATACACAAAAGCTGGCTGTTTAATGCAGGTCAAATTATGTCCCTTTTGGCTTTGTACAGCAGACAACATGCAACGCTTCTGTTATACAGTTACAGAAAATTAAGAGTGTAGCATAAAGACACATGGCTGTTCCTCTAACACATAATGTGTTGCAGGATACCTGGATGTACTGGATATCTGCAGTGCACCTTGGAAGGTAAAATAGAGACCTATGTTTCCTGTTGTGTATTTTTCTGTCACAGCATTGGCTAGACAGAAGGCTTATGTCTAATTTTTTTTTTAATCTGAAGGCTCTGAGGAAAGCACAAAGCAAAACTGCCTACCAACCAGCTACCACAGACAGTGCTACCAATTAAAAAATAAAATAAAATTAACATTGTCACCTTCTCTGCATGTAATTTTTTTTGCTTGATGCGCTTCATCTCTACCAGAAGGGTTACAAATTGGCTTAGTTCATCCAAGTCCTAATTACTGTACTGAACAGTTTGCTGTTCAGACTTAGCCATTATATATTAGATATTAACTTCTTACAGCTGTCACTATATTTTTTACAGCTTCCACAAATAACCCTGGAAGCCTGTTTTCTATTTTTTTACTGCTGTATAATCTACCTTTGTGTATGTTATAGTGTTCATCTAAACCATTAAAGCCTTCAAGATCCATGGCAATTGGGCTGTTTTCAGGCTGTTAAGAGTCTGGATGGATCAATATTTAATTCAAATTTGTCTCCAAGTTATATGGTAATCATCTCTGTTACACCAAATATTTATAATAGAGATCATTGGTTCAATAAAAACTGTACTTGCTCTCATAAATACAGGTTTTACAGAATGAAGACATTGCTCAAATTCACATTTTAATTGAAGGAATCATAAATGGCATGGGCTCGCTTGTGACTTTTTTTAGATTTTGATAATACCTATAACCAGATGACAAAGATATTTCTAAGATACTGCTCTGCCCTCTCCCCCCCCCCCCCCCCTTTTTTTTTTTTTCTTAATTTGGTCTTTGTCTCTTCCTTCCTTCCTTGGGAAAGTTAAAGCTAATACTTTACCTTTACAGTTAAAACACATAAAACCAGGCATCCCTGTTTTTATATCAGTCAACATGCTTCCTTTGTGATATTGTTCAAAATCAATTGTTGGGGCTGTCTGGGAGATTATTATCCTTTTAAATTGTCCACAGTCTCAAAGCTGGACTTGGCTCTTATTATCAGCTTCCTCTTTAATTTCTCCTTGTGAACTCAATCATTGTTTTCTTACCTGATTCTGTATTAAGCAAAACCAATCTCAGACATTTTCTGTAGTTTCAGAGCATGCAGAAAGCCCCAGATGCTTGTGCATACATTACCACCTACCCATAAAGAGGGTCTCGATGACAACAGTGATGTATGTGTATGAGAAACTGGCTTATTTACTAGGGGAATGATTGAAGAGATTTTGTAAGGTACTCAGGTGCATGGTGACTCAGGCCACAGTATTTTCCATTAAACGCAGGTCTGCCTGGCATGCTGCTCTGGAAATTGCCCTTCCTTTGCAGGAACTGGGACAGTTACTTAAAGCTTGTAGGAATCTGGGCTGAAGCTCTTTGTCCTGCTGGAGCTGTTCCTGAGGCAGGTCTGCTTGCTGCTTGACTGAACATGTACATTACTCTAGAACTAGATATACTCCATGGGGAGTGCCACTGAGTGCTTTATAATTACATGGCTGAAGCTCATCAGAGCTGCACTTTTGGAGCTCAGCAGCAGTTAAAAGCTAGTTTTTCAGCCACGTTCTTTCAGGTCAAGGTATGTCATCTTTATATCAAAGGGTAAGCAATCAGCCAGTTCTGCAGGGGACACCGGAGCATGTAATGCTGGTGTATGGATAACATAAGAATCTAAAATGTCTAAACATATGGATGTCTTCTATTACAGTGCTCTTTGAGGCCACTGATAACCAGAGCTTCCAGAATGACAGAGTAGGATTCAGGTCTGTTAGTTCGTTGTGGTGAGTTGACTCTGGCTGGAGGCCAGGTACCCAACAGAGCCGCTCTATCACTCCCCTCTTCAGCTGGACAGAGGAGAGAAAATACCATGAAATAAGGACAGGGAGAGATTGTGCACCAATTATGGTCATGAGCAAAAGAGACTCAAGTTAGAAAAAATAAATCTAATTTATCAATCAAAACAGACTAATGAGAAATAATACCAAATAAAACCAAAATATCTCCTCCAACCCCTCCCTTTTTCTCAAGCTCAACTTTACTCACAAATTCTTTACTTCCTTCCCCTCAGAGGCACAGCACAGATGGGGAATGGGAATTGTGCTCAGATTGTCACACATTCTTCTTGCTGCTCCTTTGTCCTCAGGTGGAGAACTCCTCACACTCTTCCCCTACTCCAGCATGGGGGCCCCTCTCATGGGAGACAGTCCTTCACCAACTTCTCCAATGCAAGTCCTTCCCATGTGTTACAGTTCTTCATTAAATGCTCCAGCATGGGTTTCTTCCATGGAGCGCAGAACTTCAGTACCAGACTGCTTCAGTGTGTGTCCCTCACAGGGTCAGAAGTCCTGCTAGCAAACCTGCTCCAGCGTGGGCTCCTGTCTCCACAAGGCCACAGGTCCTGCCAAGAGCTTGCTCCAGTGTGCGTTTCCCACTGGATCACAGCCCTGGTCCTCTCCATGGGCTGCAGGGTAGTCTCTCCTCTGGCACCTGGAGCACCTCCTCCCCCTCCTTCTTCACTCACTCTTCTCACTGGCTGTGGAAGCCACTACTGTTTTGTTTTTGTTTTTCTTTTAACTTATCTCTTTTATCACAGAGGTGCTGCCACTGCCACTGATTGGTTTGGCCTTGACCAGGAGCGGGTCCATCTTGGAGCCAGCTGGCATTAAGACTGTCAGATATGAAGATGCTTCTAGTATCTTCTCACAGAAGTCACCCCTGTAGCCCCACTGCTATCAAAACCTTGCCATGCAAACCCAAATCTCATCATGATTCTTCTCTAGAAAGCAAGCTTCCAGTGTAAAAATAGCATCCCTGAGGAATACGTATGTTGCAGCTGGGTTAGGATGCCTACATCATTCAATGGTGAATTGCTGGATCTACTCTAGTGCACATGATATCCCATCCACAGGTCCCAGATGACCCTGAGCCAGCCCTCTTTCTCCCAGTGGTAACCCTCATTCACATCTTTAGCAGTGGCTGGCATTACATTTGCAGATTTCCTGAGGCAATATAAATTATTTTTTAATGATAAGATACACATGGTGAGCACGATAAACTGGGATTCTTACAAACATGAAAGGACTGCTTAGGATGGAGGTAAATCATATAACATGTTTTGTGGGTCCAAGTTTAATTCACTGATTTCACAATTGAATTCCGAGCAGAAGCAGGGCTACCAAAGTCAACACAGAGAGCCAGGGTGGCATGAGAAAAGCCATCTATATCTGAAGAGTAGTTAACTAATGCTGGTTTTATTGTTTATTTAAAAACTTCTAGGGATGGGGATTCCTTTATCTTAGATAATCTATTCTAGTGTTTTTGTTCTAGCCACAGGTATTAAGAATAACTTTTGTTTTTTTTTGGTATTCTTTTACATTTTGAAGGCTTAGATGATGTGTATGATAACTTTTTTGGTTGTTTTTCTTCTCTTTTTCTCCTTTTTCTTACTTAGAAACCCAGTATTTTCAAAAGAGATGTGTTTTCTAGGCCTACAATTCCCTTTCATATTCTTCTGTAGAATTTTTATAATTTCTTTACATAGTACCCCTATTAGACCTCAGTCACGCTGAGTAAAGAAGAGTATTTTTATGTCTCATTTATAGTATTCCCACTTATATTTCTTCTCAGCACTTTATGTATACACTTTCTGTACATTGCTATGTAATTGTCCTATCTGATTGCATCCTTTTATTTTACTAGATTTCTGAAATTTGTTGAGAATCTTTTGATTTCCAGACTTACATTCCCTTCTGGTTTTAAAATTAAGAAGTATTCTCACATCAGCACTAGACAAGGAGTAGTTCCTGTACAATACCTTTCAGTGCATCCTCCTATTGATGACCACAGACTGTTCACAAAACAGTTCTGCATTCATCTTAGAGTGCACTTTTCCAGACCATAGGTCACCCACACTATTTCCCTGGAGGAAACAACAACTTGGCTAGCAAAGAAAGCGGAACAATATATTTCTGGATCTCTGCCTTCAAGGTGCTTTTTCATTGCAGCATGTTGTAAAGGTTAGCACTGAAGATATGGCTCCTCCTTGAAGTCTCTATGCAACCCAAGGGGATAAGAGAGGAGGAAAAGCTGCTGCTGCTGCCCCTCTTATTTGGTCTTGTGTACAAGTCTCCCAGGACTTGTAGGGTTAGCTCTTGGATACTTGCTAGGTACCTTGCATAAATGCTGCATTGCATAAATATCATATAAAATAAAGGGGCTATAAATTACAATCTTTGATCTCTTTCCTTTGCCTTTTCATAACCCTCTAGATATCACAGACCTGATGCTGTTTCTGATGTCTTTAGAAGGGGAAATCATACATGTGACTTACAAGTTTTGGAGGTGAAAAAGAACCTAAGAATCATCTTCTTTTGGACTTGCATGGAAGTAGGAGGCACTGAGGCAGAAATCACTGAAAGTAAACCAAATCTGGCACCCCCAGCTGTATTTCCTAAGGCTGCATATGACAATGTTACCTGACAGTTGTGTAAAAAGCTGTAGCAAAGCAGTAACATATAGTGCTTTCACTTTTTCGCTCTCCAAAAGGTTTATTATTTTATACATTTGATAGGACTTCTGACAGGTTCATGTTGGCCATCACATATTAGTGTGCACAGCTGAATTTAATGACCCATTCTTCTATAGATCTGGACTTCACTTAATCTTTAATATGACTAAAGAGTGTTGCATTTAAAATAAAAATACAACTCAGAAAAAAAGAAAAAAAAATCATTCCTATTCATAAGCAGAATAAACATATGGAATCTTTGGGATAAAGTATTAATGATTATGGGGATGCAGCTATAGAACTCTTTGTATACAGAGGCGATGAAACCAGGCACTGACTGCTATCAGAGAATAACCGTAAAAAATCTTTCTATTTGAAAAGCTCTTTCCATCATTCAAGTGAAACTCCCATCTGATCACCTAATTAATCTTTGTGTTTGTGAAACAGCTACACCTGTTTTTTTATGCTCTATCTGCTTGCTTGGCTATGTTCTGCTTGTGATAACGATGAGTTAAATTTTTGCTCAGAATTCTTAAGAAGTAGCAGAAAAATGTACAAATTTTTCTAATAGGAATCTGTTTACCAATACTTAAAAGAACAGATGTTGTTCCCTTTAGAGTTCACTTCTCAGCATGCTGAATTCTTCACTCCCACCTTAGCAGAAAAGAGGAGGGAACCCAGGTGAGAAAGCAAAGCAAAGCCCTTTGATGTAGATAAAAATACAGTCACTGAAGCATAAAGGGAGAGAGAGAGTAGCAGAATACAGATTGGCTCACTCCTCTTTCACCTACCCTTCCTTACCCCCCCCCCCCCCAAAAAAAAAAAAAAAAGTGAATTTCTGAGATGTGTTAATTTTCCCAATGCTTTAAGTAAGAGGGAAGGACTCAGTGGCAGATTAGTGATGCAGCTCTCATGATTTCTGACACAAACCTAACCCAGCAAGAATAGCTTTTGGGCTGCAGAAAGGAGAGATGTGAGAAAGCTGCCAGATTTCAGAAATTAATATAGTAAGTTTGCTATTAATGCTCAGAAGCTGTGGTAGTTGTCAACTGTATAAAATGTTTTTTTACGATATTATGATTTAAGAGTTATGTTTACATTTTATTTTTCAAATAACTAAAAAGTGACTAATGAAGAGATTATGAAAGACCTTTCAGTATCTAGAAATCCTAGAATTCCAGGAACTAAAATTCTGTCCCATGAAACAAGAAGTGCAGTTTTCCCACACGATTTTGAATAGGTATTTTTATTTAAGAAGCATGTATAGTTTGGGATGTTGTCAGGCTGGAACTGGCATGTTGTCAGGCAACCATCTGGCTGTATTGGTTAGGCAAAATTTGTTGCATTTTACTCCTGCTGGCAACAGACCTTCTACAAGGGATATAGGAACATGTCTCTGTTGTAAATCAAAGTTGGAAGTTGGAATTATTGCTACAGAATGGCATCTCCCACAGGTGCTGAATGTTCCTGGCAGCATAGTCATTTCCCTTGTACAGCACCAAATTAACTATTAACATCTGAACTAGTGGTGCTAGCAACTCTTTACTGGCCGTGGGGAAAACCAAGATATTTTAGATAAATTCAATTTAGGAACTAGACATACATTCAACCAATTTTAGATGTCTGGTTTAGAGCAGGGTAACTCAGCCACCAAAGCTGCCTGCTTCTTTCCTGCTGATTACTTAGGTTATTGACATGATTTGTTCAAAACCAGGTACCTGGTTTGTTGATATGAGCCCTTTTTTTGTCCCTGCCTCTGGAGGAATGAGGAAAGGTGAGGGTTGGTGACAACAGCCTCTTCCCTCCCTCTGTCCCCCACAAACAACTGTCACAAGAGTGAGTAAGGCAACAACCTGACCATTAAATTATTGCCATGCAATTCCCATTGTGTTTAATTAAAATTTTGCATCCTCTTGTTTTTCTGTAAGTTGCAAGAATGCTTGGTTTGTTTTGCTTTTGTGGGTTTGTTTTTTTTTTTTAATTTTCCCTCATATTACTCTGCAGTTTATTAGAAAGTGTCCATTTGACCTGTGAGGTGCTAGTGATGTTTCTTGATATCTGTGGCTCATTTTTGACATTTGTCACCTTGTAAGTCTGTGTATCTCAAGCCTGACTTCTTTTTTTTTTTGAGAATTCTGATCTCTATAGGGCATACTAACTCCATCAAAGTGAGACAAATTTGTTTCGCTATGTAATCAACAACACTAGAAGTATATTAAAAAAGGCTTTTAAGTCTTTCTTATGAAGATGGAAAGAAAATACTGTTCCATAATATATTTCCTTATGTATTTACTTTAAGTATAGTTGTTGCCATTCAGTGGAACAATGAACAATTACTTGACCTAAAATCCTGAAATCTTACCTCTGTCACTTATAAATTGGCTTATAATATGAAACTAGATCATTTATTTAAGTAATAACTTGGTGGGGAAAGACAGGAGTATGCAGGGGGTATCACAGAATTAGTTTCCTGTATTTAAATGCATTTTTCTAGAACTGTTACTATTCATCAGGCAATATCTTTCCAAATGAACAGTGAAAGTGGGGAAGAAACTAGCAATGAGAATATGAGCATGCATTGGTTTTACCCCCAGAAACTCTTGAATAATATATAGGGGAAAAAAGCAATGCATTTTGAAAAACATTACAAATTAATAAGTAAATAAGGTATTTCAACAGTGAGAAGAACTTAATCAGATTTGCTTTTCCTTGAATAAGAATTTATTTGATTATAGGAAGATAACCACTTGAATAAAAGATAATTTTGTCTGACTTGCATGGTTTTTGCTTTTTTGTAGTAGTTATCTGTAGAAGAAAAAAATCCTCACAAAGGAGATCAACTGGCATTTAGAGAACTTTTTTCTCCAGAACAGCTGTAACAGACACAAAGCTATTTCCTGAAATCTCTGTAATTGATTTTCTGGAAACTTTTTTTTTTTCTTTTTAATTGTTGCCTTGAAATATGGAAATTTGTTTTTTAGGACTGGGTATATTAATTCTGTAAATATAGTCCCAATGGCCATAATTAAAATGTGACAGTGCTATCTTGTTTAAGATTGACACTAAACTAATTATGCTTCCTAAAGTGGGATGCTATGTCCAAACTTCCTTACTAATGCAGAAACACTGACAGCCATATAACAAACTCCAATATTTTTATGGGTTGAATTGCTTCTTGGAAAGGGCTACTTGATTCTTGATTTGGCTGCATGGTTTATGATAGTCTGAATACCAACAGGTATATGAATATATTCACAGAAGTGAATAATAGAAAGAAATTAAATGCAATGCTACATCAAAACAGGGAAATTACAGGCTCAGTTGAACAAATGCCACTGAAATAATATTTGATATGTTATCCAGTATTTCTAGATGTTAATCATTGATTGTTTACCTTAAAAGCAATTGAAAAACACTGAAAACTAATGATGACTGAAAGGCTAACACTGTGTTCAAGATTTTAATCTTCTGTCGTAAGACTGGAATAAAACCAAGTATTGCTTCCCATTACAAACAGATGCTCATGATAGTAAAAGGTAGTTAACAAATGAGACTATGTTTTGAGGTCATAAAATTATCAAAAGGATAATTAATTATTTCTTCTATCTTTCTGTGTCATTACCTAATATTTCTGCTATAAAGTCCCCATAAGAAGATGTGCTTATAGGGCAAATACCCAATTTTCATTGTATTTTTCTTAGGATGCTTGTTAGCTTCACTTTCTAATAGATGCAATGCAAGTAGTTGGTTTTGCTCAGCTGTGGATCTCTGAGCATGTGCCTGAAATACAGAGACAAACATTTATAATGACGACAGTGAAATAGCGCTTAAAAACTGATTCAAGGCTCCTTATAATGTGCTTCACTTTCATTTGCCAGCCAATTATATTGTGTTCTGCAGTGTATCAGATTTTGGCCATGTTTGTCATAAAAATCTCAAGAATGGTGTAAAGTTGGAAATATAATCCCTGTTTTCCAAGGGGAAAAATATGCACAAAAGGTTGACGGATTGGACAAAAAGAGGCTTAACAAAAAGATTTAGGAGAGCTAGTCTATGCAGAGATGAAAGGCCTTGTGTAGGTATAATTCTTTTTTGTATGTTCTATGTGACTTCATAATGTAGATACTAAATCTGCAAGGAGAGGAAAGAATTGATTTTCAGGAGGATTTAAAAGCTTGTTTTCATTTTAACGAGGGAAGAAATTCCAGAATATTATAGTCATCTACAAAGGAAAATAAATAAATAAAATATTTACAGTTCTTTTCCTGTCCTTTGAAATACATTTGCTCTGAAAAACAGTATAAATTTCAGCTGCAACTATTTCAAATGTTTTTTATCCTGTGCAATATGCAATAATAATGAATTTTAAATAAGGTGTGGGTTTGAAATGAAAATTTGGAGATCTCTCATATTGCAGACATTGAAATGTCCTCAAATACGTTGCAATGCACTTCCTGCTCAGGGCAGGACCACAAAGTGGTTCAAGGAATCATAGCATCTCTCGTATGAGGAGAAAGTGGCTCTATTTAACTTGGAGAAAGGAAGACTGAGAGGGGACCTAATCAGTGTTTATAAATATCTGAAGGGTGGGTGTCAAGAAGATGGTGCCAGGCTCTTCTCAGTGGTGCCCAGTGACAGGAGTGGGGCAACATGAACAAACTAAAAACCAGGAGTTTCCCTCTGAAGACCAGGAAACACATTTTTGTTGAGAGTGACTGAGCACTGGTGCAAGTTGCCCAGAGAGGTTGTGGAATCTCCATCCTTGGAGACATTTAAAGCCATCTAGACATGGTCCTAGGCAAGTGGCTTCAATTGGCCCAGATTGAACAGGACTTGATGACCTTCAGAGGTTACTTCCAACCTCAACTGTTCTGTGATTCTGTGAAAAAAAAATCTCTGCTGGAAAAATGTGCATTTAACCACTCACGATATTTTGGATGTATTGTTTATTTGCAGATAGACTTTTTATTAGATGAACAGTAAAGTTAGGAAGATAGATAGGCTTTCATCTAAGGAAATTTTTACTTTGGATTTAAAGAGAAACTTCATATTTCAAAGCCAAATACACAAGAACAGTGTCTTTAGTTTGTATTAAAGATGTAGCAGGCTATTCCTGAGAGAAAAGTTGGAGGAGAAAGAGATATTATATGAGGAAAGGGAAAAAGGAAAAAAGAGTAGTAATTTCTGAGAGAATTAAACCCAGCACATAGCATAGAAATATTACTTCAATGTTCCATAAAATCATTATCATACTGTAGTTATTTAGCCTTGGCATTTAACAGACTAAGAAATAATTCTTCTTGTCTTTGTTTCACTGTTTGTGGTTTATGTCTCCTTAGTCTTTTGCTACCATCTCTGATGATCAAAAATCCTCGAGAAGTGCATTATCAGGGTACAAGATATTCTGACTGTGAAAGAATATTTCTGTACTATAAAACTATGCTATGCTTCTTATCAATCTTTTTAGCAAGGATCTTTTGCATCTCTTGAAAAGTCAGATAGAATATAAATATTGGAATTAACATTGGTACCATTTCTATTGTTGTGTAACAAGTTGAGGTAGATTCTTTTATATAGCAAATTTATTGGTTAGTGACTCATCAGATTTGTTGTTTCCACTTGTAACAACTAGAAAATAAGCTGTATATGCTTTATTCACATTAAGCTGTTGGACTTACGAAGTTTGTGCGTTTTCTTTTATTTCAGCTGTCACATTCAACTGCATCCAGACTATGTCTTTGATGCAATGTTTTTTTCTTTTTTCTTTCCGCAAAAATGAATGACAGTATTTAATCTTTTTTTCTTTAATTCAATAATAGCACTTTTATCTAAGTCACTGTGATTTTAGGCTTTCTACCTGATTTGCACCCTTTATCCTAGAAAATGCTTCTTTTGAGATTTTGAATCTTGAAACACTTACTGTGGGTCTTTTGTTTTTCTTTTTTTTTTCCCTCCTGTCCCAACCACATAGTAAGTCATATACATACACATTTCTCAAAGGTATAAGGAAGTTTAGTGCTTAGGAGGATACTTTTCCTGATAGAGCCAAGCCTGTGCAGGCAGTGAGCTAGGCTGCTTTGCACTTTGTCTCTACATATGAAGAGGCAGAACTATTCAGAGGTGTTTGGCTTGATGAACCTAAGCACTGCTATGAAGCTGTCTATCTCTTCCCAGTGATAGCAAGCCAGTTGATTACCTCTGAAAGTCACAGTCCTTAGTTTTCAGGTTGCCTCAGTAACTCAGTGCACCTCTAATGACATTGCCTCATCCTTCCGCACACAGTACACATTCATAAATCACTCAGTTCCATCTGTCAACAGAAAACGCTTCTCCTCCTTCTGAATCTTCTTGTATAAGGTTGCATTTGCTTTGCAGCCCCTCTGGGACATACACTACATTTGAAAATGTATCTGTTAGGGCTCTTCTTAAAGGTCCAGATGTATTGCAATGTTCCTGTAACCTGTCATGCAATGTTAGAATGCATCACTGGCACTTACACTACCCATCATGCTTTTAAAACACTCAAAACCATTCAAAATTAACTTGGAATCCGGGAGATTGTATATATATGGGAAGTTTTCATATTCTCAGGTTATTATTCCTTCACTTTTTTTCTATCATGCATGCTTTCCATATTGTTTCAGTATACTATAATTGTCTTAACTGAATAGTTGGGATATTTCCCCATTCATCAAGCACTAAAGTTGAGATTAGTGGCTACTACTCAAAACACTCTTTTTCTGCTGTTATGTTTCAGTGAGAAAGAGCTGGACAGGACTGGCCCCTGATGTGTGTGCACAGCAATTCATCTGGAGCTGCAGATGGCAGAACCGGGGTTAGATAGATTTGATTTAAATGCAGAATTATTTTTTTTAGAGAAATTTATGACCATACCTTCTTTAAATGATGGTAAGACATCCAGGTGCATTTTGGAAGGCCTCATATTCAAAGGAGGTTTCTCACCTTAGAAACTGGGGAAAGCTTATTTCATGACGGAAAACATCATTTATTCATTTGTTTCAAGCTCTTTCTGATTTGTTAGCTAATTGGGCTTCAATTTTCAGTATCACTTTTTCTTTTTTAATTTCTATGTAATTGTATTTTTTTATTAGGACTTCACAGAAATTTTGGATCATGCTCTTTCATCCTTTCCTTTATCATCCTTAGAAGAGGATGTCACATCATTGCAACACACTAAAATGAGACTCATTAACCTGTTTTATGTAATAGTTTAGAAGCAGTATTGGGTTTAAATTTTGAAACTCTGGCAAAATATTCATGCTTGCATGTGTAAGGTTGGGTTTCTCAAACTGTACCTCGATTTTCCAGATCAAAGCAACCTCATTCATAGTGAGCTCAGAGTCTTTATATATCATGGTAGTATCTAATATAATTCTTGTCTTGCCCTTATAGCAAGTAGGTAGTTTGTATGTTCTGATACTGTCAGAACAGTAACTGTTTTGAATCATTTATGAAGAAACTTCTTTACTTAATTTTTAAGAGGTCAAAAAACTGTGACAGTGTCATATTTCAGATAAAAGATTCATTTCATCATTGATAAATTTCTGTTGTCATTTTGATGTCAGCAAACAGTAGTAGTCATGGGAGGAAAGTTCATTGACCTATGCACTGCATAGCATTCTTATGCATTGCATTTCTCTTGTTCATGGATATCTGAATCATGCTAATATCATAAATAGCTTGATAACAGAATTTTCTGTCCTTATCACAGGGGATTTCAGTCAGACTGTCCTTTTTGCCTATTCTGTTCTGATCCTTTTCACCTGCATGGGTTTTCCTTAGGCAAAATGTACATTTATTATACAATTCAGAACCAACTGGGAAGAGCAAAAATTGGAGCTGATTTATTTGTTTACCTTTGTGAAAGCAAGCCAACAAATAACTGGGACACTCACACTGCTTCTCATCATCCCAAATGTGCAACTTCTAAGCTAGTTCAGGTCTCAACGCAGTGAGAGGAACACTGTGTCTGCAGGGGCATCTGTCTGGAGATGGGAAGTGAATTTGGACAACAGACATCAAAGTTGTTGGGAGACAGTGAACGGACAATAAAAACAACTGAAATGGGTTTAATGTCATCAGGAAGACTGTGTCATTTTCCCCTGTTTTTATCTCTGCCAGTGGGTAGTAGGAGTGGGCATGGATGCTTCATTCTAATAAGAGAATGAAAAGTAAGCCAGTATTTAAAAGAATTATTAGGGAATAGGATTTTGGATGACATTTGGTGGAAAATGTGATTGTAATGCAAATGTTCCATTTCAGCGAGAAAGAGATTTTAAGAAACCTATATGGTGTTACTCTATGAAGCAAATGTTCTCTTTATTCTAGAAAGCAATGAACATTAACAGAAGTTCCTAGTAATAGTTTAGTTTGGAAATGAGCTGCATTGCCAAAAGCTTGTGCCAGATTTTGTCTTCCAACTCATTCCAGCTCTAGCTGCCTACCATCATTGTCAGAAACATTATCTCATGAATATTCTGTCATTCTTTTGCTTGATGAGAGCAAAAAATCCAGCAACCCCACCATATATTTTACTGGGCTATCAAAATACAGTGCTTTGCCAAATTAGTGTAGCTTTTCAGAAAAAAGATAAATGCTGTAATGTTTTCTGAAATATTTTTTATCCCCTAAAACAACCTGAAAAATAAAATATCTAATATACTTTTTTGGTAAAAATATTATAAACAAAACAAAAAATAATTCACACTTACCTTTCCCCATGCAGTTCTGAAAATACTGAAATAAGGTTTTTTCACAGAGTGGATTAGAACCTATTCCTGACCAATCTTTATCTTTTTTGGATGAAAGAGTACATCAAAGATATGTTGTAGAGGTGTACTGCAAGTGATTATAGAGACAAAATTATATGAGGATTGTTTAGTTCACCAGCCTAAAAATCAGTGATGTTGTTAATAATCTCAGGATAAACAAGCTCAGAAAGCTTTTAACAAGTGCATTCTGGCTGTTTTGCTAGAAAGTGAGTTTATTTGCAATTCTAACAGTACAGAACATTAACAGCAGACTGTGAATATATTTCTATCCTGCTGTAGCATTAGCTTTACAGCCAAATAATGCTTAAAAGTTAATGTTTCGGGGTAAATGCAATTTTCTTACTATCATCTGGAGAAAAAAGATACTTCACATATAACTCCTTTTCTTTGCCCCGTGGGGCAGTTTTATTCCCCAAACATTTCAGATTTCCTTTTTTAAGTAATAATACCAGCCACCAGAATTATCAATGCATCTTGGGGTTGGTTTGGTGGTGGTGGTGGTGGTTCTGTTTTGTGCTTTTTTTTTAAAATCACATGTTTTGCAACTTGCCAGTGCTGGTGATGACACTGAGGAAGGGGAATGGTTGACATCTCTAGAGAACAATAGAGATGCAATCATGTGGGAATATCATATTTAGTGGATTTATCATACTTGGAGATATTAAAAAAATATGTGGGCATGAAACCAAAGGATGACCATTATTATCACCACAGCTATTACTTCAGAAATTTAGTTTTTTCCTAATTTAATATTCTGATTACTATTCATTTAATTTGCAACTTCATATATAGGATTTAACTGCATTCCAGGCTCAAATCCATAGGGGGTCTTCTACCATTGGAAGCCCTGTTCTGAAAGCTGGCATTGAAAGTCAGGTGGTAGAGTGAAGACAGATACAGACAGAAGTGCAACACAGAGATTATAAAAGGCAGTTGCTTTTAAATTATTATCTTTTTTCTTTCAGGGACAGTATTTTAAGAAACTATTTACTAAAACTAGAACATCAATGAAATAAAAATGGGAGCAAGGCTTTTTCCAGCAGTCCAAACTGGAGACAGGAAAACAGATGCTGTGTATTCTAGAGTTTGTGAGTCAAGAGTGTTAGAATAGCACAGCATAACACAAATTCCTAACGTTCAGTTTTCTACTTATGAAATTGTTTACAACCATCAAAGAGACTGATTGATGTTGGAAAGATGCCTTCAAATCTTGGGGCAAGACAGTAGATATTTTCATTATTCTCATTTTGATATCCAGCATAATGAGAGTCATGTAGGCACCATGTAATAATTATGATTTTTTTCTCCCACTGAACAGAATGTAGCAGTATTCATAAAAGAAATCCACAGGGAAACAGTTTAGTAGCTATCAGCACTTCTTTGATCAAAAATATCACCTTCTCATTATGCAGAGGTAAATTAAGAAAGCAAGTCAAGTCACCAGAAACAACTTGGAGCCAACATTGCTCAAAAGTAATCTTAAATTTCCTCTAAATTTTATCCAGTTGTGCTGTTTCAATGCAGAGAAAAACAGCAAAATAATAATACAGTACTCAGTAAACCAACTCACAACATTGCTCTTATTTTCAACAGAGATGAAATGTATTGTCATTTAAAATCTAACTAGAAAGCTTTGGGGCTATACAGTCTGGAGTTAGGATAGAATATTTCAGCTGGAAGAGACCTATAATCATAATCTAGTCCAGCTGCATGACCACTTCACGGCTGACAAAAGGTTAAAGCAAAAGGTTGGTAAGGGCATTGTCCAAATGCCTCATAAGCACTGACAGGCTTGAGGCATCAGCCACCTCCCTAGAAAGCCTGTTCCAGTGTTTGACCCCTTCTTTGTAATGTCAAGTTGGAACCTCCTCTGGGGCAGATTTGAACCATTCCCCCATGTCCTGCCACTGGATCCCAGGGAGAAGAGCGCAGCACCTCCCTCTTCTCTTCCTCTCCTCAGGAAGCTGTAGAGAACAATGAGTTCACCGCTCGGCCTCCTTCTCGCCAAACTACGCAAAGTCCTTAGCTGCTTCTCACAGGACATTCCTTCCAGAACTTTCACCAGCTTTGTTGCCCTCCTCCGGATACGTTCAGGGACCTGAACATCTTCTTAAATCATGGGCCCCCGAACTTCATAGAGTACTCAAGGTGAGGCTGCACCAAGGCTGAGTACAGTGTGATAATCACTCCTCTTGTCTGGCTGGTTACTCCATGTTTGATTTACCCCAGGATGGGTTTTGTGCTCCTGGCTGCCAGGGCACGCTGCTGGCTCATATGGATCTGCTGCTGACCAGCATCCCAAGGTCCCTTCCTGTGGGGCTGCTCTCCAGCCACTCCTCTTCCAATTTATACTTTTGCCCGGCGTGACTCTGTTCCAAATGCGGAATTCAGCATGTGGAAGTTGTGTCTAATTTTATAATACTGTATTAAAGGTGTATGTTTTATCAGTATTTATAGGAAATTATCGATTCAAATAAATACAAGATACAACAAACTGTCTTCTCCATATGGTGAGTTGTGTGTTCCTAGGCTCACGCTGAGGAGCAAAGATTGGCCAACACAAGCGCACAAGCCTCTTCTGTGTACTCCCTGACCACACTGTGCCTCAGCAGCCTGATCCACTCTAGCTTCCCCAGTACTGTGCGTACACAGCATATTCTGTGACCAATATTCTTTGCAGGATTGATGCCATGCTTCCAGCTTTGCAGAGACTGCTTTTCACTTAGCCCATATGCAGTTTTCTGGACAAGAAAGTGAACCCCCCCCCCACCCCGAATCTTTTTCATCAATTGGACAGACCTATAATTGGGGCAGAGAGCAAAACACTGAAATAAATACCTTCAGAAAGCTTTCTTCAAATTTTACTTTATTTTCTCCCAACTGTTTTTCTTCACTGTTTGCAAACTTCTTTCCTCATCACATCTTAACTATCAACTGCCCTCTTTCCACTGTATTTCAAAGTGCTTTATATCTTTCTAAAGTAGCCTCACTGAAAACATACAAATGACCAAAAGAGGGGAAGCGAAGACAACCAACTGCTATGTGTGTATCCTTCGTGTTACTGAGATATTTTTTTCAATTGCCTGCTTCATCTATTTCTCTTCTGACTTTTTTTTTTTTTTTAGCCAACATTGTCTTACACATTGCCTACTGCACTGGAGCCTGGCTTATTTTTCTAGTCACTGTTGTAATAAACAAAATGCATTATATTAGATGTGGCAGAGTGGTCTCTGATGGGGAAAAAATTACACTGGTTTGTTTTACAAATCAGAAGCAAAGTTGCTGTATAATTTAGGATTTCTGAAGGAAGGACAAATATCTCCCTTACATATAATAATTTTCACATCTTTATAAGTTTTACTATGCTTAGTTCTATAAAGTCACTTTTCTAGCGGTGATTATTCCTGTCTTTATGTCTAAGTGTTGCTAACCCTACCTTTCTACATGTTTTCTGTCCATACTGAAAATGGTATCTTGGGGTGCTGCTGATTTTAAATAGGGCAATGCTTACTGAGTGAGAGAAGGCAAGGCTGTTTTCTCCTTTGGTTCCTGTGAGCCAGCCTATTAGCTGCTGACAGTCCTTATTGAATCAGCATGTGGCTGAAATCCAGAAATGAATTATAATGCAAGATCAGAGTTACAGTCTCAGAGAAAAAACAATGTTAGTGCATTGACAGTTATGATCAAAGCTGTTTCTGGTTTTCTCAGAGGTAGAAACCCCTAGGTGGCAATCAAAGATTTCATGGGTAGGAATTACAGACAGAATTCATAATGGGCTTCAACCAAAGTAAAAAGAAGTCAAATGCTGCTCTAAGTAGAATACTCTCTTGGTTAAGAACCAAGGCTCTGCACACTCATTTAAAGCCTCTCCTCCCCCCAACAACCTAGCCTCACACCAGAAGTCCAGAAAAATATTAGATTACAAATAAAATCTACCTAAACAAAGCACATTTAATATTTTACATGCAGAATATTGGCTTAGGAAAATATATATATGTGTATATATTTTTTTTTCCTCCATTCCAGGAGTTTGTGATTGGAGAAGATCAAGCTCACTAATTTGTTTCTGTTTAATGGCTAAAGCGCATAAAGCACATATAACACAGAGCCACTACTGGTTCAGAGAAGGATAATTCTCTAGATCAGACAAAAAATGGCTGAATAAATTTTCTGGCAAAAATAGATAATTCTTTCTGCTGTGTAAGAGAAACATGATTTTTAGTGCCTAAAATCTGTAGCAATGTCTGATGAGTCACTGCAGTTTAGGAGCACCAAGTCTGACAGCTGTGAGTACATATATATGCGAACAACTCCCTGATATCCTGCAAAGCAATGCTAAGATTAAAAGACTTGTTTTATTTATGTGTAAATTTTGTTAGATTTGTTACTGGGACCTGGCTGGAATATAGGATAATTGTGCAGTGCTCAGGTATGCTTGGCCTGACACAGAGTGTTTAGTCCTGCGGAGGAGCACACACAGTTCCTGCTGGGATCTGTCTCGGGATATGATGACAACACTTTTTAGGTCAAAACACTGCGATCCCTCGGGGAGAGTGTTCTGGACAGTTCTAAAATGTTTGACAAGCTGGCAGGTATCTTTGATCTCTGCAGACTGGGCTGGAACAGATACAGCCGATGGATTAAGTTGATGGATGATATTCCTTCCATTTCCAGCTCTCCTCACAGTGATGCTTTTTTTCCAAGGTACAGGTGCTGGGGCTGAGCAGAAACACGGTGTGTACAGCTGCAGGAGGGTAGGTAAGGAGCTGCTTCATGGCCACTCTGCTCTGTTGAAATCCTACACTGATAAATCTGTTGCGAAGTGGGAGGGTACAAGGCAAGGCAGAGATCCCATTCCCATTTATTGCTCTTTAAAACTGTCTGTTGCCCTACCTAAAGGTTTAGAAATTATGTGATATGTTCTTCTGTCCCAGTATTGCCCACTGATGACTCACCCAACCAGAGATTTGTCCACTGTGTGATCACTTTGAGCTGCTGTAAACTTCTCAAGAAAAATTCTGCCATCAGAAACACTTTTATCCTGTTCTGAATACAGCAGCAATGTGTGTATCTGCACGGCATAAAGAAAAATTCTTGGAGTGGATGGACAGACAGCAACATGGAGAGTGCTGTGGTTCTGTCTCTTCGATGTCTTATGAAGTCAAGTTACAATTGATTTAGGTTTGTAAATTTGACTAGGTGTGTAAATATGACTAGTGTGTATTCTCCTGGACCACTAAAAATCATATACATATATTATTTGTAATTACAAATTATTATTTTCTTTTTCTGAAGGAACTTTCTATTTTCTCAATTCTTTTGTAGATTTTTTAAGAAGGCTTCCTTTGATAAAGGTTTGTCTTATGAGAAGAGGCTGAGAGAGCTGAGGTTGTTTGTCTTGGAGAAAAGGAGGCTGAGACCAACCTTATCACTCTACAGCTCCCTGAAAGGAAGTTGTAGCCAGGTGGGCATTGGTCTCTTCTCCCAAGTAACAAGCAATAGGACAAGAGGAAATGGCCTCAAGCTGTGCCAGAGGATGCAATTTGGTACTAAGAAAAATTTCTTCAAAGAAAGGGTCGTCAGTCACTGGAACAGGCTGCTCAAGGAAGTGTCTGAGTTGCCTTCCCCAGAGGTATTTGAAAGATGTGTAGATGTGGTGCTTAGAGACATGGTTTAGTGGTGAGCTTGGCAGTGCTAAGTACTGGTTGGACTTAACTTAAAGGTCTTTCCCAACCTAAATGATTCTATGATGCTATGATTTCAAAATTATTGCAATTGCTTTTGTTGGTTTAGTCATCAGTGTCCCTAAATTTAAATATTACAAGATCTTTTAATGTACTATGATATGAATGCTTTGAAGAGTGCCCGCATTTGTATTTGTACTACTTCAAAAGCAGACCAGAAATTAAAACTAGGCATGGACCTTCCAGACAGGCCTTGTTGTTTCTTTGCTCTTTATAAGCTCAGTAATTAAGTGGAACCCTGCTTATTTATGAATGAATGTATCTGCTATCTCTGAACTGTTTAGTAATATCCCTTGTTTATATAAGACAGTAGGTATTTTCATATTGGGAGATGTTTTATGAAAGTGTGTATGTGATAGGCAAGAGTTGAAATACAGAATGTTTTAAAGGAAATACAGTGAAAAATGTACACATTTAGGACTGACTTTGACATACAGCTTGGATAGCTCCTGTCATGTTGTTTAAAACTTGCTCTTAATTTTACTATTACTTGAAGATGTGGGTATTCATACCTTCTGTCTACCTTACTACAGAGACTTTTCCTAAATCACAGACATTCAAATCCTTCCTGATATCTTGTTTTAAGGGAAGCATAGTACAATGACTTCTGCAGATGCATAGGTAGTTGGAGCTCTGTACAGCTATGACTCCCACAGAACTGTACAGAATTTATCTTCAGCTTTCCAAGTGATCCAATGATTTCCATACTTTTTTACTATTCCTTGCAAAACCAAAAAGTATTGTATTGGTCAACACCAGGCCTGAACAGGTTTTACAGATCTCACATTTCTATTTAAGTCTACACTGTTATGTATGTAAGCACTGATTTTAATTAATTTCATTATTAGAATAATAAGCTCATCAGTCACTTTTTCTGCTGAGTCAAAGAACGTAATGGGTGATAGGAATCAGCCTCACTTCTAGCAGTGAGCTTCTAGACAGAGACTGTGTACACCAAGAAAAAGGGAAAAGGAAAGATATCCTGTTTATACAAATGGTGCAATGTGGGGTTATATCTATCAAGTACTTTGTGTCAAAGGTGCTTTTTTGATGTGGGTTTTTTTTTCTTTTTTTTTTTTTTCTTTTACCTGACAGGGATGAGCTGATTTATTTATACTATTTTTGCTGATATAGGCACTGAAATCATGTGTAAACAGTTAACTCAGAAACATTTGGAGACCTCCCTAAACAGGAGAGTTTATATTTCATGCAGTCCATAGGATAAAAGCAGTATTTACAGAGTTTGATCAATTTAAGCTGGATGTGGGCCATGTTTTAAACTTGTATGATCAGTCATGTAAAGAAAATGATGCTTGGGAAATGCACAGTAGCAGTCTGTGCAGTGACAATATCCTCCACAGCGGCAGACTGTGCAGTGACAGAAGTTTGGGCACCTGAGGAAATTTTACCTGCTGTGATATCTCAAGTGCTAAGTGGGTTACAGGAGACTTTTTATATCTTTCTACTGAACCGAGGGGCCCAAATCCAATTAAGCTGCATGCAAGATGCTTCAGTTGTGCTTTGTACCTCATACCTAGTGCACACAAGAACGGTCTTGGTACGTATTTACAAATAGAGGTTCTATTATTTCCCACAGTCCTACTAACACCAATAGCCCCTTGGTATGTCTGCACTAGCAGTCTGTGTGGGTAAAGATCCCTGTCATCATAAAGCATCAGAATAGAAAATGAAGCTTAGACAGAAAAAAACCAAAACCAACTAGACCTGCTGATCTTCTCTGATGATATGATTAGAGCTGTACAGATGAAATGGCTAAAATTAACATTCTTCTTGGCTAATCTTAACATTCTGCAGTTCATTGGAATAAACATCAGGAAGCAAACCTATTTGAAATCAAATGAGGAACTCAGATAACAATGAACTATTAAAGAGGAAGTGATACATTAGTCATGGATAACTTCGACCCTCCGTTTTGTTGCCTAAAAAAATGTAATCAGTATATACTAATATTTTATGGAGTAATGATAACAATTATTAAGAAAACAAATGATATTTTTAATTTAAAAGTATATATATGTATATTAACTTTTAAAGGTTTCCCAATTGTTTTCATGTGATGTAGGTTTATAAATTCTACATAAAACACTGAGTTTTATCTGTCAATTTACGAAACATCATTTTGTTCCATAGCAACTTAAAGATATCCTTCACATTTTTTAGGTTTCTGCATGGAAAAAAAGTTATCCAAGATGTCAGCTGAAAGTTTTTTCATATGGAATCACTAAAGAGACTGTTATTTTGAAAAGCAAGTTCAAAATGATGCTATTTTTATTCTCTGCAGTGTTTTGGGAACCGTGAAGATTACTTTTCATTTGATTACTTAAATAAAGACAAGCAGCTTTTACTTGAGCTTTTTTTAGCATGTGTCTCACCTTTGAACAGGGAAAATGACACACTGAATAGTATTTGTTCAAGTAGAAGTGAAGTGTGAAAGGTAAAAAAAAGTTCAAAAAGAACTGAGAAAAATCAGGCGCAGGGGAAGACTAAGGCTAAAATGTGTTTGAAGTAAATCAGAAGAAAATGTAGAAATGCTTAGCATAGGTACAGGATTTGGAAAGAGGAAAATGAAAACCAAAACTGAAATGGATCTGGTGATGAATAGAATAGAATAGAATAGAATAGAATAGAATAGAATAGAATAGAATAGAATAGAATAGAATAGATTTCAACTGGAAAGGACCTATAACCATCATCAACATGACCGCGGCTGACAAAAGGTTAAACAAAAGGTTGGTAAGGGCATTGTCCAAGTGCGTTCTAAGCACCGACAGGCTTGGATCATCAGCCACCTCCCTAGAAAGCCTGTTCCAGTGTTTGACCCCTTTTTGGTAAAGAAAATCTTCAAATCTTCCTAATGTCAAGTTGGAACCTCCTCTGGGGCAGATTTAAACCATTCCCCCATGTCCTGCCACTGGATCCCAGGGGAGAAGAGCTCAGCACCTCCCGCTCCACTTCCTCTCCTCAGGAAGCTGTACAGAATAAGGTCACTAGACAAAGTCCCTAGCTGCTCCTCACAGGACATTCCTTCCAGAACTTTCACCAGCTTTGTTGCCCTCCTCCGGATACGTTCAGGGACCTGAACATCTTCTTAAATCATGGGCCCCCGAACTTCATAGAGTACTCAAGGTGAGGTTGCACCAAGGCTGAGTGCAGTGTGATAATCACTCCTCGTGTCTGGCTGGTTACTCCATTTTTGATTTACCCCAGGATGGGGTTTTGTGCTCTTGGCTGCCAGGGCACACTGCTGGCTCATATGGATCTGCTGCTGACTAGCACCCCCAGATTACTTCCTGTGGGACTGCTCTCCAGCCACTCCTCTTCCAATTTATACTTTTGCCCAGCATTACTCTCTCCTAAGTGTGGAATCCAACAAAGAGAAAAATTACTTGCAGATTGGAGAACCAAATACCACATTCCAATATGTGTTAAAGTTTATGTGCTTAATGTGTCTGAAAATATGTTTTGTTATTTCTTGTCGACTTATATCACTGTTTAACTGTGTCAATATTTTTACAAGTGAAAAATATAAAGGCACACTCTATCTCATAGAAGTGGTTTTCTATTGAAAGTAAATTATGTATGAACTTCAGGAAGTTACTGCCTGCATTTTTTCTATATTTTTCACAGAGTCACAGAATCACAGACTATTACGGGTTGGAAGGGACCTCAAAAGATCATCTAGTCCAAGCTCCCTGTCAGAGCAGGGTCACTTAGACTCAATCACACAGGAACACATCCAGGTGGGGTTTGAATGTCTCCAGGAAGGAGACTCCACAACCTCTCTGGGCAGCCAGTTCCAGTGCTTCATCACCCTCACAGTTAAAATGTTTCTCCTTACACTGACATAGAACTTCCTATGCTCCAGCTTGCACCCGTTGCCCCTTGTCCTATTGCTGGCCGTCTCCGAGAAGAGTCTGGCTCCATCCTCCTGATTCTCATCCTTTATATATTTATAAACATTGATAAGGTCACCTCTCAGTCTCTTCTACAAGCTACAGAAGCCCAGCTCCCTCAGCCTCTCCTCGTAAGGAAAGTGTTGCACTCTCTTAATCACCTTATGGCCCTGCAATGGACTCTTTCAAGGACTCTTTTTCTTCAGATCTGAAAAGAATTATCAAGAATTATTATTGTTATCAAGAAATCCTCAGAAGGATTTTCCCAATTGTACAAGGCTCCCAAATGTTTCCACTGTTTTTGGAAAGCTTAGAAAAGCCTAATCACCTTTATAAAAATCTGTAAATTCTTAAATAATTTGTGAGTGAGCAAAAATAAAAAGGTATCTGCATTTTAAACTTAGTTGTATTGCTGTTGACATTTTGACTCTCTTAAATCTTTCTGCAAAAAAACCTCAATTCCTTCATCCTTAGTTTGATCCTTACAATATGCAAGGATCAGAGGTGAACACTGGAGAAAAAAAAAAATGTACCATGGAGTCCATCTGTCCTGGGTTCAGCCCAGCAGCAGGCTATGTTAGCCCTGAGAGTATTCCATACCAATTGCATCATGATCAGACGGGCTGCCCCCCCCCCTTTTGCAGGGGCGACTTCGGACCCAGGCACGGGAAGTCCCGGTCTGGGCAGCCGCAGTGCCAGTTCCGGGGGAGACTCCGGACCTATCAGAAACTGCTGGGCTCGGGAAGTGCCAGTCTGAGCAGGCGTGTGGGAGTTCCGGGTTCTCGCTCTCTCTCTTTCGGGATCGGCGTGGCAGGAGGTGGTGAGGGGGGTGCTCGGGGGTGCTGGGCTCGGGGAGTGCTGCGTTTGGGAATCTGAATCGGTTCGGGCACGGTTCAAATGACATAGTGTGGGGAGAGGTTTGCACTGTATATAATAGCACTGTAGTTAGTTGTTTTCATACTTTTCCCTGTTGTTTAGTAAACTATCCTTATCCTAACCTTGCAAGCCTGTGGTTTTTTTTCCTCTGGCTCTGCAGCCCCTTTCTTAGCTCCGTTCGCCCATCCTCCACCTCTTAAAGTGGTAGGGGGCTTCTTTTTTGACCTTTGTGGCCCCAGCTTTCCGCTGAGGTTAAACCACAACACCATCAAAGCATGGCAGGTGAGAAGTGCTGCTATCCTGGCGAAAGAAACATTAAGCATTGATACAGTTTGGAACTGCTAATATATCCTTAGGGTTCTGTTTTCCCATAGATGTATGCCTCTCATTCTTGTTAATGTTAATGGAAACTCTGTAAATACATGGAGATGAGATTATTATTTGGAAAAAAATAGCATTTTAATTTTAAGTCCACAGCAAACCTGAATTACTCAAAGAATAACTATATGAATATTTCAAAGGCAAAATTATGTCTCTCTTTTAGCCCCTAATTTCTGCTATTTTATATTTTGTTATGTATTTATTTCACTCTAGGGTTCTAAAATTCAAAACTGCATCACTATAAGAGAAGGAAATATTCTTCTGATGTGTAGCAAAAACGATTAATTCCAAAGAATGCTATGTTGTGTGAAAATTCTTTAAATTTTTTTTGAAATATAACCTTTTCCTTTGAAATAATTAAGATAAAGGGAATTCTTAAAGATAGTGCATCTTTTCTAGTGGGAATGCATTTACTGAAGAACTTGCAAAAGCTGTTTAAACATGAAATGTTCCTTAAACGTAAATGAGAAATAAACTAGTCACTTCTGAGATTGAGGCTAGCAGTACATTGCTGTTCTGCTACAAAATAATTTGCCAGGTCAAGTCTACCCTCAAATGGAAAATTGATTTAGTTATCACAATTTGATCATAAAACATTATGTCTTAGCAAGATACCATCCATCAGCTCATGTTTGATACTCTAAATGCAGAATTCTGCGTTGCACCATGATCCATTTTTATTGCCTTGCTAATTAGGTAGTGTTACTTTGACAAAAGCTAAGACCAGAAAAAACATGGAGTTGTCAAGGTATATTTAATTTCACTAAACTTGTGAAGCAGAAGTGTCCATGCATCTTTACTTGCAGTGCCTTAGTTTAGTGTCAGTTAGAGGGGGCAATAATGCTTTAAACTCCTAAAATGCTGTATTTTTGGAACTCCTAAGTATCTGAGAGTGATAGAAATCAGATTGACCTTATTATCTCAGCATATTTTTTTAGGATGAACAATCTAGAATGCATCATATCTGGCTTTGATGAACAACATCATAAAAATATCTGTAAAGTTCATGGTTGTTCAGTCAAGTATTTTTTGATGTTGATAGACCTGAAGAATTTATCCTTCAGTCTCAAGACCAACCTTATCACTGTGAAATAACTCAAGATACAATTAAACATAACTTTTAGGAAAAAGCTTTTTTTTATCTGACATTTGTAAGAAAATATTTATCATGTGAGTGAAATTGTTGTGTAGAAAAAACTGTTCTTAAAGCCAAATGGCAGCTCTCAGGAGAATAAATCAGCATATGAAGGGTTCAGTTAAGCCTCTCCCTAAGTGAGTCTGTGCTGTAGAGGGAAAGTGGTCTCTGCCAAGAGCTGCCATTCATCTGAACACTAGGCACGTTTGACATTTTGAACATTTCTTCAGTGGGATTTGATGTTTGCTTTTATTTCCTTTCAATCTGGAATCTCAAAGAAGCATTAACTAAGAATTATCCCATCCTCCAGGAAGATCTATTTTTGCCTGCCTATAAAAAATAGTGCTTTTGGAAGTGGATTACAGAGGTATCCAATGTAAAGACCTCTTCAGGCCTCCAAACTGTAAGAAGACAGGATGCATATAACTCTGCAACAACAGAGAGGAAAAAGAACATTACCTGGATCTCTTTCCTGTCCAGAGTACGGGATAGTTGACTGTAATTTAAGTTGCTCAAATGTAGCACAGGGCCTGAAAGAGTCAGGTAGAAGTTCCAGCAATTTGCAGTTGTCGGACATAGACGTGCTGGTTTGTTGGACACAAACCCCGAGAGAGTCAAAATAACAAAGAAGAGCTGGTTGATATGGGATGAAAGAATGCTGGGACATGAGACATCTTGACACCAGAGACACCAGAGGCAGGATAACAGGACCTGGTCAGCCTTGAAAGGGAGAACGAAATATGCTTTAAGAAACAAAAACAGAATATGTGTAAAGGTTGTGTGATTAGGCCTAAGCTGCTTTTTCTAATAATGTTTGTAAGTGGTTTTAAACCAACCAGCAAATAGTAAATGTAAGACTGGATTCTGTGTTCCAATGAAACTAAGGCACATGTGGGCTTTGCAGAGTAGATATACTTGTGATTTGCTGCAATAACACGCCAATTAGTTTGTATCAAGCTGTGTCCCATCTCTTAATTGCAACACTCAAATATGCAGTAAAGTTATGGCCATCATTTCAGCTAATTTCATCCATTTACCTGGAAGGAAATAATCTTCTTTCCTGAAAGGAAATGCTCTCTCTCTTACCTGGAAGAAGCACAAAGTGAATTTATGCTTATTATTTTATGGTGTTGCCTACAAAGATCCTTGAGTAAGTACAGGCAGTAGAAATAGTTCTGCTTTTCTCATACATACCCAGATTCAACAGTGCCAGGTGTGAGGTCCTGCACCTGGGTCAGTGAATAGAGACCAATTGAACAATCGAGAGCATCCCTGAGGAAAGGACTTGGGGATATTGTTGAATGAAAAATTGAATGTGAGCTGGCAATATGTGGTTGCAGACCACCTGTATCCTGGGCTCTCATGAGAGAGCCACCTCCATCCAGCTCTGGGGCTCCCTACAAAGTAGACATGTTAGAATGAGTCCAGAGGAAGGCCACGAAAGTGCTCAGAGTGCTGGAACACCTCTCCTGTGAAGAAAGGCTGAGAGAGTTGGGACACAGACCAGAACCCATGAAGTTCCATCTGAACATGAGAAAAACAACTTCATCACTGAGAGTGACAGGACTCTGGAACAGACTGCCCAGAGAGGCTGTGGGTACTTATTCTCTGGAGATATTCAAAACCTTCTTAGCCATGATCCTGTGCAACCTGTTTTAGCAGGGGGTTGGAGTAGACAATCTACAGAGGTTCCTTCCAACACCTGGTGTTCTGTGATTCTGTGATTCTGTTTAGTTCAGAGAAGAGAAAGCTCTGGAGAGACTTCTCAATATGAAAGAAGGCCTGCAGTGACAAAACAAGGGGCAAGGGTTTTAAACTGAAAGAAGATAGGTTTAGACTGGACATAAGGAAGAAATCTTTTACACTCAGAACGGTGAGCCACTGGAACAGGTTTCCCAGAGAAGTTGTGGATGCCCCATCCCTAGAAGTGTTCAAGGTCAGGTTGGATGGGGCTTTGAGAAAAATGATCTAGGGGAAAATGTCCCTGCCTGTCGCAAGATGATCTTTGAGGTCCCTTCCAACCCAAACAACATGATGCTACGAACATGACTATTAAAAGTTTGCACCCTGTGGCTGATAATCCAGGCTCAACTCTACTAGAATTAAATGTGGCTTTGGGCTTCAATTAACTAAAGCTTACAGGCAGATTTCCATTGTAGTTGCTCACTTTAAATAATACCTTTTTTTAGGTGTGAGCTTTTCAAACAAGACTTTGCTAGGGAATTATCTGTAATCTCAAACACTGGGAAATACCAAGATTTAAAGAGTGTCTTTACTCCACACACGTGTGGACATATGTTCTTGAGGGAATGCACCAATGTCTAAAATACACATTTTAATTGAAACAGATGCACCATTTATTCATATTAATTGCAGACTTTATTTTTTCATGTGGGCATAGATGTTTTGTGACTGTGACTTTATATGGCTGGTCAACATAATAAAAAATTAAACAGTTACAGTCTTAACTAGGCTGCTGCAAACTGGGAATATCCAAAGAAACTTTAGGATAGACCCATTATCTCATTAAGAGCTCACTATAGTTAAATCCATCTGGTACATATTTTAGGAGTTGTGGCTGAGAAAAATTAAATCAGAATTCTGATTTTAACATCATGGTTTTGGATCTTGGTTTTGGTTTAATTTATTTACATAAATTTTACAGGTAAGCATTTAAAAAGATGGATTTTTTTAATTTTAGAGATCTCTAAGATGAAGGATTTTTGAAGTTCTTTTGTTTTTTTTCAGTATTAGTAATTTCTTCTGGATATCTTAGAGTAGTAGTTCAGTTTTATTCTCTGTAGTCATTAGAGGTTTTCAATTACTTATTTTATGGAGTGTCTATATATATTTTTATATATATTTAACTGGTTATTACACAAAATTAAATTTAATGTCCCTGTGTTAACATTGCACATTCAGTAAGCCCTTGATCCTGCAAAGACAATCACATCCATTCTTGCACGCAAAATGAATAATTGCATCAATACTATTGGATCTATTCTGATTGTGAAGCTTATGATTCTGAAAGTTCTTGTCAGGTTTTTGGGTGGTTTTGTGTGATTGCTTGTTTGTTTTTCTTAAAAGTACATTTTAGGAGCTGCTCAGTTGAGATTTTGCTATTAAAACTGCTAAAAACAGAAGTGCAGGAAGAAGCATGTTAAATTGTGTTTTTCAGTAAAAGAATATCAATGTAAAGACAAATTTTATTTTAATTTGTGCTTTAACTTCACTTCATATAAACAGATACATGTATACAGATAAGTGAGTGATCCACATATATATGGGCCAATGTCTGGATTATATGGATGTACATTAAATTTTTCTTTGACTATAGACTAGCCTGAGAGCTTCATAGCCTCTAAGTATATTAATTTTGTCTTCCCATCAGTTTCTCCTTCATTATTGTAGCATCTCAAAACTGCTTCCTCTTGAAAGTAGAATTTATGCTGAGTATAACTGTGCAGCTACTGTGCTGCACAAGAACATGAACATGAGACATGAGTCTCTTCAGTCATCTCTTATTAAATAAAAAAGGTGAAAACCTGATGATATTAAAAAATAATTTGGCTTAGTATGGGTGAAGAGAAATAAATTCTATTTAGCTAACTGCATAATTTTTGCAACACAACATCACTGTAACTCGGTGTATGTTTCCATGGCATTTTTCATCCAAAAATAATCACTGTTTTAATTCTCTAAGCCAACCGGAAGACATGTAGCTGTAGTTAGCAGTATGCTGGCGTGAGTGATTGAAACTCTATTGCATTTTTAAAAGGTAGAGAGAAAAAAAAGAAGAGTAAATGTTCAGAAAATGTCAGCTGTCAGCTTTAGGAGATTAGGAAGTTACTTCACTTCTGAAGAATTTATTTCACTGGTATTTATTACAACATTTCTCCTTCACAATGTCTGGCACCAGCCATTGTCCTGAACAGGACATGTTACTGATGAACTATTGCTGTGATCAGATGAGGCAACTTCAAGGCAGGATCTGATCAGCCTCCTTTGGGCTTGAGCTGACTCATCAAGGATGTTGCTTTGTGCCGAGTAAGCAGAAGTGCAACCTGTAGTTTCCAAATTATCCAAATATCCTGGACTCAGATTAAGCATGCCTCAAACAACTAAGAGTCTTTGAAAAGATCTGCTGATATCTGGGTATTGAATCTGTCTGAAAAGTGTGGTGATTATGATTTTAATATGAGATTAAAATAGCTTAATGTTTATTGTCCATAGCAAGGAGTACACAAAAAACCCATTTATTTTGAAAGCTATAGTATCTATGAGAACTATCTGAACCTTCTACATTTTAATTGAAAAAAAAGAAAAATTCTAAAGCCTTTAATCATAAATTCAATTACATTAAAATTAATTTAGCTTAAGGTGAGAGGTGATTACTGGAGATATTTAATAAATGGCACCCTATTTTTGTGAGCTTTTATGACAGATTAAGGTTACAAGAATTTTCAGCTCTATAAACGAATATTTTAAGTACTTACTCTTTTGATAGTTTATTAGGACATTAAAATGTTAATTAAAAGTTCTGCTTTGAAACCTTTTTCCCTCAAGCAAATTGCTCTACACCCACTTTTGTTTCAGTTGAAACATGACCTAAAAAGGGACAGCAATTTTTCTGCCATTTTAAACTATCTTAAGCAAGATAGGAAAAGAGCTACAGCCAGAAGTCGTAAATATGACATAGTCCATTTAAAAAAATATTTTTAAAAGCATTCACTAGACATTCAATAACACTGTGCAGCACCACTCTGACTATGGCTCTGAGCACTTTTCTGACTTTCTATTCCATGAGCAACTACTAGAATAAAGTAAAATTTCTTTTGAGTTAATTAATGTTTTCTAATATTAATATTTTCTAACCTGTCAATAATTGATCGGCTGTTAAAATTACACAGATGATAATTATTTGAGTTAACAACAAATCATGTTTTTGAAAATTACACTATAGATGTGGGGAAGGCTTTCCATTTGTATGGGTTTGAAAAACCCATAAACCCCATTTGTTATTGAAAACACCATCAAAATTCTTACTAAAATCAATCACAAAAATATATGATTTTTGTAAATAGAACTGTGAGACATATTTTTTGAAGGAAAATAAATATTAGTACTTTAGCATGAAAGAAGCCTTAGGAATAGGAACGAACGAACAGACACTTTACATCTAGAAAGGCTGACTCACTTTCCTCTTCCATTTCAATGTCCAAAAGTTTATACTGAAAGAAAACAAATCACATAGAAACCACATACACTTTTCTATAACACTGAAAACAAGAACACTTAATGTAATCAGTGTTGTGGGTAGTAAATGTGAATTCACAGCAGTGTAACATCTTGAACAGCTTTTTTTTATTCTTTGGAGTGTGTATAGTCTACTGTTGCATTATAAAAGGTGTAAACAAAAAGCGCCGTACCTCATGAAAATAGGAAATGTACATTTTAGAATTGAACACTGAATAGACACAGAAACTTGGTTATAGAGTAGTTGGGAAGGTATGAACATGTTCTTAAGATTGTCTTGCACGCAAGTTACAGAATAGGTTACCCACATTCAATAGTTCGTACACTGAAACTTGTATGGTTTGTGTGGACAAATGAGATACACCTTATATGCAATGCCAATAGTATTTTGTTAGTCTAAATATTATTTTGACATACTCATCAAGGGCTTATTATTAATCCAGGTGAAAAGAAAGAAGACTTATAATTCAAATTATCCACTTTTTAGAATGTGGCTTAAAAATAAAGCAGTTTTAAGATTAGATTTAAGATTTAGATTTATGATTTTCTTTAATTCACAGATTCGGAGAATGGTAGGGGGTTGGAAGGGACAAGGTTCTTTTGTCTATTGCTTCAATTACAAAAAAATGCCACATTCTGTGACTTGATAGTTTCCCCTATGCAACTGATGCCTTTATATGCGATGCTGAAGTTGCTTTATTCTCTCTTTTCTGCTTTTAAAATATTACAAATATTGCAGTGTCAATGCAGTTGCGAGTTCATAAGTTTCCATGGTTTTAACCCATCAGCTAATATTTACTGCGCTAATACAAACATGCTGTGAATCTGTACTTGTGTCACAGTGGAACAACATCCCAATCCCCTGGTGGCATGTTGTGCACACGTATTCCTAAAATCAACAGGTGTTGATTGGTAACACCTACTTTATAAAAATAGCATAAACTTTTCTGTCTCTTTGGAAAGGATCAAACTACTTACAAAGAGAATAGAGACTATTTTCTCCCTTCATGCTGTATGTACAACATTGTTCTCAACAATATTTATTACTTATCTACTGCAAATATTCAAAGCTATTTGATTAGCTGACATTTGCCATTTCAGAATGTCCTTTAAAATTTATGGATATTATAAACAAGGTTGTTTAAAATAACTTATGAAAATGACTTGTTATGATTAAATATTCATCTTTTAAGTCCAAGGAAAATATGAATATGGCTATCATGCAAAAATGTGTAAGATAAGTCTTGTACTTACTCTTGGGATTTAAATTCTTATCAAGTACATTTTTTAAATCTGGAATTTTTATAATGATGTTGCTATCAGATGTGTGACTGTTACTTCAAAAACCTAATTTTGAAACCTAACCCACCTAGGAAGCTTTTTTTAAAAAATAAAACCCAAACAACTACCCTGGGGAAGACCCCCACATACCAGGATAGATTGGGGACTGGCCTGTTGGAGGGCAGGGTAGGTGAGAGGGACCTGGGGGTCCTGACGGACAGCAGGATGACCATGAGCAAGCAATGTGCCCTCATGGCTAAGAAGGCCAAAGGCATCCTGGGGTGTGTTAGAAGGGGTGTGGTTAGTAGGTCAAGAGAGGTCCTTCTCCCCATCTCCTCTGCCCTGGTGAGACCACACCTGGAATACTGGGCCCACTTCTGGGCCTCTCAGTCCAAGAAGGACATGAAACTCTTTGAAAGAGTCCAGCACAGGGCCACAAGATGATTAAGACAGTGGCACATCTTCTTTATGAGGAAAGTTTGGGCGAGCTGGGCCTGTTTAGCTTGGACTGAGTGGTGCCCTTATTAATGTTTATAAATATGTAAACAGTGAGAGTCAGGAGGACAAAACCAGGCTCTTCTCAGTGATAGACAGCGACAGGACAAGAGTGCAAGATGGAGCATAGGAAGTTCCATGTGAATATAAGGAGGAACCTTTTCACTCTGAGGGTGACAGAGCACTGGAACAGACTTCCCAGAGATGTTGTGGAATGTCCCTCATTGAAAACGCACCTGGATGCGTTCCTGTGTAATTTAGTCTAGGTGATCCTGCTCTGGCAGGGGGATTGGACTAGATGATTTTTCAAGGTCCTTTCCAAGTCCTAGTGTTCTATGATTCTGTGAACCCAAAACATATTCACTGGGATGAAAGATGCAGCTTGTTCCATGTGGCTCTACCCAGAGAATCTACACTGCTGTGTCATGGTTAGGATGTATTTCCTAACAGGGATGTTATTTCTGAAATACAAACAAAAAAGTATTCTCTAATGGCTACACGCCTTGTATCATCCTTCTTCAAATTGGCAGAGCAAGTACAAAATGAGAATTGTTAAAAAAAATAGAAGTCTTATTGTACTACAAGCATATTCTAATTTAGCTTCACAGAAAATATTGCTTAATAGGGATGCTTATAAGGTTTTTGTTTTCAGTAACTGTCACACTTAGTCAACAAAGAAGCAAAGATGTTTTGCCTTGAGCAAAACAAACATAAACAAAACTCTCAACAAGTAAACAAATCTTCCTCTTGTTTATAAACTCAAACCAAGTGTAATAAGCATAAAATAATACAAGGGGTGATGACATTAACAATAAGACATAGTCAGACATACAGATTTTCTGCCACAGCTGTGAGTGCATAGTATCATACGGGTGTACCACAATGCCACCTGTGTGTCTCTTTCACTAGGGAAATCCGGTCCTCTCCACTTCTGCTCGTAGTTGATACCACCAGAGGCAACAGTACTCTGGTGCAGTACCTTTGACATTTCTTTAAAGGAGGGCAAGTGACTAATCTGTGAATCAAGCCATACAGACTGCTAAACTGGAGTTCTTGTTTATCCTCTTACTGAGTTATGGTTTTGCCCGAGCTGAGTACCGGACACCACACAGCTGCTTGTTCTTTAAGGAGGGAGGGGGAAACAGAGGGGGAAGAAAACCCAAGGAACCTTGTTGGGATAAGGATAGTTTACTGGGATAGCAGAAAGATAGATATAATAGGACTTTATAGCAAAATATACAAGACTGGTGATACACAATGTAGTTTCTCACCAAGCCACACAGCTCAGACAGTACAGCTCAGAGCTGTCCTGAAACCAGACTGTGCCCCCAAAACCTCACGTCCTGGAGCTCCCTGCTCCTCCACACACCAGCCCCCCCTTTTATGCTGAGTATGATGAAAGTCGCATGGAATATCTGCTTTGGCCAGTTTGGGTCACTTGTCCTGTCTGTGTCCCCTCCCTTCTTGTTAGCAGGGAAATATGAACCACTGAAAAGTCCTTGACTGCTTGGCAACAGCTAGAAACATCAGTGTGTTATCAATACTGCTCTCATCCTAACTCGCAAACATGGCATTCCATCCTCTGCTAGAAAGAAATTATCCTAGCCGAAACCAGGACGCACTGTTAGAACTGAGGAATGCTGACCCCATCATAACCATCAAACTAATATCACAAACATCTAAGTAAAACAGGAAAATAAATGTGGTCTTTCATTGACTTAATTGGTTAGGAATATTGGGCTACCTACACTCCGTTGGTCCAAACATTTAACCAGCCCTGAGTCCTCTCTGACAAGGACTAGTAAAGGAAGCCTAGAGAGCAGGTTTAGTACCGACAGCGTTGCATGCAGTTTCAAAGGACTGTGTCCAGTCACTTCCAGAGGGATATTCCATGCTTCATGCTCAGCATATAAAGCTGGGGGAAGAAGGAGGAAGGGGAGCAACATTGGGAGTGATGGCGTTTGTCTTCCCAAGTCACCATTATACGTGATGGATCCCTACATTCCTGGCGATGGCTGAACCCCTGCCTGCCTGTGGTAAGGGGTGAATGAATTCCTTGGTTTGTTCTGCTTCTGTGAGTGGCTTTTGCCTATTAAAATGTCTTTATCTCAACCCAAGAGTTTTCTCACTTTTATGCTTTGATTCTCTCCCTATCTCACTTGGGGACAGTGAGGGAGTGGCTGTGTGGGGGTGAGTTGACTATAGGGTTAAAATCAGGACAGCAGGGGAAGGAAATGTTATTTAATACTATTACTGAATATTACCTTTGTTGATTATGGAAAAAAAAAACCCAAAACAGTTTAAAAAATCTGTGCAAACTATCCTCTATAAAAAGAAGTTAATTAATGAAATAAAATCATGATTCCTCACTTAGTATCTGTTTCAACTTAGAATATTACAGAGGTCAAAATAGACCAATAAAAATATGTAAACATTTGAAAGAGAAAAATAATATATGTCAGAAAAAAACTATCAAATCTTTTGTTTATGGTTTTCTTCTATTGACTATTTAATATTCCATACAGAGTAGATCCCTTCCATGGGATGCAGACCTACAGGACCAGACTGCTCCAGCATGGTTCCCTAATGGGGACACAAATCCTGATAGCAAACGTGCTCCAGTGTGGGCTCCTCTCTCCACAGGGCCGCAGGTCCTGCCAAGAGTTTGCTCCATTCTGAGCTTCCCATGTGGTCACAGCCTCCATCAGGTGCCTCTACCTGCTCCACCATGGAGTCCTCCATGGGCTGCAGGTCGAACCTCTGTTCTATCTTTATCTTCCATGGGCTACAGAAGCATAGTGTGCCTTACTATGGTCTTCTGCATGGGCTGCAGGAGAATCTCTGCTCTGACACCTGGAGCACCTCCTCCCATTCCTTCTTCATTGACCTTGGTGTCGGCAGAGTTTTTCACATCCTCTCACTCTTCTCTCTGGTGCAAAAACTACTCTTAGTGGGTTTAATTTGATTCCTTCTTAAATATGCCACCCCAGACGCTCTACCACTGTTGCTGATTGGCTTGGTCTTACCCAGCAGCAGGTGTGCCCATCCAGCTGGTATTTGCTCTGCCAGACATGAGGAAAGGTTCTAGCAACTTCTCACAAAAGCCACCCCTGCAGCCCACCTGCTACCAAAACCTTGCCTTACAAAACCCAATACATATGCATATCACTGGCATCATTAGAATCTAAAGAGTAGTTTCTCAGTTTTAAAACAATATGATAGAAGTTACCATCTGCTTGTCCTTCAACTGGCTTTATGGTTTCCTTGTTACTTGTTATGTATTGTGTTTTTTAATTTTCTTTAGCTGTATCATTAATCAACCAACTGGTGTGCAAAAGCAGCTTTTATTTCCTTCTGAAGCAGATTGCATTTTTTAGGACAGTATGGTTTTTTGTCATTTAAGCAGATGCTTCATCTCTTTGCCTATGGTACCATGCTATTTTGCTTCACTAACCGAAGCAAACTAAAAAAAACCACCCCACTGTAGATTGGCTGTGAAGTGCTGAATAAAAAAGGAAGAGATTTTGCATTGTAATGTACATATCACTGTGTCAGGCAGATACACTGTTTTTTATGACACAGAATAATTAATATTGTAAATCATAATTTATTCCCATTACGCATCTTTACAAAGAATGGCAAGGAGGATATTGCTGTAGCTGACTTTAACCACACTATAAATCTTTATTTATGTGATAAATATAAAAATTATGTTAATTCTTAACAAGAGTTACCAGTAGAAATGCTTTTTTTCAAGTGATGTTATGTTTTCAGAGTCAGAGATGTACTTGTGGGATTTTAAACTTATAAAGGTATGAAAATGGCAAAATATCACCAGGTTATAGCTGCCAAACTGTCTCCAATTTAAAGGTCATTTCAATTTCTAGTATTTTTCTCGGTAAAGCGTGGTTTCCCAAGAATACTAGCTAGTAACGAGAAAAATTACAATAATAAATCTATTTTAGTCTCTGCTTTTCCCTTTCAGTAGCCAGTACTAGGTTTTGTACATATTTTATATTCTTCAAATTAATTCTCTAGAATATCTACTGCTATAACATCCACTGAAAGTATTGCTGCTTTGGACCTTAGAGAAAAGTCTCATTAGACTTGATGTTATATTGCCATTACTGAACTGCTCTGGCACAAAATGAATGTATTTTGTTTGTGATACCATAATTAACAGTAATTAATTTTATAGGATAGCTTTTATAGGGAGAAAATTATAAATAGTTATTAGTCTCCAGGGAGTTAAGTCTTTACAGGCTATCTGTTTCTGCAGTGAGTGTTCCCTTTTTTGTTCATAGATATACAAAGCAGGTGCCATTAAACTCTATAAATCCAATCTTATAGCCATTAACTTTGTTAACTTTTTACTACAGTTTCCTAAGGCAATTAAATATAGTTACTAGATGCTGTCCATCAAACATTCTCAGAGAGAGTTGCAACAAGAAAGTAAGGTGAGTAAGTACACCAACATCCTGAGTTGAAAAGGCCTACAAGATTTCTGTACTGTTTCTGAAACCAAATACTAGGAAACTCAAGTGAAAATAGCTCAACACTTAAAAGAATTTCTGTGGTGCTAAAGCATGAAAATCTGCACTTTTGAAACAGCCGTTACTCTGAGTATCAAATATCATCACAAGGGAAAAACAAGAGCTAACTAAAGCAATTTAAAAACTCACATTAATGTATTCTAGAAGAATATATCTTTCAAGATATGTTGAAGGCAGCAACAAGAGACCATTTTGGATGCAATGCATGTTTTCAGATAAATGATTTGAGGAAATCCTTAAAAAAAAAATTGAATAATTTTTGTTCACAGATGGCAGTCATACAGTGTCCATATCTTCTGGAAATAATTTTGTTAATACTGGCATATTAAAAGCTGTCAGCTTAAAGAAGCACTCACTTTTATACCTTCTTGGAAAACACGTTGCAATGTTTTGCACTGAGCCTAGTCTGAATTGCCTTGAGTTTTGAAAGTCCTGTTAATTAATTTCACATTTGCTGTATTTTTAAAATATCTGGTGTAGCGAAGACAGGACATAATTACACTTTGCATTATCAGCCCTACTAGACACAAATAAGCATGAAGATAAAATGGAAAAAGAAAAAAAACAATGTAACAGTAGCACATTTCAGTGAAGGTGTTATGACATACATAATACACATGACAGTGAAGAAGGCGAACAGCACAGATTCTGTTTTAATCATTTTTGTCTCTTCCAAGAATTATAGAGAAGATTTTAATTTTCCAGCAGTATGAACAGTGATAGCTCCATATTGTCCAATGCCAATAAGACTTTAGAAGTAGGTTTAGAGTTCTTTTGCTTTTAATTCATGATTATGGATGTAAACATATACTTATTTCTGTACATATTTACTTCTTAATATTAGCATTTAGTTGAAGGTAAATGTTACATTGAATAAAATAATTTATACTTTATTGTTTGTGGTGTAGATTGTAGCTATGGGGACAAATCATGTAGTAAGGGACAGGCATGGTTTTCTCCCTATCTCCTGTTCTTCAGTATGGTTAGTTATTCCTTGCTCAGTCTGTTTATTTGTCTTTCACTCTTTAGACATCTATTGCAGAATGATCTTTTTTTAATAACATAGAAAACTTGGTTTATTGTAAAAGAGAAAAAAATTTTCAAAGATTCCATCTGTAAAATGTTAATCTCAGCTGTAGCCAGTGATGCTGCCTTTATTTTTTTACTTCCCTATTTATTTTTCTTGGACTTTCTTTTTAGAAAAGCGCAATCATCCAATGGCCTTTAGGTGAAATGAGTCATTATTACATTTGATGAGAACTGGCTTTCACCTTTTGTTTTTTTTGGTACCTGGAGAACTGTGTCCTTAGTATTCTTTCCCTTCCCATCATGCATAAACATCATGGCTTCAAAATTTTCTTTGCTTTAATTTTGGACAAGGTAATGAAGGGAATGGATTGTGTTTTTAAACTGGCAGAGAAAGAACATTTTTGAGTTTATAACAATCCAGAGGGACCTTGTGAGGTTTGAGAAGTGGGCCCATAGGAACCACATAAAGTTCAAGCCCAAGTACAGGGTCCTTCACATAGGCCTGAGAAATTTTATGCACAAGTACAGGCTGGACAGAGAATGGATTGAGAGCAGCCCTAAGGAGAAGGACTTTGGGGTGTCAGTGGACAAGAAGCTCATATGAGCTCATAGGAACCAGTAATGTGAGTTTGTGGAGGGTGTCCATGTCTATGGCCAGGGGATTGGAACTAGATGATCTTAAAGGTCCCTTCCAACAGAGGCCATTCTGTGATTCTATGATATAAATATGGGATTCCTATATCCCAACAAGGAGCCATAGCTCTTGCCTTACTAAAGCAGCAATAAAGCATCATTCTTTTAATGTTATTCCAAGTTTTAAATTTTGTGCCAAGGCCTTAAGAATTTTATAAAGGCTTCTCTTTCTTTTAATGAGTTTAAGGTGTTTAATATTTCATTTTATATATATATATGCACACACACTTTTTAGTTATAGCTGCTATAATAACCATAAATGGTAATATGAGGATCACTTGAAAGTAGAGGAGCTAAGACTGGACAGTCTTTTCTTTTGAGTCCCATTTGTTTTTTTTCTTCTGTTTTGCTTTGCCACATTTTATAGTGCAGCCCAGTGACCAGCTTGTGATTGGTCCTAAAAAATTATGATCAGATTTACATAAGGTCATGTTCCTAGGGCACATAAAATAAATAAGAGAAAGTATTATATATGTATATTTTTATATCTATAAATGAAAAAAAGAAAATTCCTGTCACTTCCATCATAAGACACTGTCCATGCATTACTGCTTATGATCAATGCAGTTAAGACGCTTAAAGAAATCGTGTACATTTGATGTCTCATTTTATCTTCATAAAGACATTCTGTATTCACCATCCATTAGGAATTTTCTGCATAAATGTCATAGTGCGTGGAATTTTTTTATTGGGTTCATTTGTAGGACTTTGCTCACCCATTCAAATGGTCTTTTACATTTCCTTATATAACAAATCACCAAAGAGGAAGAAAGGAGGCAGCTTCTTTTTATATAAAGAGCAATTTTATATACATATATATTTCAAAAGTACAAAATAAATCAAGACTCTTTCAGTTGTGGCCCACACACCTGTTTACTCTGTGTCAATACTTTGCTCTTCTAGTCTTCCTTTCCCTTGATCAACTGTGCTTTATTCTAAGCTAGGATACTGTGTCATTTCTTAAAGTTTAACTTAATGTTTACCATAATTTTTTTTGTTATACTAATAACTACCATTAATATTTAGGGAGAAAACTTATTTTTTATTGCAATAGTATTATATATATTTTTTTAAGATTAGATTCCTCTGGTTTATAACTCAATTTTATATCTGTTTATAAAACAAGATCATACCAGCCTTGTAATGCTTTGTCACTCTGCTGAACACAAGGATATAACCTGTTTGTAGTCATGTCGTGAATTGCACAGTGGGTGCAATCTGCCATCAAATGCTTTGTGAATTGTAGGAGTTCAGGACCTCAGAATCTGGCCTCGGTAAATAGCAATTACATGTTGTGGTGAATTGCTTGAAAATTTTAGTTTAAAATAGAAAATAACTCCTGGGGTAGGGTGAAGGGGTTTACTTTCAATAGAAGTTCTAATTAACAAGTAACTCAATATGTTCAATGTTAGTTTTTTTGAATCCTTTGACTTTCCAAGTCTTTGCAGTGGAACTAATCACAGAATGATTATATAGCCAGAATTATTTGTTTAGTAAATGATTTTGTATTTAATTTCTCAGATATATTTTTAGAAGTTAGCCAATTTTATTCCATTATTCCTGGTAGGATTACTTCAAATCTCCATGCAACTCTGAACCAAGAGCTGTATTTATAATAGGATCTGATTACAGTTTTATAATGCAGATTTTAATCACTTCTATTAATAATCTGAATTGTCACCATGTTTTCAGGATATCTGAGGAACAGTTTAATTTAATAAGGAGAACACTGGGACTTAACAAAATGGTACTCTTTGCATGGACTTTACAATGAGTACTTTCTTTCCATTTTATTAGTTGTCCTGTGTACTTTCTTTCTGTTTTATTAGTGGTTCCTTCTTGTCTGTGACACAGTAGGTAGATGGAAAACAGCAAATATTTTATTATGTGATTCTACATTTAGATTCTTTCATTGTTCTCCTTCACCATAGGTGATGATCTCTCAAAGATGTCACCCAGCAATAAAGCCCATCAGCACAAGCATGTGACAGCTCATTATATCATGAATATTGAGGCATGCAGCGCACAGTGCTTAAAATCCCATCACTTGCTACACAATGTGGTCTCTAAAATTAAGCTGTTTAATTTTTTCTAGGGATGAAAAGCTGATTTAACAATTCACTGGATTGAATGGCCTTTCAATCTTTTCTTTATTGGACTGGATCTTCTTAGACAGTAAGAGCTAATTATGAATGCAAGCCATTTTGAACCTGGCATTAACAAGAGTAATCAAAAACTCCATAAGGTCTACACTAAGGTTTTCCATGGCTAAATTGACCTGTTATTTGTCAAAATAAAATGATGTATAACTGATAAAGCAAAAGTTGCAATATGATACATAAACAATTTTGAGAAAGAGGCCTTTTATATATAGCATCCCAAATTGTTAAATACAGAATGATCTATGAGTATAGTTTATCATGTTTATATCTAACTTTAATATGCTGTTAGACGCTGACTTCTACACAAAGAATTCCGAGTTGTTTTGCTTACTGAAATTTACATATTGCTCACAGGGCCCAGAAGCATTGCATCCATTATGAGTTGACCTATTATCATCTTGGGGAAAATTGAGGGTAGTCTCACAGCTGAATATGCAACACAAAGCTAACAGAGGACCTCCTTATCCTTCAAATAGATTTTAAATTATTATTTTACTTCATTGTGAATTTTTAGTAACTTTTATATTGTGGAGAACCATATTGTAGAGGTGAGAGAGGGGCCTTACCTAGAACAAAGTACCAAGTAGGTACCCAAAATCTTCAGGCCTACAAAAAATGTATAAATTAGGATGTCCAAACCTATATCCTTTTCTAAAGTCTTTTCCCATCTATTGTAAAGATAAACTCTTGCTCTCTCTTGATTACTGATTTACTCTCCCATGTCCCACACACAAGAACCAATAGGGGTAGTGTACAGCATTTGACAAAGGACCTCATGTTTTAGTTCATGAAAGGAGCCTGACATTTAAGAACTGGGGACAGATTGACTATTGGCTTCCTCAGGCTGATAAGCAAGAATTATGATGAAAATTATCTAACGGAATTTATTTGGAATATCATAATTTTTTTGTGGAAACCTAAAATACTTTAGACTGAAAGGAATCTCTGGAGGTCATCTAGTTCAGTCTAAAGCCTAAAGCAGGGTCAACTATATCCTGAGATGATTTGGCTTCAAATTTTTTGAGTTTACAGTAGTTATTGTTACGACACATTGGGTTTCAATATTTATTACCTGTAGGGAAACTTTTCCTGACCTTTGGCATAAATGATGTTATTAAACTTATGAATGTGTCAGAGATATTTGAGAGTCTTTATACATACACATGCCTCACATTTTCACTTGCTGTGTTGCCACAAAGCAATGTTTACCCTGATGGCAGATGATAATTTTTTACAACTGGCAGTATGAACAATTCCACTCATAGACCAAAATCCACGAAGAGGGTTTCTTGCTGCCATGAAATACTTACACTACAGTGGTTGTACAGGATATTTGATCTGAAGAATGTAGGGCTCACTAATTCACGAGAATGGTCATTTACATACTTAAACCAAGTAGGATACATTTAAATAAATAAATAAATGGTTTAATCCATTTAATATGCCAATATAAATTTTATCCACATCTCTTTTGAGATGATAAAGGACTCTCAAATTTTTCTGAAATGGAATCATTATGATGGAATATGAATAACTTAAACTACTTTTTTGGGAGAGACAAAATAATCAGGTTTCTAACAGTAACAGAGCAAGATGTTAGAGGTTATATGTTTAAAGGACAAATTTGACTTAAAATTGAAACAAGATTGCTTTAGGATGATGAGGCAATCAACCATCCTTCTTGATAGATATAACAAATCCAGTAAGAGCATCAAAATCAAATTTACAGAAGGTAATCCAACGTTTTCTTCGCTTCAGTAGTTGCAGAGATTCCCTGTCTTGAGTAATTTACATCAGGCTATTTTATGAGAGTCTAATTTTTGTTTTGTCAGCTTCAAGAGACTCAGAGAACTGAGTACCACTGTCAGCTCTCAGTTATTCCCCTAAATTTACTATGGACCATTATGGGATTTTGAGGAGTCAGGGCTCAGATGACAATAAATAGAATAGATATTTTATAGCAATTTAACTGGAAAGACACCCACATAAAATATGTTATTACTCACTTTCCTCTTTCTTATTTCCATGAGGCTTGGTCATTTTTTCCCTTCAGTAACATCATTAGGCTCTTGTAAATTTTTCTGGCATACCTTTTAAAATCAACATTGCTGTTAAACCTATATTAGCTCATGAGCTGCACTGAATTATTCCATTTGGTCTACAGCAAATGTGCCTGGGCGTGCTGAAAGATGACATTCACATGAAGAATTCTTTTTTTTTCTTCTTGCCTTTAATTCTGAATCCCTGCTTGAATTTATTGATCATAGTAAATAAAAGTGACAAGACTTTTTGCTTGTTTAGAAGAACACAGATATTCCTTTGGGAGTTTATGGACTATCAGCACTTGCAGGTGAGCAATCAGGATCGCAAATATAATGTGCACATAAAGCATAGGGATTAATATATTGCTGAGAATGATACACATGATGCTTTGCTTTGTTTTGATAAAGTTAGCCCAGCCCTTCTCTTGTACCTCTTCCCTTAACACCACGTGAGAAACCTTTGCAAGTGATGTGTTGCTCAACATAGGATTTGGACTGGTTTTAAGTTTAATTTTATTCTGAAATATCTTTTATGAAAGAATAGACATAATTTGGTAAAATGTACTTAATTATTTTCTGGTTTTATTTGTGTACTGGCCCTTCAGATATGAACAACAGTAATTTAATTAGTAAACTTGTAGCACCTTAGTATCACAGGTGGGAAGATATGAGTGTATTTCAATTTGCAAGCCTGTACCTTAGTTTAATCACATACGTCTCTCCTGTTAAGAAATATTCTAACATTAAGTACAAGGGAGAGTATAACATAATTCAGAAAAAGTATTAATCCTATTAACATTTCCATGTTTTATTTGATAATTGGGTTTTTTAACCAATTATAGTTTTGTCCCCTACTGAAATGATTCTCCCTTATTCCCAGTTGATAAGCTGCTCTACAAATACCTTGGTAAGTATCTAACTAAGGCTTGTTTTTTAAACTGTTTTGTTGGGAGTAGAATTATTTCTACATTTGAAAGTTCACTAAGTAAGAGTTAAGTTTCAGCCACATTAATAGGTCTCATGTACTTGAACTAAGCATAATTTAAACTTTGTAACATTGATACTGAAACCCCAGTGCCACAAATGAAGGTACAAGGAGGGTCTTTGACTCCATCCTTGACAAACATGAGAGAGATTTTCAAGATAGCCAGGCATGTACTGCTTTGCAAGTAAACATCTTTTAAAGTAAATGTCAGACTGTTAACACCGTCACTTAGTAGAACTCCTATAGGCACATAGTCAAGTTATGACATATATTTCTAGCATAGTTGAAATACTTGGGCATTTCTATTGAAAAATCTAGCGACATGAATTTATAAATTTGTTGGATAACTTAGATCTACAATTTTCAGAGGATTTATGCGAGGAAGATCTTCTTTGAAAAAGAAAATGTAATGTTAAAGGCAATATGGAAAGGTGTTTTAATCTTAAAATTGCTTAATAATTGCAAAAATAATTTACTTCTTAAAAGTCACAAAATGATGGAAGAAACAGGTACAATACAGATAAATGGGTGTTATATGATGCAAAAGTATCACTGGATTTATTTACTGTGGAACAAAAGGAGATATTGCTGGCATTTGTGCAACAGTTATATTGGTCCTTATTTAGCATACTGTATATGTAACATATGTAACTACATATGTAACTTCTTTCTCTCCACAAGTGAGAGTTTTGCATTTTATAAGATGGACTTCAGGGAAAGATTTTCCTTATTTGTGTTTTCCTACTTTATATACTAGAGTGTAGATAGTTTTTTATTATTATTTTTTAATTTGAAAATCACTGCCGTAATAAGATTCAAAATATGATGCAATTGTATTGAACACTTTTCTGAATGTGCTTTAATAATCTTACCATGTATGTTGAACTCTCAACACATTCACATTACATCTTAACAATACGTTAATGGGTAAGGGAATCAAGGGCAAATTAGAGTACTCTATTGATGCCTTTGCTTCACAGTGTTGTACTGTTACTTCATATGGTTTACTCTTGGACTCCTTCAGAGCCACATTTCATGTAGCTTAATGAATCTCCATAGCATAAAGACATTTGTGAGGAAGGGGAGGGGAGGTAAAGGAAGGGAATGGAAAGGAAGGAAAAGGGAATAAGAACATTTTTTGTACATTCACAGTGGAAAAAAGTCACTAGTAGACTGGCACTTTTGCTGTTTAACATATATGTAAATGATCTGTATAAGGGTGAATAATAGGATGACAAAATTTATTGAATATTCAGCTATCAGTTAACTCTGAAGTTAACTCTGAAGAACTTCAGAAAATTGAGTGCTTTCTGAAAGATGTCTGAATTTGGAGTGACTGCTATGTAAGAATTATCTAAATAGATTAGGCTGTAGTTAAACTGTAGGATTTCTTGCAGAAGGATGAAAGGGTGCTCAAAATTTTCCAGGCATCACAGGGCCATTGGATTTCTTCATGATAGAGAAATCAAATCAGGCTATGGAATGTAAATCTTTGTGTCAGGAAGTCCCTGAGCTGGAGATTACAGGAGCTTGGGATAGTATTCTGGGGTAGTAATGTGTTTTGACAGATTTCATATTTTGATTATTTGTTTTATCTCTTAGGGTGCTGAGTCTTCCCTAAACACTGTAGAAGTATTTAAGAACTGCTTCAACTTGCAACTAGGCTGATTAGGGGTCTGGAGAAAAGGTGTCATGAGGAGAAGCTGAGGGACCTGGGGAAGAGGAGGCTGAGTGGGGACCTTATCACTCTCTACAGCTACCTGAAAGCACATTGTAGTGAGGCAGGTGTTGGACTGTTCAACCTAATAAGTAGTGACAGGACAAGAGGGAATGGGTTAAAATTGCTCCAGGGGAGGTTCAGATTGGATATTAAGAAAAAATTCTTCACCAAAAGTGTGGTGAAGCATTGGGACAGGCTGCCAAGGGAGGTGGTGGAATTGCCATCCCCGGAGCTGTTCAGACAATGGGAAAATGTGATGCTTGGGAGATGGTTTAGAAGTTATGGCAGTGTAGTGCTGATGGTTGGACTTGATGATCTTGAAGGTCTTTCCCAACCATGATTATTCCATAATTCATTTCTGTAAACTCAGGTGTCTCATTTCCAAGAAGTTTCCTCTGTCGCTCAAACAGTTTCAGCAACGCGGAGACCTGTTACGATGAAAAGCTTACTGGTTTATGTCTGATCCATAACAAATGTACTGCTTTCTCAAAAAAACCCCTCAACCAAACCAAACCCCAAAAATCCCCCCCAAAATAAAACAATAAAAAAACTTCTGGAGGTTTTTGATGTTTTGAGGGAGTATTCTTTTTCTGTAGAAACTTTGGATTAATTTCCTTATTTGCTGTTTATTATATTGTACTGAGGTTCTAGTGCTGTATGCAGTACAGCTGCATGTTCTCCAGAAAGATGGGGGACTTGTTTTAGGAAAATAATTAAACAGCAATAATGCTGGCAACTGCCTATCATCAATAAACACAACTGAATTAGTTCCAGAAGGTTTACTTTATCATCCCCATGAGAATTCTTCTGGGATTTTCATACCAGTGTTTCATTATCTACCTTTCAGTAAAAGATTTTGAAGTTTCCTTGTTCTTCTGAGACATACTGCTCTTTGAGAGTGTAGAAGAGCTGTTTATATCACACAAAATTTAAACTTTTTAAAGTGACAACTGTGTTCGAACTGTGAAATTGTTTTTGCAGTAGCACAAGATAGACAAGCGATAACTATGTTGAATCATCCATTCTTTATGTCATCCAGCAGGTTTGACAGTGCAATTAACTCCATAAGAAGATATTTCTTTCTACAGCAAGAATTTGTTTTATCTTTGCTCACAGAAATTGTTCAGTTTTATTCTCCTTACTTTCTGTCTGTTTCTTGAACTGCAAAAGTGATATTATAATATCATTGTCAAAACCCCTAATTTTCTATTATAGCAGTCAGCATTGAGCTGCAGCCATTCAAGATTGGGGTGGATTTTTTGGGGGTTTATTTTTGGTGGGTTTTTTTTTTTTTTTGAAGGGGGATATATCTATGGTTTTTTGTTGTTAGGGTCTTTCTTTCCTTCTCTTTCTTTCTTTCTTTCTTTCTTTCTTTCTTTCTTTCTTTCTTTCTTCTTTCTTTCTTTCTTTCTTTCTTTCTTTCTTTCTTTCTTTCTTTCTTCCTTTCTTCCTTTCTTCCTTTCTTCCTTTCTTCCTTTCTTCCTTTCTTCCTTTCTTCCTTTCTTCTTTCTTTCTTTCTTTCTTTCTTTCTTTCTTTCTTTCTTTCTTTCTTTCTTTCTTTCTTTCTTTCTTTCTTTCTTTCTTTCTTTCTTTCTTTCTTTCTTTCTTTCTTTCTTTCTTTCTTTCTTTCTTTCTTTCTTTCTTTCTTTCTTTCTTTCTTTCTTTCTTTCTTTCTTTCTTTCTTTCTTTCTTTCTTTCTTTCTTTCTTTCTTTCTCTTCTTTCTCTCTTTCTCTCTTTCTCTCTTTCTCTCTTTCTTTCTCTCTTTCTCTCTTTCTTTCTCTCTTTCTTTCTCTCTTTCTTTCTCTCTTTCTTTCTCTCTTTCTTTCTTTCTCTCTTTCTTTCTCTCTTTCTTTCTTTCTCTCTTTCTTTCTTTCTCTCTTTCTCTCTTTCTTTCTCTCTTTCTTTCTTTCTCTCTTTCTCTCTTTCTTCCTCTCTTTCTTCCTCTCTTTCTTCTTCTCTTTCTTTCTTCCTCTCTTTCTCTCTTTCTCCTGTTTTATCTTTGATTTTTTTTTGTTGGTTGGTTGGTATTGGTTTTAATTGCAGTATTTTACAGTAGGAAAAGCCAAGAGACATATTTTTAGTACTTATGAATTTACCATATTGCTTGCTTCCCCGTGTGGTCTCATGATGAACCAGTCTACAGAAAATCCATGTCCCATGGTTTTATAGCATGAGTAAGAAAACAGAAAGAAAATTTGTTTATTTATCAACAGGACCTCCTTATTGTAGAACAGAGACAATACTTTAGCTTCTGCTAGTAATTTTCCTAACACAATACAGCGTTAACAATGCTTGACAGTGTCAGCAATGTTCCTATAGGGATTTTTTTGCTTTGGTTCACTTTCGTGGGGCTTTTTTATATGTGTAAAACTGTGGTCTTTAGTTTTCCCACCAAAAACTGGAAAATTATGAAAATTGCCCTCTTTAAATTTTAGAATGAAAGGATAATGTGGTCCCATTCTGTTGCTGTGTGTTAACTTTTGTTCTTTACTCAAATGGTAGTCTTAAGCTGTTCATAAACCCAAGAAAACTAATGAATATAATATTATTTCTGTGTTTGGCAAAAGAAATCAGGTTTGTCCAAAAGACAAGGTATAAGGAAGTGCAGCACTATTTTCTGAGAAGGAAAAAATAAAATTAAAATCCACAGTTTGTAAACTGCCTTTGGGTGATAGTGAAGATGAAAATAGAAATGTTGGCTGTCAATGAAAGTTATTCATAAACATTAGCTTTTCTCCTGCATTAATTGTAGTCCACTGAATTAAATATTTTCTAAATAATTAAAAAATTTTTAAAAGATTTGCATATATTGCAGAAAGATTCTTCACTGTAATATCTAAAAGTGTGTTTACATTTTACTCAAAAGTATTACTTTAGCTCAAGCTGTTTTCAGCTGAGGTACGCAGCTCTAGCAGTGCTGAGCTTGATGACTGCAACTTTTTTGGGCTTTATGAGAAGTTAAATTTGTAAGCAGGATCTGGAGTTGCTTTAATATTTCTTTGGCTACTTAGCTTTCTTATCTGCAAAATTTATGTTGAATCTGCTGTAAAAACTCATTTCCAGAGATCTATTGTGGTGGGGTTGCTGCATTTCCAGTCATAGAGGTCACCACCTAAAATCCATCTCTGCTTATTAGATAGAGGTTTGTGGCCCTCTACACACTGCCATGCTCCCATCACACAGTCAGCGTGTGAAAAGTTCATTGATGCAAAGGTACAGAACACCACAAGGTTCAACACGCCCTTCAAACATTTAGAATATGTTAAACCTTACCCCAAAGTGTGTGATGGTCTCCCAGTGACACTGAAAACTACTATTAATTTAGTGTTACAAATAAAAGTCTTTTTATGAACAGTAAACCATTGGAAAAAAAATCCCTCTGGTGACAGAATAAAAGATGGAGCTGTCATTGGCTTAAAAAGGAATTTCTGATTTATGATGTCACCATGGTCTGGATATAGAATCACAGAATCACAGAATGACTAGTTTGGGAAAGACCTTTAAGATCGAGTCCAACCATTACTGTCTTATGCTAAACGCTATCTCTAATTACCTCATCTACCCCTTTTTTTAAACACATCTGGTGACTCAACCACCTCCCTGGGCAGTCGGTTCCAAGTCCTGACAACTGTTTCAATGAACAATATAGTAGTATATTCAATATAGTAGTATATTCAAAATTAAATTCTTTTAATAAGCATTTAAATCTATGTCTATGTAAATATTGACATTTATGGATTTCTGTATTTAGTATTTATATCTTCTATGATGACCTTTGTTTAAAATCTACTTTGACTTCTCCCTATTTTAGGTTCTATTTTTTACTACAGATAGTATGCAGCCATTTCTCAAATTTTGTACATATTTATTTTCTTTTCCATCATTCCTGGACAATGTAGTATGCCTTTTTACACGTTTTTTACAATTGGTGTAGGTGACTTCTATACTGTTGTAAAAGATGCACAACATTTTATATCATATATATGTATATATCACATTTTAACAACACTGGCAATAAGAAATGTTGAAGATTTGGTGTTACAGAAAGATCTTATTCTATGTCATACATTTTGACCTTATTGTTCTGCTCTTACAATTAAAAGACATTTTCCTTCTATGTTTATATGCTCCTGGTTAATTTTTGTCAAAATTAAATAACACATACCTTCCTTGATAAAAATCTTTTCTTTGCATTTGTTGCAGTATTATTTTTCAATTTATTTAAAAATAATCAAAGGGGCTAGAGTAATTTGTTTGTGAGTTAACATAATATGAACCATTATTTGAAGGGTTCTGGATATTTCCAAGCAGAGCAGATATTAGAATGACAGAAAATTTTGTGTGTGAACTTTTTTTTCCTGTAATTTCTTCATAGCACTTTAGTAGGCATTGGCCATTTCTGGATTAACAGTAAGGCTATTAAAATAAGAAAATGGTTTTGTCTAGTAAGAGTTTTATCCTTTTTGCCAGTGCTTTGTAGCCATTTACTCTAGATTTCTGTTCCGTGTGTTTACACCACAGAATTCAACTCATGGCATTGATGCTGCACTGTGGAATATTCAACTGATTCCACTGTTGCTTCTGGATAATTGTGGGCTTCCTTTCTACCAGCAATATATAGGATTGTCTGAAATCTGAGATGGGCTTACGGATACATTTTCAAAAACGGTATTTGACAAAGATTTTCCACCATTGTTACTCGTCATGATGATACCTGAGCAATACATTCCAAATGTCTGCTCTTCATTTGAGCCAGTTCACAGCAATAGGATGCTCTGTTTCATAATTAACTCAATTTATGCATGAGAGAAAATTAACCATCTGACATAGTATATTGATGCTTCTTATGTGTGTGGAAGCTATGAGAGAGACTCAGAAGATCTAAGAGGTAAATACAGTCCCCTAAAAGAAATATTTTGTCATCAATCTTGAAAGCACTTACCACCATTTGCTACAGGGGAGAAGGAAATGACTGTTCTATTGCCTTGTGTTCTCACAGCAGACTGTAGAAGAAATGAGGAGTTGAGACTAACCATTTTGCATATATTGTGGTTTTGCAAACATAACTGCATGACAAGAGAGCTGCTGACACCCAGATGTTTTGAGACATTGTTGATACATTGTTGATAAGGAAATAAAAAAGACTGTGCTGGGATGCAACTTGACACTTTCAGTCACTGGCTATGGAAGATCTTTGGGGTGTGGGACATAGAATTGATGAGCAATTACAAAAGTTTTAACCCCTATCTAAATAATAAGAATTAGTCATACATTTGCAACAGTTGCTTTTATGTTTGGTCAAATTAATAATTCCTATCATTTAGATTGGGGTTACAACCTGTTCTCCAATGTTTGAATGAAACTTTTGGGTTTACAATTGTACTTACTCATGAAAGCTTCCTCTACGATAGGAGTTAGACAAAATTCTTTTCTTTTCCCCATGAATTCTCTTAGGAATTTCTTTGGTCAAGCAAGAGGAACAAAACTGTTTATTTATATTACAGGTAAATCCTTTCTTCCTCACTTCAACTTCCTAAGGTCTTTCTATTCTTCTCTCTCTTTGACATTTACACATTTTATTTGCTTTTTTCCTCAAATGTTCTGCTTGTGTATTTTTTTCTTGCACTGAATAATCCCCTTTTTTTCCTTTTCGGTGACCCTCTATGTTTTCTGTTTAATTTGCTGTTCTCAAAATACACACATAACCATCTGTGGTCTTGCCACATTTTTTTAAAATGAAGTAGTAATATTATTAAATTATTTCATTAGATAACAATAATATTCTTTTCAGCATGCTCCACATTAATATACATGATTTTATGTATTGGTTGTGCATTTGGTTCTCCAATTGCTTCTTTACTGAAAATGACTGTAGCAGGAAAAAAAGAGAAAATCAAGTTTAAAAGCCAGCTTGTTATATAAATGAAGACTATTTCCTTAGTTCAGAAAACTGGTCAAAGAGAAGAAAGTCAGAATGTAATTTTTTCAAGTTCCATGTAGTTGTGAAATGGTTCATTAATAAATCTGTCATGCAAGTTGTTCCTAGGGGTATATTTGTGAAAGTGCTTTTCTGAGATATTTGTAGAAGAGATAGTACCATGGATTAGTAAATTTACTAAAGCTTGATTTATATCCAGAAAAGTAAAGTTGCCTGCAGCCTTTCCATGAACTTTCATGTCTGTTAAGCTGCTCATTCACCTTCATATTATTGTAGGGACTGCTAATAATATTTGTGAAAAGCTGACACTTTCATAAGTGCACAAGTCAAGATGAACTTATGGTTCCTGTCAAAAGAAACAAGCAAACCTATCATCCCTCCTCTAGACATCTTGGAAGATCTGAAACTGAAATTGGTTTTAAAAGTTAAGCCACTCCACTAAAAGGGAGGAAAAGGTTTCCATCAAAGCTGAAGCCCCAAATATTTCCTTGTCATCACAGAAGTAGCAGATCAGCCTGAGACATACACCTCTCTCCCATGCAAAATTGCAACAACATTTAACATTTCTTATTTGGGGTACTTTAGAGTAAAATTAAAATTTCAAGACATTTTCCCATCTATGTTTTCAAATTAAATATGCTGGCAAGAAAAAAAAAAGACATTTGCAAATTTACCATGTTTTCAAGCAGAAACAGAAAAGCGTGAAAATGAAAAGACAAAATGGAATTTGCTTAAGTATTGGAGACTTTCAAAGTCTGACCTTCATTTTGCTCTTGCTTCTTACTTTCTTTAGTTCTTACAACTTTTTCCAAGTGAGTAGATCTTAATCTTGCAAAAAGCTGTACCAAAAAAAAGAGACTAGTTTCTTTGATATATAATAATTTATAAGCTAAAAGATTTAACTTCAAAATGTGATACCCTATTTTATCCTCCCCCAGTCTTATAAACAATATAGGTTCCTCTGGTCTACAGCAGACTGTCTAATGTTGACTTTGGTTTCTGTTTGTAGCTGTGGAAGACCTTGAAAAAGCAGATAACATTGCTCATAAAAGTATTGTGCTCTCAACAAGGCTGCGGAGCTTTAACATAGACTATTTCATGCTTAGAAGGTTACAATGCCTATGAAAGAGTAATTTCATAACAACAATAAAACTGAAGTTTGGAGAGATTTCCATTGAGCTGAATGACTTAAGGGAGCACACAGAACAGCACCTTTGGGAGGACAAGGTCAAGCTGAAATGTTTTCAGAGCTGTATGAAGAGAATCATAGTTGCTGAATGAAAGCTAATCTAATTGTATCTTAGTATTTTTGTGTGTTAAAATAATGTTTCTTCATAATGTGTTTTTCTCGCTTCAGCTAAAGAGTTCGAAGGGCACAGGTGTTAATAGCAGATAAATTGCAAATATAAATTTAGTAAACTTTTAAGGAGTACCAAGAGTATGGCTTTGGACTTATTATTATTTTATTTTATTTTTAGCTTTTTTCTCGCCCTGTGTATTTTTTTTAAAGAAGGGAAATACTACTTGTGTTTGGTGACAACTGATTGCTTTTGATTAAACAATATATTTTAATTTTATGAAACAAAAAAATTCCTCACTTTTACTATGTGTTTTTCAAGCATATGTTAACCTAAGTATTGTATTGGTTATTTAAAGAGGAACCTAGTGCTGGACATGGAATATATCTGTTAAATCCCTAATGTTTTTCCTATGTAGATCTTCTATATTTCAGTAGCTGCCTTCTGATGCTATTAACAATCATTTTGTAATACCACTATGAGAACATCAGGAAGATTTTTGAAGGTTATAAGACGTGAAAAATGTATTTATTCATGAGCCAGTGCTGTACTTTTATGTTTACAGAGGTTATTATCCATGCAATTGTGCCCAAATTTCAAATCAGGAAAATTAGAAAGTAACTTTGAAAAATATCAGTCCACTTCTAAGTTTCTACCATACTTTATATGTATTTTTGAACATTACATGGCAGAATTATATGTATTTTTGAACATTACATGGCAGAACTCTGACCATCAACTTGTGACATATGGTGGAAGATAAAAATGCTGGTACAAGAGTGGGACCAGTTCTAATGTGTCTTTCTTCAGCATTTCAAGGATGCAGATCAGTAATTAACTTTATGATATTGTATTTTTGTCTAAGGAATTCTATTTTTCTACTACTTACGGTTTATAATCCTGATTTAGTATACTTTCTAATAACTCATGATTCCATTATGATTGTGGTTAAGGAATTTTACCACTAAACTGACAGATAAACTGGAAAAAATTAAAATTTAAAACACTTTAAATTCCTACAATACTCCTTATACTTTATATTCATTCTCTGAATGTTCACAGTTAGCTAAATGGGTATTAAAAATATTGTTGGAATTTATGCTTTACTCATGTACCAGCCAAAGCACAGAGGGAGAGAACAGAACAGTGCAGCACTGAGAGGTAGTCTTAATACAAGTTTAATCTCCAAGTCTTTCATATTTGAATTTCTGTGCCTTCTTTCTATAAAGGTAGAATTTTTCAGAATCCCTTAGTCAGTGCATGCTACAGACATTATTGATGTTCAGGGTTTTTTTCTTTAAAACAGAAAAAAGATAAAAAAACCCTTCTGCATCTGTCACCTTAAATCCATGGTGAGTATCAGAAGCAGTTATGATCTGCATGTTTCCATACTGCTCCCTAATGTCCTTTTAAAAGAAATTTCTTCGTAGTGGCTGGTACAGTGCTTTGTTTTGAATTTAATATGAAAATAATGTTGATAAAACACTGATGTTTTAGTTGTTGCTAAGCAGTTAAGCAATTAAGTCAAAAACTTCTCAGCTTTCCAGATGCTGCCAGCACGGAGCCATGAGCCTTCTTCAAGTGGTGCACAAGAAGCTGTGAGGGTGCACAGCCAGGACAGCTGATTCAAACTGTCCAAAGGGATATTTCATACCATATGACATCCTTCTGTGTATATAAGCTGGAAGAAATTGTCTGGGGAGGGTTGTGGTTCGGTACTAGCTGTGTATTGGTCAGTGGGTGGTGAGCAGTTATGTTGTGCATCACTTGTTTGGTATGTTACTTTTTAATTATTATTATTAATAATAATTTCACCAAGAGAATAATAATCTTAATTTTTTGTCCTATTAAACTGTTTTTATCTTGACCCATGAGTTTTACTTTCTCCAATTGTCTCCTGCATCCCACTGGGAGGTGAGAGGGAGTGAATGGCCATGTGGTTGTTTTTGATGCCTGCTGGCTTGAACTAAAACACAGGATCACAATTTTTGAAACTGTCTGACCTAGGTTAGATTCTCAACGTTTTAATACTGTGTAGTTATCTAGTGATTATTTTTTTCTGGGATAAGTCCCAATTGTGTTTTTCTGCTAAGTAAGAAGAAAATTAGTCAAGCTGTTTTTGTGTTATAAGTCATTACCCTGAATATGAAGCTATTCTGTAAACATACTGATTGGTATAGTAAATACTTTATGCAGATTGCAAGGGTTCACAGGGACCAGTGGCCCAAATGATGCTGTATGGAAGAGAAGAGAAATAGTTCTGAAGCTCAAGCATGAGTTGAATGTCAAGGGGAAGTATCAAGTACTTTGTACATTAACATTTGCAGCTCAAAAAGGTAAGAGATTTTGTTTTGAAGCACATGTTCTTCAAACCATAGTAACAGAAGCTGTGAGCCTTATGTGGCTCATTAAGTTAGGATGGAATTAGAGAAGTGAACACAGTGTTAAGTACCAAGGTGGTCATCACCACCAGTAGTCCTCTTTGAAGGCAGAAGAGCTGTGATATTGTCAAGGATTTCCATACATCTGTACATTCCCCTTTCTTTCAAAAGGGAGCCACTGGTTTGAACAGCAAATGAACAACTGGAGTCAGGAAAAGGGGTCAGAAAAACTCAGATAGGTAATTCTTTTCCTGCTTTCTGTGATCCCAGACTGGTAGAACTGTTCCTAGGAGTTGCAGGTTTTTGGAAGACACATAAATCCTGAATCATAAGAGCTTCTCTGATTGACATGCGGGCTGTCCCAGATTATACTGAAAAAAAATAGCCATCTTACAGGTTTGGGGCCTGAATTAGATGTGTCCAAGATGCTGTGAACCTGATTTCCCTGGATTTATTGCATACAGTTGTGCAGTCTATCAAATCTGTAAACAAATCTGTTATTTAAGGAACAGGGTTTGTTTTCTGACTGTAGCAAGAAGGGTACAAATATCTACTAGATGTTTTTCGATACGGTTTAAAATCTGAAAACCTGTCACCTCGATCTGAGTATAATTTTGAAATATGTCTTCAGGGTGTCCTAGAGAAAAATTTGTATCAACGACTGAGAAAAGATGAAGAAATCTGAAGAAAGGCACATGAGCAAAGCCTTCTAGAAAGAATTTAGGGGATGGTAAATCAGTAAAAGGGAAAATTGGACTGATTTTTGAGTCAGAGACAGCTTTTGTGCTAGTGGGCTGGTTGATTTGGGTTTATGTGGCAAGGTTTTGATAGTTAAGGAGGGGGTGCTACAGATGTGGCTTCTACACGAAGCAGCTAGAGGTTTCCCCTAGGTGCAACTGAGCCAATACCAGCAGCTCAAGGATGGACTCACCGTCAACCAATACTGTGCCAGTAAGCAACAGTGGTAGTGCATCTGTGATAACATATTTAAGAAGGAAAAAACCTCCCAAAACCCAAGCTGCTTGTTTTTTGCCACCGGACAAAGGAATGAAAACATGTGAGAAACTCTGCTGATACAAAGGTCAGTTAAGAAGGAGGAAAAGATGCACTCCAGGCACCAGAAGACAGATTTCCTTGCAGTGCATGAAGACCATGGTAGAGTGGGTTGTCCCCCCACAGACCATGGAAGATGATGGGGACCAGAGATTCCACCTGCGGCCCATGGAGGACTCCACACTGGAGTAGGTGGAGACACATAAAGGAGGCTGTGACCCAGTGGGAAGCCAGTGCTGGAGCAAGCTTCTGGAGGGACCTGCAGCCTGTGGAGAGAGGACCCCACGCTGGAGCAGGTTTTCTATCAGGACTTTCAGTGGGGAAAATGCAATGGAGGAGTCTCTACCTGAAGTTCTGTGTCCCATGGAAGTAACGCTGGGGCAGTTTATGAAGAATTGAAGTCCCTGTGGAAAGAGTCAAGTTGGAGAAGTTAATGGGGGACTGTCTCTCATGCATGAGACCCTATGCTGGAGCAGGGGAAGAGTGTGAAGAGTCCCTCCTGACTTGTTCCCCCAAGAAGGAAGGACCAGTAGAGACAACTCATGACGAACTGACCATAACCTCCATTCTCCGTCTCCCCTGTGCTGATGAGGGAAAGGAGGTAGAGAATTCAGGAGTAAAGTTGATCCTGGGAAGAAGAGAGGTGAGGGGAGGTGTTTTAAGATTTAGTTTTATTTCTCATTATCCTACTCTGTTTTCATTGGGTAATATATTAGATTAATTTTATTCCATGTTGAGTCTGTTTTTCCCATGATGTTAATTGTGGAATGATCTCTTCCTGTCCTTATCTCGAACTGTAAGCCTCTCATGATATATTTTCTCCTCTGTCTGCTGAGAAGGGGAACAATAGTGACTTTGGTGGGCATTTGGCCTCCAGCGAGGGTCAACCCACCACACTGGTGGAAGGAAATGTTTCTGTTAATATTATGATAGATTCAAAAGGACCATATGGGTTTATATAAAAGAAGAAGGGAAAAAGAGAAATTATGTCTCTTACATATTTCTCTTGTCTCTATATGAAACAAAAAATCGTTTCTCTTTTTGTCCAGATCCTCAACAATCAGATCCCTAAATCTGAGATTTGATAACTTTGAAACTTCAGGATCAGCAGGATATGAAATTGACGTGTGTGTACAAATTCATTGGGTGGAAATCACAGGAAGCATTCTAGAGACATTCTGTCAGTCCTGATATCATGCTGTAAGGGTTTTATAGAGGTAACATTTGTCTGTGAATTTCTCAGAGATTTCCATGATTTCACCCACTATAGGTTTATTCTACTATAATCACTTTTATGAAGTATTTTAGTTTAGACTGCATATGCTTCTCAAGAGTTTTTCATCTTTCTTTTATTTATGTATCTACCTATTGTTTTGAATGTTTAGCTTGGTGTCATCTATTTCCATTTATGCTTATGTCATCTCTACTTGAATTTTCATGTTCTTAGTCCCGGTATATTTGTCCTTGCCTTGTTTACAATATTAGTTTCTAACCCGTTGTTCTGAAACTGTAAAAAGATATGTTTGAGAGATTGCCTTATGGCATAAAGTTAAATATAGCAGCTAAACTCAAATACAAGACTGAAAACAATTTTATGGCTTAATTGTCTCATTAAAGTTTGCTATGAGCTGTGGAATTCTAACTTTCTGAAAGTGTCTTTGAAGATACTTTTTTCATTAATCATGCAGAAGCTTTTAATAGAATGAATTTATTAAGGGGATATTTGGCAATGTAATAGATCTCATACTATGCAAAAATTCAAATTTCCTTAGTCAGCAACAACTGTAAATGCTGAGAGCACTTCATCTGTCCCGCAGATACTTGAAAAAAGGAAGACACAGATCTTTCAAATACCTTAGAATCTCAGTGTGAGAACTTAATGTGAAACTTCCATCTGGAAATGACAAGACCAGATGGTTGTATAAATCCCAGCAGAAAATATACATCTGTCACTTTTTTTTTGTATAGCTGGTTCTATTTGAAGAAGGATTTATTTAATCAGCTTGGCACATCATTTAGTTTGTCATTCCTATCAGCCTGTAGCCTGTAGCTTTCTTTGTACCAAGTCCTCATTCATTTGCAGAATGCAACGGAGGTAATTTCTCTAACCAGATGCAGGATAACTGTTGATTTAAATTGTTTTATGTAGAAGCATGATGAAGAAGAGCAGATGAATATAATGAAGTAAAATTCTTTAATAAGAATTCTTTTTATGAAGTCTACCTAGATTATGAACTCACCTGTCATACCTCTTCTCTCCATCGTATAAAGATGCTAGGCAGAATAAGCTTTAGCAGAGTAATAGAAATAAACAAATTTACTTTGTGGAGTTCAGATTACTTTAGAGTTCATGCTACTTCATGAATCCCAAGGAACAAAAATTACTTCTGAATCCAAAGTCCATCAGAGTAAGAACTCGTGCAAATACCTGATTTTTAATTTCTACAAGCTGATAGTTCAGAAGAGGATGTGAGCACATGCAAAACTACGAGTAAAAAAGAACATGAGGTGTGTGGGCCCTATTGTGTTTTTTGCTATAATCTATCTCACAAGTGACTGCAAATATAGTGTGTAGAGATTTTGGATCAGCGTTTTTGAAGCTAGTATCTCAATTGTCACCGATTACTTTGCTTTGGTTCAGGTCATGGAACAGACTTCTGAAGCAGGACTTGGGATTCTTGTCAATGAAACAAAACAAAAAAATGCCATCCAGAAACGTACCAAATTAATTCAAATCCAGAATGGTTCACTGGACAAGACTAGGGTTTACCCAAAGTTATAGCTTCTTCCTTGAATGTTATATAAAGATCAGTACATCCCCAGTACAAATTGGTTTACATACCTGCTCCTACAACTGGACCACATCATTTGCCAGTGTAGATACAAATTTAGCCTTTGCAACAATTTTTACAGTAATCCTTCTTGGAGAGGGCAGATATTTTTGGACCTAATCTAAATTAAATAAAACGAGGATGGTACACACTGCTCATTTAATATAAAAAATCATTTTGTAGGAAAGGTGTCACTGTGTGTCCAAACACAAAAATTGTACTTGATTATAAAGTTGAGGTATTTTTCAGCATTTATTAAATAATATGTGGTGGTTTAGAATAAACTGAAGAAATATAAGGATCCATTTCATAGAATCAAAGACTAAAATGTATATGAATGGAATACTTTCCTGTTTTTAATAAATGGTAAGTATGTGTCTTTTGATCCATTAACCTATAAGTCATCAGCAGTACACAGGAATATTTAAATTTGCATTTTATTTTTCTTTTCCTTTCCCCTGCCCACCAGGGTTTTGATATTGTCAGTCAAGTAAGAAAATAATAGAATTGTCTTCTGGGATCAAAGTTGGTCAAATGCTTAAACTTCCCAAGGAATGCAAGGAGAGCTGCCCAGTGCTTTGATTTTTAGAAAAGGTTGCTCACCAGGAAGCAGCAGTACACAATGTACTACATATAATGGAAGCAAATTATGTCATATATATGTGAATTACCTAGTTCATTTTCACAAATAGGTTTCAATTTTAAAATTTGTAATTTGTTATTACAAATTCTTTGAGACTTTCCTGTTAGGAGAGTGAAATAACTATCTTTAAAATTTGCTACAACTATAATTCTTCTATTTAATGGCATATAAAGTAACACTTTTAATGACAGAACTTTAAATCTGCAGAGTCAAACATTTCATATTATCTTTGGCCTTTTTTCATTTGTTCTCATCTAATGAAAAAGAAATAAATCTGTTCTGAATATATTGTACTAATCTTAGTAAACAGTATGAGCGAGCAATTAGATAATTAAGAGCAAATCTATTCTTTTCATGAAATTAGTTAAAATGGAAGTTAATCTGAAGATGTTATTAATAAAATAAAGTTTTCAAATTAAAAAATTTGGTGCAATGACTACTGAAAGAAGACACTTTTAGCTTAGGAAATGTTCATGATTCATATTTATTAATGAAAAGATTTGAGAAGGTGTACATGCTGGCCAAAGGCTTCAGATTTTGTTCGTTAGCATGGTAAGTGAAACTACCTTGGCCTGCATTCTTGCCAAGGGGAGCACACTGATGGGAAGCAATAGTCCCACTTTTGGCCTTTCTGATGGATCAACATTTCTTTGAAGCATATTCATTTGCATCTTCTTCCACTTCCACTTTATTTTTATAGTTACTTGGTCTTAGGTTTATTCTTTAGTTTCCAGACTAGCAGACAATATTTTGAAAAAATTAATATGACTGATTATGTTGTTGTTCATAATGATAACTATTTAATAATACTGTGTTTTAAGCTAAAAGTACTTTAAAAATGTAGCTAGTAGAGATTGAGAGTTCCTGGAGAGATCCGGGATGGGTCCATTTCTCAAAAGCTGCACATACATTTAACTTCTTACAAGTTTTGTGCTTCTCACCCACAAAGAGTGCAGGGGGAATTGGCCTGCCCCTTTTCTTCGGTCAGTGGAGACAGGACAAGGGGCAATGACTGCAAATCGGAGCACAGGAATTTCAGCACCAACATGCGGCGGAACTTTTTCCCAGTGAGGGTGACAGAGCCCTGGGACAGGCTGCCCAGGGAGGTGGTGGAGTCTCCTTCTCTGGAGATATTCAAGACTCGTCTGGACGCCTATCTGTGCAGTATGAGCTAGGGAGCCTGCTTTGGCAGGGGGGCTGGACCCAATGATCTCTCGAGGTCCCTTCCAACCACTACAGTTCTGTGATTCTGTGATTCTGTGATTCAAATCACATGTTGTTTATCAAATGGAACCTGCCAAGGGTAGTTAAACAAGATTTCCCAGTTAGTAGTGAAGTTGGCAGACAAGCCATCTTCTTTTCAAATCACATTGCATAAATTTTTTAATATTTTCATTTTCTGCTTATTGTGTCCTAAAGTGGCTATCTTCTAACAGTGGCAAAGATTATGTGACTAGATGCTCTGGACAGCCTAATGGACTTTAATGGAGGGTTATTTGTATAGTTTAAGTATTATGTTTTATATCTGAAAATTGGGCATGTAGAAAATGATAGGTATACAGACAATTCAGTAATCAAAGAAAGAGATGCAGCTTCAGACAAATTGTCATACATTATGAAGAAAGCTCTCAAGCACATGAGAAATTGCTCCTGAAGACACACGTCTCTCTCAGTTTCTGAGCATAAGTGGATGCTTCATGACTGAAGAGAACAATATTTTATAGACAGACGATTTAAAAAGTTATTTTTGTCAATTTCTTAAAAACAGTGTTTGCATGTTAAAAATCCCTGTGTTGATTCTGGAAAGCAGATTTCCAAAAACCAAACCTTGAGAATTTTGGACATAGCAAAGTAAGGGAGGAAAAGGTATGCAAAGCTTTTTATATCATCCATTTGTGGTGATAAGTAGTTTAGAATTAAGTAGTGGGTATCTTGCTTTTCTTTTCTTAATCATTGCTTTTCCTTTCACCCTACTAAAAGAGGTCAAGTGAATGGCTGCAGCCATGAGATTTTCCTTTCATGAATTTTGGGTAGACCTTCCTAAATATAGGACTTATTTGAATTTAGTGTCATATTCATTAAGTCTTACTTTGTCCTTTTGTATTCAAAGGTGTAAATTTTTCAATTCATCATTCATACGAATGTATGGTATATTTTTCTCCTGATGTGTGCTATGCATATAATTCCATAGGGTTTAAGAGAAGGAACATTGCTCTATTTCTAGTAATTTCTCAGGGACCTTGGTAGATTCTAAGTCAAATATGTCATAGATAATTTCCCTAATTCTTTGGTCTACTGCAAGTTAGCTGTGTCTACACTCAGTTTTCCTTTCAGTATGAAGCAATCAATGCCCCCCAAATCCTAACACCTGTGAAACCCTATGTGGGCTAAATGACCGAGGAAAATATGGACCTGGCTCTCAGTTTTGTAGTGTCTTCCAAGATGGATTTATACTGTTTCAGGTTAAGTGAATATTAAATCTCAGAACTGCATCTCTTGTTATGTAACAATTAATTCTGTCATGTTCTAAATATTAATTTTTTTTACATTTTATAGTGACTAGGGCAAGTGAAAATGCACAAGCCTGATATTTCTTTTCTGGCTGTACTACAGTAACAAATTTAAGGAAATACTGGGAAGAGTATTTTTCTGAGAAAACATTTAATACACTTAAGGACGCAGACTATTTTGCTCTGATTCTGTATACATTTTTAGAATTACATTGTTCTGTTTGGTGACCATAGCTAACAATTGTAAGAATTGAAAAATTACTTATTTTTTGTGAATAAGAATGTTTTCTCACCTTGCTCATATTTAAAAGGTAGTGATTGTGAGTTCAGGCAGCACTGACCTGGAAAAACTGTACATAAGTACATTGGAACCTTCTTGAGGTGATTGAAATGCCTCTGTGTTTCATAGCTGGTAGAGTTTACTAACTTGCCAGCGTTCCTGCTTTGAATATACAGAGTTTGAAAGCTGTGTCATCTATCATCATTTGTCAAACTCAGTGTTTGTAGCCCGTAGTAGACTAAAATAAGCAACCAATGTTGGTTTTAAAATAAAGATTTCTCTGAGGCATTCCAGCATTAGCAGAAGGTAGTATTCAGAATATAGGCAATGTCAGTCCTCTGCCATGGGATGTGTATGACTCCAAATGACAGAATACAGATTTTGAGTTTTTTAGAGGCAGCCCAGAGCAGTTCTCTGTACTTTCACTGCCTAGTTATGTTTATCACTTCTCCCCTTGCTGACTCCCCCCACCCCACCAAAAATAAATGTAATTGGCACAGTCACTGTCCTCTTCAGGAGTCTCGCCAGACTCCCACACCCTGTCTGTTTAATTCTAGTGGAAGGAACATCTTAATACATTTGGTGTGTTTACTCATGCATGTAGCCTGTGCATGTTCTTCATCCCCTTCATCTCAGCTAGACTGGTCCTGCCATATTAATTTTGCTACTTTTTAGGTATCTGATAGCAATATTGTAAACATGATGTACCCTGATTTTAGGGATAACCTCACCCAGAGAGGTGGAGTGCCTTATCATGTCACATAACATCAGTCTTTGTAATAGAAGGTTTCTATGGATAACATAATACATTAATTTATTAATTTTGCAGGAGTGAAAAAAAAGCAAAATATCTTTGTTAATTGTATGAAAAATTGTTATGCATCTGTCTGAAGATTCACTGATAAATGCTTTTATTATGCTGTGAGCAAATATTAAATGAGCATAGGTCTAACTTGTTTAATATCTCTTCTTTTTTTTTTATGACCATTATAAATAAAAGCTGAAAGTCATGATTACATCAGTACATCTATTATACATGCCAGCTTCTGTGGACACTGCTGATTTTACTGTGACAAGGTACTCTGTCATAATTTCCAGATACCTTTGAACATCAGCAACTTGTGAACACTGACTAACTCCGGACTCCTGCTTGCCATTCTGAGTAACTGCTGCCAGCTTAAATTCATCAGTCACAATATTTAGGTCATTGAAGTTAGGAAATCAGTCTTAATGCCAAGTCCTCTGTTAGTTTTACATGTCATTCTTCTTGTGGATTTATTTTCATGTTGGGGAGTTTCTGTTTACATAGAGCCTAGCTTTTCAGTATCTTTTGTTTCTCACATGTAACTTAGATGAGTGTTAATTTTATCAAGCATTCCTCTACTGTAGTTAATGTTATATATTATTGGAACTATAAATATATATGAAAAGTTATTATTTTTGGCCATACCCAGAAATGGCATTGGTCTGTCTTAGTTTTTTTAAAGACAATAATCTCAGTGGTCTTCTTGAGTTAAACCAACTGTGGTTTCTGTTCATGCTGAAGTAGAAGAAATTCTTGTTAATGCATTGATTCCTGTGGGTAAGAGAATGAATGGCTGGGATAGGTAAGTTGCACAGAACAGCTTGTATCAATGAAAGAAGATACATCATCACTGTCGTTCAAGCACTCTGTAACATCAGTGTCATCTGTGTGGCAGCACACACAAACTTACAGCCTGATTATCTTTTCCTGAGCAATCCAATCCTTGGAGCTGTTTATAGTGTGAAGTAGCTTTGGAAAACACTTTTTGTTTGTTTTTTCTTTTTTTAAAAATTTTAAATCTGTTGTTAGACTCTTGTAAAAAAGGCAGAAGGAAGCAAAGAGGTTGGAATGTATATGCAATTCTTACCCCTCAGATAATAACACAAAAAAGTATCTGTAAAATTTAAGGATTTATTTTGGATTTATTTCAGGTCTGGTTATCTTTAATTCAGGTTATTATGATTTCATACATGAATATTAAAGGTTATCTCAGAGTCTGCTTTTTATTATGTGAAGTTAGAATTGGTTTTCCCTGAGTGTAGTTTTATTTACTTACCATTTCATCCACCAGGTCAATCAATCTCATATATTCTATTGCAGTTCTTCATAATAAGCTTTTGCTTTTATTACTGTTGCCTCACTCTTCATTTCTTTCTCTATGTTGTTTATAAATATATTGAGCAATAGAAGCCTTAACACAGTGAAATAGTAATGACCTTTGTCTACCTCAAATAAAGACAGCTTTCCTGCTTTTTCTTACCTCCTAATTACATTTTTTTTCTAGTACCTTCCCTTATACCCACTGTCTCAGCAACTTTCTTAGGAGCCTCTAAAGGACCTGGAGCACCTTAGAAAACTCATTTGGAGTCCAAGTAGACAAGATTTGCCTGTTTGATAAATGCTTCTTTTGCATAAGACACCTGAACAACAGATAGAAAAAAGTGTCTTTATTGTAGATGCAATGAATCTCTGTTTTAGCAAATCTGTACATTGACTATGACATCTTGGGAAAGTTAGAATATTTTTTCTTATTTTTGGCCAGTAATTTGCATTATATTTTAACAATTCAATAACCATGGAAGTGTTGGAGAGAAGTGATGAAAGATTTTAAGAGCTTCAATTTGACAGATTAATGGAAAAAACCCTCTACCTTATTGCAATTTATATATATAGTCAAGAAAAGCTTAGAAAATTATTAAAGAAGATAAAGGAAGAGGGAAGGGAAAGGGAGGTTTATTTAAACAACACTGAGGGTTTTATATGGGAACTATTTTCAGTTCCTGTGGTTTTCTCTTGTAGTGTCAAGAGAAATGTAGTAAATAGCTGCCTGGAATTTAGCAATAAAGAATGCTAATTCAAGCACTTGATTTCTGCTGAAAAGTTAACGGTGCCATAGGTCTGTTTCAGTTTAGCTGGTTTTGTTTTGGTTTAACTTCTTTCCCTTTATTTTATTTTGCCTTATTCAGTAGATATTGCTTCTCATAATTGCTTTGCTTCAGTCATGAGGCATGTTTTGTTTTCTTTTCAGTTAATGACAATAGTATTATTTTCCTGAAAAATAGAAACTATCTTATCTATATTTTGAATAAAATGTGACATTTTATTTGTCAAGGCAAAATGTCTTGATACAACAAAGCAGGAAAACATTTTCAGGAAAGGACCCTTTTCCTAGGATTTCAACAATGTATTAATCTCTAATGTAATAGAACTGTGTGACATTTCTTTGAAGTTCCAAAAAGTTTTCATCTCTAAAAATAACATAAGGAGGTAAGTGCAGTTTCACATTTTCTCCAATTTTTGTTTAAACTCCCTATAAAATATTCAAATTTCTTGTCAAACATCTAGATGCATTTTTTCCAGTGTTTATTTATTAATTTGAGTACCAAGAAAATCATCACAAAAATACTTCTGAGGGAAAAAGTAGTCACTGAACGGTGCTCAAGGCTTTTCAGTTTGCTGCCAAAGTGAAACTCATCACAGCTTTGAAGGAGCAAGTCTGTCTTTTCACATTAAGCCAGACTTTTCAAGTGGATTGATCAGTCTGAGAAAATATAATTTCTTATTACACCATGATAATTTTCTTCTAGAATAATCTGAGATGTCCAGTTTAGACTACTTGGTGAAAGTGAGTAAATCATATCTATTTCTGATTTTATCTGAACTGCTTTTATATTTGCTTCTGCCAAGTAAAAGATCAGTCTAAACATTGATCTTTTGCAGAACTACATTTTTTTAAAAGATACATATAAACATGTCAAAAATGTTATTTTCTTATTTCCTAGTGGTCAGTTTTTACTTACAATAAGCATAAGATAGTTCCTATAAATTCAACGAGATTACAATTTCAGTGGAAGTGGTACCTAGTCTGCAGTAATTAAAAAAAATGTTGATTATGTTCTGGTGTTTATGTAGTAACACACAAGTTTATCTTCTACAAGAATTAACCATGAAAGTACTTACCTGAAATTGTGCAATAATACATAGTATGTGTTTAATTAGACATGAAAGGACAACTTCATTTGAAAACCTTCTTCTCTGCCTCATTGAGGAGGATTTTGCACTTCTACAGCTCTGTCTATAGGCAATAACTGTTTGTGTTTTTTAATTCTCTGGTGATTCCTGCTTTAATTTTTTTTAAATACCTTTCCTGTGTTTTAATTAATTTTTATGACGATGGAGCACAGATGGTCCTTTAGAAAGTGCTTGGTTCAGAGCATTTTAAAAGATGAGATGATTACCACTATAATTCTATTTTTCTTGCTAGCTGCTTGATATTGTCACTTCCTCCTGAACTAATTAGCGCATATGCATGACTTAATAGTTTATTTGTTTGTGTGTTGTTGGGAATAAGTTGCATTCCCAATTTCTGAAATTAATTTAGGTGTCATGTTTTGTGTAATCTGAAAATTGAGCTAGCTAAACAAACCTTAATAAGAAGGACACAAGAATCAGAAATTAAGAGTTTGTGATGACTGAGATAGGTTCCTGATGAAGCTGAATTTGTGGGAGTGAATTCAGGAGGTAAATGGCTTTAACAGGTTTGATCTTCCAGCCAGCTTTTGTTTCCAAGGTCTCATATAGGTGCTGTTACTGAGATAAGTAAATCTAACCCACTGCTGAAATGAGAATGCTGCATATTACATGGGTCAATGGAACCTAAGAAAATGTATTAGAATTCTGCAAGGTTGAAATGCTTTGCTTGTATATGGAAAGAATATATCTATGGTAACAGAAGTTAGGACCATATCAGGTACACATCCTTCCAGTTATGAGCTGAATGGAACTTACATGGAATAGATTTTTACAAAGAAAGTTTTTTGTTGTTAACAAAATTCATATAATCTTGAATATATATAGTGAAATTCCCTGTGAGTGAAATATGAAACAATATTTCTAATGAAATATCTGTGGTTTATGCATTAAAATAATAGATTTTATATGGATGAATATTTTCAATTATTTTCTTTAACTTGGCAGTTGATAATCATCCAGCAAAGAACAGACTAGTGCTGTACTCACTATGCATAATGCCGTGGATGCGATCTAAGCATGATGAAGTGCTTAATTCATTATTTTGATAATTAAGCCACATAATAGAAAATAGCTTTTATGGAGCTGATAATACAATGCTTGGGAACTAGATAAGTGGACAGAACCAAATGGCAAATTGCTTGAACGGCAAACAGGCATCCTTGCATCAATACCAGGTCCTTCCTCATGGTTTTCACAGTGCTGTTCATCCCGTTTTCCAATGGAACACAGGGCTTTTTGTTTGCTTCCCACTAAATTCAGTGAATTGCAGATCTGGCTGCTATTGTGAGAATTATTTCTGAAATCTTAATAAATGTTTGCTTGGAGGAAGGGATAAGCAAAAAGAATGAGCTTTCAGTAGCAGTAAGACAGGTGTACCAATGTATCATGCCAGTCACTTTATTTTGGACATGGGGAGCATAGAAAGAGTCTGTCAATTATTCATGCATTGAGGATATGTTCCCTGACATCATCATAATCCTCATTTTTCCATCATCTTGGAATGATTAGGAATGATATCTTCTTTCAGTTAATGTTTTACCCTTCTCAGTTTTGCAAAAGTCAGTGTCAATGCATGATCTAATCTGCCAGCCTTTGAGAAACAGTCCTACTTTGATGTGGAAGATGTCTAGTCAGACAAAACAAACAGAAAACTACTATTTAGTGGCTGTTAACTGTATTTTGAAAGTGTCATATGATTCTTGGATGGATAGATAGACAAGCACAGAGTAATGAGACAGTTCAGATGCTCCTTTTAAAGAAGTCTCTTACATTACTGCATGGCTAGCCATATATGAGAGAAAATTGAAGAGGAATGAGTATATAAAAGCCTCCCATAACTTACTTTTTGCTGTCTGTTTTACATACTATATTAACCCTGCTTACCAGGATTCTGGGAATCATTCATGGTATGGAAAAAGTTTGCAGAAGGCTTTCATGAGCATCAGGAAACAAAAAGGGCCACCTCCTCAGCAAGTGACCAGGAAAATACCTCCTCTTCTTTACATCCATCGATCACCTGTTGCTATACCAGAAAGTTGAGGATAGCTACTGAAAAGTTGAGTTTAGTCTCTGCTTTTTAAAAAAGGAGGAAATATTTCTTCTAAGTATTACTTCCACAGAAGTACTCTAAGTGTTAAGCTTTGGTGCAAAGGGTGATGACCATATTAAATGGGTTTCTGCCTTCTAAGTTGCTTGAATGTAGACTTCTGCTGAAGTAGTCTCTCCAACCCACTGTTTTTTGATATAGTTCTGAAGTTCCTCAGACATTATCTAGGTGAAGTGAGAGGGGGGAATAAGCAATCCAAATAGAAAATTTATGAGGAAATGTGAAAGTATTAGGCGCGATGCTACATGTTTTATGCACAAGTAGATTTAAAAGGGAACTACATGGTAAAAATTAAGTATTCTCAAGTACCTCATTGACCTGGGGAAAGTATGTGTTTTCATGTCTCTGAAAAAGCTGGAGCTCCCTTTAGTTTTTAGTAAAACAAAACCCATGGGATATGTATCTCTTATTCCACTGGTCATATGGAACTTTTTTTTTTTCCCTGACATGCTTCTATTGAAGAACTGTATGAACTGAAGTTCATGGCTTTCACAGACTTGGAAAGAGTTTGAAACTCAGGAACTGAGTTAACTGCAAATATGCTGTGTTCCTCTCTAGGGCTTATACGATTATTTTAAGGTAAAATCCAAATAATTTTGCACATTTACTTTTGACTTTTGTTTTAAAACTCAGTGCTCCCCTGCCCCAAACCTCTAATTTTCTGTTGAAGGAAAGAGAAGATTAAATGGTACAACACTGAAAACACACAGATGTCTAATTTAATGAGAGTTTTCAAAAGACTGAAAGAAATGAAAGATGATTAATTTCAATTGACTGAAGGCATTAAAAGAGAATTCTATATTATTTTTTTTTCCCCTGGCTGCTTCTTTCCTAACATTTTGTTCTACAACAATCTCTTTTCCCCAGAAGAACATCATGACAGAGAATCTGAAATTACAAGTTTAGGGTAAATTACATAATACAGGATTATGAAACGAACAAAGCACTGAGACAGGTGATGTGCAATTTACAGCTGTTGAATGATAGTTTAACTTGAAGTTTAGAAAACAGCAGACAAGTACGAAGTGCTCAGATGAATGCCATATCAGAAGGAAGAAATTCTCTTACCATAAAAAGGAGAAAGTGTTTCACTGCACCATGGATATATTTATACACCAGTTCCTCTCTGTGTGCAATCTTATGCACAGATACAAATGCTTATCACGCTAAACATGCATCTTCATTAGAGATGTACCAGTAGACATGCAGAGCCATGCATAAAAATGTACAGTGCAGCCACTTGATGATTATCAATAGCAGAAGCATAAATCAAGTTGGAAACAACACATCGTGTTAGTTTGACATTCAACTCAGAGACACAAAAACCAATGAAGCTGGGTAGAATTGGGCTAGTGGGATCCTTTCTTCTCTCTTTAAGTTTTGAGCACATTTCAACAAACATTAGGAGAATTTAGGTTAAACTCCAAATTTTATATTAACCAAAATAAATTGAAATAGAGATGTGAGAAAACCAGAAATGGTTCAAGAAATCATATTCAAAATGAAGTTTGTGTTTCAAAATGTATGGATTTTGAAAGAATATATATGTAAAGAGCTAAACTGTACAGAAAACATAGCTGATTGTGGAACTGAATAGTATTAAGTATTTCCAAAAATGAGCATTAAATGTTAATCTCATTGTGACACCTTTCACCTTGTTTGCTGAAAGGGAGAAGTGAAGAAAACCTCTCCTTGGCTTTATATGTCATATTATATGTGTGTACATATTATATATGTGTACCTTATAATTTTGTGGTCAGTAAAAAGGAGAGATTTGCACTTGAAGAAGTGATTTCTAAATGTATTCAATAATAGAAAAAAAAGTAAAGGAATTAAAAATACATAGCTACTTTTACAGTGGTTTAGGGCTTGGTTTTTTGGTTTTTGGTATTTAGTTCAGAGAATTAATTAGTCAAGCGCTGGACTTAAAGTGGTTTATTTAACTTCACTGGCAAATCCAAACCATTCATACAGCACTGGGCTTTTAACTCATCCTAAGAATGAGTTAAGGTAGTAAATTCATTATAAATAAGTAAATAAAATATAATATAATACTATCAAGCATAACAAAAATTTCCACAAGCAGTACACTGTTTCAGTATGATGTTTAATCTTTGTCCCTTAATGTACTCATAACTTTTCAGGTTTCTGCACATTCAGTATGCAACTGGATGGTAGTTAAGTATCTGAATGTTTGCAGTGGTACAGGAATATGTTTGAAATATGTATAAAACCCTATATTCAATCTGTTTATTTCCATTTAACCCACGAAAAATATTTATATAAGGTTAGATTTATTACCATAGTTAGCATATGAACGGTGTACCACTTCTAATTCTAGCACTGCTGTGTTGGCAGATGCTAAAGCACAAAACAGCTTGATTTTGCTTTTAAGAGCACTAAAGTCTGGAAGATCACAGAATTACAGAACTTTAGGATTTGGAAGGGACCTTGAAAAATCACTTAGTCCAACCCTCCACCTCTGCCAGAGCAGGATGACCTAGACTAAATCACACAGGAACACATCCAGGTGGGTTTTGAATGAAGGAGACTCCACAACATTTCTGGACAGTCTGTTCCAGTGCTCCATCACCCTCAGAGTTAAAATATTTCCTCGTTATATTGACATGGAACTTCCTATGCTCCAGCTTGCACTCGTTGCCCCTTGTCCTGTTGCTGGCCATCGCTAGGAAGAGCCTGGTTTTGTCCTCCTGACTCTCACTGTTTACATATTTATAAACATAAATAAGGGCACCCATCAGTCTCCTCTTCTCCGAGCTAAGGAGGTCCACTTCCCTCAGCCTTTCCTCATAAGGAGGTTGTTCCACTCCCTTAAGCATCTTGTAGCCCTGTGCTGGACTCTTTCAAGGAGTTCTATGTCCTCAAACTGAGGGGCCCAGAACTGGACCCAGTATTCCAGGTGTGGTCTCACCAGGGCAGAGGAGAGGGCGAGAAGGACCTCTTGACATAATTACCACACTCCTTGTAACATCCCCCAGGATGTCATTAGCCTTCCTGGCCATGAGGGCACATTGCTGGCTCATGGCCATCCTGCTGTCCACCAGGACCCTCAGGTTCCTCTCACCTACCCTGCTCTCCAACAGGCCAGTCCCCAACCTATACTGGTACCCAGGGTTTTTCTTTCCTAGATGCAAGACCCTACACTTGCCCTTGTTATATCTCATTAAACTTCTCCCCTCCTGACTCTCCAGCCTAAGTCTCGCTGAATGGCAGCACAGCCCTCTGGTGTGTCAGCTGCAACTCCCAGTTTTGTGTCCTCAGCAAACTTGCTGACTTTACAGTCTATTCTCTCATCCAGGACATCAATGAATATTTTGACTAGTACAGATCCGAATACCAACCCCCGAGGGACTCCACTAGATACAGGCCTCCAGCTAGACTCTGTCCCATTGATCAAAACTCACTGGCTTCTTTTCTTCAACCAGCTCTTAATCCATTTCTTTGCTTGACCTTCCAGATCACACTTCCTCGGTTTAGCCACAAGGATGCTACGGGAGATGGTGTCAAATGCTTTAATGAAGTCAAGGTAGATCATACCTACCATCATCTATCCAACTGGTTATAAACTCATAAAAGGCCATTAGTCAAACATGACTTCCCTGTGGTAAAACCATGTTGACTGCTCCTAACAACCCTTTTATCCTTGGTGCGCCTAGATACAGCACCAAGGATAAATCATTCCATCATCTTTTCAGGGATGGAAATGACGCTGACAGGTCTGTTGTTACCTGAGTCCTCCTTCTCGCCCTTTTTGAAGATTGGAGTGACATTTGTTTTCCTCCAGTCTTCAGGTACCTCTCCTGTTTCTCAAGGTTTAGCCTAGCAATGACTTCTGCCAGCTCCCTAAGCACCCTCAGGTGCATCCCATCAGGACCCATGGATTTATGGGTGTCCAGATGGCTTAATTAATCCCTGACACAATCCTCATCAATTGAGGGAGACTCATCCTTTATCCTGAAATAATCCTATATACCATGTAGTATATTAAATGGTTATTACTTCTGGGTGGACTCACTTGTCATATATATCCTGTTCGAGCATATTATCATAAAAGAACACACCAACGGAAAAAATTATGTTTCTGTGAGTCTTAGAGCTACTTGCAGTCTTCATTAAAATACAATCTTCTAACATCATAATCTGCAATTCATATGTTAAGCTTCCAGTTTAGAAAAAAAAAGTTTTATGTGTCTGAATCAAGAGTGCTCTGTCAAAGCAGAAGGTCCACCAGGAAACTGTCATTAGTGCAAACCTACCAGTGTTTCCCTTTTAAGTACTAGTGGTGTGTGTGAGTAGTGTGCCCAACTGCATTGACTTGTACTGCACCGTTCTTTCTATTCAAAAGGTAAAATTCTTTTTTGAAGAGAATTTTATTTATTACCTTCAGGCTGGGTTTTAATTATAGTCTGACATCTCAGATAATAGTCTATGTTTTTGAAGCACATTAGGGTTCTTTCTTACTCAGACATGAGAAACAGCGCGACTTCTCCTAGTGTATTTGCCTTGTATTTGGTATTGGACGGAAGCCCCACCATCTCAGAGCTACTCCGTAGATATGCTGTGGCTCTTTACTAGCCTAAAATGACCATCAATCATATCTGACATCTGCACATAAGATCACATATATTCTTGTCCATTTTTGATGGGGTTTTTTTGTTTGGATTAAATTTCTTAACTTTTGACACAGGTCCATTTTAGACATGTAGAGCTGCTCATTTTTTTAACTAGTTATTTGGTCAATTTCTGGATTTTCTGTTAAGGCCAGCATCCTTTCTCTCAAAAGTGATTTTTCTGAGGAGAAAAAACACCTTAAGTCATATATTTCTTTTTGGAATGGCTTTAATAATTAAATTTAAGTACTTTTTCATACATCTTGTGGGGTATGTTGAAGGTTATTTCTGTCAAGGCAACATTATTTGACTGATTTAGGGCTTTGGACCCTAAAACTTCCTGTTTACAACAGAAATTAACAGAGTTACAAGCCTCTTATTGTGACATTTATCCTTTATGCCATTTCTTCTGTATTAGCATTTCAGTATCTGAGACAATTCTCTAATTTTTTCTGAAAGTGATGAGGTCATGCCATGCTCCTTGTTATCTTTAATGCAGTAGTCACATACACAGAGATTCTTCCTTTTTTTGACAAGAAGATTGTCTTGAAATAGCTGCTGCTTATGTTTCACCCAGTACAAGTCCCAGTGAGGAAAGGCTGAAATTTTTGAAACATGTGCCTGCATCACTGCTCCTCACATCAGAGGTGTCTGAATTTGATGGAGTCAAATATGAGAGTCTGTACTGTATTCTAACATTGACCCCAACACTATCTATTTCAAAAGGCATCTTCTATTCATAGTATATAGATCAATGTAAGCAATTAAACATAAACTTTAACAACCATTAGGTTACACAAGGGAAGAAAATGATCTTGTCATCTTTTAATTTAAGTGTGTCAACCTGCTCTATCATGTACTATAGTGATGTTGAACAAAGAAACTGGGATGAGGTGTGCCTGTCAGACAGACTACAGCATTGTCTTGTAGAAAGTCATGTGAGATCAATAGGATGTGCCAAGTCAATCCAGCTCTCAGATCTCTCAGGAAACCTGACACTGAACTTTCGGTCTCCAAGATCCTGAGAGATCTTGACTGTATAAATGCATGGAGCAAGGTGAGTAGGAGTATAAGGCCATCTTGGCTCTTCAAAAGTGTTGTATCTATACAGAAATAGTATTAAAAGTCAGGAAGATGGGGAGATTTCTAGAAAGATCTGTTCAGCAAGTTGACTTGCCAGTCACAGCTTTGAGAGAGGTGTCTCCATAGAATAGTTAGGGCATATGTGACTACTCAGTTTAAGTGCCTTTGCCTCAGAGTGCTGTGGTGGTTTAGCCCTGGCTGAAGGCCAGATGCCCACCAAAGCCAGTCTATTACTCCCTTTAATTTGGACAGGGGTATGTATTAAGAGGCTTAGGAGTCAAGAGAGAGATCATTTTATCAGCAATGACATGGACAAAAACAGACAGTGCAGGAAAGAACTATTCTAATTTATTACACTACACTAAAAAGAACAGAGAAAAAAATGGAGTCGGGATTGTGACCAAAACTTAAAACAAATGCAACCAGATCTTAAAACACGTTCCCCCCACCACTCCCTTCTGAGCAGACTTTAATCAGAATCTTGCTCCCTTCTTCCCTCCTGTTCGCAGTACAGGTGGGGCAGGGACTGGGGAAAATGGGGTTCTCAGTAGCACCTTCCCCCACCCCTCCATTCTAAGCAGACTTCCCTTTAGCTATGATTTTACTCCCTTCATCCACCCCCCCGCTCGCAGTACACGGAAGGGAGGGACTAGGAACAATAATGGGGTTCTTGGTTACTTCTTCATGAACTGTTTTCCAGATCTTAAAACACCTCTACATCCCCCCCAAACTTCCCTCTTAGCAGACTTCACTCTAGTCATGATTTCACTCCCTTCCTCCCCCCAGTCACAGCACAGGGGGGCAGGGACTGGGAGATGGCGGGGCTTTGGTCAGTACCTTGCAAGTTGGCTTCCTTCTCAGCCCAGGGGGTGGGGCATTCATTCCACACATCCTCCCCCTGCTGCACCGTGGGGTCCCGCAAGAGACAGTCCTCCATGAACTTTCTGCAACGTGACTCATCAGCTGCTCCGTCTGGATCCCTGCTATGGTGGGCAGCAATAAATTACAATGTCTCTCAGCCCCAGTCCTCCACAGGGTCACCAGCCTCCCTCCAGCAAACCTGTTCTGGCACAATTCTCTCTCTCACTCATCTCTGTAGGCTGCAAGTGCTGGCAGCTGCTTGCTTCAACGTAAGGGTCACAGTGCCTTCTCTATGTCTCCACCTGCTCCATCCAGCATGGAACCCCTCCATGGGCTGCAGGTGGGGTCTCGGCCTTTTCCATGGGGTTTCTCCATGGGATGCAGGGGCATCTTCCTCTCTGGCACCTGGGGCGCCTCCTCCTCCGCCCTCCCCTTCCTTGGTGTCTGCACAGCTTGTTACATCTTCTCACTCCCTTCTCCGGTAGCAAAATGCAGCTGCTTCTGGGTTGTTTTCTCCTATATGTGATTCTCAGAGGCGCTATGACTATCTCTCATTGGCTTGGCCCTGGTCAACAGTGAATCTGGCCTTGGATTGTTTACATTTTGGAGCTCCAGAGAATTCCAGCAGCTCCTCACAGTAGCCATTTTCTGCACCCCCTGTTCTTTTCCAGAACCCAGCCTCACAAAACTGCAACAAGTGCCTAACATTCAAGCACGGAAGTCATCGTGAGCTGATGGAAAGTTTCAATTCTGAGAAATGTATATATGCATCACAGGCATCATCTTTTCTACTACTTCCGCAAGTTATTAGAATCTTAGGTCTTGATTGCAACGTATGATGAACAGACTATTGTATTTCAAGGTATTCATTAGACTTGCTAGTATATGGCATTCCTGCAAGAAGACTTGAATTGAGAGAAAAATAATCTCTATAAATTGCATCTTGACCTGTACCTTGTATTCCGATATGAAACCCTTATAAAAGAGTTTCCAGACCAACTTTCTTAAATACTGTGAAAGGTAGGAACAAGGCTTATTGCAAAGTGGGATGTAACCATGTTCTTTTGCTATAAGACCAGAGTTTTAATCTAAATTTCAAAGCAGAAGCTGGTAATTATTCTGCCTAACTCTTTCAGGTAAGTCTTTCATTTTTTCAAGTAACAAAGGGTGGCATCAAATACAGATCAAAGTGCAATAATTTCAAGAAAATTCAATATTAACCACAGATGTGTTATGGGCAGAAAAAAAATCAACTAATTGTGAAAATACAGATGACCCACGTGTGGGCTTTATGGTATAAATTTTTTTTAAGGTTTGAGGATTTCTTAAGGTTTTTTTTCTAGTCTTGCTAAGAACAGTGATTTACTAAGTTCTGAAGCTCCTTGTCTCAGTTTGTATCTTTTTTTCTAACTTGCTTCCCTCTGCTTTCTACAGATAAACAAGCTGGAGGCTTGCCTTGGGCAGGAAGGATGCATAGATGGTAATGGGACTCTATGGAAAGATAAAGAACACTGGAGGATGGAAGACTTCATTAGCATGGAGCTGTAAGGAATGTGCTGCTGGAAGTTCCTCTACAGTTTATTTTTCTCTTTGCTCTGTTATAATGCCAGCTGCAACTACATGCAGTGAGGGATTAAGGTATGAAAGATTTCTTGCAACTTTCTGTGGTGTAGGGGCAGTAGGGAACACAAATGTATAGGAGAAAATCTGTGCAAATTTACCGTAATCATAAATGAACAAATAAAAAAAAAAAAGAGCTTAAATTCCTTCAGCTTTTTGCTTGTGGTTTATTAAGTTCCTATTTTGATGATGGTATGCCTGCTTATGATAATTTTTGACTAAAGTAACTGTGAGAGGTATAAGATGTTATTTTTTTTCTACGTCTGAGAAGTAAATTGAACAACTGCAGCTTGTTCTTGTCTTTTTAATGTAGAAGTTAGCTTATTCTAATATCATCAGGGTTCGGCCATTTTGAATCTTCTCCATGGGATTTTAATGTCCAAAAATAAGTGACTGATACTAATTGATACACTTTTTTTATATGGTCCAGCAGCTGCTCACTTTTTGCCTTCCACAAATACATGTTCTCTATTCTGTCTTCCTACAGAGCCACTTTTGCCATCATCAGTGATCTCAGAGAGATTACTACATCCTTATCTCTGACTATTTTATGTAACTACAAGAATAAAAAAGAACCCCTTTCAGATATAAAACCTTAGCATGTTGTATTTGACATGGAATTCATATAGTGTAGAGAAAAAAGCAACAGGTCTCTGTCTCTGAAGTTTTGATCATTTCCCTTAGTTTAGGTAAGAGGCGTTATAAAAGCTTCTTTATGTCCTATGTGCAAGTGTTAAGAATTAAATGGACCTTGCATTCTCCATGAATCTTTGTGCACCTGAAAAGCATTAGGTTCTAAGGTTCCCTTGTATGTCTTAAAGATAACAAGTCTCATTATTTTCTGTTTTCTTTGTATGCATAAGTAAAATTACTGTATCCAAGCAGAATTTGTTGCACACAATTAGTTGAGAAGGGACTATTTATGTAGGATTCAGAATCACTTCTGCTTGAGAAAGTCAGTTGTCCACCTTGTTTTTATCATAAGACCTTCCTACCATATTATATATCTTTTGTTAAACAATCAGCTGCCAAATTCAAATATAAAAAACCCACCCCAAAACCCCACAAAACCAAAACAACTCCAAATTTATAAAAACTCAACCGTTAATGTTGTGAAAAGAAAAATCCCTACCTATCCACACAACAGAATCTACTTAGGTCAGAACTTTTTCATCAAGCTGTGTTTCAGTTTGTGAGTACTCTGTTCTATTCTGCCTGGAAACTCCTTTGGCATAGCACAGCTCAGAGAGCAAACTGAACTGCTGCCTACGCTTTAAAAAGAAGGAAGATTAGAAAACACTGGTATGAATTTAAATGCTTGAAAAAAAAAGTCTTAAAGTTTGAGTTAGCTTCAGAAAAAAATCAATTTGGCAATTTTAAAAATGATGGCTTATTTGTTTAAATAAATTACAATTCTGTCCTTTTCAAGAAGGTATGTGACACGTGTCTGCTTTGTCTCACTTGTATATTTTTGTTTTGAAGGTCTGAAAAACTGCACTTAAAAAATACAGATACTACCTTTCTTTCATGTTTTCCTTCTTTTTGGGGTGAAACAATGCTAATGTTCTAATGTTTCTTTCCAGTATTGCCAAAACATCAGTTCTGCAGAAAACTACCCCTTAGCAAATCATACAGTTTACAAAAAGTTTGAAGAGGAATACTGTCTGTCTGCAAAAATGATAACAGTGCAGAAACATCAGCTAAGTTGAATATTACTCTTCTGAAAAAGAGCAACTTCTGCAGCTATCTGGTGGGGAATATAGTTTCCAAATTTATATCTGTCACTCAAGATCTTTCCTTTTTTCTCATAGTATCAGTTGGTTTAAGAGAAGACATATTACTTCTGTGATTACTGTGCTTTTCTTATAACGTAAATACAGCATTCCTACAATATCACTTGCATATATGCAGTTTATTGTAAATGAGCTTTATTGTGTAAGCAAAAGCATGTCAGCAGAATTTAGACATTAACATCTGTATGCCCAAGTACATTTTTACAGAGCTTCAACAGCATGACATCTCTTAAAGGGATGGGAAAATCTGCCGTGCTACTTTTGCTGCACCTGAAATATTAAAATCTATGCTTCTTTCCTTCTTTATTTACTTTCTAACCTTTTGTAATCTTTTGATTACTATGGTAGATGACTTTATAATGGTATAATTAACTTGAGTAACCTAATTAACATAAATATTGATGCACATGCACAAATTCAAGATCATTAAACTGCATTCACAAAAAATACAGTTTTTCACAAAAGAACGCACTTGGTATGCAGGAGCAGCAAAAATCAGAAATGTGGCATTTAAAAATCTGTACTTATATGCGACAGCAATAAAAATATTGCAATCAGAAAGAAAAATATGAACAATCAACTTCCTGTTGAACCATGCTAAAGAATTTCTGTTGAAACTAATGCATACATCTGTATAAAGAGACATCACAGCTCTCTAATGAGGCACAATATTTCAGAAAATTATTGAGTTCTGTAAAGATATTTTTTTTTACAGACATTGTAGGGTAGGTTATAAAACAGACCATAATTTTACATTTTGTATTGAAAATGCTCATTTCTGTTTATTTTATATTTTACTGAGTTAGGTGGAGAATATTTAATCTAAATAACATACATTAAATCTTTAATAGATAAACTATAGTAATCATTGATATATATCTACTGAAAAATCTTTACAGTTGATATAACAATTTCATACTTACAACAATTTAAACTTGTTACAGTGTATATATATATTAGTCTGAAATCACACCTACTATGGAACAGGAGCTAATCTGTATATGTTAATCAATTTTTCTTGTAAGAAATATAATGATCAATGGAAATGTTTTGAACAATTTAATATCCTCTTTTTTTGCAAGGTGGGGGAGGTGTTAGAGGGAGAGGTGTTGGGGGTTTCATGGTTTGGTTAGGGGTTTTTCACTGACCAAATGAAATATCAACTTTCTTTCTGGACATCCCCCTCTCTAGTTATAAGAATTCTTAACCAAAGGTAGAATTCTTCCAAATAAAATCTACTGTGAGTGGAACATAAGTCATATGCATACCTTTGACTGACTTTGTGTAAATCTGATTTAAAAAACCAAGGCAAAACAAATGCCAACAGTAACAAATAATTTCTGAAGTTTCATCAGAATGTGTCATTTTTTCACATTGTATTCAAAGTGTTCAAAAAGAACCATTACTAGATAAATTGAAGAAAACAATTGCTTGCAGATGCACAATTGAAAGAAGTGGAACATAAGTCGAGGCAAATATATAGCTGTAAGGGAGAAAAATTGTGAATTTTTTTTAATGTAGATCATTTATAATGAGAGAAATTTTGACAAAAAAGATATAGTCTGAGAAATTTTTTTCAAATGACAAGAAAAAGTGTTATTAAAAAAAGAAATTAATCTTACAAAAGCACTCTGTATATAGTAAAGGAAGAACGAGCTGAATATATTGACAGTTGACATTAAAGTATTGTAAACTCTAAACATGAGTCATTAGAGTACATCTGATAGTTCCAATGCTACTACACCATTTGTATATTGAACAAAGCCAATATACTAATACCTGTAACAGACTTTGGAATTCAGTAGTCAGTATGATATCTATAATGTTTATTAATGCTCCAAAAATTTTAACACAATGTATTTTCAGGGAAAATCAGGGATAAGTCACAAAAAGTATTTCACTCTATAAATGCTCCATTGATTTATGAAATAAAATGTTTTATTAATGTGCCAATTAAACTCTTAAATGCAAGATTTCAAAAAAGCTATAGTAAAACTCAGACATAATATGTGATTTACGAATAAAATGTCCCGGGCAGATCACACACACACATACACACACACACACACATATATATATATAGGTGCTTCAAAAGTTATACCTGAAATACAATTTCATAGTCTGCCTTATCTGTATCTATAAAATTATTTTCCACAATATTTTTTCTATTTTTACTTTAAGCATCTGATGGGATTTAGAAATTTATCAACATTCTGTCACGACTTTAAAAAATGTCAGATACCGAGACTGGGGAGTAGTGAGTATTAAAATGTTGCATTTATGTGTTTCTACATTTAACCTCTGTTTCATAATGTAGGGTTCATCAAGGTGTCCATAGATAAGTGGCCTCATTTAGATTTCACACATGGCTCATTTGGAACTAACTTAAATGAAATCATTTGGGTATTTATTAGTAAAATTTAAAAAATAATTTAATAAAAGAAAATCTCAAAAAATAAATTAGAAAGAAAGCTCCTTAAAGGAAGTGAGGGGGTCAGTACCTAATTATTCATTTTCTTATTGATAGTGCTACTGTGTGGAGCTGTACTTAGTTGTACTGATACATGCAGAATTTAAATGTTGCCTTGAGACAACTGGTTGTTTGTCCTGATGGCAGGACAACACTTGTGTTTGAAATTGCAAATCTCTCTCTCAAAAAATGGGAAGGATCGATGTCAAAAAAGAGATCAAATAGAAACACTAATCCAGACATGAGTACCACTGAAAAGCATAGCACTATTACTGTTATAGCTTTACTTTTAGCACTATTTAATTATAAGCAAAACCTTCCTTAACTGGTGTGGCTGTAAAAATGATTATTATAAGTGTTCTTCCACATAACAAATTTGTTTACAAATTTTTGGTGATTCAGAGTATAAATTCTGTATTTCCCTTGTATAATTACACAATAAAAGAAAAAGCTAAGATTTCTTTAGAGTTCTTTTTTATAATATTGCTGGTTTTAAAAAAATAAAAAATAAATCGCTCACTTTATTTTACATTTTTTGTGTCTTTCGTGGTTTAAACCCAGCTGGTAACTAAGTACCATGCAGCTGCTCACTCTCCTTTTCCCCCTCAATGGAATGGGGAGGAGAATGAAAAAACCTCTGAGATAAAGACAGTTTAACAGGATAACAAAGGAAGTTAATAATTATTGATAACAACAACAACAATGTGATGCACAAATGCAATAGCCCACCACATGTGAAAAAACCCTATACTCAGACTGTTTCCAAGTAGCAAGTCTGCCTTACAGCTCACTTCCCCAGTTTAATACAAGGAACATGACATTATGTAGCAGGGAATATTCCTCTGGCCAGCCTGGGTCAGCTGTCCTGGCTCTGCTCTCCCAGCGCCCCATGCATCTGGCAAGGAGTGGGAAGGTGAAAAAGTCCCTGACCAGTAAGGGACATATAAGGTGCAAGGAATAAGGTGTAAAGACACAGGAAGTATAAGGAACATTTCCATGAAGATAATCTATATTACTGTATACTACCTACCCTTATATTACCTAATTTATCATAGAAACATTAATAACATGATGAGTTTCTAGTGCAGTACATGTATCACCTATTCTGAATTATTAAAATATCTTTCACAGGTTGGGTAGTTATAAGTATTTTCTATAAAAGTGCTTTTTTCATGTGACTGAATCATTTAGTCTAAGAAAGAAAATAGGAATTATGTTTAGATATGGAAAGTTTAGACTTGTCAAAGTGCAAGATATTTTAAGCCATATATGTGGAATAGTATAAACCTAGGCATAAGAGAACAAGATTGTATTTTTCCCATTTCTGAAGGATTTTTGTTCACAAAGGAAATCTGTAAAAATGTAAGTTAATATTTCTTTTTTTCATATAACATGCAAATATTTTCATTTGCAACCAATATAATACTGAAAGAAATGATCAAATAATTGCAGGAAAATTAAGAATTTGATAAATTAATATGTTCCTAACTTCATACATGATTTTCTGTCTGGTTTTATGTTCCTTCCTTACATTTTCAGGGTAAAGGCACCGCTCTACAGGCTGAGATACTAAATATTTTTTTAATAACTGTTTAAGAAGGATAACATTTGCAAGAACATATTTTAAATATGTTTTGGTCTTTATGCAACGGATTATTCATACGAAACAAAGTCCAAATTAATTTCTGACAACACAATCACATGCTTTAGAAAAGCCAAAATAGATTCAATGCAATTATTAAAGCTCTCTCAGCCAGAGAAAGGGTAACATTATCAATACTGATGAAAAATCTATCCCTGTCAAGCATCTGTAGCAAAGCCAGTTGGGGCTTTTTAACAGGTCTATAAGGTCATACACAGTCTCTGAAGTTTCTCACTCTAACATCGCAGTCCCCTGTGCAGTTTCCTGTTACTTGAATCTCGGACTCCAGAATCATCAGTGCGCTGAAAACTGCCCCTAAAAACAGGGTGTCCTATGTACTGCTGCACAAGGAAGAAAAGTTATTTATCTAGCAATTGTTAAGACTTCTTTGCAATGAATTGTGTCTTCTGAAATCTGTCCTACATCCCACTTTGGAAATTTGTGATTTCTCAGGTGAGAGGAACCTGGGTGTTTTATCCACTTTCTCTTTCAATGAATCAGGAATTTCTAGAAAAACACATGTTCAGCAGGTGCTACTAACCAAAAGAGCTTAATGATAGCCATTCAACAGTGGAAGCTGTATGTTGACAACATACTGCAAAGAATACTAAAGAGGTTAAAATCATAATTTTTAGGGCTCTTCAAATGAAAGAAGTGAGGTACGCTAAATGAATAAAAATAGAAGTGTGGCTCTGACAATACCATGTTAGAAGTTCACCAGTGCAGTGACTCATTGCATAAACTCTCATGTTACTGAAGAAGTGGCTTTAACATATGATGGCTTTCTGGAAACCCTCTTGTACCAGGCAAGATACTGCCACAAGTGTTTTTCTATTAGCTCTTCTAATGCTAGCTTTCAGGTTAAATCCAGTAACTCCCTGTCTGACCTTGTTCTAGACTGTCTTAAATGATCATATCATGTCTAATTTTTTGCAGAACTGATTAAGACTGAGAATGGGTGCAAAAATACAATTCAGTGTTGATTTGTCCCAGCTACAAATGGTTGCAGTTAGGATACAAAAGATTAGAAGAGGAAAAAAATATGCCATTAAGTAACCAAGTTCAAGTGGGGGTTTTCTTCTGTAATATAGTTAATAGTAGGAAAAAATAATTATCTAGGGAGTTGATTCTTGCTTGAGAGAAAAGATGAAAAACAGAAATGGTAAGAAAGCTGTCATGTTAGACTATTTGGCATTACTAAAATTATTAGTTAGTAAAGAATATTATTATATTTCTCTGACAGTAATGCCCAAAGGCACAAATTGTGAGATCAGGACCTCACTGTGCTCAATAATGTGTGTATGCATACAAGAAAACAGTTTCCAAGCCCAAAAGCTATCAGTATAAATAGTTAAAGCCAGAGAAGAGAACAGAGGAGTTAAATTATGTCTCTGTGGTAAGACAGTAGAAGAGTAGCAAATGCAAGTCTGCTGAATTCTACTTGAATCTATTACAACCATTAGACCACTCTAAAGCATTGTAGTTAGTAGATTCAAATAACAATATTGCTTTGGGACACAGACTGTCCTTAAGCATATCAAGAATCTACTGCAGCTGTACAACACAGCAACCATAGTAAGTAAAATAAGATTTTGTTTCAAAATCAGATAATCATCTAGAATTTGAAACAAAACCATTGCTAATTAATTACTTTTTTGGTAAGCCTTTTAGTTGTTTTTTTTTTCAAATGGTGGCATTGAATTATTTGCACAGGTAAGAAGATTCTATGCTTATGAGAAATGTACTATGAAATATTCCTTTAGTTTAATCAGAAGATCAGGTGCATGTCATAAAAAAACCATCTTAATCAGTGGGGGAGGTAAACTGTATGACAAATACATTCACTGACTTTTATATTAAAGTGCATTACTATAATTCCGCTGGGTTTTTTTAATATGTATCATTTAGAGTAGAAGATGTTTATGCTCCCTGATTATGAAATAATGGCATGGTTAGATTTATTGAAAATAAATACAAAAAGAAACATATTATTTATAATAGAGTGACAACTATTTTGACAGTTTAGCATAACAAAGGCTTAATATACAAATGAGATTAGATACGTGTTTTCTTAAAGCTTAAAATAAAATTCAATGTCAATTTTATACATGGGTTTTGCACTGTGTTTTTTTCTTTTCTTGACATTCTTGTTAGAGGACCTAAGCAACTTTCAAAATATTTTTTGGGCTTCTCAACTTCTTATATGGGGAGAAAATATAGGAGGGAATACTATTAGCAAATACATACTTCCTAAGAGTATCCCCACAAAGCAATATGGTATATATGCAGGTTAAATCAATATACAAAGTTACGATGGTTTCTGACCATTCTTGAGAAATGTCACTTTGAGTGTTTCTGTGCATAACTGATGAATGTTTTTCTTGAAAAAATTACTTCTCATGTCACAGAAGCAGTGCACTTAGATACATGTATTTTTAAACACCATTTGTGCACCTATAATGCAAAGAAGTTTTAAATAAGCTTCAGTATTCTTTTGTATTCTAATCTACAATACAATCCAAAGAATATTGAAGTTTGTTCTTGAAATCTATGCTGATATATCTATGTAAGTAAACATGACTTTCAATTTCACAGTCCTTTTTCTTAATTTCTTTATTCTCAATGATCAATTTTTAAAGATGCACATTTCTCTTTAGGCAGATTATTAGATTGAAAAAATGTCAACATGTTTAAGACATATATTAAGACATACATAACTAATATTTAGGTAAGCCACAATAATGTAAAGTGTATCTTTATACAGTAAAAAATGGACATAAACTCAGATATGGGGGGTTGGAATACACAGAATGAAACAGAGCTAACTTAGCTTGAATTAAGCTTTCTGCTCACACAGAAATCCAAGTATCACCTAAAAAAGATGCTGCTTTGAGATAATTTAAAGCTGTTAGCCTTGTGTGCTTGAACGGACCATTGGACTGCAATCTATAGTTTTACAATACTAAATGTCGTGGCCTCTTTCATTTTCTAAATATTCATCATTTACAATCGTAACCTTTGCCTGTGGGAAAAAGCTGGGTTTTGAAAGCTCCAGACTTACTTTTCAGTCAGTTGCTGACAAGCAAGGAGAGAATGTGTGTTGGATAAATTAGTAAAATATAAGAGTTTGTGTATTCTTCGAGTGCCTTTATAATAACTCTGTATATTCTTGTAATGATGCTCTTTTATGTTAACATGCAAAGAGGTTGCATAGGTTATTGATCATTTTCATTTCATAATTACGTCTCTGGTGAGGATGTAGTTTATGCCACTGACTTCTTGAGCACCTATGCAGCAGGAAATGTAGACAGTACGGGCTGTTCCAGTGTGAGAACAGCATGGACTTTGAGATTTAGTACCTTTAGCACTGCTGGCTTTGGCTAGATTTTCTTTTATAGCCATTTCTGAAGAGATTATATGCACACTGAGGAGCAAGAGTCCTTCAGTATTATTTGTTTATTGTCAATTTGTACTTATTAAAAATGGATAATAACTTTATTTAAAATCCCTGCTGACAGTCAGCCCTTTGGAACCCAACCCTTTGTGTATTGTTCTTTTGCTGGATATGGGAAACACATCTGCTGCTACTGCATTTTGTATCACTGGTCATGAGAACTCTGCGAATTTTTTTCCTCCTTCTGACTGATTCCTACACAATTACAGCTTCACAACAAGGTACCTGTATGGAACATACCTCGCTTGAAAGCTGATAAGTACCAACATTACACAAGCTGCACATCAAATTTGAGTTTTAGAATATTATTTGCTTTTACTCACCGGGAAGTTAATGAACTACTGTCCTTGTAAGAGTCTTGCAAAAAGCATGATCCCTATAGATTTATTCATGTTTATTTTTCAGTAGTCTGGATTTCTGCAAGGTTTAGGATTTGTCTTTTTCTCTACTCTCCTCACATTCAATATCTCATCGTTCTGGGGACCTTTTTTTCCACTTTAGCAGAACTACTAACTGCACAAGTCATTTGATGCAAACCTGAAACATTTTGGAGAGAATAGCTAGCTCAAGTGTTAAACCAGACAATCTCCAGTCTTTCACTTAGTTTGTGGTTAAAGATTTGCCTTTTAGCTGTAATTTCAAATGCTAGTGACTTTTGACGATTACTGCAGCAATCTGAAACAACATGGTTCAATGTTCCTCTAAGTATCTTACAGAAAAAAAAATCCATAGCAAAATTTAATAATGTTTTGTCTATTAATCCAAGGATATGATTTAGACTGCAGGCTGAAAAAAGAGACAGGGTGGAGACTGTCAGCTGGGTGGCTTATCTTGTAGCTATGCTCGGAATATTTGTCTGGTTTTGGTGGAAGGCTGCCTTGCTGTCAAATTTTGTAGAATCATTATATGAAATCAAAATACGAGTTTTATTCTCTTAAGTAATATGTTCAGCTTTAGTTTCTTATTAATGTTTTTATACTGACAAAGTAAGGATCTTTCAGCAGAGGAAATGTGATATTAAATGTTTTGAAACTTCATCCTTTAATTTCACCAGGTCACTATAGAGTGGGAGATTTTCATCATAGAAGTAATCGGAGGCACTCTCTGATGAAGAGCACATAAAAATCCTCAAGTTATTGCATGGGTGATAAGGCATATGACATTCTGAGAGGTTTTCCGGTTAGGAATGCTGGGAAGATTAACCATGCAACTGTATAAAAGTTTAGTGAAGGCTTGATAGGCAATGAAACTCAGAAGAGCAAGATTTTACTAGGTAAAGCAATATCAGGCTTACTTTTATCACAACAGTGTATTCTAGTAAAGTAGAAAAACTGGGTAGATTCCTCACAGTTTGGGTTGTATCTGAATGGTCAAGCAGCTCAGTGAAAACAAAGTTTTATCTGAGCCAGTTTCTGAGAAAAGTGGTCAAGGGAAGAGGCGATGGAAATATTTAGAGCAGTTCTCCTAATTTAAAGTACAGATTATATGAAATTCTATCTTCTACAGGATTGTATAAATTTTGACAAAAAGCATCTCAGAAAAAAAAAAGCCCTTTTTTAATGGAAAAGTTACATTTTCCTTTCAAAATTATTTTTTGAAATGCAGTGATATTCTAGTTTTGCACTTGTAAAAGTCAGACTGAATAAAAGGGAGAGGAGATCCTTTATGGAAATTAATTGAATCTACTGACAGTCATCATGACTTTCTCCACTGAATATTTTCAGGATTTTAAAAAAATGACATTTTTCTACTTGTTTCACTAAAATGATATGAAAAATCTTTATAAATCAGTAATGGAAGAGTGGATCCAAGTTAGTTCTAGAAAGCAGTGATCAAATAAGATATATATCTGCAAGAGAGAAGTCCTACTAATATGCTGCTGAGTGATTATGCTTTTATTAACTATAGATTAGAAATATTATCATTATAATATGATAGCTTTCCATGAAAACTCGGCATAGAGGCATTGCATTAACCCCTACAATATTAGATTGTGTCTTTGAAATTACAGTAGATAAAATTAAGAGCTTGTTAATATTGAGAGCAACTTCAGCAGATCCATCCTGCCTTGACTCCTGTTCGCATACATCATAGTAAAGGTAAGAGTTGAAAGAGGAATTTGCTGGAACCCATATGCTTTTGACACTAATTTAGTGTTACTGAAGACGAAGATCCATGCTGTGCATCACAGCTTTGTTTCTCAGTACTGTTGGGCCATAAAAAGTAGACTGCTTTATCTAAATAGGCTAAAGGACCTTTCATGTGTATACTAATTAGGTTCTGCAGCTGACCGGTCAGGACCTGGAAGAACATATCACATCTTTCTCATACCATGTGAATCAGAATACAAGAAGGAGTTGAGGAGGAGCTGGAGTGGTATGCGTCTGGGTCTCCTCCTGTAATCCAGGTGGGACCAGAGGGTGTTCCTCCATCCTGCAGTACAAATAGTGTCTGAATGTCTTCCATCAAGGCAAGAGTCACAATAAGACCTGAAAGCATGTCTATACTGCAATGACAGAGGACTTGTACTATTTTCAAGCTACATTAATTTACCTGGAATGTCAAGCAGTTGTAAAATTGCAGTCACTGACATACATAGTAGATGCAAGTCATAGTTGCCCATGATGAAGCTATGATGAAGGTGATAGTAATTTAATTTCAGAGATTTGTTACACAAGATAACTAAATTCAAACTAACCTTTATTTGATTCAACATGGTGCAAATAGATTTATGGTTTCCAGCATAGTTACACAATAAGAAATTTTTTTCTATGTTAATATTTAATGCAATGTATATGATCTAGTAATCTTTTCCAACAAAGAAAATGAAGGGGTTGAATATTCTCCACTGATTTCAGACCAAGAAAGTTTTTAAATATACTTCATGCTGTTATCAATAACCCAAAATTAATATCACATTAGATATTTAAAAGATTATAAGATGATTTAATATAAAATCAGATTCCTTTCAATATAATTGTAAATGTAGATGATTGTATTTACTGCAGTAAGAATAAAATTCAAATCACTTACCTCCTTGCCATCTAAATTACTAATTTGCAGTAATACTTAAAATAAGCCAAACTTGGCATATACCAAAATGAAGTGATTCTAAAGGTACATTTCCTGGATCATGTTCTCTGTCATTTTTGTCACAATATTGACCCCTAAGTGACACCATGTCTCACAAACCTCCATCTGGGCACTGAACCATTGACCACAACCCTCTGGATATGACTAGTCAACCAATTGCTCATCCACTGAACAGTCCATCCAACAACTTTAGGAAGAAGGCTGTTGTGTAATACAGTGCCCATGTCCCTGAGGGTAGTATTCTGGGGGGTCATATTGACTAACTTGTTGAACATCTGGAAGTATCCTTTTCTAAAATGTAAGGCCCTGACTTTACTCTTTGCTTGACCTGGAACCTTCAGGACTGTGAACTCCATCAGTGCATGATTGCTGCAGTCCTGTCAATTTAAAATCCATAGAGAAAGATGTTTTTCCAGAGTATGTCTGAAGCACATGCCTGAAGTCCTGAAGCATGATTAATATTTCTCTGCAGCAGCTTAGCTTTTCAACTCCTATAGTTCACTTTCTGCACAATGTAGAGACCCATTTTATACACCTGTCCTACCTGACAGACATCTCTTCTGTAAAGCAGGACACCAGAAATTAAAGCAGAATTCAGATAGTTGTGTATATGCTGTACTGTTGCTAAATTTTTATTTAGAGCACTCAAGATACAGCAGAAATTCCAATAAATCTGTTACAAATCTGTACTTTTCTTTAAGTAGATAGTCTGGAGACACTTGGATAATGATCAGGTACTTTCTTTCTTACATATAAATGGATCTTTTACCTTCAGATCACAACCTTAGTAAGCTGGAGAGCTGAGATACTTTTATCATATTGTGCCTGTAGCAAAAATAATCTATTTTCTTGTCTTTTTCATAATGGCTTATGTTTTAGTCCTCATGAATTAAAATATTACACAATCCCAGAGGTGGAAATGCCTTTTGTAATACTCTTTTTTGTTATTTATTTGTTATGCCTTTACATACTTATGTACGCATGGAGCATGGTAAACAGCATGTAGATTTATAGGATTTCTGAACAGCAAGAGTTTGTGCTAGCTGCTAGCTAGTTTGTGCTAGATGCTAGCTACTGAGCATGATTTTGGTTTATTATCATTGTAAAGGATCGCTATTAGACATCTTAATAACTTACAGCTCAAACTGTCTAGAAATAACAATGACATTGTGCATGTTGATCTGTGCTATGATCACTGCCTCATCAATTTTCTTTTCCTAACATGGTTTTACAGGGGGTGTGCCTCCAATGTTTTTAATTAGTTTAGCCACTAGTACTTTTTTCTGCGGTTTATCTCTTCAGTTCCTCACACTTTATTTGATAATGTCAGCAGGCATTTTCCAAAGATTAGCCGGAGTGGGATCAAGAAACTGATGCTAAGAATAGTAAGCCATATCATATCCTCCTGCAGATGGAGGATCTGATGAAGATTCAGAAAAGCTTAAAAGATAAAGAAACTTGAAAAGGCTGAAAGTTAAATCTTTTGCATTAAGGTGGATTAGTTGTCCCTTATTTATCATTCTTCCAATGATCTGATATCCTTGTCTCCAGATAAAAGAATGACTGCTAAATAGCTGATGAGAGTACAAAGCTCATTGTCACTTTTTGCAAGCTGAGGAGCTTGTATATTTTTTGCATACTTTTCCTTTATTTTTTCAGCATAGACAAACTGAACAATAATAAATGCACAATTAAATGAGAATATGGGTGTATGCAACCAAATGTGTATGTGCTTCTTGACCATCTGACCTTAAAGGAGTTATGCAAAGCTTACACCATTATTGCACTAAAATATAAAAACAAAGAAAAAAAGGCAAGGCAAGGCAAGGCAAGGCAAGGCAAGGCAAGGCAAGGCAAGGCAAGGCAAAGACCTTGCCATGGTGAAAGTAATGCTTTTTTATTCCCCCACAACCCCAAATTTATTCAATGCCCTACCAGCAGAATGTAATATTTTCTAGTGAAAAAATTATTGTTGAAAAATCCAAAATGCAGAGATCTTCAGTGTGTTGTAACACTAAACAAATTAAATTCATGTGTGATTGGGTGCATTGATATTCTTCTGGTTTTATTTGGATTTTCTTCATTTTTTTTTGCTTTCTTTGCACTCATTTGGATTTGCCTAGGATATATAAATTTTTACTGGCATTGCTTATAAGTGTTTTAAATGAAAATAAACATGATTTTGCCAACGTAAAATGATTTTACAGTTTTAGGCACAGTGTGATTCTTTTTTTCTTTTAAATGTATATTATCAGCTTCTCTTAAAATCTTATGTGATAATGTTCAGTCAGAGCAGAGAAGTAAAAGAGAGAGGACATTATCTGGAAAATGCCTTTTTTTGTAACCATTAGGAAGACATTTCCCATTGCAATCTGTATTTCCAGATGATTTCCTTTTTGTCGTAAAAACTAGGGATGGAAAAAGAGTCATCTAGTACATCTCCCTGCCTTTGCAATTATTCCCTGTTGTAAAATTGGACTGTGTTATCTAATGCAAGTTGGCCAGAGTAATGGAAATCTCATTACTTCTCATTGAGAGACAATTCCCAAAGTTTAATAGACCTCACTGTTGGAAAGAAGTCACTTCATTCTGAATTTTCAGTTTCATAATTTTATCCAATTTACTCCCTGATGTGTGTACCTACTTGTAGAAACTTGAACTTCCTTCTTCTTTGCTAATCCTCAATGGAAGTTTTCAGATAGCTCAGATGACTTTCCACACTAGCTGCTTATGTAAACCACACACCTTTGTTTATTTTAATATTCCCTATCAGTCAATCAGCACAATCTATTAATTCAATGTATTTTTTGGATATAACTACAAATTTGAGAAATTAGCTACATTTATTTATGGCACTAAGTATAAGGCAAAACCATATTTTCCTGCTGTATGAGAACAGATAAGGAGATCCAAACACACAGTGATGAATGGCCACACATGGACTGATGTTTCTGCGTTTCCGGCAGCAAAAGTGTCACCTATCTTTACTCTCATGTATCCCAGTATCTAAAACTTTCTTGGTAATTGGTACTTTTTGGTTTCTTGTGCTGCAGTTTTCCTTGGATGGGTTGGAGGGAATATTAAATTCCTATCTGGTTTTGTCTATAAATTTCTGAACACCTATTATTTTCTGTTTCAAATCCCTATTTACCTTTGTGCAATTTCTCTGTCCTTGTTGCAACATTTCCCAATTTAGCTGTCAGTTTCATTAATGTGTTTTCTATTCCCTTTGCAGAATGTAGATGATATCAAAACTAAATTTAACATGAATACAGGAAATATACCCCATTTCAATTTCTCATCACTGAGTGTATTACCATTCATCATTAGCCCTTGTCAAGAGACTTTCAAGTCACCTCCCAGTTCAGTTCCTCAAGCTGATTTGATTTAAGCTAATTCTGAAGTATACATGCAAAAAGAGACAATTTATGATTGTGTGGTGACACTACCAATAGCATAAGCACACAACATATTATTAATAAAACAGAATCTATTCAATATATTAACTGTGCAAGTCACCTTTTACTAAAGGAATCTAGGATACTGAGGATGTCCCTGATCTCTCCCCCTCAGACCATAACGATGTATGGTCTTTTACTGCAGAAATGTGTTATAGACTGTTGAAAGTATATTGCGGCTAGTGGCAAATAATAGAACTTTATGAAGTGGACATCCTCTCAAACTGCCTATTGCATATATATGTAACATCAGAGAAAATAACCTAGAATTTTAATTATTGCTCCATATTCTTTTGGACTAGCTATGTTTACTTATATTCAGTGATATATTCCTATGCTAATATTGTCATTGACTCTATGGAAATCATGTGATTACATGTAGAAATAAGTCATGTAATGTAATTAGGCAAAAGTGCAGCTCTAGGCAAGTGAAGTAAATGACAGTTTTAATTCATCTCAAAGTCATTTTCTTGTAAAAGAAATCATTCCGTTTCTAGATTTTTAAGTGAATGTGCGGATCCTGTTAGTTCATAATACTGATAGCTTGAAGACCTTTGTAACAAACTCATCGCTTTCATAGACAAACAAATTTAACTGGATATTCTTCTGTATTCATGGCTTATATAACAATAAAATCAATTGTAATGGATTTTTAAAGTGAAATCAATGGTCCAGAAGCAATTATATCAATGCAAGTGGTATAAAAGCCACATATTTCATATATGCAATCTGTTTCCAAACAGCTCCCAAGACACACAATATAGCATGCATTACTCAGTGATCCTGAGCTGAATCATCAAGTATAATGTAAAGACCTTGAAGAGGTCTTTTTTAAAAAACTAATATTCTTCCTGAGAAAAGCAAATTTAGAGCTTAACTGAGAATGTATGTCTACTCTTCTGCTTACTTTAAAGGTTTTCTGAGCTGAAATGATAAATATCTCTGAGTTAGCATCTCTGGAAAAAGTTGGTGTAAGAGGTCGCAGAAGTCAGCTGATTTGCAAAGGAAGGCAGTTTGAAAACAAGACAGGCAGAGTCATTGTCCTTTTAGGACAAATGGGCAGTTCTACAGTACCTGAACATGAATTGCCTCACAAGTCCCATGAGAGTCATCAGGATCAGCCCCGGCCCCCAAGGATGCTCCTGTCTCTCTCTCACTGCAGCATTCTCACCTAGTCCCATGTCCCATGTCTGCCCTGACCCAGAACGTCTGGCAAAGGAAGAAAGGTTCCCTGGGGAAGAGGGGTGTCAGACCCTGTTCGTGCCCTGAGGAAAATGAGAGCCGGATAGGAAATATTTTGTATTGTTTTGGGGTTTTTTGTTTGTTTGGGTTTTTTTAACTATGGTTCGTGTATATTGTGCATGAATTATTCTCATATCAGAAGACTCTTATAACTAAAAATCAGGCTTAATGTAGTGTCACTACCACAAAGAGGCATGACTGATTATAGAGCTCATCTTCTCCCTAACATATTTTAATGAAAACAATCTTGCAAATGGGGCTGGAATGACAGCCCAGAAGAATCAAGTCTTTTGTGTTTTCATTGAAGAGGGACAATATGACAGAATCTGTGTAAACATAGGAGACTAATGTATCAGCCCCAAAGTTAATAGACATTTTGCCACCAAAGAAGGGAGTGAGAAGATGTAAGAAACTGTGCAGGCATCAAGGTCAGTGAAAGGTGGGAGGTGCGCGCTTCAGGTGATGGAGAGGAAGATTCCCCTGTAGCCTGTGGTGAAGACCATGATGGAGTGATGCAGCCCATGGAAAGGATGAGACCCCACCTGCAGCACATGGAGAGGCCCTGCACTTGAGCAGGTGGACACATACAGAAGATATTGTGACCCACATTGGAGCAAGCCTCTGCCAGCACTTGCAGCTCATGGAGAGACAGACACAGAGATGAGCAAGAGAGAGAGAGATCCACATCGGAGCAGGTTTGCTGATAGGGAAGGCTTGTGACGCTGTGGAGGACCAGGCTGGAACAGTCTGGGCTTGAAAGACTGACAGACATTCTATGATTCTATGACTGCACCCCATAGAAATGACCCCACGCTGGGGCAGCTGGTGAAGAGCTGAAGCCCTGTAGGAAAGGACTCATGGTGAAGAAGTTCATGAAGGACTGTCTGCCATGGGTGGGACCCCATGCTGGAGCAGGAAAAGGTGTGAGAAATACCCCCTCCCCAAAAGGCTAAGAAGGAAACCACTCATGTGGAACTGACCAAAAACTACATTCACCCATTCCCTGCCCCTCCCTGTGCCACAATGGGGCCAGGGAAGAAGGGAGCGAAATCATGGCTAAAGTGAAGTCTGCTAATATGGGAGGGGTGGGGGGAGGTGCTTTAAGATCTGGTTGCACTTCTCATTGTCCGACTCTAGTTTCACTCTGTGTGTAGTGTAGTGTAATCAATTAGAGAGTTTCCTTTCTTCGGTGTTGAATCTGTTTTGCCCGTGACACTGATTGCAGAGTGATCTCTCCCTGTCCTTATCTCCACTCCTAAGCCTCAATAGATATTTTTTCCCTTGTCCAGCTGAAAAGGGGAGTGATAGGCTGACTTTGGTGGGCATCTGGCCTCCAGCCAGGGTCAAACCACCGCAGGCTCAGAGTATTCCATATGCTGTATCAGTGCAGCACATCATTGCTCTGCTGGGAGCACAATTAAAAGTCATTGTTTGTGTAGTGGTTGGGGAAATTTTTAACATCTTACTGAAAATTACTTACCAGGTAGCAGTTTCCAGCAAATGTTAATTCTAGCTGAACCTGGGGTTTAAGTCCACACTTAAATTCTCTTGCAATAATTGTTACCACAGCTTTCATGCTAGAAACTGTTACGATGTTGATCAAACAATTCTTTTAGAACTATGCCACATGAAACACATTATTTCTGAGGAAATATTGCACTCTGTTTTTAAGAATGATCCATGTGTTTGCTAAAGTGAGCAGGTCCCTGAGACATATATATTGACTTTGATAAAAATACCTATTTCAGAAAAGAAGGTAAGTCCCATCGCTATGTCATCTCTCCCTTCAGAAGTAAGTCTGCGTTGTGTTTTGGCTATCTGACTAAAAGTAAAAACCAATCATATGTCTTTAAAAATTTTGTTGAATTTTTTTTTTTTTTTCATAAATTGCCCTGGATGACATAGTTTAGAAGAAGCAAGAAGTATCATGCTTGGAAGCAGCGGCAGAAATTGTTGTGTCAGGACAGGTCAGGAATGAAGATTAGCAGCCTTGTGGATAACCTGTCACATAGTACTAGTCACCCTTAAACTTTGACATTAAAGGTTTGAATAAGGGATGAAGGGTTATAAGCATTGCTATGTCAAGTCAATGATGCTTGTATGAACAGTGTATAAGAAAAAATGCACATTGATTTATAAAGTCATGTTCTCTCCTTCCAGTACCTGCCCATGGTGAACTTGAGAAGTTTCAGACTTGGCAGAGAGATGTCAGGACCTGTAAAGCTAGAGAAAAATTTCTAATTCAGATGGTGGCTTGATAGAAATGATACAGAGGGGTTTGCAGCTCTGTTCGTGTGTAAGACAGAATCAGACTGATGAACTTGTCAGAAAAGTATAAAGTGTGTGAAAGAAAGAAGAGTACAATGATAAAGGTCTACGCAGGTATCAATTTACAGAAAGGTCTTCAAACTTTGGGGACATTTCTGAAGACTCCTCCAGTCTCATTCATACAGAGAACTATTGTGCTTGGAATCAGCAGCAGAAATGATCTTGGGATCACTGTCTGTATCTGAAGAGTTTTCTATAGCCTTTTCTAATAAATCACTGCAAATAACTTCTGCACCATTCTATAAATACTGTGAAGAGCTTTTAAAACCAAATCAAGTACTCAACTCTGTAGTAAAGAAAACTAGAAATTTTAGACAAGTGATACTTGTTCTTTAAATATAGATTGTGTGAGCTTCTTTTCCAGAAGCTGCAGACATTATGACCAAATAGGAATGAAATTAGAAGTACATAGTTAATCCTTGATATATTCAGCTGTGGGATCATAGCATGCTTAATGAACACAAGAAATCCTGCAATGGGCATATTAAAAAAAAAGTAAGATGATAATTTTATTTTTATTCAGTATAAAAGGAAGAGTGGAAAATAGGAAATATGAAAGTATGGATAGCTTAGAAATGCATGCATACATGTAGCAGTGTACAGAAGAATGAAAAAACTCTCAGTAAAATGCTAAAGAGCAGAAAGCATAGTGGACCAAGAGAGTAATGGTTAGAAAAACAGGAGTCACAGGACTGCAGTTCCTACTACATAAAGATAGTCTTGTCCCATTGCATGCTTGCAAATTTTGGCTTCTTAAAGCATTGTATGTCCACTACTTCCACCAGAGAGACCAAATTTCTTGACTGGAATTTATTCTGTGCTCTAGGGTCCACAGAGGTATGCATTTGTTTGAAAGCTCATACCTTTTTCATGTTGTTCTATTAGGCCCTGTGGGGCAGGAGATTGTGCTTCTTTTGTTTGTGCTTTTTTTTTCTCCTCATCTGCAAGGCAGACATTAATTAAAAATTAGAAGAGATAACCCATTGCTATTGTTTAGTGCAAACCTTTTTTGCTTACTGATATTTTGTTGCTGAAATATTATATTCATATGTGTTTCATATCAAATAGAATCACAGGATGAGATAATTCACGTTGGAAGACACCTCATGCCCTTATCTTCACATGCAATTTTTTTTCTAATACTGATAGAAGCAGAATTAAGAATATAGCGGTTGAAGGCCTTAGACTGCTTATTTTGTGCAGTATTGATGATGGTTAGTTTATCACTCTATCAACTTTCTTGGAGATTTGAAAATAACTTGATCACTTTGCTGTTTTTTTTTCTTTTTGCTTACGGATAAATACCTTTAGAGACACATTTCTCCATTTTCTAGGTTAATTAAGTGAAATTTTGAAGTTACATGACTTTCCTTAACCTTGATACATTTAGTGAGCCTGGAAGTCCTTTAAGTAGTATAATAAATTAATGGAATTGTAGTTGGACTGTTACATTCATTGCAAACAATGGAAGTCTCACTTTAACTCAGACAAGGCAGGTAAAAATTCTTTCCTAATTATTGAGCTCATTATTTGAATCTTTAATTGAATATTCATTAATTAAGAAGTTTCAGGCATATGCAGTGATGCCTTAAAACATGGATCATTAATAACTATAGCAGTGCATTGCATTTTGCTTCTAATGCAAATTATTTCAGATGTCAAGAAATGGTTATTGTTTTTATTATTATTATCATCTTTTATTATCTTTTTATTATTTTTATTTTAGTAGACATGGTGGTGTTGAGTTGACTGTTGAACATGATGATCTTGGAGGTCTTTTCCAACATCAAAGACTCTGTGATTTTATTCTATGATCCATTTTCAAAAGCAACAAGGAAAACATATCATGTATTTGTTTAGAATAAATTATGATTTTCACTAGAACTATTATTGCATCTAAAACTTTTTAAAAGCCTCTTTAGTTTAATAATTTGAGATCATAATTTTTTAAAGAAAATATATAGGCTTGACATTCTGCAGTTCTCTGGTCCATAATCTGTGAAAATATGAAGCCACTGAGTTTACATAAGAGGGCAGGAATTTATTAAGGTAATGGCCTGAATATTTTTTGTCATATTAATTCCTACTGACATCAACAGGATACTGCTCATATGTAGTCCTACAAATAGGATTATATCTTCAAGATTATATTTTGTCCGAGTCGTTAGAAATTGTAACAACACTCAAAAAGCTGCTAGCACTTAAAAAGCACCCAAAAAAAGGTCTTGGAGTCTTTAGATTATCTATAAAATAAAATAAACATTTTTCAGTAGTTTTATTAGTTAGAGAAATCTCATTTCTGCTGTGCAGCAGCGCATGAAAACAATTCTGCCATCTGCCCCAGTCAGCTTGAAGGTGAAATCAGTTCCCAGGTCTCCAATTCTTACCCCGCAGCTTCCATGGATTTCAGATTTCAGGAAACTATAATTTCCCTTAAGTCCTCCTCAGAAAAGCCTTTCTATTTCTGTTGTCTCAGAAACTTTACTGAAACTTCTCAGGACTCCATCAGCCTAATTTCTGCTGTCAGCTCTTGGCTCCATGCTGTGCTCCAGAGTTTTTCTGGTTAGAGGAGCTTAACTCCATTAGTCTTGGGGAGGCACACACAGTTTCCCTCCCTCTGGAGGTCTCTAGCAGAAGTGGAGCATCACAGCCAGGAAAAAGCCACCCACCTGCTTTCTTTTTCCTTTGCTTAATCACACTGCTTTAGTGGACTAGAGCAGACAGCAAAGGATAAATGGCAGTAAAGTCTCCAGGATTAGTTCTGAGAGACATTGAAGTTCACCAAGAGAGTTTTCAAGCACTGAAACAGGCTGTCCAAGGAAGTGGTTGAGTCACCATTCCTGGGGCATGTTTAAATGTTGTATAGACCTGGAACTTAGGGACAAGGTTTAGTGGTAAGCTTGGCAGTGTTAGGTTAATGGTTGGACTCGATCTTAAGGGTTATTTCCAACCTAAATATATTAATGTTTCTATAGTTCAAAGGAGAAACAAAATATCTGGAGGTTTTAGAACCTTAGAGTTGCATTCTGGATTTGTTTTAGTTGAACTTACTGCAAATTAGATAAAGAAATATTTGTGTGTCTGTAATATCTACAGTAGTAAGTCAGTACCAAAATTTTTTCCTCCCAAAGGATGCCGAGGAACTTTTTGCAACCTACTTAACCGTATCTTTGGATAAGGTGGAGATATGAAATATGAATGTCTCCATTATCACTTTGCAGTGTACTGTACAGTTCTACCTTACTAAATGGAGGAGGAATGAAGGTAGAGATATGAGGGAATATCCCATGAAAGTCAACTTAAATCTAAAGATCAGAGATTATGATTTTCTGATAAACAGTTTTCAGGGAAAAAGAATCAGGCAGCAAAAGGTGTTTTGTTGTTTCTTACTGGTTTTTTTTTTCCTCTGACACTGAGCAGTTGAAGTTGTCTGTTCTCTTGGACCTCATTGCTTGGAACTTTAGAGCAGAGAAATAAGTGTAGGCTGGGAACAACTAAGACTAAAATTTTCTTGGCCAGGCCAGCCAGAGGTTGAGACAGAGTTGTGAAGAAGACTGGTACCTTACAAGGAAAAGCAGAGAACCATGAAAGAAGCCTGCTGGGAAGGAAAAAAAAATTAAAAATATATACATATATACACACACATAGGTTGAGGGGACAGATACACGTTTACTGTACCTAAATACCTGCATAAATGTGGTCTGACTGAAGGCAAGACTGAAGGAAAAGTGACTGTCTCTTCAGAGACTCAGTGATCTAGAGATGGGGATGTCTCTGATGTCTCACTGTGAGGTTTTTGGTTCTGGTAGCTGTTCACTGAAACATACAGGCACAAATTAAGAGTCCTTCTCATTTAATGGATTAAGTGGTCAGTTTAAGAATAAAAGATCTCAGGATCTGGTCCTGGAACATCAAAGACATGCTCGTGAAATCAGTGGGAAGGAGACTCATTCCTGTTTACTAATGGTGCTCTGTTACTACTACACAGTATAGGGACTGAAACTTGTCTAGCTTTTTTTTTTTCTGAGGCAAGGGCTCTCCCTGGGATTTTCACTGCAGGAGGAATTTGTGCCTAGCCATAGATACTCCTTTCTTTTAATCCTCATTTAAAGACTACTTTAATGCTGCTCAGAATTCTAAATTAGCAAATATTTAAAAATTAATTATATGCTATAAAGTATATTATATTTTTAGAAATAAAAATAAACTAACATCTGTGCCTGTTTTCTGAGCAAGTTTATTTGGCATTATTTTGTGCAAATACACTTTAGTCCTGCAGAAGAGATAATGTTAGAGTTCCCTAATGTTTGTAATTGTCCCCTCAGTCCCTCGACATCCTGTTCACATTCTGCTTCAAGTGAAACAGATGTTAGATTTAGATGTTTGTATTGCTGGGATATGAGATATTTTGTGTCACTATCTGTTCTAATTCAGGACACACATGTTCTTCAGAGGTACTAAGCACTTAGAATATTAGACACTGCTATGTAGTCAGGTACTGATATACAGGAGCAGACAGTCAAATAATCAGTAAGTTCCTCTACTTCCATAAATACCCTACTTAAGGGATCCTTTTGTCTCTGCTGTATGCTCTTGGTATTTCTTTGAACATTGTAGGAATTTAAGAAGTCTATTGTTAGTGTTGTCACGTCCTCTTGTTCACACACACATCTTTGTTCATTTCTTTATACACATTTATAGTCCAACATTATATAACATATAATCAGACTTTCCTAATCATCAGCATCATAGTGTCTTGTTAAAAACTTCAATTAAGTTTTCTGCAATTTTTTGGTTGCATGATAGATGCAATGACCTCTTATAGACAAAGCAGAGATGCTTGAAAATATTTGGAAAAAATGTCATAGTGGATGGAAACCTAAAAATTAATGTCACTGCCCTGCATGTCTGTGGAAATTGCTCCTAAGAGGTTAAAACCACAGATGTCCACTTATCTCTCATAGAAGCATTGTGGATCAAGATCAGCAATGTTGATATGAGAAGCAGCCAAAGGAGGGAGTTTTACAGTGACAAGACAGCCCTCATTTGGCTAGAGACTGTGGAAAAAACAGTTTCCACACAGAATTTTGAAGGCCATGGTGCCTGGAGTGAGACCTTTTTGCTCCATTAACTGTGAACTGAATATTTGAGACCCCTAAATACACTAGTCAGCTAAAAGGAATACATGCTAAACATGTATGTCTACAGTACTACAGTCTCCACCCAAATCATATTAAACTTAACCCCGGGAGGGAACAACTAAGATCAGTGTATAAAGGATACTGAGAAAGTTACACCAAAGTGGGGAGAGAAGAAATTGAAGACCCCAAAGAGTCCTCCTTCTGCTCCACGCAAGACAGGGACACCTTCTTGGAAAGCAGTTGCAATTTCACCCTTTTTATTGAGAATGCCCAGAATATTATTTTGCTGGCATTATATCATAGTCATATATTGGCACTAATACAGTAAGTGTATTTATCAACAGCAATTCCAAACTCTTTGTATCAGTTGCTTTAATCAATTTTCTATTAGTTTCAACTTTGTGAAACTGTCTCAGTGAAAGTCCTTCAGGGGCTCTTAACAGGCAAACATGGAGTCTGATATGTGGTTACATATAACCCTTTAGACATAAATCATTGACAAAGTCTGGGACTATGACTTTACCTAGCTGCACCTAGGCTCTTCTCCAAGGAGTTTAGAAATCACAGGATCCTTTCTGAACCTCAAAACTCAATGGGAGGGCCTCTCAGCCACACATGAGACTCTTACCCTTTATGTGACAATGATAGACAATTAAAAATTAGAGATCTCTTGAAAATCAAACCTTCATACCTTTCAGTAAAGTGTTTGCAACTCATGTTCCATCTTGGCAAAGCATACTACTTAGGTGATCCATGCTTCTTAGGTTTATTACCCATATATTATTTCCTGAACTTTTCATCCTTAATATTATCTTGTCTTGCAACTGATTGTTCAGTGAAGGCACTAGATCTGTCTCTTGATCACACTAGGATCCTCGACTTGTTCTCTTAATACATTGCATGCAGTTGAACTGCAAGTTTTGCAGTAGTGGTGCTGAGGTGTTCAGTTACCTGCCCCCCTCCAATGCTCTCCACGGGGAGCCCATGATGTGGTCTATTCAACCTCTATATATGGCATATACATTGCAGATATACCCTCTGTGTCCACATAACGACATCCTCAGGTGCACAATTATAATCCTGTGCTATTCATGGAATTCTTCTATAAAACTGCTTCCCTGCGGTATGCTTTTTAACATTTGAATGTTGTGAAGTATCATCACATTAGGTGGCTGTCCAACATATGGTAGCTGCAGTTAGCTCTGCATGTAAAGTTCTCCTTTCTGGGAAGCTAATAAAGTTAATTATTCAAAATTATCCAGAATAGCATTAGCATTGTAGACAGCCTTAAGATTTTTTTCTATCATTTCTTTCACTCAACATCCTGCATAAACCTCCTTTAGGATTTCTGCTTCATAGAGCTATACACCTGCTCCTTAGTTTCCTCTAAGAAAAATCTTTATATAAACACATGGCAAAGCATTCTTTGAACAATTTAAAGGTAATTTTCATGAGTAAATGTACCTTTATTGTAAAGCATCAAAATAATCACTTTCAAAATTTCCACACATGTATTTATGTGAAATTTATGCTTTTCTGTGTTTTGAAGGGTTTTTCTGTTGTCAGTCTTCCCGCCCCCCTCTCCCACCACACACACTATTAGCTGTTTTTTTCCATTTAAAATAAAATTATTTATTTGTTATTTAAATCTTATAGAGAAGGCGAAGTCTTAGAAATTAAAAAAAAAGGTAGAATGTTTTAAATTCAGTGCATTGTTTGTCATTATACTATAATCCATAAGAGAAAGTAAGTAAATTTATAGTAGTTCCTAGTGACAGGCATCTTCACTGCATATGCCTGTACCATATGCCAGTACTGAGACAAAAAGCAGTAGGTTTGAGTAGTGAAAGGTGGGACTCTTGCCCAACACACTGCTTCAGAAGATGGCAAATAGGAGAGAAAGAAACAAAGCGGCACACTTTGTTCTACTAAAATCCACCACCTGCCAAGTTCGCTGCCCTCAAAATCCGAGTGTTAAGAGAGTTAACAACCAAAGGGTCAAACTGCTCTGCCACATTGTGCCATTGTGTGGATCCTATAGCCCAAGAAGTTCTGCAACTCATCAGAGAGATTTCATATGTACTATATACATATATATATTGCTATAGTGCTTGTGTTTCCAAAACAAGCGTTTTTGAGATATCTTCTAACTGTGGTAGACCATAGGGAGGAATATAGAAAGTGAAAGCTTTGTTCTTATTCCAGTTTTTGCCTGACCTAGACATTTGAATCTGTTCTACTTTTGATTGTGTTTAGGCAACATAAAAACTGCTCTAACTTCCTTTATGGATTAGCTTTTGTCTTCTCAATTTCTTTCTTAAATAAAAAATATGTAGTTTTGAGCATACTGTTTCTCAGAAAGGGCTACCTTGCTATAACATCCTACAGAACACTGCCTCTCTTGCTCTTCTTCATGCTTGACACTTACTGTATATTCTTTTGCATATATGTCTGTGTTGTAACAAGGGAATTCTCCACTATTTGCTTAAATTAGTTCTGTGTTTCTTATTCAGGAGTCAGGTATTGCCCAGTGGCACTTAAAAAATTATGAGCTTCAATTTTGTTGATTTGTGATCACCAAGCAAAGCCTTTTATCTGGTGAGAGAAATGGCTTTTCTGATTTTCCATTTTTTATAACAAAAGGAAAATATCTAAGCAAAAATATTTGGAAAGGACCTTTTAGATCCTTTATGGTTCTCATAAATTCAGTGAAATTCAATTAATATTACTGCAGCAGGTATATGTTCTTATTGTATGTTTAAGACTATGTAATTTGTTACTATAGACCTGTCTATTACAATCCACTGGATACAGTGCAATATACTAGAGTAAATGTAGTGACCTACAGGTTAGGAAACTGATAATAATGAATTCTTTATGTCTTCCTGGCTATAAGATCTTTCAGAAAAGGATTTTCTGGCAGTCCTTGTAACAGAAATGCACATACCTGTAATTGCTTCTTCCCCTAATTAACACTGTGAAAAGAGCTTCATTCTGCAGGTATAGCCTTTAGTCACTCTCCACTCTTACTGTTGTACTTTCATGACACAAGTATAATTACTTGGCAGCAAATTACATAATTACTAGGAAGTGCAGTATGTAGTTCTTTCAGAACAGGGAAATAAATACTAAAGCATAGTAGAAAGTATTTTATTCTTACCAAGTAATTTATTTTTCAAATATCATAGCTGTCAAGTACCTCTTAGGTTTTGTGTAAGAGAGAACTGAGTGTAAGTCAGAAATTGGATGAAACAGTTCAAGGAACCTCACATTCCTTCTGGTTTGTGTAGTATAGTTTATGGCTTGAGGAAAATGCTTCATAAACAAAGTTGTTTAGGCTTTTCATGTGGACAATTTCTCTTTCTTTTACCCTGCAAGTAAGGGAAAAAGTAATATATTTTTGACATGCCCCTAATTTGAAAAATATAGATTCAAATCGTGATCCCAACCCATGCTGAAAACAGAATTATAAGGTCTAAGGTTCTTGACCTACAATTGACTTTTTTTTTTCATTTAAAAGCTATTTACAATTTAATATAATTTTTCAGGTCAAAATATTATGACAGATGGTTGGACTTTTGGCCTGTACTTAAATTTGATACAAACCACATTCAGTTAACCTGAATTGTTGTCCATCATTTTGTGATTTTCCAGTGGTTCACATGAGTGCATTCTCCATTCTGATGGACACAAAAAAAGAAATTTTGATTACTTTGTGACATTTTATGACAATCAGTACCAGAAATTGCTGTGTCATCTCTCCTCTTGGATCTCCTTAGTGTTTGAATTTAGTTTTGAAGTCTATGAACTTCTATTTAGCATTCTTTTTTTTAAAAAACAAATACTCCTAGTCATCTTTGGTGACTTTTGTGAGGTATGAAGACTCTGATTCTGCTTTGAAGCCTGGGATCTAGCTTCCCACCTGCTAGCAGGTGAACTGCTAACTCTGAACACTCCCACTTCCTCCTCCTTTCCTCCAGTTTTCATAACTGGTCACAATGTCACATGGTATGGAATACCCATCAGATCACACTCCAATTTCATGTAAACCCCTAGCCTACATGCTGGGGGTGGGGGTGGGGGGGGCAGGGGGGAGTGGCCAAGTGCAGTAGATTGAGAAAAAGAGAAAACCATAATGCTGTTCAAACAGTGTTCATTGGAAACCAAGTGCTGGTGTGCTATCAGCACTTCTTACTGCAGACTGTTGTGCACCACTGTGTGCATCCATTTCACTTTCTCCAAACTAAAGGTCCAAAGGCACTATAAAATTTGCTTCATCCCTGTAAGATTTTATTAAGATCTATCTTGAGAGATTCATACGTGTACTAACACTCAGCCACAAATCCCCAGAGACGAAAAAAAGAAATGGTGATTAGAATGACCACCGGCACTCCAAAAATGTGAATATATTCTATTCGAAAGACTGACTTCACAAAGAATGCCTTTCTCTCAGTTTTTTTTCTGATTGAGACGTGAATTCAAGCAGAAAAACACCATCAAACTGGCTTGTTTTACCAGGCCCAGCTTTAAGCAAGCATTACAGCCACCGAGGTTGTAGACACCTATGTGAAACAGCAGAGACACTACTAGACAGTCTCTACTAATCTTCATTGGTGTCATGAATGGAGTGCAGGGAAATTCGAGCTGATGTTTATCTGCATGTTACACAAAGCAAAAAATTTGAACTTTTTAACTTGTTGCTTCCCTGAATGTAACTTTTTCTGTGCTTTGGACAGATGTCACCAGTGCTTAATCTGTCATGTCTTCGATCCCTTTAGTAATGCTTTGTTTCTTTTCAGCTTTTCTATGAGATCTAAAATGTGTCTTCCAATAAATTGAAGTGAAATCAAGACATTACCAGGAGAGATGCTTTAGGACTAACTGGAGGAAAGCTGATAGAATACTACATTTTAATATGGAATATCATCCCCCAAACAGCTTTTGACCTTTAATTTCTATTTTTATATTAACTTTGCCAACTATTGAAGCATATGCATAATGTACTTCAGCATTTACCTGATTTCAGAGCTGAATTGCTAGTTAAAAACCCAAAAAGCCTAAAATTACTACTGGTTTATATTTTATGTAAAAGATGGGAATTCCGATCCCAGAATTATTGCTCATATTTCACATCATAAAAAGTATCAATGAATATGATACTACACAATAAATTGTATATAAATGTTATGCTCATAAGGTCTGAATGATGAATGAGACAGATTGTAATCAGGGATAATTTGTAATTCCACTCCTATGTTAGTTGGAACTTTCCCAGAAAATTTAAAACCCAATCTAATGACCATGCTTTGGATGCCAAAATTCCCATTAACTTTTATAGTTCATGACGGAGGTCAGAAGTCATATAATTGCAAATTATATAGAGTCTATCTTTGTCTAGGCCAGAATTAAAATTCTATTATGATTTTTAGTAATATATAGTCATATTTTGGTAAAAACCAAAGCTACTCAGCTTGTGTTTTTTTAACAGAAAAGTAATAATTTTTATCATCACTCCACAAAATAAATATATTTGTGAAGATCCTTATCTCACTTTTCTTGATATCAGCCAGATTAAAAGAGCACTCATATTTCAGAGGAAAGTTATATCTATTTTTATATTAAAGTCTACCAAAGTAAAAATTTCTTGAAAGCTTCAGCAAGGGCTTGACATTTTTATGGCTGATGGAAGATTTTGCTTGTGTCTTTGAGTAATATGAAGACAATTTATTACTTTTTTTCAAAGTCAGAGAAGATTGTTAGTTGACTACAGTCTTTGTTAAGGTTTAACTAGTGTTTAAATTTTAAATGAAGTGAAAATCTGGAAATGCAAATAACTGTTCTTCCTTTGGGAAACTTTGCTGAAGCCGATGATAGTGTTTGTTCATGATATTTGTCAGATGTTCTATTTCTAATTGACTTAGGAAAAAAGGCTTGTCCAATTCAATTTTATTATGAGATTTAGGACTGCAGACATTTATTTGCGAATATCTCCATAGTTTGATTTAACATCCTTTTGTATTTGCAAGAAGTTTGGTATTTTATTCAAGTTTGTGGAGAAAAGAATTTAGCAAAATTCAATTTCACGGGCTTATACTGTAATCCTTCCATCTGTAATCACAAATAATTCACATACTTCCAGTGAATCAGGCTAAAGATAACCACAGAGCACTTACATGCATCAAATCATACTGTTGTTCTTTCTTAGTAACACTGAAAATGTGATCTGAAGGGCTGATGTATATATAGCTCCTTGTCTGATGTGTGTTGCATGCCCAGTTAAAAAATTGTATGATTGCTAGAGAACCCAGTGGGGGACCCTAGTTCTTTTATTCAAACTTTCAAAGATTTATGGTTTTTCTTTGTGGCAACCCACTGGCAAATTGTTTTTGTTAGAGAGGCATTATATTTCTCCTTTATTCCCACTTGAACAGGTAAGGAACAATGGGAAATGACAACCTCATAGTATATGAGGTGCTTCACTGTGTTTCTAAAGCTGTGATCATCTTAATTCCTAATATTAGATATACAGATCACATTAAGAATCTTCAGATAAGCAAATAAAGTCAAATGTAAGTAGAAAAATAATCATAGCTAGATGGTTAGAGAAAATTAAAATATTTTATTATAGTGCTGGCTTTAATAATGTTATGTCTCAAATCATAAAGTTGTACAAGTAAATCGCTCTTCTTCACTAGTTGAATTAAAATTCAGTAAATTTGAACACATACAGATAATTAATCACTTCATCTAACCCTGTCACATCCTACTTTCTTTTACTCTTCTGCAGTCCTTCTATAGCCCCTTTTAGTCTTTTTTTTTTTTTCAATTATGTGCTACTAATTTACACAACAGGTCTAACCTGCTTCCATATTCTAGACTAATTTATCTGTTCCCTACATGCCGAACTTCTGTTCAGTCATTGTGTGCTGTGGGAAATGAACTAGACAAACAACAAGTTATAATCCTGGACTTCAGAAGAACATATTTCAGCTTGTTCAGGGCTCTGCTTGGCAGTCCAACCAGAGATGATCCAAGGGCAAAGAGCCTAGGAGAGTCACTTGATCTTCAAGGACATCCTCCTTAAGGCACAAGAACAGCCCATTCAAATGCACAGGACATTACAGCAGTGTGGTAGAGGCACAATGAACCTGGGTCTCCTGATGGAGCTCACATGCCAGGTGCACACAAGGTAGAAGAGTCATGCACTACCACAGAGACCATTGTGCTGGTTAGTGAAACAATAGAGTACATAGCAACAATATAGTAAATATCAATGTGCTGTTGCCTCTTTCTTGGAAGTTAGGTGGTTTTCAGAAAATTGCTTGGAATCACCATTGAAAAAAATATGGTATTTAATCCCATTAATCAACAGAATGAAACTCTATGGAAATTGACCACTGAGAATATGCATGTACTCCTGTTCTTCCTTTCTTTATATTTCCTCCATGCTTCCTAGGAGTATGGAAAGCTTTCTTCTTTCCCAGTGTGTGTTTAGCACATCCAGTGCAGGACCAAGTTAATTTAATGGGAATGATTAGCATTTATATAAGGCTTTATATTCTGAAAGAAGTTTGCAAATATTAACGAATCTTTAGCCTATCTCTGGAAATAAGTACCTAATTATTATCTTAATTTTAGAGATGGGGAAACAGCAATAAATTAAATGTATTATCAGGACCACAAAGTTTCTCAATAATAGAGCCAGTAGTAAAGCTGAAGAGGCCCCTAGTTTCAGTTTCCTGATTGGACTATATTGATTATCTTCTACTCAAAAACGGGATCCATCCAATGCTGAAGGCTGGGACCAGGAACAAGACATAGAGCAATGCAGTGACTACCCAAAATATGAGTTTAATGACATGGTAATTGCTCATTAGCATTGTTTTCTAATATTACACCCTGGAATATTTCCTGGAACAGTTATTCATAGGTCAATCAGATGCTACCAACCATACTGGGTTGCTGGAAACTGCTAACTTTATAATTCTCATCTTCTCTACTAGAGATAATTGTTTGGACACTTGAAGCTCCACATGATGACATGTTATTGATCACTTGACAAAGAACAAGGAGAAAATGCAACCTCATTCCTTGAAATCTTTTTATAAATAATGAACAGTATGTTACAAATCATAGAGAAAATCATTCTGGGAGTCATTGAAAAACACCTAAAGGACAACTCTGTCATTGGTCACAGCCGACACAGGTTCAGAAAAGGAAGATCCTGTCTATCTAAGCATAAAATTTCCTTTTATGACAAGGTCATTCAGCTGACTGACCAAGGGAAACCAGTTGATGTTATTTTTTTCTTATTTCACTAAGGCTGTGTCTCACCATATCTTGCTGGACAAAATGTCCAGCAATTATACAATGAGTTGAGTGGGCAATTGGCTGAAGGATTGGGCCCAGAAGATGATATTAAATGGGGTTACATCTGTTTGGCAACCAGTGACTAGTAGTGTTCCCCAGGGCTCCATTTTAGGTCCAGTTCTTTTTAATATTTTCATAAATGACCTGGATACAGGACTAGAGGGTGTCTTAAGTAAATTTGTAGATGACACAAAATTGAAAGGAGCTGTTGACTCCACTGTGGGTGGAGAAGCCTTACAGAGAGACCTGGACAGATCAGAGAGCTAGGCAACCACCAACAGCATGAAGTTTAACAAGGACAAGTGCTGGATTCTGCAACTGGGAAGGCGCAACCCTGTCTACACATACAGGGAGATCAGATGCTGGAGGCCAGCCATGCTGAGAGGGATTTGGGTGTCTTGGTCAACGGCAAGTTAAACGTGAGCCAGGAATGAGACCAGGAAGCCAGGAGGGCCAACCGTACCCTGGGGTGCATCAAGCATGGCATTTCCAGTTAGTCCAGTGAGGTGATTGTCCCACTCTACACTGGGCTGGTGCAGCCTCATCTTGAGTACTGTGTGCAGTTTTGGGTGCAACAGTACAAGAGCGACATAGAAATATTGAAGAGTGTCCAGAGGAGGGCAATGTGGATGATGAAGGATCTGGAGGGGAAGTCTAACTAAGAGAGGCTGAAGTCCCCTGGTTTGTACAGCCTGGAGAAAAGGAGACCAACGGAAGACCTCATCACGGTCTATGGCTTCCTGATGAGGGGGAGCAAAGGGGCAGGTGCTAATCTCCTCTCTTTGGTGACCAGTGATAGAATCCAAAGGAACGGTTTGAAGCTAAGACAGGAGAGGTTTAGGTTGGATATTGGAAGAGGTTCTTTCCTGAGCGGGTGGTCAGGCACTGGAACAGGCTTCCCAGGGAAGTGGTCACAGCACCGAGTTTGACTGAGTTCAAGTGTCTGGACAATGCACTCAGTCACTTTCTCTGACTTGTCTGGCCCTGTGTGAAGACAGGAGTGGCCCAGATTATGATTTTAAGACAATAATAGTCATGGCTGGAAATATAGTCCAAGTTACTTTAATTCTGGAATGCATTTATGTTTATTTATAGATGGTTTACTCTGGAAACAATATCATATGCTTGATTTTCCTCTCCTAGTCCAGAAAAATATCAGTAATTTAATTTTTAAAATGATTAACAGAATCCAGCAAGAATTAACAGCATTTATATTCTTAAAATTAAGAGTATTGGGGAATATTGCACACATTTTGACAGAGGCTATGTCTCTATATATGGTTGTATATGCTTGTTGAATTAAGAATCTTGACACAAAGACAATCAATATATATGTTAATAGTAGTATCAGTGAAGCCACAATCTTGTTTGGGGTTTTTTTGTTGGGTTTTTTTGTTTGTTTTGTTTTTTTATGTCTATTGATAAAATGAGATTTGGTTGATTTGCATTTATTAATGTAAATACCCATTTTGGGTTTTTTGGTTGGTGGGTTGATTGGTTTTTCTTCTGGGAAGCCTGTTTCCACAAGTAATGAAAAAGTTATTTTAAAACTGTTAAGATGCTTTTAATATTATTTTAATTATAAATTCTAGCACTTACTGCAGTAGTTGTAGAAGTAGTAGATAAAGAAGTATATCCCAATGTTCCCTTTTAACAGGTTTTTAGGTTTTAAGTGTAGACAAACCCACTGAAAAGAAACAGATATATTCTGTTGTTTTGATATTTTCCTTTCTTTTAAAATGCTTTTCGATTTCTTTTTTTTTTCTTTTTTTTTTTATTACTCATCTCACATTTTCCCTGTATTATTTCTATTATTATCAAATAGATGCTATAACTTGCTTGAATGTCTTCTGTATTTTGAATTCTGTGGTTTCTAAAAGCACAGTGCCCAAAACCTTTGTTCCATTTAGTGGGCTCCTTAGTAATTTTATTTTGTTCGGTATTTTTGTTCTTTCAAATGAACAGATAACCTGCCTATATCTTTTATCTTCCATGAAAAGGCAGTTACAGACTGGAAGAGGTTCTGAATGTTGGAAAATTATTTCAATACTCCTGCAACTCATTTTGATTTCAGTCATGACAATATTGTTTATCTTAACCAGTATTTACACCTTACCTGTTGTCTTCTGTTGAAAGATTAAGCATAGAAATATTTTTAATGTGATATATTAGCTGGAAAATTGCATTTTATTCACTTAGCATAAAATGTTTTCTTAAAACCACCTGTATTAAAAAAATAAGCAATTTTAGGTGCTGTATGACTTATGCAATAGTTGCAAAAGTGAATACAGATTATAGCTGGTTTGAAATAACGTAAATCAATGAAATCTCTGGAATATTGTTCATGAAGAGGTAGAGGAGACAATATAGGGGAAGAGCTCTCAGCCCACTTTAAATGTGAACTTAAAAAAGCTCTCCTCCTATTATTGATAAAACCCCCACTACCCTTATTCCTCTGGTTATTGAATAATGAGATATTATTTCATATTTACTGTCATATTCCAGTACTCACTTATGAGAAATGCAAAGAGGGAACTGTAATAACTGGTGGACGTTACTAGCTGTTCTTTCTTTTCCCCTCAGACTCAGAAAAATCTATAAAGAATACTGGCAAGCCAAATCCATGGAGCCAAAGCGTTACTGGATAGTCTCATAGTCAAAGGCTGACTATGACTCCTGAAGCAGTCCTTTGGGGAATCAAAAAATGACACATACTGATGTAGAACGCTACAGATATTATGCTATCAGCTTTGAAATATGTTTGAAATAGATTGTGGTCTTGTTAGACCACTGCTTTGTCCATGGGATAGAAGTATTTTTTCCATCTTCCTTTAACAAACAATATCTTAAATCAAATGTTTCTTGTTAGCGACATAAAATTGAAAAACTGATATTATTGAAAGAGCTGTGACAACTTAATGATGTGAAGGTATGTTTATTGGTTGAGAGTACTGAAGAGCATTAAAATATTGTGATATTTGGTACCTCACAGGACAAAGTTTTTTAAAAAAATACAGATAAATGCCTGAGAAGACTTTTTTTTTTTTTTTTTTTAAAATGATATGAGATTTTTTATTCCTAGACTCACATTTCCTGACTGACGTTAAAGGATTTAAGGTAAGGTTGTATCATTTACTGCAAAAGCAGTATAGTTAAGCCATTTTCAAGAAAACATTCTATCCAAAATTTCTTATAGCTTTTCCATCTTTATCTATGTATCTGTTTTTTATTTATGGATGAGATCTTATACATGCTCTATGTATAAGACTCTGACTTATCTATGTAAAAAATTGCATATACACATCTTCCCTGTTACACATTTACACAAGAATAAGATTTTCAGTCCTCACATTTATTAATTATGCTTCCAGATTGATTTAAATGTGAAGTGTGGGTGCACACCATGGTTGTTTTAATGGCACATTTTACTTACTATTGACAGCCAGGTTTAGCAGAAAACTAACACAACAGAATGGTTCCTCTACTTAGAAAGGGAAACGACTTGCATGACTTCTGAGATCTATCAGCAAGATGACCATTCATAAAGACTGGTTTTCTGCGATATGGAGCTTTCTCCCCCTGCTTCTCTTTTTCTGCCTACATGTAAACAGCAAGATGTGTTCATACATGTATGTTAAACACATACATGTATGCTGCTTGCATTTAATGAAACAGCTTTGCACTGTGCTAGTGTTGATTAAGAGAAACTTATAAACAGTGATGCACTAAAGGTTTGAGTAATCCTGTATTTAGTTTCTCTGCATCCCTCTTGATCTCTGACAAATTTTAGGTCTTTGAACAAAAGCTGTCAAACCTTACGGTACCTTAGTTCCTATTTTAACGTGACAAAGCTCAAATGAATTCAGCAGGCTTTTATAATTAAAACCTAAGAATGTTTTTGCAAAAACTCTCTTTTATGTACACCAGTGGAAGCAGTGCACTGTAGGTACATTTTTTTTTCTATATTTAGCATTCTGTACTCTAAATATGCTTACAGAAAAGAATATATATGCAAAAGACCTAATGAACGTCAGTGCTTACTCATATTAGTGTGCTGACAGGACAAACTGATCAGTTGAACTCCTCTAGGGGTAGGGCTTCCACCACATCTCTGGGCAACCTGCCCCAATGTCTCACTGCCCTCATAGTGAAGAACTTCCTAATGTCTAATCTAAACCTGCCCTGCTCTAGTTTAAAACCATTATTGCTCATCTTATCACTACATGCCCTTACAAACAGTCCTTCCTCAGCTATTCTGTAGGTCCCCTTTAGGTACTGGAAGGCCGCTAGAAGGTCTTCCCCGAACTGAACACCAGACTGAACAAGCCCAACTCTCTCAGCCTGTCTTCATAGGAGAGGTGCTCCAGCACTCTGATCATCCTCATGGCCCACTCCAAAAGGTTTATGTCCTTCTTTTATTGAGGGTTCCAGAGTTGGACTCAGTACTCCAGATGAAATCTTCACCAAAGCAGAGTAGAGGGGAAGAAGTGCCTCTCTTGATCTGCTAGCCACACTTTTTCTGATGTAACCCAGGGCATGATTGGCCTTCCAGACTTGGAGTCCACATTGTTGGCTCATGTCCAGCTTTTTGTCCATCAGTATCCCAAAGCCTTTTTTTTGCAGGGCTGCTCTCTATCATCCCCCAGCCTGTATTGGTAGTGAGGATTGTTCTGACACAAGTGCAGGAGCTTGCACTTGTCCTTGTTGAACTTCATGAGGTTTGCATGGAAACACCTCTCTAGCTTGTACAGGTTCCTCAAGATGATAAACTATTCCTCTAGCATGTTAGATTGTAAATTTTCTTTACAATATGTTATGTAAGCCTTCAAAAACATGATTTTTTTTTTAACTAGTTTTATACAAATTTTGAAAGATTCAGGTATAAACTTCTCCTTGCTCTTCTAGACATAAAAATGTTGAAAATATTAAAGGTTTTTTAAGATGCACAATAAGGAGAGAATGTAATAATGAATACATTTTCTTTTAAAATAATATTGATGATGAAAATATGGAATCTCACTCTAAGATAAACTGATCTTTCATTCATTATGGAAACTCTTCTTCTCAAAAATGTTTTATTTCTTCTGAAAAGTAGAACAATCAACACCTTTCTTCTTAGGAAAGCGATCAAGAATAATAACAGAACCCCACTATGGGCATTTCCTCCTAAAAGTAATGAAATATGTATGAAAACAGTATTTTTGGAGGGTTTATTTTTCCCAACTGAACACAATAACATGCAATAATTCATGTTTAGTATTTCATTGAAACAGTGGCATGTGCAGCTGTTTAAAACTGATTTTTTCCATCAGACATTAGAAATAGCATCACTGTCCATCCCTTTTTAATTTGAAAAATTTGAAGCCAATATTTTCAAAATAATTTTAACATTCTTTTATAAGTAATGGCGTGGGGCAATACATATTTTGTGCCAGACAGTGCCTGTCACTCCAGTAGTGATTATATCATTATGAAGGTGAAATTAACTTTGACCATTTCATGTACTCAGAAAGAATTAAGGTGAAAGTACGATGTGGAGCCCTTCTGAGAAAGATTTTTTTCAAAGTGGGAAACAAATGATGCCATCAATGACATATGATGGTGTGTCATCTCAAAAAGAACAAAGCAAATACATCTTTAGTTTTGCAATTATTTTGCCTTCTAGCAGTACAAAAGACAGTGTTTCTTTGAGTTACTATAACCTTGAGTGTTTTATTCTGAATTTCCAGCAAGTTCACTGCAGGTTTATCCATTCAGTAAAGATAATCTTTCTTCCAACATGAATGTTGAGTGCAGGTTATAGAGAAGCATTGCTTGCACAAAATACATTTTTTTCTCAATTAATTACTTTATTCATACTGTCACCAACCTTTTCTTCTCACTGGTGTCTGTAAGAGCTATAGAAGAGACTCTGCTTTCTTTATTTGTGAAGAGTTACTACTTTTATACTCAGGTTTTTAAATTATAATCCCAATGAGGATAGAAAATGGGCTCATTCCCTAATATGACATGTGGATTTCATAGATATCAATCTGTTTTCAAGAAAACTATAATGTCTGGAACAGCCTTATTATATTTTTGGTATTTAATACGTTGTCATTACCCTGCCCTTCTACTTACTTTGGCAGAGAGCTAACACCGATGAAATTGCTTGGCAACAGTATGACCCCAATGCAAAATACTGGTATGTATTTTTTCCTATAATGCCATCTGGATCCTAATATTTTTAGCTTTTTTTTCCTGGCTATTATCTTGGCATGCTTAGCTGTTGGATGTTCTCTCATGGTGGATTTGCTTAGAAGGACAGCTGAGGGTCAGGCAGCTGATTTCCTCTCTTGTGTGTCCAAACATCATTTTTGTTTAGTAGAATCTTGTGTGTGAACAGCTTCTCTTCTATTCATATGTTAAAAAGCTTCTGGACAAAGAGTATTTCTAAGACACTTGATATCAAGGCTTTAGTTCTCTTTAACCCTCTTCAGCAGAGAAAACTGTCAGCACTATGGCTGTTACATATAGGAGCACAAACAAGACAATTAAGACAGTTCATTATTATGCTAAGTATTAGTGCGTATGTGTATTTTGTCATTAAATGAGTACATACTGCAAAATGCCAAATGAAGCAGATACTTCTCTAAGGAAAAACACTCAAAGCTGGTATTTCCATGTCTATATTTGTTAAAGTAAAATTATAGTTTGATTCTGAAGTCTCATTTTGGTTGATGGTAGACTTAAATGCTTTCCAGTGAATTCCCTTAATGGAAATCAAATCACAATCATCTTCACAGTAGGCCTAAAGTAATGCATTTGTTTTGCAAACTTCAATGCACATAACCTTTTATCCGTCAGCAGCATTTTGTGATGCTAGGTTCAGAAATTTTGAAATTACTTTTTTCTCAGTTGCTATTGGTATTGCTATTATTATTTATATTGTTGTAACACCCTGAGGTCATTGCCACAGTGTTAGGCAGTGTCAAGATATGTAGTACTACATGATCCGTGTTCTGCAGAGCTGAGAACTGAAAATACAAGGAACAGAGGTCTCAAGGGAAATTGCAGGCTGATGATAAACCTGGATAGTGATCTTATTAACTTCCCTTTTTCTCCTGTCTAAAGCAGCACAGTGAAAAGTATGGGAAGACAAAACAAATTAAGTATGCTATCCTCCATATGTGTATGCCATATATATACTTAAACATGTATTCATGTATACATGTACATGTGAACCTACATACGTATGTATTTACACCTATATCCATATGCCTCATACCTATAGTCATATTTATAAAGTTCAGCAAAAATGCATTTCACCTCTGGGCAACTAGTTGAAATCTTTCAGGAAATAATATTGAGAAGAAAATTATAGGGAAACCTCACAGAATTGTTTGTGAAAGGCATTAATTCAATACTCACTGGATACCTTGATGGATAATAGAATAGGTATTTGTGAAGTGGGAAACCAGGCTCCTAGCCCTGTGCTGCTGTGTAACTCAAGAGTTTTAATGCAGAGAATAGAAGCAAAATACTTCCACAGTGACCTTAAGTGAAGACAAGAAGCTTAAATTTGTTACACAAGGAAAAAAAGAAATTATAAGTATGCATTTAGATTGATAAACTGCAGTAAGTGTTACTGACAAGATAATTTTAGGATTTTTGTCTTTATCTGTTAGTACCTAATGGATCTGAGCAATAAAAGAAGCCAGGGATAAAAGGAGGTGACATCAATTGAAATCAAGAGACCTAACCTTCATACTTGTGGAGAAAAATGGAGGTTTAGATTAATTTTGTGCATTTTAATAGAAAAAAAATGGTCTACTTAGAACTGATATGGAGAGAGAACAGGTGTTTAGCAGACAAAGCCTAAAGAAGCAAAGGTGAACTAAAGAACCAACTCAGAAAGACGGACCACATAGGAAAGCAGGGACAAGAATTAGACAGCTTGGACATCTGCATTGTTCAAGGTACAAAGCAGTGGTACAGCAAAAGAGTCAATGCAAAGTCAAGAGCTCAGTCACAATCTACTTGCTCTTTAGACAGTCAAGAGAATCCATTTTTTTGATAAAGCCGACTGGGGAGGGGGAAAATGGATAAACATAAGCTCTTACAAGGGTGACTTGTCAAGCCTTCAATTGTTGACAGAGAGAGAGAGAGAGAGAAAGAGAGAGACAAAAGACATCTCCAGAGTGGATATGAGAGACATAATCTAACCAAGATTAACCTATAAAAAAAGAAAGAGAGGGCATAAACTGATCACCGAGAAATGCAGATGAAAGATGAGGATGCTTTGGCAAGGGGTACCAGAACAATGGAGTTGAAGCCAGGATTTATCAGTTTAACATTTGGTTACGGAGAAGGACATAGTTCAGTGACATGAGATGGTCAGAGATGAAAGCTGAAGCAATGTAAACTACTAAGATTTGTTCTAAAACTTATTAGGTTACAGCTTTTTGGACTCTGCTACCTACAAAGATAGTGGCTGCAGTGTACAGTGGAAATGCCCAGTACCGTCAGTGCTTTTGGATTCTTAAAACCTTTTGTTGTTGTGGCAGTTCTTGCAGGCAGAACTTGGTAATTTTTGTTCTAAGGGATTATGTTTTAGCAGTCATTAATGGATGGAGGTTACACCGATCTCCTGGAAAGCACTTGGAGACAATGAGTGTAAGAATGATAAAGGGGCTTTATTTGGCATAAACTGTGATCTGTTGAAAATTCCTCTGTGTAACAGAGATTTCTTTCCTGCAGAGCCTACAACCAGCTCCTTGAAGTAATTCAGCAAAGAAAGCATTAACTTCTAGCAGTTACCCAGTTACTTTCACACTGCCACCCATCTGTACTGGTTTTCTGTTTGTTCTGTGAAACTGCTTCTTGTGATCTTGCAAGGATACTTGATCTGTCATTCATTTGGTTTTGCCTCCAATAAATTTCATTCTTATTTTTTTCTCCCTCAGAAAAACCAAATATCTCTCTTCTATAGACAAATACATCAAAATTGTCAAACTGAAGTTAAGAAAAATACACCTTTAAAACCAGACATATTTACAAATATACATACCTATTTCACAAGGTTGCTCAGTTACAAATTTTGGCTATGGTTGTTTGAAAAGGCAGACGAAAGAAATCATTAAAGTAAGTGTTGTCAAATAAACCCAAAGTTGCAAGTTTGCCTCATAAAGTCAACAGGGGGTGAAATGAGTGGATTTGTCTGAGATACTGAACAAGATGTCCCATTAAATCACAATTAATAACGCTAAGATACGAGACTGGATGAATTACGAAATAGCTTGCTGACAGTTTTATTAAAATTGTTAATGGAGCTGTAAAATGGGGTAGTCCTAGCTCTTAAGGAGTGTCTCTTCTATCCTAATTCAATAGATTAGACAATGAGTTTCTGTGTTTCCGGAGGCTGTGGATGATGCACATACTGGTGGAGCAGACACTCTGAATAATGTAATACTTGGAAGAATTTAATTGCCTGATTAAATGACTGTAATAAAATATTGTGTGTCTTAATACAAGCAAAAGTTGAGAAATTATCTTCCCACTGAGTACAACACTGGTAAAACTGCTGCCAGAACAAGTCCAACTTTATTACCCCAAATTCATGTAAGTTTAGCATTTAGAAATGATGCAGGCACTGGAAAATAAGTCTTATAATTGTGGTTTATGCAGCTCAGTTTTATTTGTTAACAAGAGTGTGTGCATTAGGTCCTTTTAGTTATGCAAGAAAGTTATCCCAGAGTAAAAGAAAGTGGGCTTTTAATCCATTCATATAAACTGAAATTAGGCACATGCAGTCTGGAACAAGGTCACAATGCATTAATTAATACTGGAGCAGTTCAGAAAAGTTGATGGTGGGAGGTTTTTCCATTACCAGCTTTAAGAACAGCCTGAATTTTCTAACAAATGAAGGTAAACTAGGCTTCTATCTTCCATTATTGTGGAATAACACCCTGATACTTCAAAAGAGGTAAAAACCCAAATCTAACAAAAGAGGGGAAAAAAAATATATTTCTCCTAAAGTCAGCTTCTGTAGACTATTCTAGCTGTCCCCTCCTTTAAAATAGGAGATTTTGTATTTCTCTTATAGGACTTGCAAATCTATTAAGATAATGATGCAAGTAAAATCTCATGTTTCAGAATGTCAGCCAGTCATATGCTAAAGGTCAGGAAAGGCTTTTTGTTCTGCCTCCCTCTTTTATTTAATTTTGACCCTCCTTCCTTTGAATATGAAAGTGGTGTGAAGGGCCTACTTTGTAACATCTGACAGACAAGAGGGAGTATCTCTGTCTGAGATGCTGACAATTAACAGCCCAAGCTGTCTGCCCTATTCCCCATGCACAGATACAGGCACATCAGTTACAACACAGTACTTTAAGATTAACCATCCCTAGTTCTGGTAAACTGGAAAAGGTTTTGCTCTTAACTGTGGGTAGTTCAAAAGCTGATTGACAAACAGGTCAGGCATCCATATGCGGATGGTAGAGAGGACAGCAGGGAGAGTAACCTTGTCAGCCACCACAGGCAAAGCAGCGCCTGCTCATCAGACACTATTTGATTCTTTGCTGCTATGTTTTACTCCCAGGATCTGGGTCAACTGATTGCCAGTCTTGGGTCAAGGAGAAACAGTCTATTAACACTCAAAGCTGACCACATTTTTCTTCTGGGGAAAAAAAACCCAAACAAACAACACATGAACAAACCTTTTGTTTCCATTCTGCATCAAAAAAGAAATAAATCTATATTTACAGTCAAGCTTGTTGGAATGATCCCCAAGTAATTTTTGTTTTCTTTATATAGTCATGAAGGTAGTAGTTTTATGCTTATTACTAATAAACAATTATTTGGTATAAAAATATTACCAAATAATTGTCAATCAAAATGAGGTATCTTGTCTAACAGAAAAGTCAGTGACATTGCAATTTTTTCACTGTGTGCTCAGAATAGGCAAGATGGTTCCAGTTTTTAACACATTAGTAATAAAACTTTTCTTTGAGAGATTCATTATTTTTGTTCTAGGAAATATAACCAGATGTCCACAGAATTGCATTTGTACTGCAGAAAAATATTATCCTGTGGTCTTTCAAATTATTTTTTTGAAAGAAGCCCAATTCCCTGTTTTCTCCATCTTTAAGTGTATATTACAAGCATCTGTTCTGGTCTACTGTTCTTTTTGAAAGGAAATTAGAGTTATCTCTGAACTGCTGCATTATTCAAACAAGTTTATCCAGTGCTAAATATCCTATCTGATTTCCAATTTTACTTTCAAATTACCTGTACAAAGCCAAGAATATTAATTATTCTCTTGTAAATTTGTTTTTCAGAATCAAGTATTACAGGTAGCTTTGGGATCTGCAATGGGCACCAGCTAGCATTCATTACAGCTGTTGGGAGTAAATGTAAAGATTTTAAACTATAAAATGTTTGTATTCATTGTGTTTCCCAGTTCTTACTTGAACCAAATTGTATGGCCCAAACATTGAATGACTCATGAGTTCTGTAACAATAATCTTCACAGACCAAGGAGTATTCTAGACATACTTAATCAATCCTTGATTACTTAATGGAATTCAGAGCTTTTTTTTTTCCCCTGCTGTGTTGGCAATGATAACTCCTTAATTGTGTAATTACCCAATCCTCTGCATTTTAAACAACTTCATAATGAAGCATCTTCCTTATAGTCAACAGATGCTCTAGTAAAGGAATATTTTCAAAAAATCCATAATTAGATACTTTTAAATACATATCCATATAAATAATTTGAATGATGATTCTCACAAGGCCTCTGAAAGAAGTCTGCTCCAAACAACTCCTGTTTAAAGTCCAAATTCATTGAGGACATGAGGTACTACCTACCAGTGATACCATAGCTGAAAAGACAAGCCAAGGAGAAGTACAGCAATGCAAAGGTGGAAGGGTGAAGCTCTATATCATTCTGGGAGAGCACTGTAAGTGACTTATGGCTGGAATTTGTGATAAAGTGGGGGAAGAAGGAAGAAAAGAGGATTAGTAATTAACTCAGAAGAACTACTGTAACAAAACTGAGGGGGGGATAAAATGGACACATACACACTGCTGTTGCTGGTTTTAGGAAAATAAATGCAGAAACACGTAGCTAATCATAGCTCATCCTATAGAAAACCATGAAGTTGTGTATGCATTTATGTCTATTTTAATTTTTAACTGTGATTTTTAATTACACTTTCTCTACTTTCTCTACTTTCTGGTAATTTCTTATTGTTTGATATTGGAAGTGAGCTTTATGTCTTTTAGGCTATAATTAGTGGTAAATGGCTTTAACAGAAAAGCAGAAACTAAATATATTTCACAAAGCATAGTGTGTGCCAAGTGATTGTCTTTCCCAGAAGACAAATCAGATTGAAAATTATTTGTGAAGGGATTGCAGGCTTATCTGAGGTATTGGAGAAAGACTGAGTTTTAAAACTCATTTAGAAGTTCTTAAAAAAGGACATGCTGGGGACCAAAGCTACCACTGATTTGAAATGAACCTCAGCACTTATGTTAATTAAGCCTGCAGGAGTTTCAGCATCACCCTCTGATGCCTTCTGTTTAATTCCCTTCAACAGGAGATAAGTGCCTAGATACCCTGAGGACCTGGGTCTCAGCGATTTGTAAAATCAGACCCTGTTTCTGAATCTTTGCAGCATATGCAGGCTGTATCACAGTAGCATTAATGCATACAAGCTTCTCCTGATATCAGTAGGCTGTTGAGAAGTTAACTTTAAGTGGATTACAGTATGGATATGTAGATTTAACCAGGTTACACTTGGCTCCTGTGAAGAGAAGTTGGGCCTTTCCAATGCATCCCTCTTAAAAGCTCACATCAAAAATCATTGAGTGCATCACACTCTGAATTCACCTGGAAGAATGTGAGACAATTTCCTTGCAGCATGCTTTATTGGTTAGGACGGTTCAGCAGGAGTAACTACAGGAAGAATTGGATACTTTGACGTCTTGTCTTTCACTTAATTTTCGGGGAGTTTTTTTATCATCTTTTTCTCAAAGTAAAGATAGGCCTTTCTTTCATGTGTCTCTTATTTGACAACAATCTTTTATTGATCTTTTATTGCCTTTTTTTTTTTTTTGTCTTCCAAAGAGTGACATTTATGTCACATTTTCAGCATTAACCAGAAAAAAAGATAGGGTTAAAACTAAAACCCACATTCTGAAAGGAGGGAAGTTGTAATATTGGACATGTTAGTGTGAAATGTGAGGGTATTTTTCTTTCTCTGGCATGTTTCTTCAAGCAGTGATCTCAGGATATCATTCACTGGCACAGATCAGTATGCCTCTTTCTCAACAATAGACACCTTATCTTTATGTTTAAATACAAACAAAAGACATAGAGGGGAGAAATTCATATATGTGAATTTATTTTCAGATTTTCATTATGCCACAGCTCTGTCTCTCAGCTTGAATAGCTGAGAATCTACTGTGAATGACAGAAGCAGAAGCACTTTCTACATTATGAAATCAAAATGAAAAACTATCAAAACAACATGTACTTTGACAGCCAGGTCACCTGGAAGATCTGGAGGACACAGGAGTTCCAGCAAAGCAACATAGATGTTCCTTCTTTCAATATTTACACTGTGTAAAGAAAGTAATTGTTTCTACTAATATTTTTCATTCATGTGATCCAGTTTGTGATTATCTCCTACGTCTGTTCTCATTCACTATAGTTTTATTTTTTAAAAACATATATTTTTTCTCTTTCCAGATTTCTAACATATTTCCATATACTTATGTTTGATTTTCAGCTGCTCTAATATTTTGGGTTTAGCTACAGTAAAATCCAGCTATTTCTCTGTTACATCTATGCTTAACAGAAGGGAATTTCTTATTCCATTTTACTGAGATATCTTGGAAGCATGGTCCCTCTACACATCTGTTATAGGGTGGTACCCCAATAGTGTAGTCTCTGGCCACCTGAGAGCCAGCAGAAAATTTTTGAAATTCTATGAGAGACCACCTGGAAAAAAAGTTTCTTGCCAGTAGGTTTGTGATGTGATCTTTCCAGGGACTGAAGTTAGGTTGATCTGGATCCCCCTTGTCTTTTTTGAAAATGGTTTAATTCAGTCTTTTTTTACTGTTTGGGGCTTTCCTTGACCACTGTGATTTATTCTGATTGGGATGGTCTTCAAGCAACCTTATATGAATCTTCCAGTTTGGGGGATCTGAATGCATCCAACTTCTTCTGGAATACTCTAAATTTTCTGTTATCTGTCACTAGTCTTTGTCTTCATTCAGCAGGTAAACATTTTCATTAAATACAGAGAGAAAATTTCAAATATAAGTGACAGCTAGAGAAATGGTACAATAGATATGTAATCCACTTGACCTCTGATCAATACATTGAACTTTTAAAAGTAGTCATCAGAATATCTAGCGTTTGTTTCTCCTTACTCAGTCTTAAGGTTTTGTGAAGCCTAAGATTTGTAGCACATAAAATTTTGCACAAAACGTCAAGTTCCTGAGTGGAAAAACATCCACAAACCTATAGCGTCCAACTCTGAGGGAAGATGTATTGTAGTTCTGATGGTATACAAGAGAATAAAAAATACAAGCCACAAAGTGGGACTTCACTTTTTGAGACATAGCATTGGTAAGCATCTGAAAATACCCTTCTTAAACTGTTTATGTAAAGAATATGAATCATGTTTTTGAGGATTGTGGACATCAGATTTGAAATGCTGATTCAATTAGGATTATATGGCTCATTAGTTTGAGAAGAAATATGTAAAGTGCTCTTCTGTTCCTAAGGCAGTATTATGTTCACTCAGTTATTGCATTTTATCCCCTGGGTTGGAACTTTAGTTCTAGTTTCTGAGAAGGTTTTGCTCCTGTGGTGGTTTAGCCCTGGCTGGAGGCCAGATGCCCAACAAAGTCAGCCTATCACTCCCTTTTTCAGCTGGGCAAGGGAGAAAATAAATATTGAGAGGCTCAGGAGTCGAGATAAGGACAGGAAGAGATCATTCTGGAATTAGCGTCATGGGCAAAACAGACTCAACACAGAATAAAGGAAAGAAAACTCTAATTGATTACACTACACTACTCACACAGTGAAACCAGAGTCGGATAATGAGAAGTGCGACCAGATCTTAAAGCATCTCCTCCCACCCCTCCCATCTTAGCAGACTTTCTTTTAGTCATGATTTCTCTCCCTTCTTCCCCCTGCATTGTGTCGCGGGGAGGAGCAAGGACTGTGGCTTTCAGTAAGTTCCTCAGGAGTTGTTTCTTACACCTTCTCACTCCCTTCTCTGTTGGAAAAAGCAGCTGCTTGCAGGTTTTTTTCTCCTAAATGTGATTCCCAGAGGTGCCATGACCATCGCTGATGGGCTCAACCTTGGTCAACAATGACTCTGGCCTTGAGCCGTCTGGTGCTTACTCTCTGGGGCCTGCAGAGAGTAAGCTTCTTGCAGAAGCCACCCCTGCAGCTCCCCAGCCTCCACCAGAACCCAGCCATGCAAAACTACAACAGCTTATTACTCTTTTTTCAACAAGTCTGGACAGTGGCTGTTACTCATAAAGCAAAACAGTCCAAGAACTTGTTTCCACATCATGGTTTCTAAGAGTGAAGAATCCTTTACAGAATAATATACTTTGGCAGATAGATGACTTGCTTTTCAAGATTTATAGCTGCAATGCTATTCTGAAGTACAACCTACATATCCTGAACGTAAGGATCATAGGAAGTCCTTCTGTGATAGTAGAATTCACAAACTTCCTGCCAATTATAGCCAGATTTAAAAAAAACCCAACAAACAGACAACAAAACCCACAAAAAAACCCCACAAAACAAAAACCCTCAAAAACTCACAAACCTTTGATAACCATATTTTCTGTAATTTCTGGTGACAGTAACAAATCTGGGGCTCTCCTAGTTTATAATATGAAGTGTCTGAAAATTAGGTTTCTCTAATGCTGATAGCATTGGTTTCACTTCAAGAATTCCCTTCTTTTGATTGGGATTTAAAGGTTCATGCCTAATTTTGCTTGATATTTTTACTTTTAGGTGCTTGCCCCCATTAGTTGTGTAATTAAATACTGATAGCCTTTCATTTCTCCATGAAATGGTAGAGAAAATTTCAGAATACAGAAAGCTGACTTTTGGCAAAACTAATGTTAGTATCAAGCTTAGAATTTGAATCATAACCTAGAAAGCTAATGGCACCTGTCTGTCCTTCTGGTTCTGCCCTGAAGTCTGTCTTTAGGGTACTGATTTTGGGTTATATGCACTGAGTGATGTTAAACACCTATTTACAATGCAGTCTACACTAATTGCCCCTTAAGTGCCTATGTCAGACCAATTTTTGGCAGTTGGCAAAGTAGCATCACAATTAGTAAGCCAAATGGAGAATGCGGTCTTAGGCAGTTATTGGCAGAAGACAAGACCAGTGAAATGGAGAGGAGAGAGGAAGTTCATGTAAACAACATTAAAATGTAATGGATATAAGATGGCTGAATTGTCTAGAATGAAGGCTTCATGGTCTTTTTAACAAGATTTCCTAAATACCACCACCAGAGAGATAATGGGTGTAGATAATGGGAGTGCAGATAGTCAGGCTATAAAACCAAACCAAATAAAAACTGATTGTAAGTGCCTATAAGTAATTTGTTGTGCCTATAAGTAATTTTTTGTTCAATGTCAACTCTACTATATTCTGAAAATTAAGAAATCTAAGATGTATTCCAGTGGTACCAATCATATCTCACCCCCCACCCCCCAAAAAAGAAAAAAAGACTTTGCTATTACCTAAATGCAAGAAGAAGTAATTTCCCTGAGAGTCTAGAAAAGTCAGACACAGTGGACTATTCTCTGTGTTTGATTCTGAAGAGGTGAGAAGAGGACACCAGCTTCCTCTCTGTAGGCAGTATGGAAATTATTTTCTTCTTGTTCAAGTGTACATTATTGTTTTAGCCTTATGTCAATCACCTTGCAATGTACTCCAGTAATGAAACCATTTCACAATCATCATTGTGGTTTTCCAGAATGATTATTTGCCCTTTAATTATGTGGCCTGTTACTTACGTGGTTTATTTGCATTACACATCCCATTGTGGTTACTAAAAGACTGCCCAATTTATTAATAGCGTTAATGGAAAAATGATTCCTAAGTAATTGCAAAATACTTTTATCTCAGCACTGTTTACTGGAGCATTTACCCTAGTATTTTGTGAGGCTAATTTTATGTTGTTCTCTGTTAATGCTATAGGTAGAAATCAGATCTACTGCTTCTCTTTTTTAAATGAGACTGACAATATTCACATATTTTCAGTCTTTTGCATTATCTGTTCTGCTTTGACCTTCATTCAGAAAAGTACGTCAGGAAGCGCTCTGGAGAATATTGCTATTTCTACAGCATGCCACGAGATGTCAGTGTTTCAGAATATTACTTTTGTCACTATCTGCTATTAAAAACCCTATTCTGTGCTCTGCATTGTTTAAGGTTCAATGGCTGGCTTTTTTTGATATTTTGACACTAAAAATATAAACTGATTAAACCACCCCTAATTGGAAATGGAAGAAAAATGGAAAAAAGCAAAATTAAAAATCCCAAACATCTAAGTGTCCCTCTAGAACCACATTTTTATTTCTTCCCAAAAAAATGTTATCTTGGGCAAATCTTTGTGTCCTTGGTCTGCAGTGGGAAATTAGTCACTCCTTTTTTGTAGAAATCTCTCTTTTTGAATGACAGACAGCACTTCAGCTCCTGGGTTTAGAGTGAGGCAGCAGATAAGTCAAGCCCATGTGTGATGCAACATAGCTTGAACAAGAACAGGCTCATAATCCGTAGTTTTATAGCTGGGGAATTCACTTTCTCAGGTTGAAAACCAATAGTAACTGGCACTACAGTGCTGCAGTTTTCTGGATGGAAAAGTTTTATGTCAGTGAGGTGGGGGAAAAAAAGGTCAGTGGGTAAAAAGGTGATCTTGCCAAGGTCTTGCCTAAAATTCAAATACATGAATTGTGCAGTGAAATAGCATTAATTACTTTTCCCTCAGGCTTCAGTAACATCTGCCTGAAGCTCTAAACCAGTTTCTTAAAGGTGAAAATATGCTATGAAATGTTCCAGTTTGAGAGCAATTTCTCATGTAGGTATACTCTTAATAGGTAGATAAAGCTGTCACACAAGCTACAGCAGAGGATCAGGAACATTGGCTTTAAGATATGTTCTTATTAGACCAGAGGCAGAATTTTTTCAAAGGGAATATAAAATTCTTATTGTCCTCTAGCAAGTGGAGTGCATAAAACAAATGGGTATATGTGGCATATGATATAAATGGAATGTATCATACAGTATTTATGGAAAAAATAATGAAAAATCTGACAGTACTGCCAAACATGAGTCAATTGTGAGCCTGATAAACCAAAAACACTAAAAGCAATTTACATTTCATCTTCTGGAAATAAAAGAAGCAAGTATATTCACTTATAACTAGCTCTGGTAATGTCACCAAATCAAAGACAAATTAGCCCTTTGAGAGTTGAGGGGTTTTTTAAAGTCTATAATTTAATGTATATAATCTCTCCCACTGCCAAAAATGCTGAAATCACTTTCAAGAGAGTTTAGTTCCCTGCTTTTTCCACCATTCTCTCTTATGAAAACTATGACTGTATTCTGCAGAGGAGTTCTCATTTGCCATTCTACCTTACCGCTTTGCTTCCTCATTTATAGATTTTAAAAGGCTTCTAGAAGAGGAGAGCAGTTGCCCAAAGTGCACACTTACTCACCCAGTCACTGGCCCGCAAAGTGCATTGCCCTGCAGCTCCTCCTGGACCAGGGTCTCACCTGTGTGGCCTGCAGACATTCCTGGCCTCTGAGCTGTAACTTCACTCTCTTCCTTCTGAAACACGAACTCTGTTGTGACGACAATAAGGAAAAAGAAGGAAATAGAGTAATGAAAAGGAAAAGAAACAATGGCACTATAACTTCTTATGCATGTATATATTTAATATCAAAATATTTGCTTACCTTATATATTTGTCACTTCAAGTAACTGTTGTCAGGAGAAAATGCTAAAAATTGTTATATATATTTCTTTATCTATAAAACTCACCAGAATGATTTCCTGAGAGGCAACAGATTTTGTCTCTCACAGAAAAGCAAACTATAATAAGTGTTCCACCAAACTCTGAAGCACCCAAAATTGCTGTGGTGATTGATAATCAGCTAGGTTTATCCGCAGAAGGGTGCTTCAGCTCAGAAAGGAAAATACAATTAATTCAGCTACTCTCCTGCTTTGAGCTGAGATAGTCATTGTCATTTGGGTTTGCATCAAATGTCTTCTCATTCGCACATTATTAAAAAAGATTGTGACATGAATAAGTTTATTCTCTGGAGCGAGTTCCATGCTTCCACTGCTCACTAACAGCTGGGGGTTTTCATGCTCAATATTTTCTGTCATAATGGTCGATACAACTTAGCAAGAAATTGTAATGTCATAGATGGTGGTACAATTTGACACAGGAAACTATTGCTCTTGATGAAAAATATTATTTTTACAGAGGCACTGCTAATATTGCAGTAACGGAGAGAGATAGGAAAACAAGTAATTTTCACATACACCACTGACTTACACATACAGAAACTCACATAGTTATGGGTATATACCTTTATACCACTCTCTATTTCCTATGGTTCTCACAAATATTTTGGATAAATTACATCAGGTGCCTCTTGATTTGCTACAGATTTTTTCATAGGAGAAAAAAATCTTGAAATACCCAAAAATAAGCAGAATTACTTTTTTTCCCTCTTTTTTTGTTTCTTTTCTTTTCCTATATTGATATGATTGGACTCCCTGTGGCAGAGAAGGGTTATTCTTCAAACATACAATTTACTGTCAAGCCCTAAGCAATAGGTATTCAGTGAATTTCTTTTACCTTAAAGCACAGAGGGAAAAGTTACTTACTTTGAGGTTTGAAACACTCAGACATCGCTGGCATCTTTTTGAGGAGCATTGCATATAGTAAGAACCCTGGTTTGACCTCTCTGGTAGCTGTGAGACATCAGTATGTCATAGCTGCATGTCCTGAGGTTGAAAAGTGTCAGCTGTGTCCAGTGGGTCCTCACTCTGGACACAGCATACATGTATTAGGAAATTTTGCATAATGGCCCTTGACCTGAAGTGTTGTACTCCAAAGAGCTATTTTGAAAATGTTTTCTAACAAACAAACAACACTCCTCATATAGAGACATTAGGCTGTAGATAAATCTGCTAAGTAGAGCAGCTGAGGGAAAATCTGTGACTTCCAAATTCAGTTACAGCCTCAGCACCATTCTGGTGTTGAAGCTGAATATTCATTATATCAAACCTTGATGGCTCCTTCTCATGGGTACCCTAGCTGCTTGCTGATCCTCAGCCCTTAGGTTGTGACCTTGACTTGTATTCAACTTAATGATAGCTCTCCAGAAACAGCACAGACTCAAAATCAGGACATAGAGCTTTTTTTTTTTAACTTTACCCCTGGACATTTTATAGCTTCCTCCTGCACTTTCTGTGTGGAGACAAAGCTGTGACTATTTTCTATGCAGGGATTCAAAGTTTGTCCTATCCTGCCACTTCTGCACTCTCATTACTATTGTAACAGCCAACCTGTATATAAAACTGGAGTTTGCAATCCCTTGGTATTTCAATATCTTTTCCTTCCCCAAAATCCTTGATAATTGTCCTGCAGCATCCATGCCTGATATCAAGTGTGTTGTAAATCTATACCTTTATCTTTGATTCTGAGACAGACATTCACAAATGTTCTCTTCTCTGAATTACAGAGAGCATCAGGACTTCCTGCTTCAAGCCACTGAAAGTTACACCTTGTAATTCTGATTAGGTCATTCAAATCAGTATCAGGCCACTGGATCTGTCTCCAAATCCTAAATCACAAGTTATCTACCTCCCTGTGTTGGCTAAAAATATTTTTAAAACTTTATAAAGACACCCTAGACTATATCCAGTATCCCTGAAGTTTGGTTTATTTTGGCTTTCCTTTTCTTAAGACCCTATTTCTTTTAGCATTACCATACAAAGCTGAGGTCCTCATCATTATGTTCTCAGTTGCTTCACCTTGTTCTTGCACTGTGAAATGCAAAGATCGCTTTGTAAGAAATCTTTGTTCATGTTTTGTCCATAGGGTGGATGAGTGTTGGGAGTAGAGGCGTTCCCCAGTCACGTATTTTGACATGTCTAAAGTTGTAATCTGCCTTATAGAGATGGAAAAACTCCGACTGTTTTGCTGGTTAGGTAAGCACTGAACCATGCATTCACAGATATTAGACTATTTTTATGACTACTATGCTTGTAAGTTCAAAATGAGTCACAAATACAGTTAACCAAAGAAGATGTCAAGCAGCTTTATAGTTGTACTAAGCAAATAATTAGAGATGCTGACGAGCATTTTCTGTAATGGTATGGTCCATGTTCCCAATGACAAATCATATTTGACTGATTGCAGTTCCTAATTTTTCTCTTATTCATGCTTACAGTATTTTTTTCAAGAATCAGAACACAGAGAAATTCCTTATACTTTCTTTTGATTGCAAGTTGATAACTTCTTCACTGAATTAATTGATTTTAGATCTTCTATTTCTTAGGAATCCTAATGTCACTTTTTTAAAATTCTTTTTTTAGAAGGCACTTTCAAATGCCACCATTTCTCAGTAGAAAGATTAAAGTAAAAATTATGAATTTTTCCATTCTAACTTTTTCAAAGAAAGTGTAACCTTTTTCTTTTTCTTTTTTTTTTAAAGAAAATAATGTTTTAAAGTACTTAACACTCATTTCCATTCATTCTACCTTCACCATCTGCTTTATGAGAGTTTTTTAAAGCAGTACCACTGGCTAAGGTTTTATGGTGGACTAGGTCTCATAATTAAGACAGAATTACAGTGCCCCAGAAAGAATACAGAAAGGTTATGTTGTCTTTCAAAAAGCCCATTCACAAGAATAATGTGGGGCCACATTTTATTCCACTTTTCCCATCCTGAAAATAACTTCTGAGAACCCCAAAATATCTTCCTCCTACTAAATCTACCAAATTACTAATTTTTAGTTTTAGTTACTTAATTACTAATTCTATTAATGTTTTTTTGTGCTGAATTAGTTACTTGATTTTTTTTCCTTGTACATTAAAATAAAGCTATCTGTGAGGGAATGGCTTTTATTCCATTATGGCCATGAGCAGCCCTACACTTCAGATTCCAGGTAGACAAGCAGACTCAGCACAGGCAGAGTGGAATCAGTGTAGGGCCTTCTTTCTGCTATTTCTGCTCTTACTACCTATTACCAGCTCTATGCTGTGCTCAAGGATCAAGAGACAGTTTCTCTCACAGCATATTATGCTCTGGGGTCCCCAGTACAGAAAAGATGTAGAGCTGTTGGACTGGGTCCAGAGGAGGGCCACCTACTATGAAGACACGCTGTGAGAGTTGGGCTTGTTCAGTCTGGAGAAGAAAAGGCTCCAGGGTGACCTACTTGCAGCCTACTCATACTTAAAGGGGTCCTACAGGAAAGTGGGAGAAGGACTGTTAGCCAGGGAGTGCAGTGACAGGACAAGGGGTAATGGCTTCAAACTGAAAGAGGGTAGGTTTAGGTTAGACATTAGGAAGAAATTATTTACTTATGAGGGTGGTGAGGCCCTGGAACAGGTTGCCCAGAGCAGTTGTAGAAGCCCCATCCATGAAGCCATTTAAGGCCAGGTTAGATGGGGCTTTGGTCAGGGGGATTGGAGCTAGGCAGTCTTGGAGGTCACTTCCAACCCAAAGCGTTCTATGATTCTGATATTCATATCAATTACATGAAAATACATTACCGTTGTCTGGTGACTTGTTTTCAGAGCTTGGCTTTGTCCAGGGCAGCAATTAATCTACCCCACTACCCACACCATCCTTCAAGAAGGGTATTAAAGCACTTGGAAGATGATCCCAGGCAAATGTCCTCTGTATCATATTGTCACAAATTTTAAAGCCAACAGATGCTCCTCTGTCTCCTCCATAGGTCTATCCTATCCCACAGAGAATTCAGCCTTGCACTGCTTCAGGCAGTTTGTGCCTTCTGATGACACATGGGTGGGCATATTTAAGCATCTCAGGATTGAAAGAGGAGGCAGGTGGTTGCAGGAAACAAAAACATTCCAGGTGCTCAACAGGCCTAATGGAAGTTCCTGGTCCACCCAAATGCCATCTGAGAGAGCTAGCACTGGAAAAGTGCTGGAAACAGAAATCCATCAAACTGTGCTCCCAGGCAGCAGCTGGTGGCTTAGCAGCAAGAGCAGCTAGGGAAAAGGAAGGATGCTGAGGGCAAACCTCTGCTGTCTCCCATAGCTGCCATTAATCTTGAGTGCTCAGGTACTCTCTTTGGATGCTCAGGTTATGCTGGAGGACAGATGTGGTGAGAGTTCAGTGTATGCCTAGATATCATATTTTCTTTGCTGTTTCTCTTCAGATGATCCACCAATGAACAGTTGCAGCTGTCTCTCAGATTAGCTAGAGTTAATCAGGTATTGAGACTGGCTATTGGCCCCATGAGCCCTGGTACCCAAAAGAACAACTATATTTTTGGCCACTTAGAATCACAGAATTATATAATTGTTTAGGTTTAATGCCCCCAGCGTAGTTCTCATTCTTCTCCCAAAGACACTTTAGTAAATTCTTATGTTATGATGATATCTTTACTTCTTTGTTTCACAACAAAATGTTGGCTGTATCAGGGGGAACATCTTGTTCCTGCCTGCCTATTTTTACTGCCCTAATTTATTTTTAGCTTTACCAAAAAAAAGAAAAAAATCACCTTTGCCTAAAACTATGTGATTCCCTCACTCATGTGTTAGTTTGGCTAGGGCAATGGGAAGTGCAGAATACATTGGTTTTTATTGCACATCATCACAGTCCCTTGATGAGAAGTTGCCTTTGGCAGGGATAGTTATGCAGAGAGCTTGACCACTGAGTCCTTTGTGGGCAGGAGTGTGAGAATATTTTGAGAACAGAATCTGCAGCTGAGATTGCAAGCCATAAAATATAAAAAAAATGAAAGCAATGTAACTTAAAAACAGAATTTAAATTTTCTTATCAAAATAAAAATGGCAAGTTGAAAATATGGGGGGGAGGAAATCATAAAACCCCTGGAACATAAATAGATTCTTTCTTGCCTGTGTTTAAGCATGTTTGTAGAATTCTGCAGCCACTGCTCTTACACCCAAGGGGTTTCCATAACCCAGAGAACGCTAACAAGGACATTCACTCATTAGCAAGTGATAATAGAAACATGCATACTTGCAGCTTCCTTATAGCATGTTGTCTTCTGAGTTTGGTAGGAAATCAATGTGTCTGACTTAAAAGGATCCATGCTCTCAGATGCTTTGTGTTTAAGGAGCAGAAATTTTAATTCTGTTGTGATATAAAAGAGGAACAATTGAAGTCGTGTTCTCAGCAAGTTTTTCTGCTTTCTTATTTCAGTTGCAGGATGACTCACTATCCTGTAAGTAGATTGCCTACAGATAATTATGATGCTATAGCATGAGCACTATCTTATCATTTAAATGGCAGTATTCCAAATTCCTCTCCTATTGTGTCTATATGGACTAAAATCTAAACATTAATGTTTCTTGGATAGAAGACACAAATTCTAGGCTTACTCTTCATGGGTACTCATGGTCCATGAGGTTTTTTTATATATTTATCATTGAATTTGAGAATGATGTTGAATCTAAACTACCAAAGAGAACCTTTGGGAATGATAGTGAAAAATCTATGTTAAGAAATGCGTATAATGAAAGTATAGTAGTCTCAGATATGTAATAGTGTTAAGCAGTAAATGAAATCTGGTATAATTCTCAGCTTTCTGCAAGCTCACAAACTATTTCTGTAACCTGAGTTCACTGCCATGCAATACCTTTAATTACAAGTAAGTTTTAGAATCTACTCTTCTTACCAGTGCAAACTGTAAAGTTTTAAAGCTCAGCTATAAAACTTCAGAAATAGACAACCTGACTCACAAGGTCGGAGAGAGTGGGCATCTTTGATCTATGTTTTTAGGAAAAATCATTGATGTGCTTTTAATTTTAAAAGTACTAAGGTTGGTCTTGTTGTTGCCTGAAATCAATGGACTATGCAAAGATGTTTAGGCAGATGGAACTGATGCTGACACAGATCTACATCTAGGGTGACGTGGTATGAAGACGCAGACCACTATAGAGTGAATTCTTTTGAAATAGGAGCTCATGTTCCCATCCACTTACTCTAGTTTGTGATTTTGTTGCTGCTGTCATTCTTGGACCAAATAATCCTCAGTAATGTCAGGATTGTTTAATACCCTAGGGAGCAATAGGTATAAATACTTATGACAAGTATTTGATATTGTAAATTGGATCATCTGCATGGAAAGTAAGAATAGTACTCATTATTGTTGTAGTTACTTATGACTGATTCTCAGAACAGCATAGCCTATTTTTATCACTATTAATTTAGTGTGAGCTTCATAATATACCTGGAAGATATAAGGTGAGAATCTAGCTGATGTGAGTTTTACTATGATTTCAACAGATGTTCATCAGCTTAGAAGTGCACAACCAAAAAAAGACAAAGTAACTGAACAGTGGGTATTTTGGCATCCATACACAGTGGATTTCTTCATGCATCTTGGTGAAGCTGCCTCCTGTTTACTTTAGGAAATTTCTAGGCTGGAGCTACACCCTAGTCAAGAGACTGTGTAGAACTGATGCACATTTACACTCTTCACTGATCCACAATTATTTCTGGCAGAAAAACAGAACAATTGCTTTACTATTTCACTGCAGTAATTCCTAGAAGGTTCCAACATACTTCAGCTTCCCAAAAGAATGAGGGTACACTATGGAGTGTGAGAGACTGTGTTGTGTTATTCATATAAACTAAGATGAAGGGAAGTGGAAAAGACAGCAGCCATGCCACATAGTATTATTGAACACTTAGGAGAGTTGAGCTTTGAAGTCAGCTTTGAAAGAGTTTCCTGTTGGTAAAGCATATCAGGGAAAGGATTAAGGAAGGGGCAACAGGAAGCTCAGATTTTGTACCTCCTGATTGCCAATGTACTTAACTCTAGTAAATAATTGTGTGATGTCTTACAATCCATATGTTTTACCATGACAAGATGTGATGAGATAGATACACTGCGTTTAATCTTTTTAAATAGCTGTCAGTCAGAAAACTAAACTAATTTGGATTAGTAAAAAAGCTTTTTAAAGTCATTTTGAGGATTACTGTCAGAAGGGTTATTCTTTTCTTTCAAGAAGGCAAGCAGTCAAATCCTGTTTGGACATCAAATCCACATGCAAAAGACACCCCTGTATCATATCCTACAGCAGTAACCATCTCTCTGTAACTCACCTTCTAATGCAAATTTCTAGGCCTCAGACTGAGAAAATATCACGGCAAGAAACTATTAAAGCTTCTATATCAACAGTTTGGTACACTTTTAGTCTTGCTATATTCATTTACCTTTCCAATTGGATTTTTTGGAGGGGAGAGGGTGTTGGGGTTTGGTTTTGTTTTGCAGCTGGCTCACATTACACCTCTGCTTCTTTATTTACTGCACAGTTTCTCTGCTAGGACACTTAATTAAAGATTTTTTTTCTTTCAGGTATGCTTACTCCAGATGCAGTAAAAATGAATGCATAATTATTTTATTTTTTAAATTAAAGACAGCCAAATAATTTGGTTCAAATACATGCATAGACAGACAATATTAACAATTTTTATCATTTGCTCTATCAAAGCTTATTTGTAGGTGACTATTTCTAGACTTTTTACTCCTAGAGTTTGTATTCCTTGTGGAAGCTACTAGAAAGTCACACAAATACACTATTAACTACTGCCACCATATGTGTACGGTTGTGAATCTTCTGTGCATCATATGCTCTATGATAACTGCCCTGTGCATAATCCAGCTCTATCAGAAATGCCAGGTAGCATATCCTTTTGAGACAGAAATGCAAACATCTTCACATTATCTTCAGTTTATTCTAGGTTGAGAGACACATTAAAAAAAAAAAAAAGTTGTAACTTGAAGTGTATTCAAGTGTATTCAAGACCAAGACTTCAAGACCAGCTTGAAGTGTATTCAAAGTAAAATTGATGTAAAATTTGTTAATACCAAAATAAGAATCTCACAGCTGATTTTTTCAAGACTGAAGAAGTGGCATTGGAGAGGAGCAATCCTTACGTCTTTTCTATAAATTGATTTATAGTGCTGGAGTACCTGCCCTACTAAGAGATGATGAGGGAGCTGGGCTTGTTCAGCCTGGAGAAGAGAAGGCTGCGGGGGGACCTCATTGCAGCCTTCCAGTACCTGAAGGGAGATTATAAACAGGAGGGGAATCAACTTTTTAAAAGGGCAGATAATGGCAGGACAAGGGGGAATGGATTAAAGCTAAAGGAGGGAAGGTTTAGATTAGATATTAGGGGGAAGTTTTTTACAGAGAGAGTGGTGAGGTGCTGGAACAGGCTGCCCAGAGAAGTAGTGGATGCCCCGTCCCTGAAGGTGTTGAAGGCCAGGTTGGATGGGGCCCTGGGCAACCTTGTGTAGCTCCAGGCCTGAGGTTGGTGGCTCTGCCTGTGGCAGAAGGGTTGGAGCTCTGTGATCCTTGGGGTCCTTTCCAACCCATGCCATTCTATGAATCTATGATTTTCTAACTTTTAACATAACTTGAAAAATTGGCTTGTCACCCCTCAAATGCTACATCTATACTACCCTGAAAACAGCTGAATAACAGTAAGAGCAGAAATGATAATACAACAGCAATAAGACTGTGCATGAACTGCCAAAAATAAAGTTTATGTAATTTTGAGATAGCTTGTTTTAACTATCTCAATGTCCATAAATGTAACAAAAAAAGTGAAATGCTGGTAAATGCCTGTTTATGCTGACAGCTTAAAACCAGCTGTATCGCCAATTTCTCTACTGCTCATGTGAACACATTGTGATTACTACATGTATGTATGCAAATTACTTTTAGGAATCTGGGAAATGCAGTATTTGAAAATTTCAGTAAAACTTTTGCAGGAAACTTGTCTAATATAAAAATACAATATTAAATATTTTTATGCAATAGAAAACAAATTAATGTTTTTCACCTTGAACTTCACCAATCAATCAAATAAGAATTCCCAAAGTAAAGGCTTCTATGTATGTGCTTCTACCCTGGGAAAAGAGCAAAATGAGAAAGAAAATGTGAAGATTTTCGCTGCAGAAGTCTCTCAGACAGGATGACGTGGTAGAGTCATCAAGAATTTATGTGATAACTATGTTATCAAACACTTCTCAAAAAGTCACTTTGTCTCATGGGACTTAAAGCCTGAAACTCTGCTGTGGGAAACTTAGGGTGAAGAAAATTCCTTAGCATAGTTAAACACTTCATGTAAAATGTTCCAATCACATTTGGCAGAAAATATCTTCTTGTTCCTCAACACACACTGGCGGCTGATGGTCACTTGTGTTTGGGAATATATTTTCCCTTTACCATTAAACATATTACTTCTTTAGAGACTTCAGTCTAACTCCTGATTTTAACTGCTAGTTCTTCTTCAGTTCTGTTTGTATGTTTACAGCTATTTGTGGATTCTTTCTTTTTGTTCAGGTGAGTAGGTGCAAGATTTTTTTTACTGCAGAAGAAGCATACTTAATACAGTTAGATATTATTTATTATGTGTTCACAAATGGTATATGAAGTTCTTTTTCTCTGGATAAATGGACTAAAGAACAACAAAGGGTGCTTTCTTTCTTCACCAAATAGATATTTTCTCATGTCTTTTTTTGCTGGTATTTCACCAGCATCAAAATATTGCAGTTCAGTGGTGACACATGAGAAAGAGGCACTCTTACATCACAGAAGAGACTAGAGACTATTAGCCACCTATCTTAAATTACGATCATATTCTTTCAAATTTCAGTGAGACTTAATACAAACCACGGCAGTATTCTGTATTCCAACTGAAGGAATGAAAACTTCAGCAAGAAAAGCAAATGTGAGGTTCTCTACAGCATTTCAGAAGCATTCCTCTTTCCACTTTGCTCTCAATATTTTCCGTTCAGGATTTTTTAAAAAACTATCCATGCTGTGTTTCCATCACTGTTTGTTGTGGTTTAACCCCAGCTGGCAACTGAGCACCACACAGCTGCTGGCTCACTCTGCTGCAGTGGGATGAGGGGAGAGAATAAGAAGAGTAAAAATGAGAGAACTTGTGCATTGAGATATAGACAGTTAAATATTTGAAATAAAATAGAATTACTATAATTATTAATTTGAGTGCAGGTTCATATGCAGGTGATAAAGAAAACCTGAGTAATGCCTCAGCTCCTTAAGAAAACTAAAATTGTTATAAGCTTTAACCTCATTTCACTTGAAAATCATTTAATACTTCCTCCTAATTTAAATACACTGTGAGAATTTTGTTAAGATACTCGAAAGTCCCTGGCTACCGTAAGAGTTCTTCCTTGTGAACTTATATGGAAGGGTTATTTAAGAGTTTTTTGCAACTTCCTTATCTGTGTCCAGGCTCGTGTGGCACACAGAACAAGTAAGGATAATGGATCTCTTGGGACAGGAAATTGCTGGTCCCTGACTTTGACATGATTAATGTCAGATACAGCTAATAGAAAGACAACAATAAAGCCTTCATATGAAGTGAAAGAGATCTATTGCCCTTGAGAAAAAGCTATACTATAGTCCTTGTATTCCAATATCTATATATACATGCGTATAAAAAGCATCTAATAGGATTCAGATGCTAAATTATGTAAGAAGCTCTAAACTGAGATACGTATTCTTTCTCTTTCAGAGCTATCTGATACGGCATGTGTATTCCTGGCCGTGTCCAGCACCTTCACTCTCCAGCAAGGGCTGTATCTGGCCCAATCAATTTCACAAAGCTGACCTGGTTTCCACGTCAAGCAAATCATGACAACTATTTGCCTGCACTCCTTTAACACCATGTAGCAGCTTGTGGTACAAGTGAACATGCAACACAGGGGTTAAAACATGGTTCAATTCATCTCATTGCTAGAGAGCAACATAAGTGTACACACAGTTTTGGTGGTTCATCTGGTGTGCCCTATACCTCTTATTTTGCATGGCATGTTTGTATACAAAAGATTCAGACTTTGTGAAGCACAATCTGGCTTTTGTGGGGTGGTGAGAACACACAGCTTAACCTCTAGTAGCCTGTGGAGGTATTTGCTGTGAACAGTTTATGTGTGACAGAGGAGACTTCCAACCCTGAGTCTGATCATATGATTAAGTCTGCCAGGAAATAAGCATCAGCCGTCCTGCCCAAGACTCAGATCTACCTTATCTTAATAACAAATACAGAATCAAAATTGGGATAGGTAATTTTATCTTATGTATAAGATCACTTACATTTCTTAGTTATCTATGTTTTGTGTTAAGGTACTTCCTGTTTTCATGACAGAGCACAATGAGCATCCCACAAAGTTAATGACTGAAAATCAAACAGTAAATGAGGATTGAAATTTCTGATACAAATTTAGCATTTTCTATTGAATATCATTTAAGAAACTACCAATTCAATATTGCTTTAATTGAAAAATCTTTAAGCACTTCTGATTTTTAATTTTAAATATATTCAGATTGACAAAAAACTCTTTTCTTTAACCTATTCAGCCTGGACAAATTCACCATCTACAAGAACCTGTCATATTAGCACAAGATTAGGTTTTGGTTTTTTTCTTTTTTTTTCTTGGCAACAGCAAACCATTACTTTTTAATATGCATAGGAATAAAGTCTGAAAGGAATTTCAAGGTTCTTGTAACCCAGTTTCCTAGATTTGGAGGCTTATGTCATAATATTTTTCATGAACTTTGCGAGCTTCATAAAAATGAGATTTTGGCCTCCAAGGTTCCTCACAAAAAAGCTTTCCAGACCTTCATTTCTCTTTTAGTTCAGCCTAAATATATTCGTGGGCATTGAATATGCATTTTCTCTTCTGCCAGCATTGTTCTTCATCCTGAATAGCTTTTCTCCCTCCCTGCAATTTGCCCATACTAATGTATTTATAGAAAACAATTACATATCCTCTCAGTCTTTGTTTCATTGGGCTGAATCTTTATGCCTCCAAGCTCTCATAATCTCTCCTTGACAAAACTGGTTTTCTTGGCCACGATTTACATAGTAACTTTCTTTGCACTTTTTCCACAGTCTACAAAATCCTGTAAAAACATGAAGTTGGGGACTTTGGGGGGTATCTAGGTTTTTAAGCTTTTCTACCTTTGCAAGAAATATTTGCCAGATAAGTTCTGTATTTTATCATTGTCTCAGAATCAAGACTATATGGTGATCTTTTTGCTCAATTATTTTCAGTTGGTGGCAGCCAGAGTATTACAGAAACTTTTGATAAGTCACATCTAAGTAGTCACACAGCTACCTGATTTTTGACATAGCTTAAATGCATGACTGACTTGTACTCCAACTAAAAAAATGCCTTAATGTTCTTGATACTCGATACTTCCCATTCTTTTTGTGTAATATCCCATTTTTCCTTTACTGTAGTGATGCCTGTCACACTGTGCCATGTACTCCACCCTAGTACACCCTTCACCTATTTTGGTGCCATTACCAAGGTTTGAAAAGGAGCAAGCTCCTTTGCTTAGCTGTTCTGCTACACCTGACAGCTCCGACAATCTGTGTTGAAAGGTCCTAGCTGGGAGCATGGAATTTGACAACTGAACCTTGTCCTCATATTCTCAAATCCCAGTGTGATCTACCCAGCAGCTACCTCTGATTACACGACGCCTCTTATCCTCAAACTTTATTGCCTAAAGATGGTATCCAATGACACATAGTGTACAAACAGCATCCCTCATGTGCCTTCATATACATGTACCTGAAGATAAAAAGTATCACAGGGCTTCTAGTTGCAATTTTTCTATCTCTTCAGGTTAATTCATGCATTATCTCAGTTATTATTTCACCTTCCCTTCCTCTCTAACTTCAAAGGAAAATAAAGAATTTATAAACCTGTAATCTCTGAATGTTCACCCTCTTACATAATTTGCTGAACCTTCCAGGAATGTGTGGTGTGTAAACAATGTTAAGCCTTTTGATAGGTTCTCAGTGGTAAACCATCGTGAAAAAGGAAGCTTCTCTGTTGTTATATATAAATTTTTTAAATCTCCTATTTATGGCATACTGCACTAAATAGACCCTGCAATTTTCAGCCAAAACACAGACCAGTTTACTGTGATAAATCACCAAAAGCAACATTCAGCTAGTGAGAGAAGAAGGTCTGCCAAAGACCTATCAACTGTTAGTGGCACCTTAAATTAATTGTTGAATCTTTAAAACATCTCCAATTTTGGGACATAATTTTAGTTGCCTTGAGATCAGTTTTATTTAAACATTTTTTATTTGTTAAGGAAAACATGAAAGTATACCTTGCACATATATTGATTCATTGATGTATTCTTTTAAATATCTATTTCCATTTAATTCAGACTATGTCATTACACCCCTTTGTCCAATACTTTAAAGATTATTTAAGTGGCTTTATGAAAAAAAAACAAACCCACAACAACAACAAACTCTGGTGGGAATTAGATAATCATGATGAAATGTTACAAAATACTGCTTCTGAACATATTTCAAATCAGTTGATTCTTTTTTCTTTTGCTGCAGAGAATGACCTGGGAGTCCTGGAAGACAAAAGGGCTGCGTGCCCTCATGGTCAAGAAGGCCAATGGTATCCTGGGGTGCATCAAGAAGAGTGTTGTCAGCAGGTTGAGGAAGCATATCGTCTTCCTATATTTTTCCCTGGTGAGGCCACATTTGGAGCACAGTGTCCAGTTCTGGGTTCCCCAGTTCAAGAAAAACAGGAAACTACTGAAGAGAGTCCAGCGGAGGGCTACAAAGATAATGCAGGGACTGAAATATCTCCTATATGAGGAAAGACTGAGAGAATTGGGTCTATTTAGTCTGAAGAAGAAAGGACTGAGAGGTGATCTGGTCAGTTCTTAAAAATACTTAAAAGGTGGCTGTCAAGGGGATGGGGCCATCTTGCAAAGTTGAGGTGGGAGTTTTCTTTTAATCAGAAGACCAACATAGTATATAATAAATTTTACTTCTGATTTTCATATCTGAGAATTTGAAATTGATTCTTTCAAAGTAAAGTTACCATAACAATTTCTCTTATCACTAGCATGGTGTCATGGTTCAGCTCCAGCCAGCAGCTGAGCACCATGCAACCACTCACTTATCCCCTCCTGTCAGGATGGCGACAATGGAGAGACAAAGGCAAACCTTGGGGGCTGGGGTAAGGGCAGTTTACTGGGAGAGGAAAGGGAGGGGGAACTAACAACATAACTGAGAATATACACAACAGAAGATAGCACAAGGCAATTTTCCAACCCAAGGACAACCAGACAGACACTCAGCCCACACTCAGACTGTCCTTGAGCCCCTCCCCAACTACCTTTTATGATTAGCATGATGTGACATGGTATGGAATACACTATTGGCCACCTTATCTCACCTGTCCTTGTGGAAATCATCCTAGTCAGAACCAGGACACATGGCAACAAAAGAAGGTTACTGAAGATTAGCTTAGATAAATCTACTAAATTTGTTTCACTGCACCACTGCATATATTTCCACTTGTTCTTATTCAGTTTTGATCTAGCTGAAAATATCAGACTATAGGATTAGATTTAACCATAATGAAACATGGTATCAGTTAAGAAACAGAGTATTTGGTTAAAACACCTCTTTTCTAGACAAGAAAGGAGGGCAATGTGGTCTTCCCGTTACTCCTGTTTAGTCATCTATAATCTCCACGGATTAGAAGAGACAGACTATCATTAACCCTAATCATGTTCCTAATGCCTTGTTTTGGGGAATAAAGACAGAGAAGATAAAAGCCATGAAAGTGTCTCAAAGCTATGAGGCACTGGGAATCGTTCAAAACAGAATCCAAAAGCAACAACTGAAGAGCAGGACAAAAAGCAGAAGAGAAAAGGTATTCTGTGGATGAGAATTCCTTTGAATAGTCACCACAGTACAACGGCCTTTAAAGGAGTGTGCACAGATCAGGAATTGCTTTATTTTCCTTACAACTGGACACTGTCACTGTCAGCAGCCGTTCATTTAATCCTGTGCTCATTGCTCATTACTGACAAGGGGTTTTGAGATAAGACTCTCTGTGTTCGCTCATCAGTCGGTGAGAAGTGCGGAGAGTTGATGAACAGCACTCAGGCAACTAATCTGTAAAGTGAGATAATACATGATTTAATAAACAACATCTGTAAATAAAAAGAGATGCTCTGTGCTAAGATTTGGTATTTGCAAGGCTTGGAGTCTTTTTCTTGGATAGATAGACATTGTTCAACTTTAAATCATAGCAACAGCTTCTGCAGTAGTTTCCACTGGCAGATCTCCTAATGCAGGAAAAACCCTTTCTGTGAGAAAGTCACGTGGTGGGTTCTGTGTCACAAAAGCAATGCTGCTCTTGGGATTAATAAAAAGGCCATTATGTGACAGAGCTCTGCAAGCTTCAAAAAGTTTTGAAGTCTCAAATTAGAGAAGCCTCCCTAAGTCTTTTCAGCCCTATGGGAGACAAAGGTATCCTGCAAATTAGTACTCTGACACTAACTGCACTGGAAAGTAAAATCCACCTCCTGAGATGGCCTAAGAGGCTGATTGTTAAAGGCAACCTTGACTTGTTTGAACAGGCAGATCATGATGGGACTCAGTAGTGAAGTTCAGTCCTCTCTGTCCTCATTAGGCACAGATAAATAAGCTTGGCTGAGGGATGCAGAGCAAGGTGTTTTCAAGATTTATGTGATCCATGTGCAGGGCACAAGAAGGTAGTCTGCTCAGAAAAGTCTCATAGAGGGAGGGATGTTATCCGGAACAATGTCTGCGAATGGTACCTCCTGTGGTTTTATATGGAAACAGAAATTTTAAAAAAAATCCAAACCAAAAAAGATGAGATTTATGATTTAGTAAAGATGCCTGGAAAAGTCTAGGAAGGAAAATTCAAACAGAGCAGCAGGTATTGAAAATCTTATATTATTTCATCCTAAAGACAAAGCAGCAAGTCATGCTGGAGACCTCCTAATGTCCATGACCTTAAGGAGAGAATTGGATTTAGATGGATCTTGTCTGACAGCTAAGACGGTCACTTATTGGCTTCTAAAATTTCATTCTTCCAGTTTAAATATTGGCATAGCTTGATAGGAATATTTAAAATAAGTGACCATGGAGAACAACAGTTTAAAAAAAGATGGAAGATAGAACAATGCTGCAATCAAAAAAGAAAAAAAAAAGTGGAAGAGTAAGCAGAGGAAAAGAATAGAAGGAAAAGAATAATCATCAAAAATATTTTCTGTGTCTTTTACCTCGTGTTTGTTTTCAATCTTTGGCTGAAAGTTTAATCTTATAGCTTTCAAAGCCCAAGTGACTTGGTAGAAGGAAGCTGAACAGCTTTTCCACAAGTGGGTGTGAGTAGAAAAAGCTTTTTGGCTCATAATTCCTAAAAAAGGTGGGATTCTCCTCCCTTCTCCATAATATTCACAATTGGGAGATGAAAGCATTTTCCTTGTGGTATATTTTTTGTACTTTTCTTTCATTTCCAGTCTGGAGAAACTGCTAATATGTGCAATGCAAGCTCTACGTGGGCTTTTCTAAAATAACATTATGGGGAAAAAAGAAGCATTTTTACTATACTTTTTTAATGTCTGCATGTTGACAATATTGTTAACTACAACTATGTATATAAATGTTTCTCAAAATAAAATTTGGAAGAAGTAATCATTTTACATAAATCAAAATGAATTCAAATTGATTTTCACAGAAGTGGTGTTTAGGCTGCGAAAATACCGTGTGTTTATATGTTATATTTGTTATGTTTTTGGGGTCTTTTTTAAACTTTTTTATTAAATACTCATTTTCACTCATTTTTTCTTTTACAGCACTGTAAATCAAGGCGACTGCTTTTAATTAACCACAATCTGTATGTATGGACTTAGAGATCTTCAACAAATATGCTTCCTCAGCACTTTTTCTAAAGCCACAAATCCAGAGAATTTTTATTTAGTAGATTTGTTTATTAGCAAAAAATGACAGAAGGAAGTATGTCCCACTGAGGCCACTCACTTCAAATTGTCCAAGTGACAAAAAAGTCACATTGGCAAATAATGACTTATTTATACTCACCACCCCCACCACCACTTTAAAAAAAAAATAAAAATGTTTGAGCATGAAAAACCAGGGTTTAGACTGGATCTATGTGGTGTACACATACAAACCACGATGGTTTTATCAGATTTTTCACTAATAAAACTAGAGCTTTCTGTTTTCTTGAGGATAGGAAAGCAAATGCATTTTTAGTATGGTTAATCTCAGAGGCCTAAAATAGGTGAAAACTGGAAATAATTCAATACTCTGCCCTATCTGTGTTATAGTCTAGGAGCTTAACTTTCCTTCAGAACCACACAGAAATTTTGATCTGAGAAAGAGCCAGGAGATGGCCTGATGCAGACCTGAGTAACTGGGAAGAAGAGTAAATACAGACCTAAGTTAGAAATTAGATCAAATGCACCCAGACTTGTCAAAACTAGAATATGATACATTCTAGTGTTATTTGTTAAAATAACTAAATTTTATACAGATAAAACCCATAGGATTTATTAGCTCTGCCAGTGACAAACCATTATTGACTGGGCATTAATGTAACAACTATGAGAAATGTAAAGAGAAATAAGAATAGTTTGTGGTCATAATACAGTGGGGGGAAAAAAAACGAACAGTACAATCTTCATACATTTTTATAGGTGTATATATCTTCTATATTTTTTTAATTAATGATTGTGGTAGGAAAATACACATTTCATAATGAAATAGGTTAATGGTACAAATGTGGTCTCAATACTAAGTAGATTTGGATTCTATGTGTCTTCCTATGCTATATGAATATACAATATAATATTAATAACAGAGTGATCATTAATAAATCCATAGTCAAAGGGGTGATTTTTAGTAATAAGAATTTTTAATATAGGCTTGGAACTCACTGCACTTAAGCAGCTGAATAGGAATTAGACTTGCTTGATTGCTTATGGAGTAACTTGGCTGTGAACAGCACACGGCTGTGAAAAAGGCAATTGTTTTAAGTCAAACAAGATACATTCAGAAAATATAAGGAAAAACTATTATGTTTATGGAGGGCTGCTATACTTCCATCTAAAAGAAATCTATTTTAGTCAGATGTCATCACCCTCCATGTTGCAGTCCTCCAGTCTAAATGGCTGTATTCTCTTCTTATGCAAACAGCATAAGCATTGACAAAGGTCACTTGCTGACATGATCACAGGAGAATTTCCCCTCTGTGTCCCCCCACACCCCACTGCTACGTGTGCTACTTTTGCTTCTTGCAATCTAGGTGTTATAACTCATCAGCAGCAAAAAAGTAAGGAAGTGTAAAGGTGATGAATTGTCACTATCATATTTGGTGAAAGTTATATGTATTTACCATCTAAAACTGAAACAAATTAATGGCAGACCAAATAAGTTGCTTTTATTAAAATCTAAAGGTAAGAAAAAAAGAAAAAGATGTTAAGTTGAAAGAAATTAAGCTCCCAATGCAGTCAGGAGCCTAGATGCCTATGGATTTGATTAATGAATCTTTTCAAGATACATTCAAGAGATATCTGACAAATAAGTAAGCATTTTGGATTAATTATACTAGAAAAATAAAATTATTTGAAAATCATCCAAGTATTTCTCTAAATGTAAACGCTTACTTCCCTCCTTCCAGACTCTGTGCTACATCTTCACCCAGACGTACAGCAACCAGTGGGAATTTTTTTTCATGCATTTGTTGATTTAGAGTGATCCCAGGGAGCACAATACAAACAGAAAGGAAGCTTAGAATATGATTGTGTTTTAGAGTATGATTGAGGCTTCACTTTGGGGAAATGTATTACTAACTTCAGATCCACAGCAGTTGACCACAAACATATTTTTTACCCCATTCTAGAAACCACTTCAGCAAATATTGCATTTATACCAATTCTTGGCACATATTCATTCTGACTCCCGTGTAGTAGTCAGAGTACATAAGAAACAAAAAAAACTAGTTGATAGTTGAAGTGTTAAGCCCATTCGTTTATTTTTGACCAGAATTGCACAATTGTTTAAGTTTTTCATTCAAAGATTGTGTTGATCAAATGTGGGATTACAAAAACTACACCTTAAACAAAGTCTTATATTCTTCAGATTCAGCATTGCTGTGTACCTTCATTTGATATTATTCTGTTTCACGCATATCTATACATTCTTGGTTTAGCTTCCTGTGTTTTGATTCAGACAAGAATAATGTTTACACTTATTTTCTATGAAGAGATCTATGTAATTTATTGGAATTGTTTAGTATATGCATCTGAATAAATGTACATCCTGTTCAGTTATCATTCTGCATCATAGATGCTATAAAAAGATTTTCAATATTCATTGGCGCTTTCCATGGTTTCTGAATAAAGAAAAACTTATATTATAATAAACTTTCTTTCCTGGAGCTCTGTTACCCAAAGGTGAGGTTTGTAAAGCCAGAGCAGCCTTCTGATGCAAAATTCAATAGCAATATTCTTAATACACATTATTAATATACCTTGACAAAACTCTAGTTACTATTCTGCAGTCTGACTGCAGTGTTCTGTATTCTGCAGTCTGATGTGTGTCATGAACTCTGTCTTGAAATACTCAATTCTCAGTCTCTCACAGGAGAACTTTCAGTTTTCCTATAGCTCACTACATTATAAATTCCTTATTTTTTCCAAGGCTTATTTTGAATCTCCAGTTATTTGATGGTTGTTTTGATCCAGGTTTGGCTACAAGGTGGTCTGTTACCCTGGAGGTGGGTGTTTTCCAAGGGTACAGGAGTATTGTGTCCAACTCTGGTCTGTAGCTGTTGCAGGAAGTCCAGCAGAAGGACATGAATATGATTAGAGGGCTGGAGCACCTCTCCTACGAAGACAGGCTGAGAGAGTTGGTCTTGTTCAGCCCGGAGAAGAGAAGGATCCAGGGAGACCTTATTGCAGCCTGACAGTACCTGAAGGGGCCTACAGGAAGGCTGCAGAGGGGCTGTTTACAAGTAATTGTAATGATAGGACAAGGAGTTATGAGTTTAAACTGAAAGGTGGTTGATTTGGTTTAGATATGAGGAAGAAATTTTTCACTCTGAGAATGGTGAGGCCCTGGTACAGGTTGCCTGCAGAAGCTGTGGCTATCCCATCCCTGGCAGTGTTCAAGGCCAGGTTGGACGGGGCTTTGGGCAACCTGGTCTAGTGGAGGGCGTCACTGCGCATAGCAGAGGGGTTAGAACTACTAGATGGTCTTTGAGGTCCCTTCCAACCCAAACTGTTCTGTTGTTCTATGACGTGATTCTATATCCGTCACATATTTTCATATAATCTATTCCCTGTAATTAATTTAAAAATACATCCTGTAGTTTGCTGCATGTATGTCAGGTATCCTTTTTTTTTCTTTTTTCTGAAATATCACATCATTCTTACTGTCAAAGATAACTAAAGGCATTAAATAGAGCAATCACGATCTACTTGGCCATTCAATAGTCTTTTTAAAAAGATGAGTTAGGAACCACATTTTCACAAGCCTTAGTGCATATTCAGTTCATGTGCAATCTCAATTAACCTGTGGAAGTTCTCCCACACTGACAACTGATGGAAGCTAGGGAGAATAGGAACCTAGTAGAGGTTCCTTATTGAAGCAAATAAATTAATTGCAATTAATTTGGATAACTGGTGCATTTGAGCATATTATTATAAAATATAAGTCTTCCTGCTGACAGTCTGTCTTTTCATTTACAGGTTTCAAAGCAGTCATTTCACTAAATCTAGGCAAATCATCATACATATTTTCACATTAATTCTAGATCAGGTTTTTTATTAATTTTTTTCTTCCATTTTTGTGTTTCTTTTCCAATTTTCTCTGAGAGTACTCAGGTTCAAAAAATCATTTTAGTCCTGATGTGCTGAAAAGAAATTAGCTAAAGTATTCATTAATAATAGAACATGCCTTTTCACAACGCCTTACTTCCAGTCTATTCCAGGTTTAGGAGTCTGTAACTGTAAATTAGATACATTTCTGCAGGACTAATCACAGAATCACAGAATCATAGGGGTTGGAAGGAACCTCAAGAGACCATCAGGTCCAACCCCCCTGCCAAAGCAGGCTCCCCAGCTCATGTTACACAGATAGGCATCCAGACGAATCTTGAATATCTCCAAGGAAGGAGACTCCACCACCTCCCTGGGCAGCCTATTCCAGGGCTCTGTCACCCTCACTGTGAAAAAGTTCCTCCACATGTTGGTGCGGAACTTCCTGTGTTCTAACTTGCAGCCATTGCTCCTTGTCCTATCTCCACTAACCACTGAAAAGGGGCTGGCTAACTTGTCCTGCATCCTATGCTTAAGTAAACAGCAATTAGGTCTCCCCTTAATCTTCTTTTCTCTAGACTGAACAGTCCCAGCTTATTCAGCCTCTCCTCATAGGGGAGATGCTCCAGGTCTTTAATCATCTTTGTAGCCCTTCTTTGGACTCTCTCAAGGAGATCCCTGTCCTTTTTACACCAGGGAGCCTAGAACTGGACACAATACTCCAGGTGGGGCCTGACCAGGGCAGAGTAGAGGGGGAGGATCACCTCCTTTGACCTGCTGGCCACACTCCTCCTGATGCACACCAGGATCCCATTGGCTCTCTTAGCCACCAGGGCACACTGCTGGCTCATAGCCAACCTGTCATCCACCAAGATCCCCAGGTCCTTCTCCACAGAGCTGTTCTTCTCCAGCAGGTCATCCCCCAGCCTGTACTGAAATGAACAGTTGTTCCTCCCCAGGTGCAATACTTTACACTTGCTTTTGTTGAACTTTTGTTAGGTTTCTCCCTGCCCAGCTTTCCAGCCTGTCCAGGTCTCACTGGATGGCAGCACAGTGTTCCTACGTGTCAGCCACTCCTCCCAGCTTTGTATCTTCAGTGTACTTGCTGAGGGTGGATGCTATTCCCTCATCAAGGTCGTCAATGAAGATATTGAACAGGACTGGACCCAACACTGAGCCCTGGGGAACACCGCTAGTCACAGTCCTCCAGTCCAACTCTGCTCCACTGATCACAACCCTCTGGCTCAGTCTGACAGCCAGTTCTCAACCCACCTCACTGTCCACTCATCTATCCCATGCTCTCTCAGCTTTGTTGTCAGGATGTTTTGGGTGACAGTATCGAAAGCCTTGCTGAAGTCAAGGTAGATGACATCTACTGTTCTCCCTCCATCTACCCAGCCAGTGATGAGATCATAGAAGGCTATGAGATTGGTCAAGCACAATCTCCCCTTGGTGAATCCATGCTGACTACTCCTCATGACCTTCTGTGGTGGTTTAACCTCAGCTGAGAGCTGGGTTCCACAGAGTTACCTGTCTCTTTAAGAGAGAGGGGGTGCGAGCAGAAAAGCCATGGGGTAAGGAAAAAAAACCAAAACCCCACCGGTTGGGATAAGGATAGTTTACTAAAACAGCAGAAAAAGATACAAAGAACAACAAACAACAGTGCTAACACTACTTCAGAACACAGGGTACACAAAACTGGTGATACACAATGCAACCTCTCACCACACCCCGTGACTAGGCCGTGCCGCACCCACCAAGCCGACCCGAGGCCCGACCACTGCTGAGAGACCACACCTGTCTCCCGGAGCCGCGCCTGCCAGAATCCCTTTTGGTGCGCTTTTTTTCTCCTTTATACAGAACATGATGCAATTGGTATGGAATATTCTCATTGGCCAAACATGGCTCAGTGCTAAAAGGTACTGCTAAAAGGTAAATTAGTTCCTTCTTAGCTGAAACCAGGACACCTTCTTCCAGTCGCTTGGAGATGGCATGCAGAACAAGCTGTTCCATCACCTTTCCAGGGACAGGAGTGAGGTTGACTGACCTATAGTTGCTAGAATCCTCCTTCTTGCCCTTTTTAAAGACTGGAGTGATATTGGCTATCCTCCAGTCCTCGTGCATTTCTCTTGTTCGCCAAGACCTATCGAAGATGATAGAGAGCAGCTCAGCAATCACTTCCGCCAGCTCCCTCAGCACACATGGATGCATCCAATCCGGGCCCATGGATTTGAGTACATTAATCCCTTTGAGACGTTCCTGGACCACCCCCACCTCAACCAAAGGGAAGCTCTTCGTTTCCCAAACATTGCTACTTTCATCCAGTGTTTGTGGGTCCCGGAGGACCTTTGAAGTGAAGACTGAAGCGAAGAAGACATTTAGCATCTCCACCTTCTTGTCATCGCCCATTACAAGGACACCAGCCTTGTTCAGCAAGGGGCCTACATTATCCCTGGTCACCTTCTTACTATTCACATATCTAAAAAAAACCCTTTTTGTTATCCTTTATGTCCCTTGCCAACTGCACTTCCAAGTGGGTTTTAGCCTTCCTAGTTGCGTCCCTACAGGCCCTGACAACATTCCTGTATTCTTCCCAGGTGCTCAGACACTTTTTCCACAGTTCATAGACCTTCTGCTTCCCTTTGAGTATATTCATTAGCTCCTTGCTCATCCACGCAGGTCTTTTACCTCTCTTTCCCGATTTCTTACTCAAAGCGATGCATCGTTCCTGTGCTTGGAAGAAGCATTCTTTGATAGTCAGCTACAATGATAGCCAGCTCTCACAGGCTCCCATTCCTTCAAACAGTGTAGCCCACAGGATAGCCCCTATTAGATTTCAGAAGAGATCAAAGTTAGCTCTACCAAAATTCAGGGTTGCTATCCTACTTTTTAGTTTGCTTCTTCCACTCAGATAAACTAAGATAAACTAAATAGGCTAAGATAAAGTCTATGATCTGAGCTTGATAAACACTGAGAAGTGTTTAGCATTTGTTTTTTGTTTGGTTTTGGTTTGGGTTTTTTTTAAAAAAGACAAGCCACCCTAATCCAAATAATGTTCATATTGTGATATGTCACTATGTTGCAGAAAGGCCACATCTAGAAAAAAATGAAGAAAGAAAAATGAAGAGTTATGCTAAGTGATTAATGAACTCTACTGAAAATAATACTCATTCGCAGAAATGACACTTCAAAGAGACTGGCAGAATTCTTGTAGTAACAGCTTTGCAAGGATGAAATTATTTTGAACAGTGTCTACAAACTATTGAAGCTATTGAAACAAATGTTTTCTTTCATGATGAGACCAGCATGACATTGTTCTTTACACCTTCTGTTTTACAGTTGCCTCTAAATCTCAGTTTATTCCCTAGAAATACATGCATTTCAGTTACACAATAAGTATGGAGCAGGGAAGGGCAAACTATTGAGAAGCATGTTGTAACGAAAATTTAAATTTTATAAGTATGATTTGTCTGCTATTGTGAATGTATTTAACAAAATTCATAAATAGATCCAGGGGAAAGAAAAGAAAAAGAAAAGAAAAAAAAAAGCAGCAATAAGCTTCTTCACTAGTTTGTATCTTAGTTAATTGGGCTTGTGGAAGCATGGAGAAGCCAAGTGGATTTTAAATTGTGCTGTAGCTGAATGTTTGTTTGTAGAGGTCATTTATTTTGCAGTTTTGAAGTATTTGTTTATTGAAATGGAAGTTCCACAGACAATAGTGGTAAATACTAGTTCCTACGCAAAGAAACGTTTTTCAGCCACTAGAGACAATACAACCAAATCATTCCTCTCCTCTCTCCCTTTTGTACCCTGTAGAGATTATTTTAGCTGACTGTGATTGCACCTAGATTATTGCCTTAGAAAACTTAAAACATCCATCTGTTTGATAGGATTAGTTGTACAGTTTTGATTCAGAGGTTTGTGTCCTTTTTCAAGAACCCGCCTTTTGTTAAAAATATGGTTCATAGTTTACATATAATTGAACACATTTAATGGACATTTTTGTAAGTTATATTGGGGACTTTGGTATGTGCAGATTCTTCTAAATATTAGTGGTTTATGAACCTCACAAAGAGGAAAATCCCGTGATTTCCGTGTGGAAGTATGTATTCAAAATAGCTATGCTAAATCCTGCATATTCTAAGTAACTGAGGACTGAAGTATACAAAGTGAGCTGCATGAAAAAGAATTTATTTATTTGTTTTCTTGGTCTGAATAACAAGGGAAAAGATGATTCCATCTAATATAAAGCGAATGTCAAGGCATTTGTATAAGAGGGAGAAGGGGCTGAACCTTTTAGTGTGCTATTTAAAGCATGACCTTTGCTTCTACACTTCAGTTGTTAATGTTGGTGGCAAAGTATCTTACTACCAGAGACTTCAAAACACACAAGACAAACCTTCTGAGACTAACAACATATTTTATCTTGAAATTCTGTTGTGCATATCCCCAAGACCTCCATTACCAGAGTAATTTGCTACACAGTGAAAGGACGGAGTAATAACTTCTCTTAATTCACAAAGTTAATGACTGTTGCTACATTCACAAGTACTGAACCCTCTGTTAGTCTCAGTTCAGTGGCTAACTTGCTTCCCTTTATCATTATTTGGTAAAAACAAAAAGTCTTGTGAAATGTATTAAAGGGAAATCTCTTGCAGTGTCTACAAGCACGAGGCAAGCATAATTAGTTAATGAAGAAAAATTTGCATATTTAGGTTTTTAGTAATCAGTATTTTACTTAAGCAAATTCATATTAATAATCTATTGATACATGCAATATAAGTTAGTATGATAAAACCCCCTGAAAGACCAGAGATACTAGCATGACTTTTTTCTTAAATGAATGGATCAGTTTGATGTCTAATTTTGAGATATCAAAAGTGCATCTTTTCTATATCACACAGGTGGCTAAATGCCTTATACTTTTTGCATATATAGAAATTCTATGCCACTGACAATCTCTATTAGTCTTCCATAATCATAAAGTCATAAACTGGATATGTTTACGTTAATTGAGGAACCTTATTCTGTATCAGTATAAAAATTATTCTAGAATAGATTAATTGTGTTTCTGGTTTTTATTTTTTACATCATGGGATACATTGGTAGGGAGCATTTTGGAGGAAGAATCAAACATTAAAATAATTAATACTATATTTTAAAAGCGTTCTCCTTTCTATGAGATTGCCATCTTCTCTAATCCCTGTATTTTATAATGCTCTGAAACTCTTAATTATTTAACTGATTTAAGTTTAAAAAAAAGAGTCCATCTTTATGCAAAAAGATTTTCACAGTAATACCCAAAATCCTTTAGGGAGATGAAAAAGGTATGTTCATTTAATAGGATCTCTAAATCAAGATAAATCTGCTCTTAATCCTGAAATGAATTCCAATTCCACTCGAGGATCACTTTTACCTGGTGCTATTGTTCATTTACCCAAAGGTATATCAAAGCTGTTAACACCCAGCTTTTACCTTGAAGCTCCTTTTCCTAAGGCATCCTTTTCAATGTAGTCATGGCAGAAGCAATTATTTTCACATAATCTATTGTCACTTTTGCAGGAATACACTGTGTGTTGAGAAAGATCTTTGAGTAATTAGGGAAATACCAGTTATCACTAAAGCTCAGATACAGTCCATAAACTTAAACATTGCTAGCTGTTATGTCCATACTAAATCTTAGTATAGCATATTCTCTATCAGATTTTCACAGCATTCCATAATAAAACTGACCACAAAAAATGTGGGAGTTAATGCTTTTAGAGTCCTCCTAATTGCAGACAATCCAACCTAGCCCAAAGTGTTTAAGTCTACAAGAACAGGAAATGATGTCCTTTAACACCTGGTAAAGGAGATAGATTTTAATTATGTGAGAAGTACATACAATTCTTTGGGGTTTTTTTAGTTCATATTTTAGAGAACTGTCAGAAGAAAAAAAGAAATTGGAAAACGCAAGTTTACGCTGTTTTGTGAGCTATATTTAGTTGGATTATTATCTATCTGATAGTAAGTAATGCTGATTATAAATTAAGAGAGGTTTATATCTGTTCTGTGTGTGATTCTTCATATGTTACAACTTGACTTCAATCAGATCAAAAAATCTCTTGTAGCAACAAATTTCCCAGTAGTGTGATAGACTAATTGTGCTTTACTGAATCAAAACCATGTATTTTATCCTGGAGTGGCAGATTTTAATAAAAAGGTTAATCAAAGAAGCTCAGGTGCACACAAAGTACTTCTTAGTGTAGTGTGCATTAATTCTGGTCTCTCACATAAAGCATGACATATATGGTATACAAAGCGATCTACTTAATTGTTTGATGCCAAATAATTTTATTCTGGGATTCCTAAAAAAAAAAAAAGTACCTTCAAGTGTAACACTTACAAGGCCAAATCTTAACAAACATGCTTTGTAAAGGATCATTTGTAAAAGATCATTGATTAAGACTACTGGCTTAATTGTGTAAGGTTCTTCTCATGCTCTAGAGGTAGACATAATGCCTAAGGCAGAACAGCCAAATTTATTAATGGTTCGTGTTACATTATTAAAGACAGAATGAACAAAGTCAATTAATAAACAATAGTTTATTGGGGAGCTTTCAACAGAAATTAACCTTTTTAAATAATTTATAAGGTAGTGTTGGAGACATGAGTGTTGTGTTACATTTAAAATTGTGCTGAAAGTCTTCAAATGAACTTGTCTCGGCATATGACAGATAACTAAAGAGTTTAAAGATGCTCAGTTTACAGAGGGTATTGCTCAGTGATTTCTAACATGCATTTTTTTCCAGTTAGACAGAAACCAAAGGAGGTGTAGAATAATCCCAGAAATCAGAGATACAGATCTCATAAAGAAGTTGTTTTCTTCTGAATACAGGGAAATGGAATAAAAGACTGGTTTATACATTTTTTTGCTGATGACCAAGTTGTCATATATACAACTTCCTTAACTCCTGAGTCATGACTGTTAGGCATTAAGTGTTAAATCTGTGCTTCTGTGCAATGAACCAGGATGAATAATGCCAGCCTTGCACTGCTCCCCCCTCCCCAGCCCCAAAATCCAACCCACCCAATTCCAAGACACCTGAACAAAATAACACGAGGAATAAACTCCACAAACGAACCCAGCAACAACTACAACAAGGACCACAACTTGTGGCCAAGTCTGAATGCAGTCATCTCCTGCATCAAGCTTTATTGGTGTCACTGTGCTCCTTCTCTCATCCCAGGTACATGAACAGCACCTGATAAGAACAACTGCAAAAACAAGACTGCATGGACTGCTGATCTTGGTGACTTATAACAATACAAACAACAGAATATAGGAAATTTTGATTTCTTAGAGTAATGTCTGAACAAAGACAACAGAGATTTGTATATTAAGTGAACTTTTTCTTTTTTACACCCTCTATTCAAAAAAACTGATGCCTTTCCTTTAACCTCACTGAGCACTCACTTCTTTCTGTGTCTTGATGTGGTCATTCATTGACTCAGTTTTTACTTGGGAGGGTCTTTTATGAACATTCAGCTCATGACCATGGAGACTGTTACCAATAAGCAGTGCTCAATATACTACTGTTTCACCCTTGGGAAAGTTCCGTATTTGAAGATTCAGAGGTGGACGGTAACCCTTTTTTTCTATTTTTTTTATTTTCTAACTTGAGCAGAGCTGTTACCTTCACTCACAAAGGTCTTTCTGTGATCAGAATTTAAAAAAAACCAAAACCTTTAAAATGTCTTCACAATCACTTTCATAACATTTGGGATTATGGTTCAATTTATAGTTCAATATGGCTTAAACATACTTCAGCAGGCCTCTGTTTTAGTTTCATTAATTTAATTGCTCATGATGACCTGGTATCTAATTCTAATTTCCCTGCCCTCTACCATATTTCTCTTAATTTTTCTTCCTGGCAAATTTTACTGAATACAGAATCACAGAATCACAGAATGTGTTAGGTTGAAGAGACATTTAAAGGTCATCTAGTCCAACCCCTTGCAGTAAGCAGGGACATCTTCACTAGATCATGTCGCTCAGAGCCCGATTAAGCCTGACCTTGAATTTCTCCAGGAATGGGGTCCCCACTATGTCTCTGGGGAACCCATTCTGGTGATCCATCACCCTCATATTGAAGATATTTTTCCTAATATCCATTATAAATCTACCCCCTTCTAGATTTAAACCATTCCCACTCATTCTGTTGCTACATGCCCTTGTGAACAGTTCTTCCCCAGACTTATTATAGACACCTTTCACGTATTGGAATGCCACTAAAAGGTCCCCTGGAGCCTTTACTTCTCCAAGCTGAAGAAGCCCAACTCAGCCTATCTTCATTAGAGAGGTGTTCCAGCCCTTCATTCATTTTTGTGGTCCTCTCTCTTAGAGATCAATAGTAGACATGAATACTGCTTATGGCACATTGTTATTATGTTAAAATTGAAAACAGGAGAAATGCAATGTTCTCTTTTTTTTTTTCCCTAGAGCTTCCATTGACAAGGGATGGATCAAATGTACCTGTTTTCTGAGGTCTCTGACACTTAGGTTTTGTTCAGCTACTTCTGTTTTTAAGGCTTCTACAGAACACACACTGAGTCTAAATGAGAGGAAAAGATGAATCAAGAACTAAGATACTGATCTAAGACTATGAAATCCTGAGCAAACCAATTTTGTGTCCTAATTTTCTAACTTTCCAACTTCAAAGTGGGAAATAATATTTTCTGGTCTTCCAAGTACATGGTAAGGATAAATTTTATACAGAATATTAATTATTAAATCATAATAATGAAGTGATTCACTTAATGCCATAAGAAGGTTGACATCTCATCAATTGTCTCTTTTTCATCAGATTCAGATGATAACAGCAGTTCTTTTCCACTGTCTGAATGAAAAAAGGGGTAAATACAGCATATGAACTGAAGTTAACTTTATAGCTCTGTGGATGAAGTACACAAAAGACAGATATGACAAGAATAAATTTGTTTTATTGACTTTCTTCACCAGAACAAGTATGAAGGGAAACTACTGTGCATAATTCTGTGGGTTTTATTTATTGTTGGCAGAACATGCTTTATTTTAGTATATAACAGATGTAAATAATTTTAGAGGCTTTATAAACTCCCAATTGTGTGTAAGCATATTTTTTATGAACTGTTTTCTAAGCTATACATGATGGATAGACCAGTTAACACCTGTCTATTCATTTTGAGAGTGTATTAAAAAGTACCAGCCACTAAAGGCTGCTTTTATCTAACCAAAACTATTTATCTACAGTTTAACTTTGAAGGAACTTTTCTGCACCAGTCTGTTACAGCTACATTGTATGGTTTCCCAAGTGGACTTTAGCCTAGCACATTTTCAATAGCATAAAGCACATCTTCAGATTGCCGGTCATGTTCTGTGTAAAAATGTCTACCACAAAGCTTTTCTTAAACTAGAGTTGCAGAAAACAAAGCAATATTTCACAACATGCTTCATTAAAACTAGGCTGTTTTCTTCCTGAAACAGGAGTATTTTCTTAAACTGAAGACATTTATGAAAGATTTTCTTATGGTATAATTTTTCCAAATTATCTGTTTTGCAGCAAGTCACGGATACAATATTGAGGACAGCCCTTAGGCAATAGAGTACCCTAATTTTATCTATTCCATTCAACTTTTGCCCAAGCAAAAATGATATGAAAAAAATTCTTGACAAAATAATAAAAGAGCATGGATATTTTAAGGCAAATCTGTTGTCCCTTACAAAGTGCAAAATACAGGGGGAGCAACTGAGGGCTGATTAAGAAGCAGAGAAGATTTTTCACAAGTTAGAAGTAGCCCAGTGCATCAAGAGATTCTGCATCTTGAAATCACACACCACACACCCTTCCCCTGCTTCACTGTGGGGCCCCACCCACAGGAGACAGTCCTCCATGAACTTCTCCAAGGTGTGCCCTTTCCCACAGAACTTCAGCTCTTCACCAGGTTCCCCAGCATGAGTCACTTATATGGGGTGCAGTCACAAATCACAGAATGTCTCTCAGTCTCTCAGGTCCAGACTGCTCTATCTTGGTCCTCCACAAGGTCACAAGCTTCCCCTCCCCTGCCCCAACTCCAGCAAACCTGCTCCAGCGTGGATCTCTCTTTCTCTCTCTTGCTCATCTCTGTGTCTCTCTCCCCATGATCTGCAACTGTTGGGGCCTCTCCAAGGGCTGCAGGTGGGGTCTCGGCCTTTTCTGTAAGCTGCGGAGCAACACCCACTCCAGCATGGTCTTTTTGTTTCTTCTAAATGTGATTCCCAGAGGTGCTGTGACCATTGCTGGTGGGCTCAGCCTTGGTCAGCAACAACTCCGGTCTTGAGCTGGCTGGTGTTAACTCTGTCAGGCCTAGGGGAAGCTTCTAGGTGCTTCTTGCACCCAGCCACACAAAACTTACAAATAGGTCTCTCCTCTCAACTTTTTTTTTATTTTTTTATTTTAGAAAAAAAAACTTAACTAAATTTGTTAAATGTTTTTAATCTATATATATTGAATGATTTTTGGGCATGACCCTCAGTTGGATGCTCCACATAAATAACATCTGTTCTTAAGTACACAAGAATATGTCTGTACCGTAGCCCTTACTGGGTATTTTTGAAGCTACTGCTCTGTTCCCAGAGGTATGTACACAGCAAATTAGGTTGAGAACAAAAAGCAGCATGTGTCTTTAAGAACTGCGTAAATGATAAGATCTTTTTTCCAAACATGTAACAACTATCTTTTGAGAGTATTAAGGTGATAATGAATAGCTGATTCTATTCTTGTTTTCTGACTTTCTTTTAAAACGCTTTTAAGCTAATGTCAATGCTGTATGCCACTCTTAAGACAGGATTGTAAGTATTTTAGTGACTTTTATAAATTGTAGTGGGTTTTATGATGTTGCTGTGGGTGTAGACCCCACTGTTCACTAAATAGGAGCCACATGATGTACATAAAAATGATGTGTGTATAAATATACATCAGATACATAAATGCAAAGCTTATTTTGATGTGGCTTCAGATAATTAGTTTTGTACTGTATGCTGACTAAGTTTGGTTTTCTGCCATGAATTTAGTAACTATGTTTTGTATGTGATCTGGTCCTTGGTTAAGGACTTACAGTAATAGCTGTACTAAATATACAGACCCTAAACCTCTTGTACATTACTGGGATAATTTTTTAAGCTTGTGAAGCAGTCATCTTATTGCTCCTTGGAGTTAACAAGCATTTAATTTGGTTTCAGTTTAAAAGCCGCTGGACAAAGTTTTTACTCTCTCTCTCTGGCTTTTTTCTTTTTTTTCAGCACAGTGACAGAATGAAGCAGGCTTAATTGCTTATCTGAAACCTTTCATAGAAGATCTCGTAACATGCATTAGGAAGGGAGTTGGAGAAATGTCACCTCTGTTTGTTTTAGACCAAATCAATTACTTAAAACAAATTACCAGCACATGTTCTTAGAATTTTTTTGTTCTATTTCCTCCTTTAGGGTGCCATTTCAACTATAGGTTGTAAATAATAGAAAAAAGATGTTCCACTTTTTCTCTCCTGCAACGTGGACACTCATTCACTTGGTTTGCATTGGGGTGCCTTTATTTTAGGGCTAGTTACCCCAAGACCTTTCCACAATCTAACTTTTAAGTAACCAATTGTTTAATAAAGAAGTTGTACTTGCATCTAAGCTGTTGCTGTGAAATAATCTCATGTATACTGTCTTTATTACCCCTGTCTTTCCAATCTTCATAAGTTTTTCCTAAAACTCTAAAATTTAAAATTCTATTATTAAGCCTGGAGCATCTAGCGTAATTATTTTTTCTGCTCTTAGGAAAAGGCTGATTTCCATTAAAATAGTCTTAAAGACTTTTAGGAGCAAAGGAACAGCTTTCAGCTTTTGAAAATTCTGCTGAATTTCAGGTGTTTCACTTTTTTAACCTCAGAGCAGTATTTTTTGCCACAGTAATCAGAACTTTAATAATATTTTTCAATGTTGCTTATGCCTTTAACAGTGTATTGTTAAATTTTGAACTGTTCCCTTTTAACTTCAATCTTTTCTTTTAACTCTATACCTCAAAACTCTACAAAGTAGTTGTGAGGATTTTTTTAATGTTTCTCATATCTGTCTTCTTGCTAAAGAATGATCAAATTAGCCTTGGTCACTTTGGGGATTTTTCATTACCCCCATTCTAAAACTCCCATTGCTGATCTATGGCCAAATTAATATCCATTCTTCCCCAACCCTGTAGCACTGCATGGGGTTATTATGAAAATATTATTATGATGACTGAACAGGATTTGAATATCTTTGATGTCTTCTGTTTGCTTCAAATTTTATTGACACTTCAAGGCACACTGGTTCTCCGACTTTTCCTTTTTAATTTTTTTTTTTTTGGCTGGATGGTATCTGCTTTGGTTTTCTTTTTGTATGTTCTGTTCTTTCCACCTGTTTTTAAAAACGCCTTGTGTGGGAATTCAATTCTCTAATTCAGTTTCTCTTTGAATCTTGTTCCATCTTACTTTGTTTCTAAAATCAGCCCTTGCAACACAAGAATCCATTACTTTTCCTTTTCTTAATTCTTATTGACTCCTATAACTTTTAATTATTTTCCAGCCAGTGAACTCCCCATTTCTAAGGAGCCCATGGGGAAGGAGATCCTTTGGTTAGCATTCAGGAACTATTGTTCTTGACACACTTCAGTCCTTTAATGGGATGCTCACTAACTTCTTCATAACCTATTAGGGAAAGAAATCTTCAGAAGGAAATGCTCCTCACACCCCACTAAAAGCACACCTCTGAAATCAGCTTTTCCTTCCAGGTTCCCCTCCCCTATCAGTCAAGGTCCACTGAAACCTATAGATGACACTTGATATCTGAAATGTTACTTGTGGGGGTTTTATTCATGTAGTCTGACAAGCAGCAAAGCACTGATACACAGCTGGCTAAATAATAGCGTATTTTACCCAGTTAGCAGCTTGAATTCAGATTCGCAGCCACCTCTTCTCTCGCATTCAAACATTGTAATACACGTTTACTAGCTGGCTACAGATCTTATGTACACACAGTAATCATTGTGCTACAGGCATGTGTGTTTGTTCTTGCAAATATTCTTGGTCTTTGAGCGGAACCATTCCAGAGTATACACATCATCAGCTACAGTTGCAAGTTTAGTCTAGTTAAATCAATAAAGTGTGCTTTCTTTCCAGCCTGATAGCATCAGCATTGCTTAGTACTATTCAGGAGAAATACAGTACCTTGGCATATGTTCCATGCAAACATCTTACTGTTTCTGCAAATTCCTGTATATTTCTTTTTTATAAATTGTGTCCAAACCAAGATCTGTATCCAAGTTGAGATTTTCATTCTGTAGTTTGTTAAAGTCTTTACAAATACAATAATTCTTCACCAACTTGATAATTTGCAAGAGGTAAAACTGAAGCTTTGGGAATTTGTGCTTTTAACTGGGGTATTTGTCATTTGGAGAAATACAAGGGAGCCTGAGATGAGCACCTACATTATCATTTCTCTGTAGACTTCAATAAATGTCCAAAGGACTGCTGTGATAATTGCTTGTTTTAAATATTAGGAGGTTCAATAAAGTTTACAATAAAACTCAAACTATTATTGGAATGGAGTAGATTGTTGTTGAAAGTGCCGATTTTCTAAAGAAAGAAACACTGAAGTGTAGATTTTCTACAGATTCTACATAAACAAAAAATTATGAGCATTACAACAATAATTCACGCTAAGATCTGAATTGTGTCCCATATTCCCACCAATAATGCAGATTATTTTAGTTTAGCTCAGGCAATTTATTTTATTGAATGCATGGGAGACTATAGGTTATGATATGAATTACATCATCTGCTGAAGTATTAGGTCTATGGGATGGGAATGGAAAGCAGCAATTAAACTTCAGGCTAGCAATAGATGGATATTTTATTTATGAGCAATATTTCTAAGTGTATACTCAATGATTTAAAAAAAAAAATGTTTTTTCTAAAGTAAATTAGGAACAAACTCTTCTTTTTGGTAGTGTGACCAAAAAGTAGAAAATGTCGTTTAAAATATTTTTTCTCAGGAATGTCTTAAAGATAAATGATTCATACTCCAAAAAGAAGAATCGTTGTTAATAGGTCTAATTTTAGCTAATATTTTGGAAGATAACAGAGGAAGATTATTCTTTGTCAGTAAAATACAATGAAAGTGTGTACAACAATGTGGAGTATGAGACAGGAAAAGTATAGTGCATAGAAAGGGACCTTCTTTTTATTTTTCATGAATAGTCAGTGTGGGGGGAGTACCACAGTAATACTGACTTCTCTGTTAATTCTGTATTCTGTTTCCAAACCTCCTCTGTATGTCTATTTTTGTTCACAATGCCATTGCACAATAATGATGCTCTGCACTTCCCTTGGGACTAGCTGTTACCTGTGTCATGTTGCTGATCCTCCATAGCTTTTCTAAAATATCATCTCTTTTTCCCCTGTGATGGTAAAATCACACTTTTTGTCTTCACTCCATCAAAACTGTAGATGTAATTCTTCAGCTTAAAAGAAGGATATTCAATCAAGTTCTCTCAATAGGAAGAAAAAAAACTGTCACTTCACCTCTGATTGCCTGATAATGTGTCCATACCTGCTGCCATCCATTCATAGTCAATTGGAAGCAGAATATGATTCAAGTATAGAGAACTGTATTTCTTTTCCTGAGTAGGTCATGCTTTTGAAGCCACACCTGAATTTATGCTAGTGTAGCTGGCATGTTTTAGAGTCGCATTCTGCATTAATCTGCATTACTGTGAAATATAGAAAGATCTTTTCAGAAACTGAATGTATAGCACAGACACAGCTCTTCAACAAGATTAGGGCAAATGTAAATAAGACAATATGGACTGAAAGAATCTGAGATCTTGAGTTAAAGGGAGTTTATTAATTGATCATTTACTTAGTACAGAAAAATAGAGATCTACTTTTATTTCATGAGGGCAGGGTGAGAGCTCCTAGAAAATCAAATTGCACTTTTCCTGAGCCATGAGAGAACTTGGATCAATTCTGTTTCCCCTGATCTAGATGTGTACTTCAGACATGTAACTAACTGGAGTATCATGACAGTGAACATGTGTCAGGATCCTTGGCCAAGTTCTGATTTTCAAAAAGAAGACTCAGATTTTCCCACCATGCTGTTAGGATCCTAATTCCTACATGTTATAGATCGCATAAGTAACTTTCTGAAGTTGCTTATCATTTTAGTTTGCCTCAAAGGACAGCTATGCAATGTTACACTTACCAATCTATTGAAGATTGCAAAACTCTGCATTTCTGTGTTGGGGTTTTTTTGTTGTTTGTTTGTTTGTTTTTTTTTCCTGGAACAACATGAGCTCTCTTGAGCAGCTAATTTAGCACCTGAGATGCTGCTCTTTTTTTAATTGTTATTTCTTTCTTACCAGAAAGATTCTACATGCTATGACTCACTGTGCCTTCAAGACAAAGATTTTGTTCTAATGGCACAAAATGTTTTAATATTAAGCTTTGTCTTGTCCTTGTTTAGAAAGGTACTCAGCTATTTTTCCAAAGAACAAAAGAGGAAGGAAAAATGGGTGGGCTAAAAGCTACCACACACTCAAAGCATTTGAATATCTAAGAGCTGACAGAAACCGCATTTGACAAAAATAGGTATCTACATGCTGATACTCAGTTAAATGGAGAACTGTCCATCAGATTAGCACTTTTTTGTTTAGTGAAATAAAAAATAACATGATGAGAGGAAATTAAAGTGAAATTAGTTTGAAAATAGACACCAAAATCTTTTGCTTCTCTTAAAGAAAAAAGTCAACATACCATTTAGAGAAAAGGTGAATACATTTTATAAAAGGTGACTTGATTCTTCATCTTGTGGCATGTCATATACTTATTTACTTCTGAGCTACTTGACAAAGAAATGACAGCAAGGTAGTGAAGTAATCTAGGACTTCAACAGCTACTCAAAACAGAAAATCAGAGCAGTGTTGTCAAATTCACCTAAGAAAAACCCATGTACATACAATAAAAAACTTTTTTGTCTTTTGGCTCTTAGAGCTTTTATTTCTTCATAGCCATGAAGACACTTGTTGGCATGGAGACATTACTTACCTAAGATTTTCTCTCTCAGAGGAAAAGCAACCACAGTGCTTTTTCTTAGTTCTTGCTAAAAGAGACAAGCCTGTGGCACTTAGAAATCAAACTGCACCAAGTTTTAGGTTTAGTTAAGTTTGACATTTCAAGGGTCAAAAGTTAATTTTAGCTCAAATCAATTGAAACACAGAAAAGATTTCCAAAGCACATAGTAACCCTAAGCAGATTGCCTCTTCACTGCTGTTGCCTGGACAACCCTTCCTCCAAACACCAGACCTACACCATCCTTTCATCTCATAGTCACTTCCATCTTGGATTTGGTGTTTTCCCCTACTTGTTGGTTTGGGGTTTTTTGCACCACAATCTCAATTTTACCCTTTTTTTTTTTAAGGATATAAACACAGGTGTAAATCTTTAGCCATCGCATCAGTCGCTGTACATTGACATGGGGAGAGCATGGGATTTCCACAGCAGTGGTGAATAAAGAAAACCTGGTAAACTCAAAGATGACACGGAACTGCTTTAATGTTTCTGTGATTCATGTTTTGATGTGTATGAGACATCAGAGTTTCAGGGCGACTTCAGTCACTTGGATTTAGGGCCAGGAGATAGGGCCAGGAGTATTATTCTAGCAGTTGAACTGATCTGTCAATGACAGGTTACAGTCCACTGATATATCCACTTTTTTTTTCTGTTGAGCTGATTTACAAAGCAAAACAATTGTGTGCTGTTGGGTTATTTGTTCCCCTTTCCCGTTTTCACTGGAATTTCCTTAATCGCTGAGCATTAAAACAGCACCTGGAGATACAAAATTTATTCATGTAGATATTTGTGAAAAAACTAAACCTATCAATAGGGGTTTTTTACATGAAACTGGGACTAACAGGATTCTCAAGAAAAAAGAAGCAACTAAAATAATTGAACTTACTCAGCTAAGGAGTCATCCAGCTCTACCTCAAAGCTGCGTCTTTCTTCTCTAACAAATGAGCATAAAATCTAACGCCTTTGAATTCCGTATCACTGTGACACTTTGTTCCTCTTCAGTGCAGTGCAGTGTCTCTGGTGTTTAAAGGGAAAACAGTTCAAAAACGTCTTGAGTGGTGTACATCATCCATCAATAGTGCAAGGTTTACAACTGCAGTTTGCTGTGTTTAAGTGTCGTTTGCATTCAGTAATTGAATGATACACACAAAAAGGGGAAAACTGAGTACATATGTGTAAGGTACTGGAAATATGCCTTAACAATTGCCAACAGAACCGTACCCCTCTTTTTTCCTCTCACCTAACCAAACCTCATTCCTAGCACACTGCATCACCACCACCGGCTTAGGCTTCCAAGGACCTAACGACTCTTCAACGAGCCACCTAAAAGATATGACATCAGGAGCCATTCAGGAGAAACATCAGGAGCCATTCACACATCAGGAGAGCATTCCACTATTAGGAGCACACATCGGGAGCCATTCACACATCGGACATTCCGTCATCCACCCTGAAGCATTCACACAGGCCAGGTAGAAGCTTGTAGCGATACAAAGGATCGGTATCGCTACAAAACGGGAGCATTCGACCATGGAAAAAAAGCAAGCAACATGAGAGAAGCAACGGAGAACAGACACGGAGAATGGACAAAGAAGGGAACGCTCTCCCCTTCCATCGGAACTTGAGACATTGAAGAATACCCTACCATCGGATGGAATGCCGTAGCCTCGTGGTGGTAGATATAGCCCCCTCCCTTCCTCTTTCCACCCTCTCCCTCTATCTCTCTTTTCCACCCTTTTCTCTTTCTTCCCCCCTTTTCATGCACATTTATTGTGGGCCAAATAACTGACTCCATATCGAGTCTTAATTCTGTTCTCCGAGAACAGAATTGAGAATTTATCATGATAAAACACCTAATAATTGGATATCACTCAGCCCAGCCGACCCCAGCCACCCAGAGCGATCTGATGTTGAGTTGTGTGATATATGTCCCTCTGATTTGTGTTAATATGGAATAATGTTGGGGGTGCATAATGACATGGTCACGGGCCTGGGAGGGACAGTTGGAGATTTTGCATGTACTGAATGATATAAAGGATGTGCAAATCTTCGTCTAAAGGATCACAGTGTAGCACATTGTGTGCATTATGATGCCTCTGGAGAAACGACTTGTTTCTGAAAAGAAGGTGTTCAAGTAGGAAGAAGAGGAAGGCATAGTCTGAGTCTACAGAAGCAGCTGCCCAGCCCAGCAAGACAAAAGCTACAGGATGTCTTGTGGGGGTTACCTGGCCGACACTCCAGCATGTCAGTTTAAGATGCATACGGTTATGTTTTGTGGGGGTCGCCTGGCAGCACTCCAGTCTGTCAGTTTAAGCCAGTGGGCTGTGTTATCCCTGGAAGGTATATCAGCCAGGGACTGGAACTGTTCAGTGTGCGTCTTGGTGGGGCGGAGACTCCCGGCCCCCCCGGTGCTGACCGTGCACCCAGCACCGTTTGCTGCCTTTATTCATTTAATAAATTGTTCAATTTGGCTAAAATCCTGTTTGGGACCAAGTCATTTTTAACAGGTTGGAATACAAGGGGGTTTAACCTCTGCCAAATTAAGTCTTGTCTAGGTTGTGGATCATGACAATATGCCAACAACTTCTGTTACTGTGTTGTTTCTGTCACTGTAAGTCAAATATTGACCTCTGAGGGCCCATACTACAGGTAATAATTTGGCTTCTACAAAAAGTTTAAGTTCAGTGTCCCAACAATTTATTTATAATATCCTTCTCTCGCAAATATCAAAGTACTTCCCAAGATTTCTCTGGAGGAGAGCAGTTTTTAATAGTACTGATTGTATCAAATGTTCTATCAGCAGTTAATTTCCTTCAACAGTCATGTACGTGTATATAGAGTCACAGATAAATCAAGTTAATTGTTTTCTTGCAATTTGTCACAGAAATAAGTTGAATAACAAGAAATAGAGAAAAAGCCAATAGAAGCTCTGCCATCTGGTCTATTATAAAATGAATCTAATTATCTGGGAAATATGTGTCTATAAGCAAAATGTATGGGTATATGAATAGATACATTCAGAACTGGAGTCTACTTATAAACAATTGTGGCCAGTGCATATTAATTATTCAGTTTTGTGACATGTGGAAGATTATAACATTATATGAAAGGCAACAACAACCAGAAAAGCTCTTTCCATTTTTTTCCTCAGTTTTTTAATCAATAGTCTATTTTCTTAATATCATAGGGTGCATAGTTCAAACAGGAACAGGCGAAGAACTGGCCTACTAGATAATGAGCATAGTGGGCAACTTCTTTACAAAACGGAGAGCTTTTGGAAGAACAAACCTCAGAAGAAACAGAATATTCCCTGTGTCTATTATAGTAAGTAAGTGCTAGAGAATTAGTATTTAAGCAAAAGGTAACACTAGCCCTGATGAGTGTAAGCTGAGCAAATATTAACTCAGCACAGGATACCTATCCTAGAGAAGAGCAAGCTTCTGGAACAATTTTCTAAAAAGAAGAGTGTACACAAAAATATAACTCATTTTAAACTAAAGCTTGATGCATTTATGGGAGGGATCATATGATGGTTTCCTTTTATAACAAGAGTTTAGAGCCGATGACTTAGCAAATCCCTTCCACTCTTCTGTTGTTTGTCATGATATTTTTATGCTGTGATTTTCAACACTTTACAGATTGCCATCTGAGTAACTTCATAAATCTGCCTTTGCATCAACTGAATTGATTTTTGCCACTCTAGCAAAGTAAGCCTGATAAACCAGAATGTATTTCCCGACAATAAATGAAAAATGTGTCATAACTGCTAGTTTTACTGTTTTTCTTTCTTTTTAAAATGAAAAAAACCAGGCTGATGGTAATTTATTTTTAGTGTAGTATATGTCTACATCAATTAGAATTAATGGGAATTAATCTGACAATCATATTAGACTTCACAGCCATTTCCTAGGTAACTGAAAGAGGCACATACATACAATGCAGCCATTAGAAACTTTTGTTTTCCCTATTGATTTCTCTTTAAATTTTCAGCTCTTACATATGCACTAAAAGATCTATGCAACATTGTCATTAGTTTTTTTTTCATGGTAGACAGATTTGAAATGCATTGATGAGCTGGGGAGGAGCAGAAAGACAAGAAAGAATGAAATGTTTCTATTAGGAACCATGAAAGGTGAAAAGGATAGACATCTATCTGGGGGAAAAAACATCAGCTATGAAAAAACAATCACTCAAAACTTGAATGCTTCCTTAAATTCCCTTTGATTTGTAGAAGAAAGAACTGGAAACAAAAGTTATCTATTTAATAAGTTAGAGCGTTCAAATAATACTTTACAAGGAGAGTTGGGCTCCTGAAGAAAAGAAAGAATTTAATTTAGATGTGACAAAACAGTCCAGTCAGAAACTTAAGGTAAGACAAAGAGCAAGAACTACAGTGGCAAGAATACAGAGTGAGTCAGAACACATTTTGTTGATTTATTGTTGTTTGGCTCTTGAAAACTTTGTGTGCTTATCCATGTATTGTATTGATTTTTTTCTTTTTGGAAAAGTGGAAAGAACTGGACTTGTGGATTATTTGGTTACGGCCATTCATATCCAGTGCAGTCGACAGCTTAGGTCAACCCCAGTGCTACCTATTTAAAATTAATGTGATTTTGGTTATCATAATTCTGATGCGTCACCACATTATTTGATTCAATAAATCATGAGTTTTAAAGTTTACTCTCATTAGTTTTGTTTTCTTCTGGTTTTTTATTAGTGTAGCTTCTGTGTTTCCAAATTGCATTCACTTACCAATGTGTTCATTTTATTTTCTAATGGGTATTTTTACTTCAATGTCTGTGACTTTCATTTTCTGCGGTTTGTTAGTGTGTCACTTGTCTATTCAGTTTTGGCTGCAGTGAATTTCTTTAAGATTTCCTCTTTGATATCAATACCATAACAACAATTTCTTTTAGGAATCTTTTCTACTTTTGGGAATATTCACTTACTACTTAACTTTAAAGTTTTCTCTTTTAGAAAACTCACCATTTTCTGAAAGGATATATTGAGGAGAACATAGAAAAGAGAGGAGGAATTCCAAGACAGCATCAGAATTTGTTTTCTTCGGCTGATAGTTTGTGTATTGATGTTTACAACTATGGAAAAGCAAAGGGTGTCATTACAGGGAAACAGATATAAAATAGCTTGAAATACAGTTATCTATAGCAATACACAACTATGCACATGTATACTTCCACAAATACATACTGACATATGTATACCCATACATTTGTGTTACTTCCAGGTAAAATCACTGTTAATGCAATAACCTTAAATGCCCTTTATGCACATCTTCCTGTTTTGGCTTTCAAACAAAGTATAAAAATTTTGGTCTCTTTTTACTACTAAAAAGGGCTTTTTTTCCTGGGAAAATGTAAGTTATAACTCCAGTACTCTGTAAATGGTCAGTCTTTCAGTTTTGTTCCTCTGCTTGAAACATGCTGTTGGGATGACCAGTAATTTTCCAGACCTCCAACAGTAAGAGAACAGAGGGATGGCCTACTTTCTACAGGGACAGACGGAAGAGGGTGAGTGTAGCTTCACTATTTTGCCAAGCTGGAACAATTTCAGGGCACAGAAATTGGGGATATCTGGGACAGCAGCAGGGCATCACTTGTTCAAGTTGGCTTCCTACTGTTTGGTAGTGAAGAAGCCCAGAGGTTAGAAGAAATTTCTGTGTATCTACTAGACAAGAGGCCCTTTTGTGTTCTGGAATTGGCTATTACAGCTATTTGCGCTGGCAGCTTTTTACTGCTGGCAGCAATAAGATGCAGATGTTCACGTTGGATGTTAGCACTGCTGATCATGGTCTGTTTTCCTTCTGTATATGTGCTGAAACTCCAAGTAAATTAAAGAAAAATAGCACATATTGTCTTTAAAGGGCAGTTTATATACATTTTAATTAAAAAAAAATTATTTATGTTTAAAATTACAAAAAAACCCACCCTGCCTTAGGACTACAAAGATCTTGAGTGGGTTCCCACATAACTGTAGAAGTATCACATTTTATCTTCTCTTTGTCCTTTTTAGAGAATGGCGATGGGTTCTTGGCTTGAGAGCCCTCACTGCCATCCAGGTGGCAGTGCTGCATCATATTTAGCAGTTCCAGAAGGTCTGAAGATTCATGTTTATAAACTTCATGGAAATGTCAGAATGCAACACCATCAATTCACAACATTTGAAGAGGAGGCGGCCAAAATTCCATCCTTTCTTCACTAGGTATGTGATGATGGGAGGCTTTCACTGTTAGTTGTCTTAGTGTCAACAGCAGTGAAATCACATGAGATGTAGGAGAAGAATGTGCCAAGCAAGGTAACAGCTTCCTACCTCACACAAGCCAATAATAGTTTGGTGGAGAGAGGAGAAAACATTTTGTTTTGAGCTGCTTCACTACTCTGCAGGAAATTACTCCAGTGAAAATTCATAGACTCATAGAAAAAAGCGACCTTAAAGATCATTTAGCCCAATCACCCTGCCATGGGCAGGGACACCCTCCACTAGACCAGGTTGCCCAAAGCCGCATCCAACCTGGCCTTGAACACTTTCAGGAAGGAAGCATCCACAACTTCTCTGGGAAACTTGTTCCAGTGCCTTACCAACTTCATAGTGAAGAATTTGGTTCTGGGCTGCAGAAATTGGATGAAATTTTTGTGTGGCCAGTAATGATGTTACAGTTTATATTACTGCCTGTTGGAGACTCAATGTTTTTAATTTTGAATTGGCTTGAATAGGCATTAAAAATTCTGGTAAATGATGTAAAACATTAAAATAGAATATAGAAAAAATACAATGTGGATTTATTAATGATTCGACATAACGAGATAACAATACAAGGTTGTTGTGTGTTTATTATGTTGGGGAGTTAGTTGCCTGATACTAAAAAGGGGAAAAAAAAGAAAAAGATGTAGCTCTTCACATATATTGGTGGGATGCAAGTGCATTTGATGATTGCATTTTACACATGATAGGCTAATTAATGAGACATATTTTTTATTACAGTAAACCGGAAGATATTCAGCAAATTGTGGATCATGTCTTATTTCAGGTAAGAATGTTTTCATGTCTTATTCTTTCTAAGTCTGTCCTTGACTAGTATTGACAAGCGACTATCAAACTGACACTGGAGATGTTTATATCTGCAGAAATGGGTAAAAAATTAAAAATTCTTGATCCAATAAATTTCTACCTCCTAAAGTAGTTCATATAAGACTTGCTAAGGACAATAAACAATGGTTTTGCTGTCTTTCAATCCTAGGTCATCAAGTCTGGTGTTTGTTTTGTTTCTTAAAGTTGCATTTTTTCTTTGTTATGTTTTGAGGCAAGACAGGGTCTTAAAAAATCCAGTATTCTGAACAGAAGGTGGCAAACACATTGAAGTGAGCCCTGAAATTAGAAGCATTTAACAGTACATTGCACCACTCATTTCTCTTCCACTCAATATATCCTGAAACTGCCAGCCCCAAGGAAATCCCCAAAGCAGACTATTCCTTCTACTGAGAATAAAGTGCCAGAAATCCTACTCAATGTACTAAAGGTGTTGAGATATAAAGGAAATTAAGACCATCTTGAGAGAGAAGAAGTTGCTTATTGTAAGTAAAATCAGACTCAATGGAATTATTTACTGGTAGACAGGGTTTATAATGGAAGAAAACTTAAATGGAAGATAATTTTTGAATTAAATTGAAGACACAATGTCCAGTTCCTGTTGATGAAAGAGTTGCTGCTTTAATATTTTAAGGGACGATATTTAATGAATAGTCTTCTATACTGTATTTCTTTTTCTATCTCAGTATTAGCCTTGTGCCCACAAAAAGGAGATGCTGTAGCCTGAAGAAGAAATTTAGCTAAGACGAACTCTAGAGCGATTTGGAATTAATTTTCTCCTTTGTGTAATGCTTCATTCGTGTTAAATTTGTACTGTGCTACTTTAGGTATCTGCAAGCTGCTTATAAGGCTATTATTTCTTCACTGTTGATGACTGGATTTTGCCCAGAGCAGCTTGAATACTTACCTAGAAAAAAAATTTTTAAAAGGGAGACTAAACCCTCAACAAATGATTGTTCTCCCATTATGTTGTACCTTCCTTAAGCAGTCAAGAAAGCATAGACTTTGTGTCTGAAAATTCTGCAAACAAGAAGCGGTTGATGCCACGTGCCTAAAAACGACTTTTACTCAGCCCTATTAAAAATATATTGAAATCAACAGATGACTCTGATAGAAAAAAAAAAAATCTCCAAAAGATGAGATTCTTCTCATTAACAAAGAACAAAAGGAATTTTACTTTTTTTACTTTTTTTTTTTCTTTCCCCTTCCCCCCCCCCATCTAAATAAATTAATTAAGGTAAAGAATAGCACTGGAAAAATATTGTCTCTGGGCCCTAAGAGCTTAGTTCTCAGCTCCAATGTGAAGTGTGCAAGGTTGCATTGGGTTTGCATGGCAAGGTTTTGGTAGCAGGTTTCTGTGAGAAGCTGCTAGAAGTTTCCCCCATGTCCGATGGAGCCAATGTTAGCCAGCGCTAAGATGGACCTGCCACTGACAAAAGCCAAGCCAATCAGCAACAATGGTAGAGCCTCTAGGATAACATAGTTGAAAAGGGGGAGAAAAAAAGCTGTGCAATTGCAGCCAGAGAGAGGAGTGCAGAATATGTGGGAGGCACAAATCAGCAGATATGCAGGTTGGTGAACATCGAGGGGATGAGGTGCTGTAGGCGCTGGAGCAGATATTTCCCTACAGCTCCAGGAGAAGACCATGGTGAGGTAAGCTGTTCCCCTGCAGCCCATGGAGGTTAATTGTGGAGAACATATATACCATCCCATGGAGGACCCCTCGCTGGAGCAGGTAGAGGCACCCAAAGGAGGTTGTGACCCCAGTGGGAAGCCTGTGCTTGAGCAAACTCCTGGAAGGACCTTTGGACCAGTGGAGAGAGGAGCAGATGCAGATGCAGGTTTGCTGGCAGGACTTATGATCCTGTGGGTGACCCACAATGGAGCAGTTTGGTCCTGAAGGTCTGCACCCCCTGGAAGAGACCCACAGGCCAGGGCTGCCATCATGGTGGTCCCATGATGCAGGATGGGCTCAGACAGGGAGGTGGGAGCCCAGAGTCAGCATGCTAGCCCAGGGGCTCCTCACCATGGGGAGAAAGGGGTCAATCCCAGCTCCAACATGAAGGTATTGTTACTGGTGCAGAAGCCTGGACCCGACCTGCCTGTCCAACCCTTCTATTAAAGCAGGACTGCACAGGATTGTGTCCTGGTGGGTCTATATCTCTGAGAGACTCTACAGGCTCTCTGGGCAGCTTGTTACAGCCTATTCTCTCAGGGTGAAGAAGTTTTTCTCATGTTCAGACAGAACTTCCTATATAATAATAGTCAGAAAGAGATATACCCAGAGCTGCATCAGCCTGGGATTATGACCTGACTAGTGGTTCCATAGAGAAGCAGTGATAAAAAGCCTGAGTTTAGATCTACTTTGGCAAGATTGTGTTGTGTACACAGCCTGTCCAAAGAGCACAGTGATGTGTGCCATAGTGTACTGGAGAACTTGATCATCAAGAGACACATGTTTTTAGTATTTCCACACCATTTATGTTCATGTGTTACTTACCTGTTATTAAGACAAGAGAAGGCAGAATGGGGAAGCAGTAAGTTCCCCAAACTGCTAGGAACTTCATGGAGGAAGAACAAACCAGTGTGTTGTTCCAAATAGCAATAAATTTAAATAAAAATAAGGAAGAAGTTTTTAAAAAATAAAGTTAATGAGAAATTCTTAGATTACGTAGAAGAGACATTTAAATCTCATGTCCTTTGCAGTATGATGAGTCAGGCTGAGCCATTCATATAGGGATTCAACCTCAGTTTGTGGTAGGTCCATAATCTAGAAATTTAAGGTCACAACGTTCAGCTACAAATCACTTAAATAAAATCATGGGAAAATATCACTGTGTTATGTTCCTTAAGAGAAATTTTATTAGACAAATAATGATACTTTCCTAAAATTACCTTCAAAATCTGACAGAAATAAATGCAGATAAAGTTAACATAATATCTTTTAAAATTAATCTAACAGCCTCATCCCATCTCTAATTCATTGTAAAGTGAAATATTGCTTCATATGTTTCCTTCACACCAAACTTCCAGGTAACCTCTTAAAATTAATCTTCTTTATTGTGTAAAAGGAGGTTAAGCTGTAGAAACTTATAAAAATCTTCCAAAATAATAATGACTTTTTAAACTAGTTAGAAAATCAGATTTTTTAATGATTATTTGAATAGAAACATATCTGATTTACAAAGTTTTCAGATTGAAATATTTTCAATGGTATCCATTTGTTGCTTTTCTATCTGACTTTTCTTTTTGCACCATCTACCCTGTTGATACTAACCTGTTATTCTCTGATTCTCTCAGGTCCAAAATGAAATGTGATTTTTTATTATTTTTTAATCACTGGCTTCACCAACATTTTTACCAAAAATGCTTCCTCTCACTATCACTAGTTCAGTATTTAAATTACTTCCTTGGAATTATATGATACAAGCAAAATATGTTTATCATTATAATTCTTCCTTTAAATTCAGCTAAATTGCAGCAACTGAAAAATCTCCATGAGTAAAAGCTCATCTATGACATAAATTACTATATTAAAACAGTCTTGGCAGAAAGTAATCTGCACTTCCAGAATTGGACAAAAACAGACTAGTTTTAAAACTTTGCAGTATCCATAGCTGGGAAAATGAAAAGAAATAATCTGCCAGCAAGATTTACTTTATTACCATTCTAAATAATTACCAGTCTACTTCAACTTTACTGACAACTGTGGGAATTTTGGTTTATCATGAAATAAATTTGATCAGGAAACTTGGAGCTAGTCTCTTACAGCATTTCTTTTCCAGCCTTGCAGTTGTCATTCATTTTAGAAATAATTACTGTGCAGCTAAGTATTTGGGGTTCAAAAATTATACCTGGTGCTTTAAAAATGCATGGGAAGGATTATTGTTAGGAGCCATCTTTAAACATATGAAAAAGTAAGCCACATTTATGTCACTTTATTCAAACTAGAATCAGATGCTTAGAAAAGTGAAGCATAGTTAGCATAATATTATGGACTCTGGACCTTTATAACAGAATCTGACCATATGTTTTATGACAGTTAGCTTTTTTAAGAAGTGCACTCTCACTGGAAATTATCTGAAAAAAAAATAAAAATTGGAGTTGTCTCAAATTAATCTGCCATTTGATTTATTATGAGATAATTTAGCACATGTCTGTTCTCACAGACCAATTGGCTCCAGGATAGCTATTTTCAGAACCGACAATGCAGGGAAAAGCAATGAAACTCTAATGTGCAGAGTTTATTGGCCTGGACACAGAATCCTATAAGCTGTATTCTCTCCCAATGTGATCTGGCACATTCCCCAGTTCTGCACTGTGTTATAAGCGTTTACCAAATCACATCAGCTGTAGCTTGGATAGTTCTGCATAACCGGTCAATATCAAGATTACTTGACTGAATTATATTTAGACTCTATAAGTCTTCAGTATCAACATAAAATATTCAACTGTTGAGGTAAGGTAATGTGTTGAAGGAAAATTTTCAAAAATCAAAACCATGTAATAAAAATGAGAAGAGAAACTTCATGGTGATATCATGAAGTCCAATGGGAGAACAAAGACTGGAGATGAAGTTTTGCTTCTTTGTACTCATTTATACCAGTAGGACTTGATTATATATTCATGAAAGTGAATCCAAACTGAATAGGAATGTGAAGAAAGTAGATTCAGTTCTCATATGAGTGAATTTCTGCACCTGATATATTTCTGATAAAGACTAAGCTAGGAAAAGTTTGAAATCTAGTTCACCAAAGGTGAAGACTTTCAAGAGTTTTAAAGTGAAAACACACAGAACAACAGAACTCCTAAAAGGATATTTAAACATTCATCAGAAATTAAGTTACAGCAATTTCTACTGGTTATCAGAACACTCGTACTCTATTTTACATGAATAAAGGTTTTCCTTAAAAGCATGACAAAACCTGAAAAATATTGATTTTAAATCTTGCTCACAGCAGGATTTTCAAAGAAAAAACAACAAAATGCACGATACAACACAGTAACAGAATCGCTTAACTTTCCAGCATCACATGCAAACTAATACTGGAAATAGAGGTATAAGAACCAAAACCGTAACCTAGATATGGCAATTTTGCATCTATCACACTTCATGGTAGTGGAATATTTCATAATGCTGTAGGTTCACCTTACAATCTACTGTAGCTCACTAAATTCTTAAGTACCTGCTTGTACATCCTGTAGTGCATAGCATATTCACAGGAATGTGATGTAACTGAACAGTTTTTCATGTAATGAAAAATCATCATTCATTCTCCTGTCTTGTGGGTCCTTCAGAAAATTATCTTTTTTTCCCCATTTTTTTCCTTTTTTTTTCCTTTTTTTTTTCACTGGCTGTTCCTGGTAATCTGTACATAAAGTAAATGGAAGTAGCCAGTAAGGAAAGCTCCACAAACTGACAAACTGCAAAATTCGATACTGGCAGCTGATCCCAGGTTCATTCTGGCACATCCTTTGTAGTAAGCCCCGATGCTCTGCAGCAAGCAAACAGCAATAGCTTTTTATATCTGAATAGGGAGGGAGGAAAAAAATAAATAAATCAGTAAACCCCCTCACAAGCTAAACAAAAGCCCTGAACCCTCAATAATATCCTATTTACTCAGTTTAATTACTCAGAAAATGTGTCTCTGCTGTTGAAATTCTTCATGTATGAGCATTTGAATGAGCAAAACTGTCCTTGAAAATATTCTTAGATTACAAAGAAGTAATAGAATTTCACCTCTGACTTGCCAAAAAATATTAATAGATAACTTCTCATTTTAATCATCATATTATAATTGGAATGGTCCTTATCGCATTTTTACTTCTCCTTATGCTCAGGGAGTGTAGATGAAATCAAAAGCACAAGTACTGAAACAGCACCAGCTGTTATCATGATACTTTTATTGCATAAAGAAATTGAAGATGCAAGTAAGCACATAATAACCAGACAGCTTATTTAAAATGACGTTGTTTTGTTCTCACATAATCGGGAATGATGTCACCCCGTCAGATTGCACCAACCCTTATAATATCTGCAACAAGTTTCAGAGCACCCTCATACCTCCTGAAGTGAATTTTAGAAGGATTTCAGCTGTGAAATCCTTTAGAAGGATTTCTATACAAATAGATTCAGCCTTCAAAAAGCCTTAAATCGAAAAATATCTTTCCATTCCAAATGCACTGTTTTGTTCTCAGCTACACTGTTATGTTGACGTTAGCATTTCATCCATAGGTTAACTATAGTCTCTTTTGTGTAATGTGTTTAACATTTTAAATAACTTTTACAGAGTTCACAAATCACGCAAGTGGAAGGATCTGAATTTGGACTATTTCAGCTTACCACAGGGAATCAAACATGATATCACCCCTTTAAAGTAGCTTGTAGTAGTACCACACAAATTAGTACACTCTGTAGTAATGAGTTGATTTGGATTTGCGCTGAAATATTAATTATAAACAGATGCACATGAAGACATGCTGCTCTGGTAAGATAAGGTGCATGCAAGTATTATTGTCACTGAAATGAATAAAATAAACAAAAGCCATTTCCCAGATCCATTCAGAAAATTAAAACAAAACTAATTAATGGAAGTTATTAAAGGAGGAATCTTTTTAAAGAAGTCAGAGTGAAAGAATTATTCCCCATTTTAAGAACACACAGATATTTTGATATATCTGAGACTCCTTTATCTTGTTTTAACATATTCCTTAGATTTCTCTGAGGTTTTGTTCACCTCTCTAAGTACTGCAGCAGTGCAACTGCAAGGAGAACATTGAAAGATTTTAATGGGGGCTGCCTTACATGCAGCAATGTATTGGACCACAGTTTTGAACCATAAGGGCCATAGCAAGCAAAGAAGGAGTAATAATTTTGCTTTATTCCTTTGTCCTTTTATTCATATATCCTCTTAATAGCTTTACTTTGAAACTGAAACTGTAAATCCTTAGACCTTAATTATAACTTTGCATAACATCATCAAGCAGCACTGTGCCACTGGAAGCTGCCACAGATATTGAAGAGGATCTCCCACTGCTGTCTCAGACCCTGTCCTTGGCAATTCCCTGGACCACACATGTAATCTGCACTACATCTATTTGAAAAGATTCCCACTTCAGCATTTTCGGAGTTTCACTTTTCAGGCTGCCTGATTCCAAACCTGATTGCATTTCAGCTCATTCTGGACAAGATCCCAGGCTTTTCTGTGGAGTCCCGTCCCTTATGTCACTGCCTTCAAAGTAAAAGCAAAAGGTAAGCTCCAGCAGCAGAGTTTTCTATTTCATCTGAATACTCTGACTATGACAAAGTGAATTTGAGTTTCACTGAACTTCTTTTCTCACTGACAATACTTAACTTCCTTAACTCTCAAAAAACATTACATGATTGCGAAGGAAACCTGGCTCAATTATTACATCTGATTGGAGGAATCTAGAATGCAAATATTATAAATAAACTCAGATAACATCGTGATACCACCATGTTTGCATGGAAGTTACCAGAAAAAGTTGTTACTTGTATTGCATTACAATGATAAACAGTAGAATATATTACTATCATTCAATTCATTAATATCTCCCTGTTTTGACACTCATGTTTAAATTATTGGAGTTCTGGATGTTGAAGATTATCAACAGTGCTCTATTAGAAGTTCTCTACAGAAATATGTAATCCTAAAATATAGAACAGTTAGTGCATGAACTAAAAGAAAAAGAAATTAAAAATTAAATATATATTAAGTGGATTCTCATATGTAGAATTTGCACATAGAGAAATGGTACCATTTTACTGTTAAAATCAATTTTATATTGCTTTTACCTGAAAGACGTATTCTGGAAATTTCACATATGTGACTGAATACTACACTGCAGTTCCTAAGAAAAAATATCCAAATTCTCATTCTGATTTTTTAAAGTAAGTAAACTTTATAATTGTTTTCAAATAAATGTCTATGATGCATTAGTACCTTCCTTGTGTAGGCTTTATTGTTCAAAATATTTGTTAATCACATGGAAGCATATCAGAATTAACTATGAGTAAAGCACTTGAGTACTACTCCTGAAAGCTTGTGTATCTATATTACAATGGCTGCCACTTTAGTTGCTGTTAAGGAGATATGCCATAGAAGTAATCTATATATGATTTTGACCATTGCTGAGGAAAGTAACTTGCTAGAATACAGCATGAAGATTATGAGACCGTTTCCTGGGTTTGATTAACACGTTATGAAACTAATTTATGAACACTGCTGATTTGTGAAGTGTCTTTGTGTAACCACTTTACTAAAAATACGTGGCTTTTTAAAGACATTAATGTTCAAAACCAGACTTTTAATCTTAAAATATGTGATCAGACTAAGAAGTTAGTTTCACTAAACAGTTGACCACAGATAGGAGAATCAGCCTGCAGACTGCTGGTTGGAATGATCACTCTGCAAATAAGAAGAAAGAACAGACATGACAAAGGTTGGAAGAGATGTTCAGATACTTGGGGCTGGGAAATGTGGGAAAAGAAGACTATCAGAAGAAAGTCTCTTTCTTTTAAGGTGTAGGACCAAAGAGTACAAGTAGCATTAGCAGAGCTTGTTATTCTAAACACACACACAAGGTTTGTGGAACAGAAGTCTGATCTTATCACTCAGATTTCTATAGCTAATGAGGAAATGGAAGACACAAAATGTTACTAATTTTTTCCCATTCTTTCTGTTGCTTGCTAAGAATTATAGCATTTTTGAAACCCATGCAAAGATTGCTTGCTTAGGAGTGTGGGGCTTTTTTGCTTATAACTATTTCCCACCATTTGACATTCTTTAAACCCCTCAAGAATCTGAAGTCAAGAGTGTCCACCTGGTTAAGCTTCTGTTCACTAAAAAGCTGTTGAAACAGATGATGAATCTGGAGATAGCAACTGATTCATGTAGACTGTTCTCAGGTGGACGTGTGGAACAGACACCTTGTCTCTTGGTGTGTTTCTCATGATACCATCATGCAGGTAAGGACATTTTAGAATAATTACCCTAACATCTACAAGACTCAATTGGTTAATTTTAATTTATTTTATTAGTTAAAATGTTCTAAAATAAAAGTACTTTATTTTTATTTTTTCTTGTTATCAATAAGATCAAGTAAGATTCATCAGTGTGAATCCCAATTCCAAAGTAAATAATTTTCATTAAATAAATTATAGTTTTCTATAAAGTCCTTGCTGACATGCACCAAGGAATATATTAAATATCATGCAAATGAAACAGTTGTTTGATAAGTTTGAACTACACTGGGCTGGTGATGTATAGCAATAACCTAAATTTGGAAACCCAATTATCATTGCAATGATATTAATAGTGGAGCCATACATGATTTAGAGGAGTAGTATGAAAAACATAGAAATGGATAATGGGAAAAGTGGTTGATTTAGACACAAGATTCTTGTTGATCTAGACACCAGGAACTAATACATGCCTATGTATATGCAGTGTTAACCAGTTCTCAGCCATTAAAAAGGTATCACAGTTATCTTTATTCTGTTTGATAGAACTTTAACATTTTTCTTATTATTTCACTTATACTATACACTTAAAAATATAGATGCTGTTCTTTCTGATCTGCAATACACTCATTGTGAACTGAAGTGAAAAACAGTTCCCCATGCTTCTAGGAAACGCATTTGTTTATCACCTAAACTTTGGCTGTGCAATGAAGCACCTGCTGGTTTTCAGTGGTATATATTGTAACAGGCATTTGAAGCCTAAACTATGTGCCAAAATTGAGTAATTCTATAAATACAGAGAACTAAAGCACACAAGGAAAGCAGTTGTTGAGAATAGGGCTTCTCAGGAAGGCCCAGCCAAATTATCCTTCCTGCTAAACTGTGACCTGGTAGGAACAGATTATACTGCCCAGTCAGGAGATAATATTAGACACACCACACCCCTTACCCCCAGAAAACACTGTTTTGGAGACTCAGATGTAACAATTTTCAAGAGCTGGAAAAAGGCTGGAGAGGAAAGTCATGATGATCCATGTTTATTTCATCAGAGACAAAAAGAAGGTCATGCTAGGGAAGCCTAAACTAATCCCATTAGGTGTTTCTGAGTGTTCTGTCTGGGGAGATCTGTCTTGCTTGTCCAGGTCAGCAGAGGCTGAAGAAGAAAGCAGTGGACCAGGAAATCATAGAATCAGAATGGCATGGGTTGGAAGGGACCCCAAGGATCATAAAGCTCCAACCCCCCTGTCACAGGCAGGGCCACCAACCTCCAGGCCTGGAGCTACACAAGGTTGCCGAGGGCCCCATTCAACCTGGCCTTGAACACTTCCAGGGACAGGGCGTCCACCACCTCTCTGGGCTGCCTGCTCCAGCACTGCACCACTCTCTCTGTGAAAGACTTCCCCCTAATATCTAATCTAAACCTTCCTTCCTTTAGTTTTAATCGATTCCCCCTTGTCCTGCCATTGTCTATCCTTTTAAAAAGTTGAATCTCCTCCTGCTTATAAGCTCCTTTCAGGTACTGGAAGACTGCAATGAGGTCCCCCCGCAGCCTTCTCTTCTCCAGGCTGAACAAGCCCAGCTCCCTCAGCCTCTCCTTGTAGGGGAGGTGCTCCAGCTCTCTAATCATCTTTGTGGTCCTCCTCTGAACCCTCTCCAACAGTTCTACATCTTTTCAAATGCTATAATTCTTAGCAAGCATCATATCTGTACGTGTCACAGTTCTCAGTCCAGGAGACCAAGGAGGATCTCCTGTATGCATCATTTCTATGGGGAACAAACTTTGGCAGGTATATCGATTGCTGGGAAGTTCAACATTAGAAAAGCATGTGAGTGCTGAGCACAGGACAGTTCAGTTGTATATGACACAATATATAATATATATATATATATATATAATAAATAAAAGTTATATTGTTTAAGACTTGCAATATCTGGGCATGTATTTTGCTCATGTCAGTAGATTCCAGGACTGAGGATGCCCCATGTAGAAAGGTATGCTTTTGGCTCAACATGTTAACTTCTAGTCATCAGAATCTCACCTCATGTCATCTTGGATGACAGGACATGACATGTAACTAGAACTAAGGACATAGGTGGTGGTGTACCTCACTCAAAACACTGTTTACAGCATGGGTTGAGTCTATTTTGTCAGCAGTTCCTACAAAGGTGGCAGCTCCTGTGAACAATGGATTTACTTATCAGAAGAACATTAAAAATAGAAAAAAATTAGATCTCTCTTTTTATCTTACTGGTTGGGAAAAAAAAAAAGGCTTCTAATAAACATGCCATTAAAGAAAAAAAATTCTTACCCTGTTGGGAAGAAAAAGAAGCAAAACCAGAAACCACAGAATCATAGAAAGTGTAAGTTTGGAAGGGATCTTTAGAGGTCATCTAGTCCAACCCCGCTGCAGTAAGCAGTAACATCTTCACTAGATCAGGTTGCTCAGAGCCCCATCAAGCCTGACCTTGAATTTCTCCAGGTATGGGGCCTCCACTGCCTCTCTGGGTAACCTGTTCCAGTGATCTACCACCCTCACATTGAAGAACTGTTTCCTAATATCCAACCTAAATCTCCCCTTTTCTAGTTTAAAAGCTTTACCCCTCATCCTACTCCTACAAGCCCTCATAAACAGTTCTTCCCCAGCTTTCTTATAAGGCACCTTTCACGTACTGGAAAGCTGCTATAAGGTCCCTTTCTCTTCTCCAGGCTGAACCTCCAACATCCTCAGCCTATCTTCATAAGAGAGGTGCTCCGGCCCTTTGGTCATTTTTGTGGCCCTCCTCTGTATACATTTGAACAGGTCCATGTCTTTCTGTGTTGAAGGCTCTAGAGTCCGACACAAGCATGTCTCAGCAGTCACTGAATGAGATGTATTTTTCATGAATAAGCTACTCTGTGTCATTATATACTGATTTTAACTGAGGTATGTTTATTTAAATTTAAAGGTTCTTATTTTGTCGAGGGTGTAGTCAGCTTGATTGAGCTTCCTTGATTGTAGTTTCATGTGTGTGATGAAGTAAACCTAATACAAGATGGAAGCCTCTGTCCTCCTGGGTTGTCAGTTTATCAGTGGTAATTGTGACAGAGGAGAACAGAACATGTTACTTGAAGAATCACATTTGTTAAAAAATTAACATATTCTTATTTGTTTTAACAATAGAAAATTTAAATGAATATGTACCAAATTATATGTCAGTTGCTGTAAACACAGCTAGTGTTTCATAGAATCATAGAATGGCAAGGGTTGGAAGGGACCCCAAGGATCATAAAGCTCCAACACCCCTGTCACAGGCAGGGCCACCAACCTCAGGCCTGGAGCTACACAAGGTTGCCCAGGGCCCCATCCAACCTGGCCTTGAACACTTCCAGGGATGGGGCATCCACCACCTCTCTGGGCAGCCTGTTCCAGGACCTCACCACTCTTTCTGTAAAATACTTCCCCCTAATAGTCAATCTAAACCTTCCCTCCTTCAGCTTTAATCGATTCCCCCTTGTCCTGCCATTGTCTATCCTTTTAAAAAGTTGAATCCCCTCCTGCTTATAAGCTCCGTTCAGGTACTGGAAGGCTGCAATGAGGTCCCCCCGCAGCCTTCTCTTCTCCAGGCTGAACAAGCCCAGCTCCTTCAGCCTTTCCTTGTAGGGCACGTTCCTACATCATCACCAAAGATGTTTAAATAACTTCTGCCATGCAGCTTTAGTTCAGTTCTGGAGAGGGAATTTGTAGGGTAGAGAACAACTACCAACTAGTCATAACCTTTCTATTTTGTTGTAGTTATAGGAATACAGACAATAATTATACTACTTTTCAACCTGCATTAAATATTACATTTTATAATTTTCAAGTACCATTTAAAATTCCTGTAAATGAACAAAAACATCAACACATGGAAAAGGTGGTAGTGCTCTCTATAAAATTCTTATAATCAAACATTTCACTATGATGACTGTCATCTTCATAAACATGGGTCTTGATAGAGCAGGCTGATAGAATGCATGCAAAACATCAAGATGGTAACACTGAAGTAAACTATAAAATTCCCAGTAGAATCAGAAGACATCTACATTTCTCCATGCATGTTCCTCTGCATGGCCAAATCATCCTGGAACTGAAGCCAACCTTGTCATCAGTGACTGCTTCTGAAGCAGGTGAAATTTTAGAAGATTGAATTATTTCTGGGTATAGGTACACAAATGATAACGATGCTACATTCTAGTATGCTAAAATTATGTAGTAGTAGCAATAATATTAATAATAATTCAAAAAGCATTCTAGATTCTGCTACAAATACCTTTTCTGCTACAAGTACTTTTCTATTATAAAATTAGGTTTCATCTTTTATGCAGTCCAGAAGCTCATGCAATTGTAGCACATATAAGTTCATATTTCAACGCTTTGATCACTAACAAAATATTGTCAGCAGATTTTTCAAATTTCAGAGATAAAAATTAAATGAGTCTTCAGTTATTTATTTAAGCACACTTTTGGATTTCATCACCCATCCTATGAACCAGTGATAGAGTAAATAAACTGATACTATAGGTTGGTGATTAGATTACTGCTGAAGTTTGAAAAATGCATGATCTATATATAAATATGCAATATTCACTCACAGGAGCCAACTAAAATGTTTCAGTCATGGCTATGAGGTATTTCCAGTCTTTTTCATAATTTCACAAAATTGAAGAGAGATAAATATCTTTTTCTTACTTCAGCTATCTAAAAGATTAAGATAAAAAATAACTGAATGTTATTTTAAATTCAGTTACTTGAGAAGAATAATCCAGACATTGATTTTCTCCAAAAACTTGGTAATACTCATATGACAGTTAGAAGAATTTCATTTTTGGCAGTTCACATCATCTTCTTAATTACTGTTGCTGTAATTACTGTAAAATTAATTTTCAAAATTCTCAACAGGTTCTGGAATTAATTTTTGAAAATTAAAAAAAGGAGACAAGCACCAAATTTTTTTAAAAAACCAACAAAAAAGCTTGGCCTCAAACAAAACAAACCAACCAACCAATGCCCTCACATACACAGAAAAAAATGATCCCTGCAAAATGCAATCTTTTCTTTGAATAATGTACCTGCTACAAAACTACCAACTATGGACTGATTTAATAGCATTTTTGAATAGTTAATCTTTCTCCTCCACTGTTTTAAATATTGTTTCTGGCTTGTTTGGGTTTTTTGGCTTTGGTTTTTTTAGGTGGGCTATTTCTTATCTGGTGATAAAATGCAGACATGACCTGTTATGAGAAAATAAACAGCTACTGATGTATTTTTAAATAATGCTGTTACTTAAAATGTAGTCCATATATTATTTCAAGTATCATCTCATTTTTATTGCGTTCTGTAACATTAACATTTCATTATAAACTTTTATTCAGTGCAGATGTTGAAGAAACAGTGTTGTTTTCTCAAAAACGGTTGAGAAAGAGTACAACAACCAAAGGCCAAGGCAGAAAAAAAAATTTTGAATATATGGTGAAGAATTTAATCATGAACAGCTAGCTAAGGTTGAATACATTCTGGAAAACACCATGTCAAAACAGTAACATTTTTCTTTTTTCATTAGATTTGCATATTAGAAGTTTGAAGTTTAACAACTTAGAATTTCTAATTTAAGGACTTAGTTTAATGACAAAGCAATGTAGTTATCTCTGCTTTTATATGGCAATAGCAGGAGCTAATAATAATAATAATAAAAGTTTTATATTCTGCTTTCAATGTGTGGTCTGGGGAACAGAGCTAGAGGGATGCTTCCATTTCTGCCTTCCTGTGTCCCTTCTAATCATACACATTTAGATGTTCAAATGACACTAATGCAAAAAACCCCTCTTCTTCATCTCCTGAACTGTCAGACTTACAGTACTTGATTAGCTCTTGACATCTGTGTAGAAACTGTAATGTCTTGCATGTGAAATTAACTGGTAGCTTGCCTTCCTTTAGAGGTCATCAGTCCACTATTATTGTCCCTTTGCAAGACAGAAAACAATTTACCACTTCCAAAACCTTTTTTTTCTAACTCTATGCTTTTAAGATAAACTTGTACCTTAGAATAATTCCTGTTCAAGGTTCTGAATAATTCCTTCAAGATTATTAAACCAGCAATGTCCCAAAAACATCTTTATCAACTTCTAAACCATTTACAAAAGGATTTGGGATCTCAAAGAAGCTAGAATTCATTTAGACTTTGAGACAGGTGAATCATCATTGAGTTTAACCTTCAAAGATATTACAGAGTTTTTAACTCTGAAAAATGCCCATTAAAGTACAGAAATCTTATGCAGACCAGAGTATATAATTAATAGTTCTACATGGTAATATTAAAATTTCATATCTAGTTATATTTTCCTGTAACAGGTAATCATGGGCTGCTAACTCTGTGTGACATTGCCATGCCACTGGAAATGAGAATCAGTGTAATAGCTATTAAAGGCAGATAGATTTATAAACAATGGCTTAGGACTAGGGAACTTTGACAATTAAAATGAAGTGCAAATTATCATTATACAACCTTATTAAAAATTTTTGGTTAGCACTGTCCAAGACAGTGTGATTCCACAGTAGGAAATCTTGTGCTTCTTTCCAGTAATGCTAAATTACCCAACGTGGCTCCCTGAGGTGTTACCCTGATAATAACCATACTAATTGCAACCTCAGAATGTGACATATCTAAATCTTGCTCAGTCCCAGCTGGGGTGATAAGGTCATTTCCTGGCTGTGATAGTGGCAATAATTAATGCCAGAGGTACAGCCTGAAACCTGGCAATTTGCCACTGCAGGAGTAATATTTTGTGATGCTTCACTTCTGAGAAATAACCTTTTACTTCATGAGCACTGATCTCAGTGCAACTGACTGAACAGAATATCATGACCATGGCTAGAATCTGTCATTTTGATGATATATATACCCCATTCTGCATATTTTGTCATAACATATTTATCTTTGGCTATCAACACTCTGCACTTGAAAATTTCAAAATATAGCCCTCTATTCATTACTGTAAATCCAGTAATGTGTAGTGCTGAAGCAGTGTGGTATATTACCAAAATTGTTATCATAATACCATGACTTTATATTTTTAAAGGAGTTCTTAGAGAATTTTGAAATTTCTGCTATTTTTCATTGTTATAGAAATGTCATAACATGAGAGAAAAAGTGTTTTCTTGAGTAAATATTGCCCATTTTAGACATCTATAGCTCTAAAAATTCTATTCCTATAATGTCATGATTTGATATTTTCAATTTTAATAAACCACAAAAGCAGTAAACAAATGCTGCTCTTAATGAAAGGGATTGGAGAGAAATATGTTGAGCTTTTTTATTGTCTTTTCTTAATTGTTAAATTTATGTTGACTGAAATGTTAATTATCACTAATGCTGCTTACCCTGCTTCCTTAAGTGTGACCTTTATTAGCTTGATTAACTACACTATATTTTACACTGACAAGCTGTTACCACCAGTTTTGGTTAGGCAGTTTTATAGTGTCTTGCTATAAAATGTTGACATTTATATCTTTATACAGAAGAGATATAACTTTAGGTTTACTTTAATATCTAGAAATTTTAACCTGAATAATAAACTAAAACTGACAAGTAGACAAGTTTTATTATTCTTTAATAGTATCATGATCAACATTGCCCTTTAATTTGATTAACAAAGACTAAATATACTTTAAATGTTCATCGTCATGAACATCTACTGCTGGCGTTCTTTTAGTGAATTGAGTTCACAGGAGGTGGAGAATTACAATTGATTGTAATGTGACTATTATATGTTGAAGTCTTTGTTTCATGGAAAATGAATCTATTCTGGCTGTATCTGTTAAAAAAAATGGGTAGATGTGGCACTTTGGGAGATGATTCAGAGGTTATGGTGGCGGGTGCTTGCAGTTGGATTTGGTCATCTTGAGGGTTTTTTCCAACCATTATGATTCTATGAGTCTATATGCTAGCTGTGCTGATCCAGCAAACACTAATTTTGCAATTGTTTTGAATCAGAACACAAATGTTATTACATCATTCTTGTATCAATATTCTTTTATTAAAGCATAATATTCCTTTTCCTACTGCAAGAAACTTAAAATACACACCTTTACCTTCCTATGAGAATATTTCCTTTCATACTGTCTTCCACATGAGAAGAGTCTCAGAAGTACGTAACTGGCGAACTGAAGCATGCTCCATCTACGTTAACAATGACCCTTTAAAAATAAAAACATACTGATTAGTTATATACACAATATAAATATTATGTTGATATAAATTTTGCAGGATTAAATTTCAGCCCTATCATGTATGATTCCACCATATTTATCTATCTAATGAATTTATAATTCCACCCATGTATCTATTGTAAACACTATGGCTACCGTGACAACTAGAAATAATTGTTCTAATTTCTAGTATATTGAAGTGCAAATCCAAGAATCCAAGAGATGACACTGCATTGACATTCACAATAACAATGGAGATTCTCAAAAGCACCCATGCTTCTGTTAGTCCACAAAGTGGAAAGTGTTGCCAGATTTACTGGGGTGTCATGGGAGAACAAAAACCTATGCTGCCACAAGAAAACCATTATGGACGGTAAAAACAACGAATGACATATATAGGTAAGTCCTAGCTAAATGCAAACAAGACATTACTTCTGAATTCTGCAGCATTTAGAAGTATAATAAGAACAGAATATAAAACACATGGAAGAATGTTTATTTGTTCAGCCTGAAGGAGACTGAGGGGAAACCTCATTGCAGTCTATGGCTTCCTGATGAGGGAGAGGGAAGGGGCAGGGACCGATCTCCTCTCTTTGGCAACCAGTGATAGAACCCAAGGGAATGGTATGAAGCTGAGACGGCAGAGGTTTAGGCTGGATATTAGGAAGAGGTTCTTTACTGAGAGGGGTAGTTGGGCACTGAAACAGGCTTCCCAGGAAAATGGTCATAGCATCAAGCTTGGCGGAGTTCAGGAAGCTTCTGGATGACGCACTCAGTCCCATGTTCTCACTGGGCTGGTCCTGTGTGGAGTCAGGAGTTGGTCTTGATGATTCTTACGGGTTCCTTCCAACTCAGGAGATTCTATGATTCTATGTCTCACTTGAGAGCATAAACCGTGACTTCATCAGTTAAAATTGCATGTAATATATATGAACAGTTGAAGAAAAGCAGGTAGGATATCCACTGTTAATTGGAGAAAGAAAACAACTCTGGATTGTAGAAGTGGAAATATGCAACTGTTTGAATTTGTTGAGTATATCATTACCATTTGAGGTGAACAAAAGGGGTTTAAATTTTTTGATAAATTACTTTTGCTTATAGATAATCCAAGCCAAACACAATAGAAAACAGGCCTCCATTTGGGCCTGAAAAATTTTGTTTACCTGAAGTTGACTATATGATCAGGAGGACATTCTTCTCTCTCAGTTTGTATGGTACTGGAAATGCAGTATTTTTTAAATTTGGAATGACAAACTAACAGATAAGACACCTTGCATATTTTCACATATGCTTATTGTTTGATTGGTTATTTGTATTTAATCTTTATTTTAGGCATGGTAACTATGCTGAAAGTAGGCAAGTTAGACAATATAAAATATTTAGGGAGTAGAATTTAAACAATATAAAAATAGTTTTAGAAATATTATTTATATTCTTTCAGGGTTTACCTGTTTGTCTTCAAATAAAGAGAAAAAGCGGCTTTTCTTGAGGCAGTAGGTCAATCACATTTATATCGAATGAAAATTAGTCAAAGTATATTCCAGTTGGAACACAAAAGATGGACAAGTCAGGAAATGCAGCTCTAGACCATATTTCTGATTCTGCACTTTTGTTGTAGTTTAAGCACTTTATGAATTAATGCAGGATTTTTTTAAAGGTTATTAGATACCTCTTTATATAGGCTTACTGTACAGAAATGTTTATTTTAATTTTTCTTCATGCAACTGGTTAATTATCAATTTACATATATCTCTACAATAAAATTAATTCAACCTTCTATGCATAACTTCAAAAGAAGAGTTGTATTTTAGGTTTTTTTACAAGGATCAGATTACTCTTTATAAATGTGCTTTATCTTTAGAAATATAATCACTAAAAAAGCTAGAACTGTTTGTTATTTTTCCAGTATAATCTTTTTGACAAGCATATAATTCTCTTAGAAGTGATGGACCATTTACCAGAGACTGTCACCCAGTGTTTCAGAACTAAAAATTTCATTGGATGAGAGACTGACAGGTGAACTTCGTGTTAATTGTAGAATAAGATATTTCTTCTAAATCACGGTACAGACCTCCTGTCTTATCTTTAGCCTATGCTAATGAGTAGTGATTGGCTCCTGACATTGGTTGACAAAATTATATAATTAAACTTAAAAAAAGAATGCTAAAAATCACACTGATACTAAATAAGATTAGGTATCACTGAGGTTTTTTATTATTTCTGTCTTTTACCAAAAAAAAAAAATAATTAAAAAATAGTTTTTGAGACCTAAGGTTAGGGAAGGACAAGGTAGATGAATTTATCCTTGAAAAGCTACACTTAAACTGAATGTTCAGCCTGAATACTGAAGTTGTACTTAACCATTACTAAGCAATCAATACAGTTCTATATCTGCTTTTATTTGCTTCTTCTGAACATGAATATTATTCTTTTGTGTAACTTATTCAAGTTTTTGGAAGACTGTGTTCCATCCATTACAACAGATTTAAAGCAATCTTGTTCAAATGTTCTCATTTCAAGAAAACAGACAAAAGGATCACCCAGATTTCAGTTGGTGAATGCTGTTTTGTGCAATCTTTAGATTTGTGGTATAGTCCTTAAGAACATAGCATAGCTGTCTAATGAAAGAATAGACTGTGCGTAGGTCAAGATCTTTAAAGTGACTCAGATATGCTGCTTCTATTTTTTTATTATTATTCATGATCTTCTTATGATGACCTTCAGTGAGCTGAGGTTTTTTAATAAGAAAAGCTGAGCTGCTACCATTTGAAAAGCTTTTTCAAATGTTCCAAGTTTTATTTATTTACAGTGGGTTTTTATATTCTGTTCTTTTTCACAACCCTTCTCACATTTTTTCACTTACATTTTATTTTTGTTTTATTTTGTTTCCTTTTACTGGGCTGCCTGCCTCTCTGTCTTCCCATATATTCCATTTCCTTGTTGATCCTTCATTCTGATCTTTTTTGATCTTGCGTTGCTCAAATTCTTTGACCATTTTTCGTGATCTTTTCCTTAACACTGGATCATGCTAACCTCAAACTCTTTCATTATTGATCTGTCTTAGTTTTCTTTCATGTTAAACTTCAGTATTACTTTAGCATAATTTTGAATTCTGCTGAAGAATGTATAAATGGAATCAAAGGTAGCTGACAATACCTGAGATATTAAAATAATGCAAAAGTTGGTCTTTGTATCCATTCTGAGTGAATTACGTAGTTAAAAAATGTAGTTTCCTTTTACATGCATGGCCACTGGACAAAGATGAAGCAGTGCTGATAGTCTAGCAGTGGGATACTTAATAGACTAAGTGCTGCCTGGTAATTTAAAGTTTTATGAGTACTTCAGAATGTGAAGTGTGCCACTCCTGTTTAATATCACCATTAAAAATATAAATCATTGTCTCAGTAAGACTGACAGAGATGATTACAAAATTTTCTCCTGGAGAAAGAATTAATGGAAAATAAATATTTCTTGACAAAGCTGAGCTTTCTTGGAATTTAAACAGCTTAGTCCATCAAATGCTCTTTTGTCTATTTCGAGTTTAGCAGGCATTCTCATGTAATGATATCATATGTACAAATAACTGGTTGTTGTGACATAGTGTGAAAAAAAAAACAAACCACAAGAAGAAAGGAAACACATATGCATACAGAAAAATAAGTCAATGCAGTTTGCAATTATTCACTTATATTCAAGATGCAGATTAGATGTCCTCATGCCCTTAGGAAGAAGTATCATTTTTAATCTTGAGCTTTGGTGGTGGACAGCAATATGTTGCAGGGATGGGAAGTCATGCTCCAGATTGACCTGCATGAGTATAACCCAGCATTTGATAGTCTTTCTGGTGTTCTACATGGTATCTATATGGTAGAGCAGTGGGTTATTCACATGTCTTCCTTAAACTTGCAGATTATAAGGAACACGAAAGAATGACTTGACTAAGTAAATTTCATCAGGGCCTCCTGCTGTTTACTGGCCTATAGTTTCTGACAGTAATCGTGATCTGGTTCTCAATATGCAGCTTGAAATACACAATTTCCCCTTAGCTGTTACGTTCATATGCACTGGTTCTGTCTTTGTGTCTTCCCTATCTTTTCTCCTGCATCCCTACTATTCATCTGATTAAATCTTTGAGTTTCATTTGTGGACCCTTTTGTGATTTTGTTCAACATTTAGGAGAATTATAGCCTTAACTGTTATTGCAGAGTTTGGATCCCAAAGTAACTCACTCTGCTTGAAGGATATGACTTGGATGGGTGGGGAGGAGTGCAGTAGTTTTCATTAATAGGATGAACTTTTCTATCTCATACTCTTGTTGTCACCTTTCTCGTATCTATGAATGAGTAGATTTCATGATTTACATATATATATATATATGTATATATATATATATATGTAGAGAGAAAATCTGAAAGGAACATATTCATGGCAGAATAATGTATCACCACAAAGTGACATCTTAGTGCATTTATTGCACTACACTACACACACAGTGACACCAGAATTGGATAATGAGAAGTGTGACCAGATCTTAAAGCACCTCCCCTCACCCATCCCTTCTCAGCAGACTTCACTTTAGACATGATTTTGCTCCTTCCTTCCCCCCCATTGTGGCATGAGGAGGGGCAAGGAATGGGGGTTTCAGTCACTTCCTCATGAGTTGTTTTCCTTCTTAGACAGGGAGAGGGGCATTCCTTACACTCCTCTCCTGCTCCAGCATGGGATACCACCCACAGGAGACAGTCCTCCATGAACTTCTCCAATATGAGTCTTTCCTGTTGGGACTTCAGCTCATCACTAACTGCCCCAGTGTGGATCCTTTCCATGGAGTGCTGACCTTCAGGCCCAGACTGCTCCAACCTGGTCCCCCCCAGAGTCACGAGTCCCCCAGCGAACTTGCTCAGGCATGGGTCAGTGTCTCCATGAGCTGCAGGTTTCGCTGCCAGGAGTTTGCTCTAACACAGGCTTCCCATGAGGTCACAGCATCCTTCAGATGTGTCCACCTACTCTGATGTAGCATCCTCCATGGGCTGTAGATGGGATTTCTGCTCCCTGTCATCATCCATGGGCTGTAGATGGGATTTCTGCTCCCTGTCATCATCCATGGGCTGCAGGGGGAACTCTTTCTCTGGTTCCTGGAGCACCTCACCCCCACTCCCACCCCCTTCACTGAGCTTGATGTCTGAACAGTTTCTAACATCTCACTCCCTTCTCTGGTGGCAAAAAGCAGCTGCTAGTGGGGTTTTTTTCCTCCTAAATGTGATTCACAGAGGCACTATGACCATCGCTGATTGAGTATACAGACAATATTGTGAAACAGTGCAAGGGCATTTTGTTTATTCATAATCCAACTGGAGAAAGGGCTGTCTTTTAAAGGGAGGAGAACATTGATTTCTATAATATATTTTCTTCCTAAAACAAAGGTTATGCATAGAAATAGGTGATTGAATTGTTCACATAAAGCTTTCACACAGCACTACCCATGTTTACAGCTCTAAGTGACCTAGAAGTGTAAAAAGTAATGGTCTATTTTATCAATTTTCTTATAAAGCTTGAGAGGAATACTATAAATTTAGTTAACAATTCTGATTTGCATGCAGATAAACCATAGGGGAAAAAAATGCTCACAGACACTTTTCAGTTGTCAGATGAAAATTTGATAATTTATCTAAAATCACCATTAACTTTTTTGCCTGACTGCCTGCCTGCCTGAAAAAAATGTTAAATTTTCACTCCTTTCTTGTAGCATCTAATGACAAGATTTAATTTAATTTTTTTTTTCTTGGTACTCACTTATATTACACTTTTAAAGATAGATCTGGTTCCAGTAAACTAAATTCATTTTAATGAGAAGAACAGTTTTCCTTTCTATTGGGAAAAATGTAATAAAGGAGAAAAATTAAGATTTTTTTTTCCTGCTTCCTCTAATTTTTATGTAGTCTAGGATACCCGATTTTCTGGGGGGGGTTGTGCTCTTATTCTTTCATTTTTATTTTGTTCTTTTTCTTAATATTTTTATTCTGATTACTGAAAAAGGATGCGATTTATTTTTATTGCAGCTTTGTAATGAATTGGGCAATTGAAATTCCTGTACGTTGTTGTCTAGTTCAAAATTTTCAAAAATTATTCATGCCTTTGAAGGAAACCTGGTACAGGAAATTGGATTAGCACTGTTAACATATTTGACATCTCCAAGTGGGTATAAGAAAACCCATTCATTCACATAGGTCTCCCACTTTATCCCTATCTATCTTCTCTCTATCCCTTACTTTCTGTTCCTCACATTAAAGCTGTGGAAAATTTTTAGTAGTTTAGTATGCTTTTTGAGGAGTTCACATTTAGGAGAGCTATCTGTCCACTTCCTCCACCAGAAAAATTACCACTCTTTTCATATGGTCTGCCACTCCAGAACAAACAGTAGGTTTGTAATAGCTACACAGACATGAAAGCAACCACATTATATGAAAATGATATGGAATTCTTTTTTACTCAACAGCATATTTTGGCGATGGTCTCTTCAGCCAGGTGACAGGTGATAGGACAAGGGGAAATGGCACAAAGCTGTGCCAAGGCAGGTTCAGATTAGATATTAGACAAAAATTTTTGACTGAAAGAGTTGTCAGGGCTTGGAACAGGCTTCCCAGGGAGGTGGTTGAGTCACCTTCCCTGGATGTGTTCAAAAAATGGGTAGATTATGTTCATAGGGATATGGTTTAGCTTAGGATGGGATTGGTTGGACTTGATGATCTTCAAAGGTCTTTTCCAACCTTGTGATTCTGTGATTCTGTGATATTTATCTTCATGGATGACCAATCTGTGTCAGCTGTCATCTCTTCCTCTTAAAAATATTAGTTTTCACCCTACCTTAGTAACTTATTTTTGAGTTGTGAAAATTTGTCGGCTACCTCCTGTGACCATCACAAATGTAATTTAGGTGAGGAGGAAACCTAGGATTTCGTTATCTGCTCTGATGTAAAAGACAAAGGGTATAGAAGATGTTTATTTTCCATTACAAATAGAAATTATGTCATGTGGAGAACTGAGAAGACTCAGGAGATGTGGAAGCTGTCCCTGCTGGGGTAAATTCAATAGGAAAATTTTGATCTAATGCAAGTTAAACTGCTTTAAAAAACACCAGTGTTTATTCTAATGGTAGAATCAATACAGGGAGAAATACCTCATGCAACATTTTTCTTTTTTTTTTTTTGCCAAATCAGTACTCAGCCTAAATCTCAGCCTAAGACGAGTTAGGCAGAAATACAAGGTATAGCACAATAATCACAAAATTACTCAAAAGGCCTGCTAGTCTCTTCATTCTTCACTGCCTGAAATTAGATGCCTCCAGATAACAATCTGAAAACAATAATAAAGTTCTAGTTGCAACAACTTTTAACCACATTTAACTACTTGAGGAGATAAGCATTTCTGGACCACTGTTCAGAAACCAAATGTTTATCCCAGACAGTATTCTGAAAAGAAACTCAGCACCAATAGGGTTAACAATGTATTTCATCAAGGTTTTTTACAATAGTAATGAGATCAGTAATTCATTTACTAAGTTGTCTAAGAATAAAAAAAACCAAAAAACCCAACAATCCAGAACTCATTTACTTAGTGTCTGAAGTGTAGTAGTCAAAAGAACTCCTAGGACTACATATTTGCTGGACTAAGTACACTTCAATATAGAAAAAATATTTTATCCCTCTCTTCTTATGAGGGTTTTCTGGAAGAACTTAATTTAAGATCTCAGGCTTCATTTTTGGCCAGAACAAACCATAGCCTGCTCTGCCTTCCCTCACGCAAATTGATATAGAATCACAGACTGTAATTGGGGTTGGAAGGGACCCTGAAAGATCATCTAGTCCAACCCCCAAAGTACAATGCATTTGTCTTTTTATTCTTTTCAGGGACGAAATGCACTGCACTAAGCTTTGGTTATATTATGATACCCACTCATCCTTTAGATCAATTTCAGAGTAGTGATAGCTCCTTGAACCAAACTCATTTGTTAGATCTATTATAAAAACAACTTAATAAGATCGTGAAACTCTGCATTCTTTTTGCCTTAGCAGAGAAAATCAAAACTTTCACGTAACTATAGATGGATGTGGGTTGGACTTGGATGGGACTATTTTTTTCTAATTTTGCCTCTTCCCTGGAACCTAAACTTTTTGGGGAATAATAATATATTTTTATGATCTGATCAACTGTTTGGACCCCAACTCCATAGGTCATCAGTCAATCCTAGGTTGTCTTTCCTCCTTTCCTACACAGTGATTAGTGCCAGCAATTATACAACAAATCCCATCTTGTATGTACACTTCTGGTTTAGAAACCTTCTCTATTTAAGTTTCTTTTGTTGCTTTTTTTCCACGGCTTTTACTGTGTGAATTTCCTGTGTCTTTCTGATATATTAATCTCTAGTCAGAGTCTCATTTTAGAGTATAACATCTTTTCCCATTTTGTCAGACAATCTGTAGATTTTCCATTTCCATTCCCCTTACTTTTTCAGGCTCTTGAAACTGCCAGTACCTTTTGTTCTCAAAGTGGTGTCTGTATCAAGCAATAAATAGCACATTCAAAAACAAACCCAAAAACTTAATGCCCAAAATCTAAGTTATAAAGTGAATTATACTTTAGGAGTACAAAAGATGGAGAATGAAAAAGGAAATGATTTACGGGTGAGATAAAGATGCTTACAGCCACCTAAATTCTCAGAAGCTGCTTCATGTTTTTGTATAGTGCTCTGCTTTTGGTACTTGATAATTCCTAAATCGCACTGTGTCCCTGTTCTTGTTTCTTGACATGAGCCTTCTCCATCTTTTGGTAATTTCAGTTATTGTACCTACAACCAGGTTCCTCTAGCTTTGTGAATGATTTCTCCATCTGTTCCTGAGAACTCCCATATCTAAATGGGTTCACCACTGAGCAAGACGAAACAAGAAAAAATATCCTATCCTATATTCTGCCAAGACAGGGATTAAAAAAATAAAACCCAAAAAATCCTACACTGAGGAAGCAATGAATTTACAATCCTGGCTGTTTAGTTTCTTCTACCTCAGCATGCCCTGGAAAGTTATTTTTCTTCATTCCTCACTGTCCTTCTTACAAATGGCTATCCTGCCTCCAAGGAGGCAGAAGGCAAATCTAGAGCAAACCTCTGTATATTTTGACTGTCTTTAGCCAAAGTGAGACAAGTAATTATGTGCTTAACTACATGATGTGTTCTAGGTGATGAGGACCACCCAGGATAATATGAATGAGTAGGTAATTGTTTCCTTCCTCACTCCCTTAACATTTTTTAATTAACAATGCTTTCCTCTTCTTGCTTGCCTAGTTTCTCCTACAGAAGTCTTCTAAAGACAAAAACACTGAAACTTTGTTAATTATGCATTGCAATAAACACTCATTTTATAATGAACTCATTAAACTCATAACATTCATTAACTGGGAGCTTCATATAAACACCAAATGTTCCGCAATATGTATTAAAGCTTGGGAAAAAAGGTACTGAACAGTGCTTTGAATAAACACACACTTAGACATATTAGGTGATTCTGTTCAGATGTTCTGACACAGGATTTACCACATTAGCTCGAGTACAACACTTTTAATTTGGAGATGAATGCATCCAGAAGCCTGTAATAGGCATAGGTATCTGTGCAAAAGAGTAAGGTTACAAAACTGTGCACTATTTATGTGCATTGTGATTTTACATGTGTTTTGAATTTCTGTAATTCAATGCAAATCTATTTTATTATTTCATCTTTTCAAAAGACAAGAGAAAGCATGTGTGTATCACACTGTTTTTTTATTCATGTTTACTCATTATCCATTTGTTTTAATTTTGGTTTTTTCTTTCCTATTATTCCTAATATACAGCAATCCTTTTTACTGTCAAGCCTAAGATCACCTTCCTGTATGTCCATATACTTCACTGTTGCATTCTAAACCTCATTGATTAGATGTATTTTAAAACTAAGAAAAACTTGCCAAAACCACATAATGTGCTGAAAATAAACCTGCTAATAAACAGGAATGTTTTCTATAATATAGAAATAGCTGCCCTATTCATAGCAGTGTTTCACATGGAAACCATATTATGTATATTACCTGCTCCTTCGGGTATTCTTGTTTAAGTAAAACATAATAAAACAATGTAAGACTAGAATGAGCTCTTAATGCTCCATTTAGTATTTACGATAAGAATTATAAGTACTGCTTCTGATTTTTATTCATCCAAATAAAGTGTAATTTAGTGATAGAAGATATTTTTTAAAATTCCCTAGAGTCTCTGAAATCTTGATAAATATTAACTTGCAAATATCTACTAGCACTTGCTAGTCTATTCAGTGCCAGTAAAGAATTTGTCAGACTAAGGTAGGATTATCTATTTAATGCACCAGATAAATTTGGATCCAGAAACAAATTTTGTAAATGGATTAAATACTTACTTCCAGAGGCATGGCTTACTAAGTATCAGGATTGAAATCCCCACATTCCTTAAACAACAGCATTAAATCTTTCTCTACCTCCCCCTTCTTCCTTCAAAAGGATGAATAGTTCACAATTATTTCAGTCTGGATTTTGGGCATTTGTCTCTCCGGCTGAGACCTTTTCCTCTGCAGCATTCAAGATGACTGACAAGTTATTCCTGCAGTTCTCATAGGTTTTTTTCTCTTTTTTTCCCCTTCTTCCACTGCCCCCCAGCTCAGGTTTACACAATGGCTTTTAACATGTTTTTTTCTTCTATGCAGTCTTCATTTGCCAGAGCTGTGGTATTTTAAATTGTTGTTTAGATAATTTTAGTAGGCACCTGTGGAGATCAAGTATCTAAAAACCCATGCCATTCTGCTTTTGTTTTTTGTGAAAGCCATCTGTTAGACAATACATTGCATTTCCTTATCTTTATTGTAAATTCCACTTTCTCATTATTGTATTTTTTGAGCATCAGCATGCATCTCTGATGAAAAATTTGTAATGGGATTTATTTTCTTTCACTTGAAGAGAACCTTGGAAGCTCAATGCAAGTTAACCTGGACTACTAAGAATGCTAGCATGTGTAGCTCTAAATACAGTGAAACCATCAGGTAGTATTGAAGTTGTAATGTGTTCCTGCTGTTTGTTTTTTATATTTGTAAACTAAACTGAAAAGATTTTGAGTAGTTATAGATCTTTGCTCAAGACAATGAAATTCTAATTGGGATCTCTGGATTTGTAAATCCATTTCAACCTCTAAAAATACTGGGAAGACATAATTCTTCAAAAGTGGAGAAGAAAACTCTAGAAAGGCAGAATTTACTTGTAAATGAAAGATAAAAAGAAAAGTCTTTATCTTTTACCCAGGAGATTAAAATATTATTCAGATTGCTCAGTTTTTCAGAAAAGAAGAATGATGTTGCCACCAAAGGAGTGGTTAGTATTAATACATATAATTTACCAATCTTATTTAAAATGGAAAGCATACTGCAGTAGGATTGAAAGGTAGGAAAGACAATAAAATGTAAAGGAAAAATCACTAGCAAGAAATTATTTTCAAGCTTATTCATATTGGAAAAGCAAAAGTATTAATTTGATCCTTTGTCTTCATTAAATTCTAAAACACAATACTTGCAAAGTGAGGAATTTTTTTTTAGATCCTATTTTTCTTCAGATCTTTAGTTGATGGTTCCACCGATGACAGGACAGAAAAGTATCCACCAAAAATGATATGGCAGAAAAATCCCTGTAGACACTTCAAGCTGGCTTTGCCTACCCTGATGGACAAGGAAAGCAGACAATCAAACAAACCTCATACCTCTATACCATGATCTAACTAGAACATTTTTACCATCAGGCTCAGGTTGATCTGCGTATTGTAGCTTCTAGTACAAACAATGGTTGATTCTTTTACAAAGAGTCTTGAATGAAAGGCAGACCAACATGACCTATCCCTGCCATGTCAGAAGTAGAATCTTTAGAGACCTCAGATGACAGTATATATACTACTAACATCAGATGTGTGATTTGTGGATTATATTAATGGAATTGCCCACTAATCAAAGTTATTGAATATGTTAATGTAACATGGGAATCGCCAAATGAAATTTCTCAGTAGTGGTAAACCCAGACCCTGTGAAAGACTAAATCTAAATTTTGTGATTGACAAATTATGGATTACAACTGCATGAGAACAACATTTTAAAGTATACATCTCAGTTAAGTGACTGAATGATAAATAACACATAATCAGTCATCTTTGTGGTCCTGGAAAATTATTTTGTTCATTCAGAAATTATTGTTTGATGTCAAACTAAATTTTTCTCCTGAATATACTTAATGAATAAGTGAATAACAAATGACAGGAAGCAACACTAGTAAGGATTTATCTTTGTAACTTCACCTAAAATGAACATAGATATATGGCATCTTGTTGCTATTTTACATCTCAGTGTATTGGTCTAATAGTATGTATCACCATCATATTATGGGCTGTCTATATCATTCTGAGACAACCATTCTTTATTTTGTGAAGCCAAGTATTGCTGCAAGGCTTATTATCTTTGTTTAAGCAGTTTCCATGAAACAACTGGGAGTCTTGATTAAGAAATTGCTGGTAGCTGCCAAGTATGAATTCCCTTCAAAGACTGTCTTAATGGTACAAGATATTTGAAAATTGCCTAAATCAAAAATAGAAGGGTGCTGCTCTCTCCCTACCTAAACATTTTTTTCTGTTGTGGATAAATGTTTAGGTCATGCTTCTGCAATCATTTTTGAGGGCTTTTGTGGTCAGCACAGGAACACCTTTAATGAGCTGTAAATTGTAAGCATGCACTTATGGGAGGTAATCATCCACTCAGAATCAACAAGAACCTCAGTTCAAATTGCTGTTTCTTGAACGAGCCTGACAGTGTCGGATAAGTTTACCTCTTAAAAAGTACTCTTTATTTTGATTAATATATCTGTAGATCTAAGTTTTTCATGGGTTTTTAAGACAAAAATATTTAATCTCTCTGTCTGTAACCTTTAAAGCATACAAATATAAACAATTGAAAAAAAGAGAAGACAAACAAGAAGCAGAAGGATATTTAACTCATTTTCTGTTCTCAAAAATACACTGAACATTAGTAGTAGCTATATTTTACTAGGCATTACAGGGGAGGCAAAAGAACAGACTTGGTAAAAACAAGGCCCAGATCTATTCATAGGTTATAGTATTGTCATTGAAGTAAGTTGCAGTTATGAAAACTAGATGGGCACCTCTATCCCTACTAGCTCCTTTCTACCATTCTTAAAGTAAAATAGAATTTAGTACAAATAGTATGTTGGAGTTTGTTTTTTAATTATCATTATAGTTACTAATAATATAATAGAATTGTTATATTTATATTATTATGTTATTATATTTATATTATTAGATTAATTAATATTATTAATAATAAGGAATAAGATTAATTATGAGGTATTTACAGATATGTAATCACAGGTGTTTTTAAACAATAAGTTTAAATCATACTAACCTGCCTCAGTGTCCCATGTATAACTTCTCTTTCCATGGAGGAGTTGGTCCTCAGCTGAGTTAATCAGTAGATAGTTATAAATGAAGGACTGACTAGGGTAGGTAGAAATTATGAAGTGTTTCAATTTAAGAGAAGAACAAGGTATTTTATGGTTAAGTAAAGTTCTAAGAATTTAGATGTTTAACATAGAATCATGGAGCCTTAGGAAAGATGAAGAGGAGACAGTGACCTCCAAGACAGATCAGCAGAATCTAAGATCGAAAGCAGAGCCAAGTCTGAGTAATTACCAATAGCTGATGAAAAGAAGGCAAAGTCAAATTATAGACTTTCAGCCAACCAAAATGAAGGACTTTGTATTCAAAATGGAGACTTCATTTATTATGTAATTGTGTTATAAGAGTATATAAGATCATAAACATAACTTTTGGGTTGCCACTCACCAACATGATATAGCAACTCTGAGTTGTTAATAAAAGCAAGCCTAGAGTAACCCCATGTATATTGAAATTCTTTAACAACCATCAGTTCTGATTTCATTTTACTGCAACATTGAACCTGTGATGCTCTGATCTGCCATCATAAAACTTGTAAGAGTTGCACTGGTTTCTTTTCAATCTTGGATTTGTCACGTGTAGTTCCTAAGAGAAATGAAAAAGTTTGATTAAACGATTGTCAAGATTAGTTGTCACAAATGTTCTCAGCAGAGGTCATTCTAATAATACGATTTAACTGTAGTGGTTGATTGTGTTTCTTATTATTATCACTATCAATGTCCAATCTATATTTGCTCAGTAATTGTTGGGATTAATCCATTCTTCTATGGAATCATCAGTGTTTCTCAGAATAAGAGTGCTTGGCTTGAATATGGTCTGCTACATGCCTGCTGTAAAAAAGTATCTCTGTCAGAGAACTCAAGCCACTGATTTCTCTACATTTGAACCATTAGGAGAGTCTTTTTGCCAGGAGACTAGTTTCCCTCCAAATCAGATATGTATTGCCACTCCAGACCACTTCCCTCTTGGAAAGGCACAAAACCTGAAGTGCCAAAGCCTTGAGCTTGCAAGGTGATGGGTCCTACCACTTCATTCACCCCTTATGGCTTCTTACAGGCATGACTTTTTGAATTACTAACTTTAGGCATCTCCACTTATTCTGCTGAGACCATGATCCTGAGATCTTCATCCTGTATCTTCTGGCTTCTAGTGCAGAGCTCTGCAAATCCTTTGGAATGCACTTTTATGTGATTCTTTGGAGAACCAAGACAGATTTTTTTGACCTGAGGTAATGTTTTTACTAAATTGGTTCCAATCTTCTTTGGGTTAATAAAATAATAGTAACTGTCATTGACGATGCTTGAAACATTGTACCCCACTTAAGCAGAGGAACATAAACTTTGATAACAATATTATCCGCAGTTTGTAAAAATATAATCTGTATCCTATTACTTAAAAGAATACACAGGATTTTTAAATTGTTTTCTAGTTCTTTTGAGAAACTTTAGTTTTCAGAAAAAGGGGAAAAATCATATTAGTTGAATTTACATACTCAGTCCTTAATTACAGAAGTAATAATGAGCACAAATTAATATTCTATTTTGATGAGATCTTTTAAAGGCGTTGAAAAGCATTAGAAAAAAACAATATTTGTTGATACTCTATCAGACTGACACACTTTCTACCAGAAAGCTTTTAGTTGAAGCTTTCAGCTTATTTATCCTATGCAATCATTTAGAATCACAGAATCATCAAGGTTGTAAAAGACCTTCAAGATCACCAAGTCATTATTTTTCTGAACACCCCAAGGACAATGGCTCCCCCACCTCCCTGGGCAGCCTGTTCCAATGATTCATCTGTCTTGCAGTGAAGAAAGTTTTCCTAATATCCAATATGAACTTTGCCTCATGCACCTTGACACCATTTCCACTTGTCCTATCACTAGTCACTCAGGGTAAGAGGTCAACCCCCTCCTCACTACAACTGCCTTTCAAATAGTGAAGAGGTCTCTACTCAGCCTCCTCTTCTTGAGGCTGAACAGCCCCAGGTCCCTCAGCCTCTCCTCATACAACCTGTTCTCCAGATCACTAATCAGCCTAGTTGCCTTTCTCTGCACACTCTCCAGCACCTTAATGTCCATCCTATATTTAGTTGATTGTTTGATTTATTTTTTTTTCATAGGCTCTCATATTAGTTTAGATTGGCAGGGATCTCTGGAGCTCATCCAGTATAATCTATTCCTTAAACCAAGGCCATCTTTAATTTTAGATCTAACTCTAAGGTTAGATCATGTCCAAAGACCTTTTCAATTCCGGTTTTGAGTACCTCTAAGGATGGAGATTCCACAGTCATTTTGAGTGCCCTTATGGTTAAAAAAAAAAAAGTAACATCTAACCAAAATTTACCTTGTTTCCTCCTCCCATATTACCAATAATCTGGTTTAATTCTTGATGCATCAGTCAAGAAATTATATTTATTTTGTCTCTACACTCCCAGGTACCTACATATCCCAGGAACACAGTAAAGTCTCGTGCATTCACTCCACGGAGTATGAAGACCACAGTTCTGTTCCATTCTACTAAGAATAATCCTCTTTTAGCTTTCTAGTCTCTGTACTATATGGCAGAAGAATAAGGGGAAGACAACATATAATCAAGCCCTACAAAACCTGATATGCTAAGAAACTATGATAATATATTATACTGTCAAGTTTCTTATCGATCCACTTAAAGGGACATTGACCTTTAATATTAATGTGCTTAGCTACAAATGTCATTGGGAAAGACTATAATACTTAATCTTCAGTGACATAAAATATACATGTCAACTGTGAGCAAAACCACAGACCCTAGTGAAGAAATGTAGCCTTAATTGCATCATTTACTTGTCAGGAGACTCTCATGATTTGCTATTATGAAAAATGGAGATTAAGAGTATTACTAGGCCAAAAGGCTACTATTCTTCATGGAAAGATATTACTGTGAAATAAAAAAAAAAATTAGATTTTTGTTGCAGACAGGAAAGGTGGTTAAATTATACATGGTTATTTCAAAAGATGAATATTAGGATGCTCTTTTAATAAAATGAGAAGTACTAGCATGATACTTTACACCAGTAAACAGAAAAGGGTTATTGATTGTTTTATCTGGCTGGAATTAATTTTCTTACAGGATATAAAATAGAAAATTATAAGGCATAACCTTTATTCAGAGAGGATGATGAACAGAAATATTATCTATGCACAAACCCACTCCAAAATTATTTTTTCAAGAATTAGAGGCCTTTATGAGGTAGAATTTTTCTGTCTGTGCTCAGTACAGAAGCCAGGCAGCGAGATGCTGCTGGGGTGGCCTCCATAAGGGGAACCCAGAGCTACCCCATGACAGACACAGGTGGTTGCAATAGACCCACCACAAGGAACAGCTAAGCACAGCATCCAGGATGGTGATGCGTCTGGGAAAATGTATTCAAGAAAGGGCAGTAAATAATGAAGGAGAGGATGGAGGGGGAAGGAAAAAAATTACAGAAAGGGTGAGAAACAATCTCATGAAAGAAAGTGAGAGAAGGAGAGGGTCACACTGGAGCAGGCAAAATGCGTGAGGAAAAAGGAATGGGAGAAATTGCTGTGTACTAACCACAGCCCCACTTGGTGTAGGGCAGGTAGATGAGTCTGGATTGAAGTTGAGCGTGGGAGAGTTGGTACAAAAAATGTTGCTTTGATGTTTTTCCTTTTCTTCAATACCTGAAGCTATTCTAATTGGAAATAAATTATTTTTCCCCAAGGTAAAACTGTTTTGCCTGTCACAGTAATTTGTAAGCAATCTTTCTTTTCTATTAGCTCCCCAAGTCCCACTGGGAAGTGAGCAACTAAGTTTGGCCCTTAGTCAAGGTTAACAACCTCATTGACCAAAACTCAGTTTGGGCTATTCCTCTTATTCCTTTTATTCCTCTTATTCTTCTTTCCCCTCTTTCCCCTCTTTCCCCTCTTTCCCCTCTTTCCCCTCTTTCCCCTCTTTCCCCTCTTTCCCCTCTTTCCCCTCTTTCCCCTCTTTCCCCTCTTTCCCCTCTTTCCCCTCTTTCCCCTCTTTCCCCTCTTTCCCCTCTTTCCCCTTCCCTTCCCTTCCCTTCCCTTCCCTTCCCTTCCCTTCCCTTCCCTTCCCTTCCCTTCCCTTCCCCTTCCCCTTCCCCTTCCCCTTCCCCTTCCCCTTCCCCTTCCCCTTCCCCTTCCCCTTCCCCTTCCCCTTCCCCTTCCCCTTTCCCTTCCCCTTCCCCTTCCCCTTCCCCTTCCCCTTCCCCTTCCCCTTCCCCTTCCCCTTCCCCTTCCCCTTCCCCTTTCTTTGCTTCCCTCTGCTTTCCTTCCCCCTTTCCTCTTCTCTTTCCTCTTTCCTTTTTTCTTACATGTAACTTTGTTTTTCTCATTTGGTCCTCTTCATATTTAGCTATGTCTTTACTTATTATTATTGTCTGAGGAAGCTAAAAATATTGTCAATGACCAGCATCTTATTTCTTCTTACTGAAAGACTTAGAAAGTAGTCAGTGAACATTACAAGGTAGTCATTCTCATCAAATGAGAAGATAAAACTGTTCAAAACATCTAGGTCAATATCACGAAGCAGTTAGATTAAATCATAATGGTAGTTGAAATGATACACAGGTGTCATGTCCAGGTCCAGTAGGGAGGGACAAGCAACTCCAATTCAGTGGTTCCCTTTGTTGGAATTGAAGTGAGACAACACTTAAGGTCCATCGGTGAACAAAAACTTTTACTCTATGGCTAGGCTTATTGGTAAATAATTGGGTAGCAGAAGGGCTTATAGTTCAAGAGTGGGAAAGGGAGAAAGAAAAAGAGGAGGGGTAGAGAAAGGAGAGGGAAGAAAGAAGCACAAAGAAAGAGAGGGAAGGAAATGTCGCTGCTCCAGGCTCCACCAATAATTCAGCCAACAGAGAGAATGGGTCTCTGGTTTGCAGGAGCACCTCTTTTTGGATTTTCTTCTCCCCAGGTATATTCATCTTCTCCTTTTTGTGTTTGTCCTATCTTATCAGCACAGCCTGCCTAGGGGAGCTTCAGATCAGTTTTCACCCTTCCCAGGTGAAGTATAGCATGATGTGGGAGGAAAATGTCGTATATGTTTTGCATATACTCCGTTGTGCTCATTAGCATATCAACTTTAACATTAATTTCACAGTTAATGAAGCAAAAGATCTCACTGGGCACTGGATTTCAAATTTCTGTGTAGAAACCGTCTATCTGTTTATCCCATATTCTCTAGCCAAAACAGGCCCATCCTGCTGCCATCAGGCTCGGCCCCCCCATGTTTATCAAGATGGTCTGTCCTGCTGCCAGGGGTGGCAGTTCAACTCTCAGGCTTCAGTTTAAAGAGTATTGTTCCAGGGGGTTTGCATCTTGCAAGTTTTTGACATGTGCCTCAGAAAGACTCAGGTGATCTTCACCCCCAATGTCCACATTCTTTTGAGAAAACAGTCCTGGCAGTCCAGGGGGTCAGAGATCATATTCAGTATTCAAATTATTAGTTCAGATTCAGGCTCTTCCAGTTGGTGCCTGACAACAGGTTGCAATCAAGTGCAACCTTAGGACACTGAAGGTTGCTTTCTACGCAGTTAAGTGGGCAGTTTGAAATCTGGCATGTAAGACTTGGTGCAGGCTACAAAAGAGTTGGCTGCAAGATGGTTTCCATCTGACATGTATTGAATAATGCAATCTGTTCAAGCTCAGTGGTGTTTAAACGTGATATTCATAGTCTGCATATATTTCAAATGACAGCATTTTTTAAAAAATTGCATTCAATGTATATTACTCCTAGAAGCTAGTAGCAGAAAAGTTTCTACAGCACTTATTCTTCAGCCATTGTTCTGAACCAGTATGTTGTTATGACAGCATAGGTCTTAGAATGGATTACATGGAGACATCAAGTTGAAAGTAGCAAATATAATTTTCTCAAAGTAGTACCATGAGTCATAGTTTGTTATATGATACAATACAGAAAAGATATGAACCTAGTGCAGGGAAAGCTACACAATCTAATTCACATTATTTCAAATGTTTCTGTCATTCCTAATAAAGCAAGACATAGACACTTATAAAAATCATTTAATGATTTAATAATCCCCTGAAACTCACAGCATGAGCTAATATAAATTGCTGTAGTGCTTTCAATCAACTTTTTAAAACCTTGAATCTCTGATAAACATAATTTGTCAAATAGTAAGCCAGAATGAAAATTATATTCATAAATATGTACAAGAACAGTTTTATTTGTTATACTGCTAATGTTATGTATGCAAAAAATCAGAATTACTTCCAGTCTGTAACAGACAAATGAGGTTTTTAGGAAGACCTATTAGACTATAAGAGAATTGTTAGACACTATTATCCTCTTACTAAATATATTGTGGAAGTCTGAAGCATTCTCAAGAATAATTTCTTGTTTTCTTAAAAAGAGGGGTTTTTTTCCTCTGTTTTTGTAGTCACTAAAGCTAGTCATTTCCATTGAAGGACTAGAAACTCTAGTTACATCTTAGAACCAGCACTTCAGATATGCAATCTGTAACGTTAGCGCTAGAGGAGCAGATGCTCAGTTTTCCCACTGAGTTCAGCAAGATTCAGCACTCAGCATTTCTGAAAACATCTATTCTCTTCGTTGTATAGGAGATACAGTAGGCACCAAGATTCAGAACAGCTTTAAAAATTTTGGGCTGAAGTGTAATTCTTTCCTTGTCATAGACTGTAATCTTCCATATTCTGTCACTGATTCTTTCTCTCTGTGTAAAATTGGACTTTTAGACACCAAACCATATCTGAGCTTATTGAACAGCCAGACGTGAAATATTGTGTTTCACTCATGATATCGGTCCTGGAATTCAGCCGCAGGGGGCTATATCTGTGAGGTATGGGAACAGGGAGAGCAGATTCACTTATGCTCCCTCTGTTGCTTCTCCGTCACTCAGAGCTAAGACAACAGGGAAAAAAAATAAAAGAGAGAGAGAAAAATTAGACATGGGTTGACATCCATATTGTTTATATTCTACACCTTTTATACCTTCATTCAATCAGACTTTCCGATTTTAGAATCTGATATGGAAAAGTAAATTGGTGTCTGATGATTACCTCTGCTCTAGGACTAGATAAAGGATACTTGGAATGAGGCATAGCATTACTCTTCCTCAATATGCCTAACTGCACAGTCTGTGATGTGACCCATTTCAGCAGCAAAATTCTGCAATGGCTTATTGACGTGAGCAAGGAGTAAATTCCTACTTCCTTACCAAACTAAAGAGGAAACCTCTCTGAAGTTTAGTGCCTCCTATTCTTCTCGGATTAAAAGCTTTCACATTTCATTTTAATAATCCCTTTTCATTTCACACAACTTTTGACATAACTGATTCCACAGTGGCTACCATGAAAATGAAACATACAGTCTGAGAGACCGCACTGTGATGACATATATGACCCACCTGGCAACAGCCTAAAAAGTTTAATGAAAACTCTAGTTATCTATCCTTGATATGACAAAGACAATTATAAAAAAAGCTGCTGTAACAGATTACATTGGGAGCAGTTTCAGGAAGAGCTGCTGGGATTTTAAGTTACAATGAACAGGTGCAATGGGGTGAAAATGGTCTCCAAAGTAATGAATATAGGAAGAGAACTCAGACGATCTGTGAAAGATAATAGGTAGAAATAGTATATTTCCATGTATCCTGATCTCTGTGACAAAACACCTGAAGAAAAGTATAGGCTTTGTTTTTACCTACAAAGGATGCAGAAAGGATCTGGGGATAAAGAGCCTGACACTAACAAATATCTACCTTGTGTTTGTGAAAATCCTTACTAATTCTGTTTCCTGAAAGAGAAAGTTCTCTTTCTTAAATGGCTGGAAAGACTGTTATACCAGACAGGAGATGTTTATAGTTAACTGCCATATAGAAGATGAGAACAGATCACACGTTAAAACTCTGATTGAAATCGTTGGCAAATGTGTATTTAAATTCAAAAATATTTACAAGCTTGTAATTAATGATTGGTCCAAAAATGCTGTTCAGCTGAAAAAGAGTGAGCATTTCGTTTTGAACAATGTGATATCACTTTATCTGATGTCATTAAAAAATAAGATCACTAAATATAATAATAGCTGTTGCCTTTAAATATTGTTTGGTGGGCATATGTAAGCATTTGAAACCTCTATTTTGATGTCAGAACTAAAACTTAGTGTCCTATACTCTTATTTTGTATGAAGAATATCATTAAGTGCCACTTTGGCACCTGGTCTCCATTTGCAATGTACACCAACTTCTGTGTTAAGAGGAAAAACATTTTACAGAACTCTGGTATAAGCATTTTGTAAATATTTCATAAGATTATATAGCAATCATGCAGGAATCTTAAAATTAATAGATATAATCTGCAGAGCTCTTAAACTGGCTTTTGTAACTGTAAATTATTTCTAGATTTCTGGATAAGTTGTCTAAAATGCCTGATGCTTCGTAAAGTATTTTAAATTAAGCTAAATTAAAGTACAAAGACAATATTTTAAGATACAGTACCCTGAAACTGCAGTCAATGTTTTTCAACATGAAACATTGAAGTGAGTTCTAAATGAGTCTTTAGCAGCAGGATGCATGAAAATAGACTTCTACTCATACGATCTTATGTGCAGACATAATTGTTCATAAATTAGATATTCACTAGTTATTAAATCCCTCTGGAAGCATCTGATAGGAAATTTGATTTACACTCTTATTCTGACCCTCTATCTGCTTGCAACTTCTCCTTTCCTAGTTTCATCCTGAAAATTAATGATAAATACAACACTGAAGCAGGAAATCTGAAATACATCAGGGAACTGTATCCTGTTGCTTAATATGTCATTTTTTTTGAATCTTCAAGGAAAAGGCAGGTTTTGTTTTCTGACTCTCCTGCAGAAGGCTACAATGGAGCTGACATATGTTTCCACTCTGATAATTCACCGTTTCTAATTATTGCTTGAATGTGGCATTTCCTATCGCCTGGGCAAATCATTTTGTAGTAATGCCACATATTTCTAGCAGAAAAAAATGTTGTCACAGATAGTTAAAATATACTCAAGTGTATAGTATGTAAAATGTCCTCCCTTTTCTAATTTAATGGTACTTATGAATACTTTTGGGCTGTACTTGCAAGGCAGATACTTAACAGCAGTTCTGTCCATAAACTGGATTGTTTTGAAAACATTGTGAGTTTTCCGTCTCTGCCAAGAAGTCAGATGACTTACCTTTGCTTTCTTTTTAAGCTATTTATAAAAGTTTTCCCCTATTTATTCTCTCTTTTACCTGTTGTGCTTCATACCAAACCTCAGAGTTTCATATCATCAAAACTAAAATACTCTTGTAAACTTGTATATGCTCCCAATTGTCTTAATCTTCCTTTATCTTCTGTACAATCACTTATGCCTGGCATGGTAGACTTTGTCATTTAAATAATTTAGTCTTGGTGCTCTTTTCATTAGTACTGCACTAGGGCTGTCTGTACCTAAAACCTTGTTCATTCTTCAAGGAAAAACCCACATAACTTTTTACTCCTCCTACCAACCCACCCCAGCTTATTCCCTGTCATATCTTAAACTCCAAATTGTGGCTATCACACAGCCTGCTTTCTTGATGTCTATAGCATTTATTTTGGTATTTTTCTGACTGTTATTCCAGAGAATTAAAAAAATAAATCACTGATTGCCTTTGTAGGAATGTTAATGGCAAGGACTTTGGCACACACCTCTTTTCCAATACTGCTGCAGGCAAGAACTTCCACCAGAGGAATGAGCACACAGCATCTCAAATTGTTACAGCTAGAGTATCAACGGCTGCTACGTACGTGCTCTTTCCTTTGAAGCTCTGCAGCATTTCGGGACTGGCATTTCATTGCAGCCTTGCAACCATTTCTAGAACAGTATTCTGAACATCAACATATTTATTACTCTTATTCTTGCTTTCTTTATCTGTTCTTTAAACATTTTCCAAACAGAAGAAAACAAGCACAAACACAGAAGTTTTAGAAGCTATTTATTGCTTCATGTTGTTGGGGATTGAATTATGTTCTCAGCTAAAAGACATTAAACAATGATCTTCACCACTTTTGTACATACCTTATGTCAGATTGAAATAATTAAAAATAACATCCTAGAACAAACTTCACGTATTGCCAAATCACACTTGTAGAAGTAATAAAAATTGAAATCAAATAAGTGAATAAACTTTATTCAGCTTTAGTCAGGCTACTTGAAACATTTACAAGCTTACCTTTGAAGCAATTACCTGCACCTTACTTTTCTCTTCACTGTTCCCTATTCTATCTTTCAAAACCATCTTTAATTAAAGCAAGTTAGCCACTGGGATCATTATCTAAAATCACTTCTACTTATTTTGTTTAAAGAAGTCACACGATTCAAGATTGGACACAATAAATGCAGCCTTGAGGCACCATAGAGCTGTGCTTCCTTTTCACCTGTGCCCACTTTTGTAAAAATATCTGATTGTGCCTTTAATGTACCAAAAGCTCAGTAAATCTAGGTTAAGTCCTAATAGTCTGACAAGTATCAAGCCGCTTGCTGAATTATATAATTCATTGACTCTCTAAGAATACAGAGTGATCAAAATGTAGAGAAGTGCATTTGGGAGCATGTGTTGCTTCAGATGATGTTAAAAGAAAAGCTAAAATTCTTTCTCAAGCTCCTCCTCTCCTCCTTCTCTTGACAAGCCTGTACATAAGCACAATTATTACTGTCATTAACCTCATTATATGTACTTATTTTATATTACAGGTCTAAGAGATTCAGAAGACAGAACCTTAGAAGTCAAATCTTGCAGCCTCTGAAAATACATCATCAAACACTTAGATTTATATTTTTCTGATGTTGTCATTTCCACATGCATACTAGTAAAAATAACTAATCCCACTACCTCTGGTTCACCCCAACTCTCTTCACAAGGCCATAAACTTCTATTTTTACCATTTTTCACTCTCACAAAGGAAGATTTCAATGTGTTTCATTTACATATGAAGAATTAACACTGTCGCCATGCAAAATAAATAAGGCCTTTGATGCAAAAGGTTGATTTCTTCAAAATTACCCTTTACAAGGGCTATCAGCTTACATCCTTACAGCCATTACTTGCATAAATATATGTGTATGTGTGTGAATGACATGTTAGATTTAACATCAGTCAGTTCGGGTTTGCTTTGATAACTTAACAGCTACACTTTGACCTATGTGTAATAAAGTTTTTTCTGGCCAAACACAGGTACTGTTTCTCTCAGCAAGTCATTGTCCTTGAAAAGTCAAAATATGCACTTGTTTCTTTCTCCTTCATAATAAATAAGTAAATAATTTAAAAAGTAATGTAATACTCAAAGAAAAGGCTTTTCATTTGGGATAGAGTATTCTAAATTTATCTTAAATGAAACTTCCCTCTTTCAAAATAATTAATTCTAGCATCAAAATCTATCTTTAGCAGAAGGAGAAATGCTGAAGTAGAAGCAAATCTTGACTTCTTGCCAAGGACAGATAAAGAAATCTCTCTAAATACCTATTTCATAAAGGTTTTAAACTCGCCAAGATTCTTCATAGTGCAAGAGGTGAAAATAATGTGAAAATGCATGATGTAAAGGATATTTCAGTTTTAGTTTCCATGGCATAACCCCCCCATTCATTAATGATCTTGACTTTAAGAACCACTCTTTATTATACTTCGATGTTCTGGAATTCAACATTAATTCCTATAAAGTTTTTTTCAAAGTTTTTTTGTTTGTTTATTTTTTCTAAGTGCTCACAATGACAACGCAGAGCGGAAAAAAATCACAACAAAAAACCCCACATAGAACTATAAATAAATGAATGCAGCACTGATTATAACATTTTCCAAAGTTAAAAAATATTTATTATTTATAAAGAAATTGAGAATTAAAGATAAAGAATCAGGCATAAATTATTCTATTTCTTACAATCATAAATCAAGGAGTTATACCTAAAAAGATGCCAGAATAGGCACACATGCATACAGAGACATATATATGTAAAACTTCAGATATAAATAAAATTAGATACGTATATATGATGTTTTATCTCTTCAAGCAAACTCTATTGAAGTTCATTTTTCAGGAATTATAATAGGAAGCTGAAATTGTTTATCATGCAGAGAAAAATCTTGAGGACATATGATTTCTGCCACTTATATGTGCACAGTTCCCAGTTACTTCAGCAAGTGTGTTACATGAACCAAACATGATGTGCATGCCTTGAATATGGCTTTATAACGTGCATTACACAAAACTTTGTGCATTAACACTCTAATTTTGAATTCTGAAATAAGAGTTCTCAGTTGTGTGCTGAGTACGCTAGTGACTTTATTGTGATGCCGCTAGGATCTAATGATACTACTTGCACATCCATAATAAACTGGGACTAAAGTGTCATAGTTATTCCCAGTCAGCAACTAAGCACCTCTTTTCCAGTGGGACAGGGGAGAGGACTGTAAAGGTAAAAGTGAGAAAACTTGTGAGTTAAGAACTGTGTAATAGTTGAAATAAAATGAAACAAAACAACAAAAATGACCATTACCACCACCGCCCACCACCAAAGAAAAAAAAAAGTAATGATAAAAAAACAACAAAAAGAGAAAAAATAAAATCCAAGAAAAAGAAGTGATGCAAATGAAAAGCACTTGCTCACCACCCATTGACTCTGCAAGTCCCCAAGCAGCAAACATCACCCTCTGGACAATTTCCCCCAGTTTGTATGCTGAGCATGATGCCATGTGGTATGGAATATCCCTTTGGCCAGTTTGGGTCAGCTGTCCTGGCTGTGGCCTTTCTCAGTCTCTTGTGCGCCTCCAGCCTTCTTGCGGACAGGCCATGAGAATCTGAAAAGAACTTGATGTAGTGTAAGCAGTACTTAGCAAGCACCAAAACCATCGGTGTGTTATCAACATTATTCTCACCCTAAATCCAAAACACAGCACTATACCTGCAACCAGGAATAACATTAACTCTATCCCAGCAGAAACCAGCACAATAGATCAGAAATTGTTTAAGTCTGTCAGGTAGAATGTTGCAAGTTAAAATCAGACATGCTATGCTCAGGTGCCAGGACTTATAAAAAAGAAGCTGTAGTTTTCCTCAAAAGAAGTGATACGATGGGTGAGAACCCTTGCAAAATACACACTCCTTTTAACACCACCTTCTAAATCACTCCATCAATACCACTCTTCTAAGCTCCCTGGACACACAAATCCATTCTCAGTGCCAAGCAGTCCCCTTTATTATAACCTTACTTTTATTTCTTCTGTCCCATTTTTTAACTGTTCTTACAGTACAGGGGACCAATGTGCACACACTTTAAACAAAGACAATGAATATATTTAGCACTGGCTGTGAGATTATCAGTGTGGACTGGTAAGGAGAATCAAGGCATGATTACAGTGATTAAAGGTAAGTCAATGGAAATCACTCTAGTGTTAATGTTCATAAACATTGACTTGGGACCTTATCTTTCTTTATTTAATTATAATATTCAAATCATTATAGCCATCTGTAATCTCAACAGACTTTTTGGTTTTTTCCTTCTTTATTTTCCTAGTTTTTGGGGGTGTGTGCTTTGTTAGTTGGTTTGATTTTTAAAATAATTTCTTTCTTAGTGGTGTGCAATGCCTGTTTGATTTTCATTACATCATTAAGGAGAGAAGAAAGGGTAGGAAGTGTGACAGGGCAGAAGCTTCTCCTGGAGAGAGAATTGACAGCTTAGTATTTTATAGTTTGCTCAAAGTAGATTTTAGTCTTGGAAGAACTATAATTAACCTTTCTGAACAAGTAATTCATTGCTTTTTTCCACTGCCTGAAATGTAGAAATGGTATCTATTTAGCATACAAATATATTTGCTTTTGTCCAAGTAGACTGCACACCATAAGCTGAGTTTCTCCATATATTATTTCTTGAACTTTGGTAACCGTTTCTTTACAAGGAGTAGCACCTCTGTGCTGCTGCTCTGATTTCTCAAGAATCTTTTTTGAATCAGTCAGTGAGGGAGAAAGAACAATATTCTAATCACTGGACAGTAATGTACAATCAATTTCTCTGTTACCCTAGAAGGTGTATTTTAGGATGTTATAAAACAAATACTTTGAGCATTTGCCAAGTGTTCCTGGATCATGCAGTTTTGAGTATCAGTACTTTCTTCCAAAAAATAAAAATATAAGTAGAGATGATAGATGAAAGAACTGAGAAGTATTATCAAGCCATGCCATTAAAAAACCCCCAAAACCCACTATATCAGTTTGAAATGACCATTCCGGGGGCAGGGGAGGGAGGGGTGGCACTCACATGACTACATTAAATACTACCAGAATATAATTTAAGTCTTGGATCACCTTTGGGAAACTAGGGTAGATCTTGTTACATCTTTGATAACCTTGAACCTGCAGAGTTGCCTATCTTGGCATCTCTGTGATGGAAAAAGTCTTTCCAAGTCCTTGTTTCTAGCCAGACCTTTGCATGGGACTGTATGGTTACTTGACCATGATATCTTACCTAATCCTTTATTATCCAGGATAGCAAATAACTAGCATTTTCATTCAGAACAAATAATGAGCAGAAAAATATTACATATAGAAAATGCAAGACCTCAAAATGGACATTTAATATCTTCTAAGAAATCCATACTACCTACCATGCTAGTGAACATTATAGAAAGCCAGATTGGTAAAATGAACAGGTAGATCCTAGGGACGTGATTGTATTAAATTTTTACTTAACAGACTTATACTGGTTTCTGCAGACTCTTGCTAAAATCTGAAAAAAATCCCCAACAAAACAAAACAAAAATCCAATAAGAACTATTTGGACAGATATGGTACAGAATAAGACTACAAGAATATATAAAAGTCAACCTATTATCTTGCTTTTATGTGTAACACTGCTGATCCGAAAAGAACTTTCATTAAGGACAGCCTTTAGGGACAAGTTTTGAGTATATAACCTGAATACAAAACACTTAGAATCATGCATATTTATCTCCACTAATGAGAGAATAAGTGTTCTATTAAATGACATTCATTTTAAATGGCTAAGTCTCACAAATTGCATATCTTAAAGTCATAATTAGGATCTGTGATTAGCTGAGACATTTCAGAAGAGGTACTTGAGGAATCAGTAGAATAGAAAAGATATATATCAAGATTCAATAAATAAAACACCTTGTTTGTATTACAACCCCTATGCATATAGCAGGACTGTGATGGATTTATAACATGACCCCAAATGTCTCGGACAATGGAGGTTTAAAACAGCAGCTTTCATTCTCTTTTTATTGTAATCTCATATTTCAAATATAAAAGGAGAATATATCATTTTACAAGAAAGCAAGAATGGCGTCTGTGAGCCCTAACAGCATTCTCATTATATTTTAATGCAGCGTATATCTTGGCATGAAGGTACATACTTTAAATGGCAATTATTGTATTGGGAAGTGTTGAAAGAAAACAATAAAGCCATAATTTCTTTTTGTTGATCCCAAATTGTACCAGAATACAATTAAAATGTAAACACTGAGTATCATTCTGGAATAAGCTTAAAGATCTTAAGCTGAGCAGGTTCTTTCACTTGCTTTCCTACAGAGTCCCCTATTTGTGGGGATTTCAGCTATGCAAAATACTTCAGAGGTCAAAGAAAGAAGGAACCAAAAAGAACCTTATGCATGTCTTTGGGATTGTCATTCTTCCAGACGAAAATAGAAATCTTAAAAGATAGATCCAAGTGTGTCGTTATGTAATACATCTTAGCAGAGCAGGCTAACAACAGCAGATTGAGTTAAGACCATAGAATTTGTCTTGTCTCTTGAAATGAATAATGAAGATACAATATGTGTTCAAAACTGAGGAACACAAAGAACATTACAAATGGTATGAAAGCTCAGACACCAGCTGATTAAACCCTGCTTCCCTTCTGGAAATAAAAATGATAAAAGATGAATTATCTATCACTTCAAGTGGTAGAGAGACAATGAGGAGTGGTGCTTTTGCCAGACACAAACTCAAACACAAAAAAGAATCATAGAATCATGGAATCATAGAATAATAGGGGTTGGAAGGGACCTCAAGAGATCATCGGGTACAACCCCCTCTGCCAAAGCAAGCTCCCTAGCTCATATTGCACAGATAGACGTCCAGATGGGTCTTGAATATCTCCAGAGATGGAAACTCCACCACCTCCCTGGGCAGCCTGTCCCAGGGCTCTGTCACCCTCACTGTGTAAACGTTCTTCCGCATGTTGGTGCAGAACTCCCTGTGCTCCAATTTGCAGCCATTACCCCTTGTCCTGTCTCTGCTAACCACTGAAAAGGGGCTGGCCATTTCCCCCTGCATCCCATACTTAAGGTATTTATAAACATTAATTAGGTCCCCCCCTTAGTCTTCTTTTCTCCAGGCTGAATAGTCCCAGCTCACTCAGCCTTTCCTCATAGGGGAGATGTTCCAGGCCCCTAATCATCTTTGTATCCCTTCTCTGGACTCTCTCAAGGAGGTTCCTGTCTTTTTTATACCAGGGAACCCAGAACTAGACACAATACTCCAGGAGGGGACTGACCAGGAAAGAGTAGAGGGGGAGGATCACCTCCTTAGACTTGCTGGCCACACTCCTCCTGATGCACACCAGGATGCCACTGGCCTTCTTAGCCACCAGTGCACGCTGCTGGCTCATAGCCAACCTGTCATTCACCAGGACCCCCAGGTCCTTCTCCACAGAGCTCTTCTCCAGCAGGTCATCCCCCAGCCTGTACTGATACAAGCGGTTATTCCTCCTTACATACAATACTTTACCCTTGCTTTTGTTGAACTTCATTAGGTTTCTCCCTGCCCAGCTTTCCAGCCTGTCCAGGTCTTGCTGGATGACAGCGCAGTGTTCCTGCGTGTCAGCCACCCCTCCCAGCTTTATATCATCGGTGTACATGCTAAGGGTGGATGCTATTCCCTCATCAAGGTTGTCAGTGAAGATATTGAACAGGACTGGACCCAACACCGAGCCCTGGGGAACACCGCTAGTCACAGGCCTCCATTCAGATTCTGCTCCACTGATCACAACCCTCTGAGCTCATTCCGACAGCCAGTTCTCAACCCACCTCACTGTCCACTCATCTATCCCATACTCTCTCAGCTTTGCTATCAGGATGTCATGGGAGACAGATCGAAAGCCTTGCTGAAGTCAAGGTAGATGACATCCACTGCTCTCCCTCCATCCACCCAGCCGGTGATGAGATCATAGACTTACGTATTTCATAAATTTTATGTCTTGTTCAGTAATCTGCTTTTCAGATGTTAGGAATAATGTAATTCAAAATTATCTCATGTTCACTAAGCTGATTTATCCACTAGCATAGAAATTTCTGTTTCAGTTAAAAGAGAAAGCCAAGGTAACATTCACTGAAGTGTATACAAGACAACACTAATTTTTTTGTATTACAATTGAAGCAAATTTAAAATTCCACTAAGTTTTTAATGAGGGCTTTGCCAACAGCATGTATGTAGGAAGTCTACTGACTGGGTCATCCTTTAAAAAACAGTTCAAAATGCAAGTCCAACTAAAGAGTTCAATCCCAAGACTTATATACATCAACATATGCTAGCTTTTTATTTCTTACTATGATGTAAGAGGCGAGCTAGTCTTAATTACGGATAAATAATCTCACTGCTGACTTTGTTGTTTCTTTAAGGATGACAACTGATTGATCTTATTTTAATATGTTCTTCCAACACTTTTGAAAAGGGAAGTTTAGACTCAACTTTTCCCCAGAAAATTCTTCCTTACTGCTGTCCTTTAAAGTCTATATTTTTAAAGTCTTTTTTTTTTTTTTTCTTTCATTTAGAAGTGGACCATGACTCAGTGTCAAATAATTTAATGTTGAAGACAGCATACTTAAAGAAATATTCTCACAAAGCTGTTTCGCTTCTTTTTGTCCAGAGAGAATAATCAGAACTGTCATTCCACTTAAGTAACTTAAAGACAACATTTAGGAAGATAGAATTTTGAAACTTAGATTATAATTGGCTTCCTTTAAATCAAATAACATGCTGAATTGGTACACATAATAATACACTTAAATACACACTTAAATACAAGTGCACTAATCAGTTGACAACAAGGAGGTTTTAACCGTTATAAAAAAACCAAAAAAAAACCCACTTTGTAAGACTGCTAATGTTGAATGTTCCTGAAGTGATTCACATATGGAAACAGAACAATTCCCATATCAATCAAGTGAACCTCTCCAAAAAGTATTCTCACTTGATATGAGTTTAGCCTACTGAACCTGTGCTGAGTGTTAGCTGGTTTATCTTAATTTTCTTGAACAAGTCATGCTCAGTCTTTCTAATTAGGGAAGCTACATGTAGAAAAGAGAGTGCTATCTCTCATAGCTTGCTATTAAATGAATTTAGTCTTCAGTCACTAAGGAGTCAATCTGTGTACTCATGTTATGACCAATATTTCCAGCTGACAAGTAAATAATACTGGGGGGAAAAAAAATAATAAATGAGAAGAGTATCTCACAGCCAGGGTCATGGTGCCCAACTCACAACTCCAGGATTAAGAGTCTCAGGCTCTACGACTACCCCAGCACTCTGAGACCAGAGTTGCATACTAAAAAGAGGACTGCTGCTATCCAAGAGTCCCACTGAAGTGCCTATTTCCAACAAGCCCCTTTTATGGGGGAGTGATGTCAGGTGGTATGGAAAAGAGCCTGAGCTAACTCAGCTCACCTGTGCTGACTCAGCTCACCTGTACTGGCTTAGTGGAGAAGTTAACTCTGGCCTGGCCAGAACTAGGACATAACTTCTTCTGCCAGTTATTTCAGGACCCATGGATGAATCTCATCAAGTTCTATCCCATTGACTTGTGCACTTTTAGGTTTCTTACCTGTTCTTCTCCTATAGTGCATGGTTCTTCATTCTCCCAGTCCCTGCCTTTGCCTTCTGTGACCTGGGCATTGTGACTAGAGCCCTTACTGGTGAAGACTGAGGGAAAAAAATTCATTCAGTATCTCAGCCTTCTCCATATCCTGGGTAAGCAGGTCTCAGGTTTCATTCCAGAGTGGGTCCAAATTTTCCCTCATATACTTTTTATCGCTGACATACCGATAGACATTTTTCTTGTTACCCTTGATGTCTATGGCCAGATTTAATTCTATCATGGCTTTAGCTCTCCTGACCTAATCCCTTGCTGTTCACGATTCCGTAATTCTGTGAAGTATTGCATATCATGCAGCTCTCCAGTTTTCTGACCCTGGTTTCATTTTCTCACTCTAGGTTGAAATTACACAGGGAGAAAGGCTGTATAAAAAGTGTAGCCCCTGGCATCCTGTTAATGTTAATCAACAGAAAAATAGCTGTCAATATCCTGATGATTACTTTAATGAGACGCTATCCTGAAGAGCCACAATGACTGTGATGTTTGCTGCTCTGATGTCTCAGTTCTAGCACCATCACAAGGATCATTTAAGTGCAATATGCAGATTTCAGTATTGTGATTGATGATTACAGGAGTCATTTAAGAGAAGGAAGTTGTGGTAAAATATAATTAGCAATCAGTTGGTCAACCTGGCTAGTGCTACACAGACTAAACCTAACCTGATGATCCTTTCTGTTCTTAAACATGGTGAATCAATTAATTTACTGAGTTTTCAGAATTTACACTGCCACTCAGAGGTTCAGTAACAGAATCATATCTTACTTCAAAAAATAAATACATTGGGGTCCTTACCCTGGTCTCATTGAGAAATAAGAATGATGCAAATATGAAAGTGGTAGAAAACCTAGTGAAATTAAATATATTTCACCCTTTTTCTGAAAAGTCCTACAGCTGAGCTTTTCTGAGTATGAGAAACTGATACAGTGTGACAAATTTTAAATGAACTCAAACAAAAGTTTAGGAATGTCACATTAGAAATTGCTTTCACACAGAGAATTTATCAGGAAAAGTTCTTATAGGAATAACCAACAGTGCAGATAGAGGACATCTTTTCCTTTGTGCCAATTTCTCTTTCCAGCAGTTTATGTGACTGAAGTAGAATTATTTTTGCATAACTAAACTGTTGTTCATATGTTAATAAAAAAGACAATAGAGGATCTTGTACAACAGGACCATTTACAAACATAATGGTGTTAGTATTTGGTATTTCCTCCTAGAACTAGAGCAAACACAAGTTGATCACGACTGTCCATTATTTCTGGATCAGTGAACAAACATTTCATTGTATATCTTCTCTATAATACTTCCATAACCTTTTCAAAGGGTCTAAGATTTATCACAGCTCTTAAACTTTTTTGCATGTTTTTTTCCCCCCCTGCCAAATAGTGAATGATAGAAGAATCATGGATACTGATGGAACCTTGAAGTATCACTTCCCCCACACCGTTTCTTAGGATGTGTTATATCCTGGTAATCGCATTTGAGATTATATATACATTATATGTACAATCTTTTAATTCAGCTTTTATGTTACATTCTAAAAAAAGAAATATATTCTTATTAAGTGTATCATAGTGGGCTCACACCTTGTCATTCTGTGGTTAAAGTTGGTGCTTATACACCATTTCAATGAAAGGAGTACAAACACAAATTCATGTAAAAGGTTATTTGTAAAAACTGAGATCAGCAAGCAATAGCTGTTACCACTCTCTGATATGTCTGCAGTATTAGTTCTTTTCCTAACGTAGCATTAAGCCAAGAGATGTAGGTTAGCTAATAGGATGCACCATTTGCAAAGATAACTTTCCTGCTACTACACAGAACACCTTTAAGTCAAGCACTCTATGGTGTTTGCATTTTGTCAGCCTTCAGAATATGTTGTAAATAAGGTTTTTGTAACTGATTTAATATGACATACAAATCTCAGAAATTTTGAGTTTATCTGTACGGTATATATAGTGCATCATATATGTGTGTGTGTGTATATATATATATATATGAGGCACCAAAGCAGCTCAGGTACATCACCTCTTTGGACCCACATGACAGAGATCAATAAATTGATGCAGACCAAGTCCAAAACTTAGAACACAAATGCTGGGGTTCAGCAGAAATTACTCATTTGTCAAACATAATTATAATTTTATATGCATGGTTTCTCAATCATTCTTTAAAGAAAGGAAACAAAATTGCAAAGCTCCCAACAGTAATCCATCCTTTTATGCGCATAGTATGGTAGCTGTTTGTCTGATTGTCAATTAGAAAAAAAAATAAATTCTTTTTGGTCTGACATCACCTACACCTGTTATATCTGCTAACATCTTTCCACCTCTGGAGAAACATGAGCAGATATTACAGATGGTAGTCAACTTCCCTATTGTTCTGTCAAGGTGTCAAGGTAGAAAGAAGAAATGATGATGTTCAGTTCTACTTCTGATCTACTGGCGGTTCCCACTGTCCCACCTTTTTTTTTTTTCACTATCAAAAATATAGAATAATAAAACCAATATTGAATTTTTAATGTTATATAGTCATTCTTGATTAACAGAGGAACATGCTGTTCTTGCAGAAGGAAACTGAACTATTGAGAAAAATGCAATGTTTGATTTCAAAACAAGGGCGTGCTGTGACACTGAACTTCCAGGAAAGGTTATTACAGGACAAATTCAACATTTCACATCTGTGTACATCACAAAAGCATTTCACTAGTTTTGAATGAGCAAAGGTCAGAACAGAAAAAGCTGCAAAATGTGGAGGCCTGCAGCTCTGCAGTTGTCATTAAAAGGAAATGTTTTTCAGTCTAAGAGTGCAGATTCTAATGCTTTAAAAAAACAAATCAATTCTTTATTGAATAGAATTACTATTATTCAAGGTTTAGAAAGGATACAAAGAAAAATAGACATACACATAGGCATTTTTCTACCTCAGTTAGAGCAACAATGTTTGATGTTCAAATAAGTTACCAGTGAAAAAGTGACATAAGTAACATGATCTCCATGACAGTACATTTCTATATATGGTGAAATTAGTATTAGAATGATCCATAGGAATTAAGCATCTGACTGAAGACAACTAAGAGTGATATGGGATTGTTGAACTGCTGTAGCTCTGTGGAGTGACAGGAGATGCCTTTGAGCCTACAGATTTGCTTATCATGGGAACAAAAGAAAATTATCAGTAATACAGACTAGCACAAATCTAATTCTTATTCTGTTATCACCCTCCTTAACTCTGTGCTATTACCCAGGAGGATACTATCTTATTCTGTCCCATCTTATTTTAAGTTATTCTTACACTGTGAGAGGCTGTGACTCCTCACTGCCCTTTGACTCCATATTACCAACATTTGCCCTGGAAATAAGCGCTTCCTCTGGGCATGGTATGAACGAATGAAAGCGAACCTGTGAGATTACATTCAGGTTAGGCTCTATCAGTTGAAATTTCCCTGGTGCAGATTCCTTTGACCATATTCTTTTCTGCTTTGCATGTAGAAATTGAAGATAACATTGGTGCAAAAAGTCTTTTCTTAGGAATTTCACCCATCTTGCAAGGAACTACTTTGCTTCAAAACCTCACTTTTAATGGAGATCAAACAGAGATCGAAGTCCTCTTTTGTGTACAAAGTTTATCTGAAAAGACTCTTCTAGTCATCAGCCATCTCATTTGCTATGTGTTTGCATGTCTTCATAGATTTACCTTTAGTTTTACTGAAAGAGTTTGGAAGATAATAATAAATAATAGTGTCACCCAGTGGCACTTCCATAACAGCAATGTAGTTTTTTCTGCTTGACTGGGAGCTGGGTTCATATTTCAAATCTCTTGCCGATTATTTTTATGGTAATCTGAGTTTGAACTCAAAAAGCTAGATCAGTTTCCTCTCCTGTATTGTTAAAAATGTTGTGGGATTAATTGTAAATTGCATAGTCCAGCGAATCTCATTCTTTTTAAGCTGAATCTCTTCTGAAGAACCTGACAGTGTTCCAGACCTCACTGGTGCTGATATCCATCTTACTTGCCCTCACTGAAAATTACGGATTTCCTTCTTCTGTAGAAGCTGTTTCCTATCATAAATGTCAAGTGAACTTGGGGCCTAATTCTGTGATGTGCTGGTGCCTCACCAGTAGGTCTAGCCTCTTTGGTAGTGAGTGAATGACTAATTTAAGCACTTTAAGACCTATTACTAGCTTTTGCCATATAATTCAAATTTGCTTATATTTTGTTCTATGAATTTCTAGAGGTTTCAAGAACAATTTTTTTCAGTACCTGAATGCATTTGGTAGGACTATTTATTATCCCCTCAAGAAGAAAACATGCTAATTATTTTTTTCTTACTGAATATTAAGCTGAGGGCAAGTGCTTACAGCTGATGTAATACTTCAAATTTAGTTGCTCCTTAACTGTCCCTACAAATATGATATACTTGCAAATAAACTGTTAGACAACTTCATTATGATTGGAAATACCTTTTGTGAACTGTGAACTCAGAACAGAACGTGTTACAGATATAAAAACATGGACTTTTTTTACTTAACAGTACTTTCAGTTTTTAATTTTGTTTGTTATGACATATACATTCCCAATGTTCTTTGTTTACTAGCAGGTGATGATTTAAACCAGCTTGTTGGATAACTTGCCTGGAGTTCTTAATACTTTTGTCCACTCACATAATTACATTGTTATCTAGAGTTTAATAGAACATTGCAACATTTAATTAAAACTGTGTAGAGCGATTATTATTTTGATTAAACCTGGGTTTGGAACCAGCCAATTTGTTGACGTGAGCTCAACATGCCTGGCTTTCTACTAAAAACCTTCATTAAGGTCACATCTGCTTCCCTTGATTCCTCCATCAAAAATGACCTTGGTGTTTACTCTGGTTTATGACCATAAAATCTCTGAGTGAAAAAGCCTTTTAAATCTGTTTACAATTACATCCTCTGGCTCCTGAATATTTCCAAACATGGGGTATACAGATCACTTTAATTCAAAATGCCCATCCCAGAGTGAAAGTCACCATAGCTACTGACATTATCTACCACTCTTACTTCTTTTGTCAAGCCAAAGGAAATTTTGGAGGACTAATACTAAACTTTAAACTTTATCCTACTTTTTTGTAAGAGCATCAGGACATAAAGAACCATGGGCCTAAAATACCCTGCTGTTGTATCACATAAATCTCTTCTGTTACCCTTTAAAGGTTAGAAATTGCATAAAATGTAATATAAGCATCACTGATGTACTAATATATCCTAGAATGTGCACGAAGGGAAAACTTTGCACTCAACTTAGTTTTTATACATATGTGACTTAAGCTCTTTAGGAAAAAAAATCACATAGCAGCATTAAAGATGCTTTAAAAAAATATCCTGCACAGTTCTCGTTCTCATCAAGTCCTAGTACAAAAGCCAGCATGAAATCACCTTTTCTTCTCCCTCTTCTAAACTAATCACTCTGACATCCCAGCTTTCACCAGATATTTACAAATTATTACTGACATCATAGAGCCGGGATGGTCACTATCCTACTATGCTTTTGTAGAGGTCCAAGCTGAAGTAAAATTGTTCCCTTTCTAAGAGATTCCTGGTTTTATTATTTACATTAGCAATCTGAAAAGTTAAGAGTGTGTCCAATCATATATGAACTAAAGAATACAACAATATCCATGAAAGATTAAAAGCCACCTGAACTCACATATCATGCTTGTTGAAATCTGTAAAGTCTCTGTGCTCGCACCAGCTTCTTTCATATTTAAAATTAAGATTAACTCTCACAGGATTTTGCACATGAAATAATTATCAGGATTTACAAGAGCAAAACAGATATATCATTATGGAGATCACATCTGATTTTGAAAGATGTGATTTTCTGGTGTTCTGCCCAACTAAGTTTCTTTTAAATATTTCTTTTAAATATCACCCAAGATTCTTGATCCCAACGACTAAGTTTTGGGGCCTCTCAAATCAAGTGAAGTCTAGAAGCTGTTCAGTGAATTAACTGATTTGCTAGTTTGCAACCAGCTTGGGACTAACAAACAAGGAGGTTATTAATTAGTTCCTATAGGAGACCAAGTTATCAATTCCAAACTCATTCATAGAACCCAAGTTCTGTTTTCTCATACACTACTTTATCTTGAAAGTTTTTTAATAATTCTAACAGAAAACTTGGTGGGATGACTTCTGGAAGACTAGAATAACACTCGTAAATTTAAAAAAAAAATAAAAAGCTAATTATGCTATTGTACAAGTGTAAATATTTTATATGAAAATCGCATTCATCACCTAGAAAGTGAAGATCACAACTAAACGTATTCTGAGTCAGACGGGATGCCAGATGACCAGTAAAAAGTCCTGTATTATCTGAAATGCACAAGATCACAGAAACACAGATTGGAAGGGACTTTTGGAGATCATCTAGTCCAATTCCCCCACTAAAGCAGCACTGTCGCCAGCAGGTTTCATAGGACAGCACCCAGACAGATTTTCAATATCTCCAAAAAAGGAGACTCCACAACCTCTCTGGGCAGCCTGTCACCTCCTCTGTCACCCTCAAAACAAAGCTTTTTCTCATGTTCAGCTGGAATTTCCTGTGTTCCAGGTTGTGCCTGTTGTTCCTTGTTCTGTCACTGGGCAGCATTGAGAAGAGTCTGGCCCCATCCTCTTGACATCCACCTCTTAGTTATTTATAAGTATTGATGAGATCCCCTCTTAGTCTTCTCCAACCTAAACAGATCCAGCTCTCTCAGCCTTTGCTCATGCAAGAGATGCTTCAGTCCCCCAGTCATCACAGAATCCCAGAACATTAGGAGCTGGAAGGGACCTCAAAAGTCCAACCCCCCTGCCAGAGCAGGATCACCTAGACTAAATTTCGCAGCAACGCATCCAGGCAGGTTTTTAAAGTCCCCAGAGCTGGAGACTCCACAACCTCTCTGGGCAGCATGTTCCAGTGCTCTGTCACCCTCATTGTGAAAAAGTTTCTCCTTATATAGTTGTCTTTGTAGAACCTCCGCTGGACTCTCCTCATTAGTTTGCCTGTCTTGAACTGGAGAGCCCAGAACTAGACACATCATGAAGATTCAGCCAGAAGAACAGGGGATTTTGATTAAGCAGTCCACTGATGACAGACACACTGTATCAAAAAGGACTCGAGAAGAATGAAAGCAGTGGTTTAAGAAAGTATTTCAAGGACATCTAAAAGGCATGCTTGCTTTGAATATAACTTAACCAGCTTCTGGGGGCTTTTATTCAAAGGCAGGCCTTAAATAACAATGATGATGGTAGAAAGCATAATTTTCTTCAGAGAGCATAAGGTCATACAGGGAACATATGCAAGAAAATACCCTGGAAAATACTTTGTTCATACCCTGGGTAGTGCTGTGGATCACACAATAACGATTTATGGTTATTTGTTCACCTGTGAGTAGGTCTCAGTCATCTCTTCATTATGAAACTTTTATCCTCTTCTGAACAGTAAATTGAAGTTTTTTTGCCAAATAATACTCTGCAATTTGACAGATCAGCACTGTATATTTAGCAGTGTAAACATTCCATATGTGAAAGTATATCATAGTTGCAAAGCTCGTGGGGAATCTTACTTATAAATCATTGTAGTAGGTACCAATCATATGCAATTTGCTACTGGTATCATAGAACAGTAATTTCAATTGCTACTGTAATTTTAAAAATAGTCTTGGGAAAAATATGTAGTAGCAAGCATTTCTACTATTTCTGTGTAGCTTTCTTTGGGGTAGCACAGAATATATTTAAAATTAAAATTTGCAAGTAGACATGGTTAGGATTTAGGGATAGGCGAATGGGGGGAGTCTTTGATTTAATTTCCAGTAAACTCTTAGAAAACAAGGCTTTATTAAAAAGAAATATTTTCATTAAAACATATAGGATGATGATGATAATGATTAAAGATATTAACTGGAAATATTTTTTTAGTCCCTACTGAAAAGTCTGGCAGAAGAAAAAACACATATCCAACCTTTTCTAGCTAATTTACCAGAAACATCTGGATCACCATTTATCCAGATGAGCACCCTAACTGTTACACTATAAAGAGTATTTATCTATTTAAAAAACTTTATCTATGGTTTCATTTTCTAAAAATATCTAAGCTAAAAGGAAAACCAGAAAAATCCACAAACCAGAAAACTCAGTCACTACAAAACAGCCAGCAAAAAGCATAATTTAAGGGAAATATTTTAAATGTGTTTAATGTAATGAATATAGTTGATCATGCTCTTTGGGAGTAGATGCTTCCTGAGAGTTGCCCTCAAAGTCACTCTGTCCATAATATTCTTATCTGATCACAAGATAACATCCCTGAATCTTCAGTAGTATTATCTGAGATAATCAAGAAGTTAATTGCCTGGTAATACAGAAATAACTTCATGAGATCATACACTATTTAGTAGAATTTGTGTTTATCAGGTGTGACTTTCCTGTTTATCTGCCTTGTCAGGAGGTAGTGGTTGGTGTCTTGTAAAAATATCTGACATTCACATACAGTGCCTCCAGATCCATGATTCATTGCATGAATGAGGTAACTATGCAGCTTGTGCATTTAATTTAAGAATTTTGTGTTAGTTAACTTGAAGGAAAATGCAAACATATTAGGTCTGGACACAAGGCGTACTGAAATATATAAGAAAAATTTCTATGCTCTTTCATGGTGGGTTTATTACTTTGGTTACACTGAATAGAGCACTTTTGAAATCTCCAAATTAAACATATTTCCATTTTAAAAAAATAACTGCATTGAATTTACAAAATAGCAATAAATTATTTAAGATTCCATGTTAGCATCTTCAAACTTAATACCTGGATATATATTCTACATGAGACCATAATGCATTGTGCTTTGAATAAAGTTTTACTAGAGCTGGAAAACTGCTGTTTGCCCCTGAAACGATAACCTATCTCACAAAGACAAATTGAGAAGTAAGTATCACCTGGAGTTCATAACAGAAAAAAATAGCTAAGTTCTTTTCTCTAGGTTCTTATTTCTACTGAGTAGAAATCTTTTACATGAAAATCTAATTTATTAAGGGTTCTATTTACTGTGTCTTGCTTAATGACCCAAATCTCATCACTGCTGGCTACATCTTTTCTTAGACTGAATCCAGCAGAGTGAGAAAGAAAGAAAGCAAGCAACAATGGCTTTGGCAAGGGCAGAGTAAAAGAGATGTTGCCAGGGAGACAGAGTAGGCAGTGTTGAGGATGTTTTCTTAGGAGTGTTGGGAACTGATGTATACATGTAGACTGGATAGCTTTCACTGTGTCACTATTCAGTGAAAGTGAACCTGCAGGTTTTTTTTTTTTTATATTGATGATTCCATTAAAGTGATAACAAAGTGCTGTGTGAGCAGGTCTGAAAAGTGGTATGGAAATCTGCTTTATTGTCAGACAAAATTCAGTAGGACACAAAATTTTGCATGTTATTAGATGTTCGTGTAGCCACAGACTTTCAAAAACTCAATTCTATGTGGTGTGTGAAAGGTTTATCCAATTATAAAGTAGAAAAAAAAGAGGAAAATAGATAAATAGTGTTATTGTAAAATCATAATTTTGTATTGTACAATATTGAAGTTTAAAATTCCTCTGAAGAGTTTACCAAGTTTTATTTATTTCATGAAGTATGTTTTGGATATAAATAAGCTAGTTTTCATGTAATAAAGCTTGCTGCTGACCTTCAACCGAAGAGATCTTTACAAGCTTATAAATAGACATATATTTAAGAAACACTCCTCTTTATCTTTTGAAGTGCCACAGGAGAAGGAATGATGAAATATTTCTATTGCTTTGTGACTTATAAATCTAATTTCATTGGTAAAGCCTAGTTAACTGTGCAGAGACATCGTTGTAATGATTTTCAACTGGATGATAACATTTGAGGAAGCAGATTTATTTCTTATTTTAGTGAAATAATTTTTGTGAGCTGCATTTCAACAAAACAGATGGTGCACACTGAAAAATATTGTTGTATGAAATAGGGGTTGTTTAGCCTTGACAATTTAAATCGGGTATACACATTTTAATTTTGACATGCTGACCAAAATCATCCATTGGAAAACTGACAACACTGAGATGAAACACATAGGAAAGTGCAAGTCTGCTCCTGTTCTCAGTTGTGCTGCATTTTAAGTAGGAATAACATAATTTTTATTTAATCTGCATTTAAATTTAGTTGCTTTTGGCACTTACTGTTCTGGATAGCATAGTTTGCTTTTGTGAGATTAGATACAAATACCATAGCTGTTTTCCCTATGAACTGTAATATTCTGCACACCTTACTACCTAGCATTACCTCTCTTCTCTTAGAGGGCCCCTCCGCTTGGTCCTTAGTTGGACAGGATCACCCATTTTGACAGATACCTCTTTTTCTCTATACCAATTCTACCTCTTGCCATGGATTCTAAACTATACTAAAGGATAAAAATACCTTCTGAACTTAATAATTTAAAGAAAACAAAGCAAACCAACAAACAAAAAAAACCCCATGGGTTCATACAGTCAGAAATTCAGTGTGATCAAAGGAGACACCATGTGGTTTATAGTCCAATCCCCTACTCAAAGCAAGGTTTCTACTGAATTCATGCTAGGCTACTTCCAGCACTGTCCCGCTGGTTCTTGAAAATTCTTAACAATGGAGATTTCCCAGCCTCTCTGGAGAACTTGCTCCAGTGCTTAGTTATCCTTTCAGTGACAACTTCTTTTTATTATATCCAAGCAGAACTATAGGTGCCCCTATATCAGTGCATGACATAAGACAATGGAGCTGGTGAAGGGTCCGGAACAGAAGTCTTACGTGACTGAGAGAACTGGAACTTTTTAGCCTGAAGAAGTGGAGGCTCAGAGGAGACCTTATTGCTGACTCTACCACCTTGTAATTCCTTGATTTCAAAGTAACATAAAAACAATGTTTTGGGATGAGAACAAAGATCTACTTAATACCTTTTATCTTTTCTGAGATTTTGCCCTAATCATATGTCTAGGAAAGATCTCCTCAGAAGATTCCTCACTCCTCCAGCAATTCATGGGCCAGGAATTTCCTAAACCACCAGTGATATTTTTGAATCAATTTTGTTTATTTACCTTCTCTTGCTGTAAGGACCTCTACAGCTCAGCTCGAGTGTGTTTGAAGAAATAATTCCTTTTGTTTTCGACCTGACATCTATTACATCTATTTGATGACCTATTAAGAACTAGGAACTCTGAGAGGCATTGAATGATTTTTCCAATTTCCACCTTTAAAACTGTATTAGACTCTATTGTATACCCCCTCAGATGTCTCTCTTCCAGCCTGGACTTCTCAGCCATTGTCCGTTCTGAGGTTGTTTCCTGATTTTTCTGCCTTTCCTAGTCATACTAGAAACCTCAAAAGTATTGTGAGATAAGAGAACCAAAACTGCACAAACTAGTTATATATTTGTGCAACAGCATTTTTTGTTCACCGTTCCTGACTGTTTTGGTTTTCATTCCTTTCTTCATAGGTCCTTTTGGGACTGCTACTGATCTGGTGTCTTCACCAAAATCTTGGGATAATCCAAGAGCCCAACATTTTCTACGTAAAGTCAGGACTCTGAGTATTATTATATAACCTATGAGTATTATTTCACATTTGCCATCTTTGAAATTCATGAGCCATTGTATTGTTCAATAAGTCTAAATAATTCCTCTCAAATACGTTATGGATGGTCTGTACTTATTCCCCAATGTTTTTTAATTTAGTGCTTGGGAGCATTTGAATGAAAAACTTTCAGGTTTTCTTGTGTTTGCATAGAAGTGCAGTGGTATTTTGGATGAGGAGGAAGTGTTTCTGTAGCATTTCAAAACAAATGGTTGTTAGTAGTCATAGATGCAAAAGCCCTCAGATTGTCTGGGTTTTCCTACTTAGAAGCTTTTAAAAAATGGACTTTACAATTTTAATCATAAGGTTCTCTTTCCTTACTAATAAAAGTACAAGGCTATAACCATGTTTTCATATTTACAATTAGATTTCAGCCACCTTTCTAATAGATGAGAATTCATTCACATAAACTGAGAATAACTGAGATCACCAAATAAATAAAAATGAAAGAATAATATACTGTACAATGCAGATTTTTTTACAAGTATTTTTTTAATCATTAATGGTAACACTGTATAATAGATCATCTTGATAAAAGACTAAAAGAAATATGAATAATTTGTAAAAGTAAGGAAGTTTGAGAAATCTGAGGTCTCTCTTCAGTTTGCTATATTAAATATTTGAGCAGCGCAAAAGGCTCTTTTTTCCTTTAGCTACCATAATAAGCAGTAAGATTGTAATGCATGCTCCCATCCATATTTCCAAGTAACATCCTGGCAATTTTAGTTCAGTGCCTTAATTTTAAACTTCTGCTGAGCAGTCAATATTTACGAAAAAGTATGATTGAAACTCTTGACATAAGTAAATCAGACAGGATTTACACCACCTCCCAAATTGGTCATGCATTTATCTCTAAAATGAATTCTTGGGTTAAGACTTTTGTTCACAAGTGCTAGAGGCTTTTCCTCTGCTACGGATCCACACAAGCTACATGCCTAGGTAGGTGCGCAGTTTGAGAAGTAAGATTGTTGACTACCTCCTTTGAGGCTGAGGTGTAGCAGGGCTGTGTACTACCATGCCACTATTTGTGAATCCAGTAAGAATACTATGTAAAGAATTTAATTTAACCTGGTAGCAGAAACAGTATTAGACAACTTCTCAGAGCTGATCTTTTTTCATTATTTTGATGTTATAAAAATAATCATTTCATCCATCAGAGATTCCCAGTAGATGTAGATGAGGAAAAAGAGTCATCTTTCAGATCTGTCATCATCCTAGCTCCTCTGAGCAGATGTTGGTATATTGGACTCTGAACACCTTAAATATTGCTAAAGTTCTGTGACAATGTGGTGCAGTTACTTATTTTGGGATATCTAGCTGGTACAACACAATTGCATTGAGTGAAGGCAAAAATGAAACCTTTCTTCAGTGAAACTAGCATGGAAAGTTTTATTTTAAGAAATCCCCACGAGGAAAATTTTGATTATCAAGTTACAACAGTTTTCAACTCTTACAATTTTATTGAGTATTTGATTTTGCTGAGATTTATACTTCTCTATCTGCCTCAGATGCTGAAACTGGATTTTTCTCTGAGAAGGTAGGGTCTCTCTTTTGAAATGTAACTCCCTGATGACTGCTTGACACAGGAAATAATTTGGCTAAAGCTAAATGCTAAGTACCTACAGTAAAACAAAAAGAATACAACCTATTTATTCTCTACACCTCAAAGCCATAAATAAATACATGCTTCATGAAAATTAATATATTCATATTTTATAAATGTTTTTCAGAGGAGAATAAGGAGAAAATCAATGTTCCAAATTTAAAGTTGACAACCAAAAATTATTTTTTTTTCTAAAACAGCTATAACAACTTGACTAACATTGAAGAGAAGACACAATAATTCTAAGGAATATTGTCCTCATATGCTGGTTTAAGACATCAGTGATCTTAACATAGATTGCTAACACCGAGACCCACTTTTTGGTAGCCTGCATAGTTAGAAAAATGCAAGCATTTCTATTAAGTGTATTTAAACCTCTAAACTCTGTAAATTTTAGATCTTTACTTAAAACATGGTGAGATTGTATGCTGCCCTGATAGGAGTATTACACTTTTAAAAGGTTAGGTTCTGAGCAGTGGGAAAAAACAAATAAATACTCTGACTCAGCTCCTCACAGGGCTATTACAGGACAACAGTCAGCTGTCCCCATATCCTCACCACCAGAGCACTTTTCATATTAAGAGGTGTGACTGCTTACAGGGCTACAAGATTTCCCATGGGATAAAGGGGAAAAGAACTTGGGGACTATAAAACTTTTGGGATTTGTAAAAGTTTGGGGTAGGAACCAAAGCTAGGCAAAAGGAAGGATCAAAGTGGCTTGGGTCAGACCCATGGGTCTGCGATGCCAGTAAATGAGTGAGCATCTGCAGTTCAGGGTGTGGTCACAGGGAGTTCTAAACTGGACTAGGCAGCAAAGAGGTGAAACGGTCTGGACGCTGGGGGTGTTTATGGATAGATCTCTGAGAATGAGGCAACCAAAAGACTTGGCTGCTGGAGAGAACCTGTTATGCAGGTCATCTGCTAGTGAGACCATGGAGTTTGGGTGTCAGCTGAGAGACTCATGTGTGTGTATTTGAGAGATGAATACTACCAGCAAATAGAGCTGATTGTGGCCTCAGGGGATTATATGCTCAGGTGCAGGCATTTGGGGAGACTGGGATCCAGGGGCAGCTTCTGGAAAGCCTCTGTTGCAGTGTCTGAGCCCAGCACCTGGAGGCATCCACACTGAACATATTTGCATACGTAATTCCCAACAAAGGACCTTCAGCCTCATCAGTCAGAGATGGAAGCAGAATGAAGCCTTGGTGCTGTGTTTGTGTGAGTGCTGTTTTCTGTCTGTCTTGGTCTATATGACTGGCCATGTGTATATATACACAAACACACACACACATACATATACATACATATGTGTGTCTGTTTGTGTTTGCCTGTTGTATGTCCACTGGTTGGACCTGAGGACACAAAACTGTGGCAGGCTCACCTCCATTAGATTACTAGATTGGCAGCCCCTAACAGTATCCAGTTTACTTTTTGTCCTTGAAAAAAATCACCCTTTTGTGATGCTTGGTTTGATCAGATTTTAGTCACAGAAATAAACAAATTGAAAAAGTAGGAACAATTCCAACTTTGCAATAATTTTGGCAACTGGTAGCACCTGTTTTTCACAAAGACTCATGAAATATTCAAGCTGGATACTGCCTGTAACAGGCTTCATAAAAACTAGCACTGTTCAGCCAGGAAAGGCTTTTTCTTTATGAAATCAGAAGTAATATTTGGTAATTCATCTGACTTCAGGAGAATCAAAAGCGACAAGATAGGATTGGTAGTAGGAGTTAGTTTATATTTCATTCACTTTGCAAGCTAAGTTGTGTAATCCTCTAAGAAGATGTTTAGTCAATCATATTTTTTTTCGTATTTTTCGTCTGTGTGACTACCCTGAAATGAAATAAAAATATTCTAATAATGAGCTTCAAATGAGGCACTTTACATTAAAATTATTTTCATAATAGACTCAAAATCTATCTCTGTCACAGAGCAAGACATCCATTAAGCTGATTAACCCGGATTGATCTGCCCGTATGCAGTACTGAAGTGTTACTGAGGTTACCTGTGCTTCTGGAAGTGTTGGATCACTCAGACTCAGCAAATGCAAGTAATACACATCTGTCAAAGTAATTTTGACAGTAGAAACTATCTTTTAAAATATACATTAGCTAAGAGTGAGATAGGTGGATGAAAGAATGATACTATTTGAGTAACTGAGGATAGAGGCAACAAATACTTGACAGAAACTGGAAGAAATTCTGGGTTCTCAAAATAATAGAGCTGTTTAAAAGCAATCTAATCCTTAATTGCAGTCCTGGTGACAATTTGGTTTGAATATTATCTGAAAGTCATGACAAATTCTATTGATGATTATGAAATAATTAAATTATACAAACAGTTTTGTACAATGCTTGGGAAAGAGAGTGTTACTTAGAAATAAACCCCTTTTATGACATTACTATTCAGAAGTGGAACTCGCCAGATACAGTTTAATAGTCAGTAACTACCTTAATAGAAAGTGAAAACAGCTGTCATATTTTTAAACTACTGTATAACTGCTAGCACTAGTTAGCAGCAGGAGGAAGTATGGGTGCACAATCTCGTACTGTCAAATAAAAACTAGCAAAATAGGATTCTATTACTATAAACAGTTATCTAAATGTAAGTAAATACCTTTGTAGATTATAGAATTTGTACATGCAATAATTCGTAAGTGTATACCATTGAAGATTACCTTTTATCTCCCTGAGCTCCCCATTCAACAGCATTACACTTAGTATTATAAGAGCAAAAGTGTTTTGGTCCTCTATTTGCTGTCAGCGGTCCAATCGCAGATGCTGCTTACAGATTACTCTGTCCTTTCACTGTTTCCTCCTCGGGCTAGTGTTTCTATATTATTTAAAACTCAGAAAATATTCCTTGCTTTGACTTGCACAGTTAGGTCATATATCAAGGTAGCAAAAATGATGATACTGTCTCAGCTCATTACGTGTTAAATTACAGACACTGATGGTTGTGGACTTCATGCTGGCATTTGACAACAAAAGAGACTCTGGTTGCAGTCCAGGTTAGATAAGAGCTAGGCAGTTGGTCCATTAATCAAGTGAACAATTTCAGCTTCACAGAATGCTAGACTCAGATGGTCTAAATTGACTTAGTCAGTGGAGCTGTGTTGCCTAACTTCAAGGCCATGGCCTCCATTTTTCATCTGATTTGTTAGTTGAGATAGCCAATGGGTTGAGCTACACAGGGAGAATATTTTATTTTAGTGCCAGATACCTGCAGTTGACTTCTACTGATGACACAATTTTTACTTTCTTTTCAAATGCCAGTATTCGTATGCTGAGAAAGTCTAATTTGTCTTGCAGTATTACATTATCTATCATGTTTCTGGAACAGGCATGAAACGTTTTTTGGCTAGTGCCCTGATGGTAGAAACCTGAAGGAAACAGTGTGTGATCTCATTCTTTTCTGCCTCTATTTATATCTTCATTCAGTTACTTACAACGGTTTGCAAAAATCTAGGCTTTCTGTCGTCAAAGCTTTTATACCTATAAATCAGTAGATGCTCACCCCATTTCCTAGTAATAATTCTGTCTGAAGCCAGTACCTTTAAATTTGAAGAGACAACAATAGGGGACTGGAGAGATCTGTGAGAATACAGAGACAAGTCATTTCATGTCCACATCCGGACACCTGCCTGCTCTTTGCCAGATGGGAGATTAGCTGAGGCACCTGCCCCGGTACTCATTGCTACTCTTCATCCTGGGCAAAGCTGCCATGTGTGCAAGTATTCAGGCCACAGGATGAGGTGGTAGCACAGATAGAGGAGGATCTGGAAGGTTGAAAATCACCCACAAAGGCCAAAAAATGGCAAGTTGACACGTGCCAAGCAGCTGCAAGGTTTGTTCATTTATTTCCTGCTGAACATGAAGGTCAGCTGCCAAACCAGATTTTGGCGCTTCAGTTTGCTATGAGAGAACTGCACCTCTGGGCTCTCCCTACAACCCCTCTCTGAAAGTCTGGAAACAGTGTTAAAGCACCTTGTTGCTGTTCATTCTATAAACTAATTACAACATTAATTTCATTTTATGACACATACCTATAATGCTAAATACTACTTTTCCCATTTCTAACACTAGGTGCTTTGAAGACAGATATTATTGTCCCAGTGACAGGCATGTCCAGTAGTCATGTTAGACTGAGTTTTTATATCAAGTATGAAGCTTGACTTTTTGCTTTAAAAATGAAAGTATATGGTGCCAGATATTACTTTTGGGAAGCAGACTGTGGCTTTTTCTCCTAGAGTTACATGACATAGTAAAAGGGCATGTGACAGAGTAAAAAAGCCTTTCAATCAATATATTTTGTAAACCTTAGTAACTGATTTTCCATTTCACATAGGGAAATCGTTGGTTTTAGTGGAAATTAAAAAGTGTAATGTAAGTTCTATCACTATTATTGAGATACAAAGATATTAACACAAGCAAATACTGCTACTTTGGGATTTTTCAGCTAAAAATATTTCTCATGATCAGCATGAGTGAAGATGTGATGATCAAAGCCTAGGGAGGAACTGCTATATGACTGGCAACAAACCAGTTTTGATTCATGGATCAAGAAATTATGTTTAGGAAAATGATAAAAATTATCCTCAGATATATATCTTAGCCTAAATGAAAATATATAATTGATAATTTTTAACATATGCTAATAGATTTTTAAATAATCCTGTTTTCCAATGATGTATTATTTCCCAAGTATATCATACAGAAGATACATGTTATAACAAACTGTAAAAAGTTATTAATTACAATTTTTAATGTCCTAGATATCATCAAAATAGAAATGTCCTATACTGACAAGTTGTGTTAATGGCCAGCCACGGGTAGTTTAAAATGTAGAAAACTGACAGATACAGAGATAACCAACCTGGCAACATAGTAATACATAAATAAACCTTTCCTCCTGGATTTTCTACTTTGGATTATAACAAAACACAATTATTATCCTTGTGGACTGCTACAATTGTGAAATTAAACAGGCCAGTGAAGTACTTCAGAGAAACCTCTCTTAAATCTGAATGTCACATACTACTACTAAATTGCTGAACATCAGCATTATCTGCTGCTTTTACAGCAGTCATATTAGCAGAAGTAATTGGACTATTATGTGCATAAATCACAAATTTTTAAATGTGGTTTTCAGTATAACAATTCTGAAACCTGAGTATACTGATAAGCAATTAGTTTTATCAACTTGTACAAGTAGAAATCTTGGGGAAAAAACCCCCCACACATTCAACATTTTTTTTTCTTTTTTTCTCTTAACAAAATAATTTAAAAGATTGCATCTATGTGCCTAATTTTGTATGCAGTGAAGTCAAGACATACTATTCTTTCTTGTCCAGTGCCAAGCCCTTTTACAATGCAAATGTCCAGCTAAGGAGCCTGTACGTAAATTTCCAACCTATGTTCTACCTTGTATTAACTAATGCCTGTTGTTGAACTTGGCTGTTTCCAGATATTTGGATTGGAAAATTTCTATCAATCTTAACTGCTTCAGAATTCGTGTATAAATTGTCACTTTTTTTTTTTTCTTGCTGAAAAGTAATAATGTCTGTATTGTGTTCTTTTTAATATGGAAAGCTGATTTGGTTTTGTTTATAGGATATGAACATTAAAATAAGTGAGCCAATGTAAATTTTCATATAGTATTCAATCATATAAATGATGGATAGGAAAATAAGCTTTGCATGTTAAACTTTACTCATAAGTAGATCTTATTAAGGATTAAATATGCAATGCAGGCTGTCTAATCAGAGCACATAGTAGTTAGGTTACAGTAAACAACTGTAAATAATTTCAGACATCTGAAAGGCTCATTATCTAACTGTAGATGTTAGGAGCTTTCAGTGAATCCAGTAATGGATCTGATCATAGAACATAAAGCTCAGCTGCACACATATGCGATTTGTCTCTTTTTTTTTTTTTTCACTATGTGCCAAATTCTGAAGTTTCCTATATTCATGTACAAATTGATACAATTTCCGCTTTCATATGAAATTAGATGATTCTGAGATGTGAAAAATAATCGCTCAAATGTAGCATAAACAGTACCTAGAGTTAGCACAAGGCATATGCACATTTATCTCCTACTGCAGTTTCTTTTGCTTATGTATTCATTAGCACAAAATGTTGGATCAATCAGCAGAATTACCTAAATATGGAGGTGACTCACATATATCAGTGATTTGACATATTGCTGCTGACAACTCAATTAAATTAAATGTCATAGAGGAGTATTTTTACTGACAAGTGCACTGAATTAGAAAGATGCCCACTTAATGCTCTTCAGTAATTAAATCATATTGAAGTATGAGGTACCTGTCCACCTGCATTACTGGTCCTATTCATAATGTACTCATAATGAAAATTAATAATTAGCATTGGTTAAATATGTGTGTATGTGTAAGTTTAATCATCATTGTATTTTTCTTGATTATTTGACAGAGTATACATCTGGAGATGCATAATTTTGATTAGACACTGTCTCAAGCATACCAAGAAAATAATTTAAAATTACTTATTTTTGCTCAGTTAGGTGCATAGCCTTAAATAATAATAATTTTATCTGGCCTTTTCTGATCATAATCTCTTAACATCTTGCTTCATGAAAGCAGCATGCCCAAAATTGCAGCCACTCTTCAGGAGCAAAACTCAAAAAAAAGCCTTGACTGTGATTACAATCAGTAGGAGTCTCAGGTAGAAGGTTTTGGTCTGCTGGTTTTAAAGATAGGGGGAAGGTTAATATACACTTGCAGGGGTTATTATATAGCAGTGTCAAAAAGAGCCTTGAGAGGACGTAACAGAAATACCATCATAGCCAGAGGCAATTTGTCAGAGGGACCAAGGCATAAGCCAGTTGCCTGGCTTGTGATTGAGAGAGAAAGTATCTTCACTATCTGAGTTTTTACGTCCTTGCTGTGTCAGGTTTTTGACAACTGGGAATTTTCTATACCTTCAGGTAAGCCCTTGAATCCTTTTGGAGAAACAGAGAGTGCAAGTTACCTCTGTGAATACGTCATCTGCTGTGTTCTGATAAATTGGGGGGCTGCATCAGCTCCCAGTGATGCACAGCTGTCATTATTTAAGTGCAGTGGATGGTAGTCTTTCTGTCACTCATATTATATGGACATGGAGAGAGTGTTACCAAAAGTAATCTCATTAAATTATCTTGAGGTGAAAGGAATATAAATGCTGGGAAGAAATTAGTACTTGCTATTTTTGCATTATTTTTTTCAACATAAACAATCTGCTATTAAAATAAACAAACAAATAAAAGCTGACACACAGGAAGTGATAGGACAGAGGTAATATAACTTAAAGGTTACAATGGCCTTGTTTCTATAAGCACGTTCCTCCACAATATACCCTTCTGCTCCAGCCTCCTCAAACACTTGCGGGTAATATATTACACTCTCTTTCAAGACCACTTCACAGCTAAGATTTGATTTTGCAGCCATTTTATAGCCAATATCTGAAAACACAATCCTTCTTAGAGTTTTTCTTAATTTCACTGAGAACACAATGTTATATGGAGCATAATAACCTGAGGTGAACTATTAGATGAAGAGAAGATGAAACTTCACAAGGTCTTACTCAGGCTGGTTTCCCACATCTCAGATCCAAAATGACTCTATTTACAGAAAATTTCACAGAATGGAAAACTTTGATAAAGTTTATTTTGTGGTCTTGCTTGGATGCTTTTCTGTGGAATTTGACTGTGCTTGGCTGAGTTTCAGTTCATATTCAGGTGCAACAGGCATATTCCTTGGGATATGTGGAGACATTGTAGTCCTACTTTGGGTGACAGTATACATACAGGTATATGTGTGCATAAGTATACTGATCTTTAGCAACTTTAATAAATGTTTGAAAATATGCCCTGTGCATAGTTCTTGTAGTGATAGTTGCCTAAGTATTTAGACAGCCTTTGATAATGAGAAGAATGAGAGCATTTTAAAGTCAGGTAAGAAGCTACTTTTTCCCATGTCTAGTCCCAGGGCAGTCTTGGACTTACCCCTAACGGAAGCAGAACAGTCTAGCTAAGCTTGAGGAAAAGTACATATACGAACCATCATCATTTGTGCATGTTTTTGAGAAACCCTACTTCAAAACTGCTGTTTTAGGCTTTCTAAGGATTCAAGTGCTCAACAATGTATAAGATTACTCTGTTTCATAAGTACAAGATGTGATTCCACCTGATTGTAACCCAAATCAAATTCCATGCATCAATTTTTCACTTATCAGAGATGAAGATTTTTCAGCCTGGGACATTCTCATAGGCTCAGTATCAGACACAATCATAGAATCATAGAATCCTTTGGGTTGGAAGGGACCTCAAATATCATCTAGTTTCAACCCCACTGCCATGGGCAAGGACACGCTCACTAGACCAGGTTGTCCAAAGCCCTGTCTATCCCAGCCTTAAACACCTCCAGGGATGGGACTTCCACAACCTCTCTGGGCAACCTGTTCCAGTGCCTCACTATCTAGGACGGAAGCACTATCTGCTTCCTTTCTCTCTGCAGATCATCTGCAAAGCTGTCTTTTAGGCAGACATGCTGTCTCTTCAGCATCAGTATTTTCTTTGAAAAGTAAACTGAAATGGTTCAATTTTTTAAATTCCTGACTATTTAACAGAAGTTATTTTACCACAAAGATCTGCTGAAAGAGTAACTGGATTCCTCACAAGTTGGAGAAATACTATTTGAACTACAAATGTATAAATACATAACTTCATTTTATATATATATATAAGATTTTACTCTGTACTATTAAATATCATAAGAAACTGTCTTTATGGTGTCTGTGTATGCTGGACATATTATAAAGTGAAATCATGAGAGAGACAAAGCTAATATTCTAATTAGAATAGCTTACCTGGTGTGACCCAATACATAGAAGTTAGCAATAGTACTAAAAAGACATAGAAAGCCTTCTCATCACACATGTTCTTATTCAACCTGCTGAATAATGCTCTGAATATATATCTAGGATATAACTGTCAATGAAAATAAAAGCAGCCAGTAGGAAAATCATGACATTGTATATCCAACTCTTGTAATTATTATATGAAGAATGCCAATTTAATAATGGAGTCTTCTGATTTTTGCACATATGGAGATGACTAAAGTAACAGTACTTTTAGACTCAGAATATTAACTGCTTACCTGTGTACAGAAGGGTATTGTCTAATAGTTTATATTGCTAATTTCATTCTGCTCTTGGATGATAAATTGTGTTTTTGTAATCTTTCAAATGCATTATAATCACTTAAATGTTATTTTCCCTGCACAGTTCAGAAAACCTTTGCTCAGAATATGCGGAGAGGAAAACAGAAAATTAGGGTTTTTTATCCAAATAGAGTTATAGTGCTGCCACTGGGAATGAGGAATTCTTGGGATGACAAAACCCACAAATATTACAGGAGATGCTAAAATCAATACTGGAGTGGAACAAAAAAAAGATAAAATCAAGTCATTAGGAAAGATTAATAATACATATTTCTTATATAAAATAAGTCACAAAAATACTCCATAGTTCCATTATTATGTTGTTCCTGTAGAATTTTTATATTTTCAAAAAAAGTTGAAGTATTTTCATGCCTCTTGCTGAAGATAGTCTATATAACCAGTCTTTTCCAAGAAGCAAATAAAACACCTGTTTGCAGATGTTAAACACTTCTTTCCAGCCCCCCTATAGGAAAGTAGCAATTTATGAACCACAGTATAAAGATTCCAAAGCTAAATCTTCTTAAAATAATACATATAAGCCATTTAGTCAATCCTTGTAGTCAAAAACTGACTAAAGTTACCAGATGAGACTTTTAAAAGTGCTGGCAATGTGCTTATGAGAATGCTATCACGATAATCACTGTTCATAGATTAAACACCTTTTCTCACATACCACTGGTATACAGGCTTATGCTGCATGACTACATTAGCAAAAAAACCCTGTTGCTTAGGAAATGTACTTTTAAAATGTATTGATTGTTTCAGTTTCATTAGGTTTCATCATGTACGAGGGCAAAGCTAACATTTGCAACTTCATCTCAATCTTTCTAAAAACCCATATCCTGTTAATCTCTTAGAAAGTCACTAAAAGGAGACCTAGGTAGCAATCTTTATACTGCACCAAAAGGCTTTCAAATAGATCTGCTGACATTCAGTAAGGCTTAGGAAAAAACCCCCAAACAAACGAACAAACCTAGCACTTAGCAGTGTAGCTAAATGCACTGAGTTTTTCCTCATGTTTTCTGAGAGACATCTGGGACTTTAAATACTCCGTGTTCCATTGCCTACATTTTCAAACATGGTGAACAGACTTGCAAAATGATGACGCCTCTACTTATGCTTTAATTTATATTTATGTACTCTTGTGATATTTACTCTGAGTGGAATGTATCTGCATTGTAATAACTTCCTTTTCAAGTTTATTAAATACCAATAACTTCTGTTGCAAGAAGCAGATATTAAAATTTGAAGCTAATACATTCAGAGAAACCAGCAAAACATACCAGTTTGATAGAGCTGAATCAATGGGCTCTTCTCCATGGATTACTGCTCCTGCATGGAGTCTCTATGGGCTGAAGCTTCGTTCAGGGCATACCTACCTGCTCTGCATGGAGTCCTCCACAGCCTGCAGATGGATATCTGCTCCTCCATCACACTTCATGGGTTGCAGGGGAACAGCCTTCTTCTCTGTGGGCTGCAGGGTAATCTCTGCTCCTGGAGGACCTCCAACCCTTCCTTCTTCACTGACCTTGCGGCCAGAGTGGTTTCCTCTCCCGTTTTTCTCACTCCTCTCTCACGTAGTTTCTGCACAGTGCTTTTCATCCTGTCTTAAGTACATTATCACAGAGACACAACGAGCATCACTGGTGGTCTCAGCTTTAGATAGTGATGGGTTCACTATGGATTTAGTTGAACCTGACTTCATCTGTCACATGGAGGTCCTGTTCTTATTGAAACCCTTTAGCAAGAACAATTTCTGAATTCCCTTCCTTCCTTCCTTCCTTCCTTCCTTCCTTCCTTCCTTCCTTCCTTCCTTCCTTCCTTCCTTCCTTCCTTCCTTCCTTCCTTCCTTCCTTCCTTCCTTCCTTCCTTCCTTCCTTCCTTCCTTCCTTCCTTCCTTCCTTCCTTCCTTCCTTCCTTCCTTCCTTCCTTCCTTCCTTCCTTCCTGCCTTCCTTCCTGCCTTCCTTCCTGCCTTCCTTCCTGCCTTCCTTCCTTCCTGCCTTCCTTCCTTCCTGCCTTCCTTCCTTCCTGCCTTCCTTCCTTCCTGCCTTCCTTCCTTCCTGCCTTCCTTCCTTCCTGCCTTCCTTCCTGCCTTCCTTCCTGCCTTCCTTCCTGCCTTCCTGCCTTCCTGCCTTCCTGCCTTCCTGCCTTCCTGCCTTCCTGCCTTCCTTCCTGCCTTCCTTCCTTCCTCCCTCCCTCCCTCCCTCCCTCCCTCCCTTCCTTCCTTCCTTCCTTCCTTCCTTCCTTCCTTCCTTCCTTCCTTCCTTCCTTCCTTCCATTCTACATTAGTAGATTAAATTTACTATTAATTCTATGTTGTCAAGCATAGACCTAGAGTGTGAAGCAGAGTTACAAACGAGTGGCTTCTCAAACACAGAGGCCTGAAAATACAAACTATTTTTCTTTTCCCGTAAGTAAATGGATGTCTCATATATGACTCAGGTATACCTACCACATCTTCTAAGGAATATCCTGTTGCTATTACATTAAGTAAAGTTTTACTCCTGGTATAGAAAGAACAGGATTGCTTCTCTTAAGAATAGCTTGATTGTGTTTACCATGAGAGACATTATTTTCACAATGAGCTCTTCAACCAAAACTATTTCATACATCCTTCAATGCTTTATAACTTACAGTTAAGTCCAGAAAAAGAGTCTCCTCTGTAGAACGGAGACTGAGAAGCCTCAAAATCTGCAGATTACATAATTGAGAACAGAGTTGGCAGACAGATCTTTTTTTAATAACAATTAACAGCTCTCTTTGGTGTAGTCTGACAACATGTCAATTTGTACAGAAGTTTGTCACGTGGCTACAATATTGCAGGCAATATAGAGGAAACAAAATGGGTAAAGACCAAAAAACACAGAAATTATACTGCATATATTACAAAATATGGTGAAGCCCTTGTTATCCTGGATAAGAGAGGACTGGGACAACTAACATAGTGAAAGCTTGCTAGAACAACTATTAATGTATGTCCTTGTGTGTCTCCACGTGGAGGCAGCTTAGGTGTAGCAGATTGCTGATGTTCTTCCAGTGGACCTTGCCATAGCAATGCTTTGTCTCTGCACATAGCCAGCTTAACTAGTGCCACATTTTCAATAATAAACCCTTGCAGAGATAAACACCCTTGAACAGAGATCAGCCCTGGCCTTCCAGAGTTTCCACTGCCATCTTTCTGCAGCACTGTAAACTCACTCCTGGGTAAACAGGACATAACCAGGAAAAAAAGGTTCTTGATATGAAGTACTGAATATGGGTAATACTGTTTTCTGTGAAAAATTACCTGAAAAACAAAAGCATATCATACAACTCACAATCATAAAAACCTCAATCTGAATTCTAAAATAACTAAACCAATGTTTTCTTTTTTACATGGCATTTTACAAAGAGTATCAGAGTTGGGTGTTGAGCTACCATTCCCATAAAATTTACTTACTCTCTAATTTTGTTTCAATTCAGAAAAGACACAGAATTCTGTGAAATACCTCTTCTTTTTTTTTCTCACCTTAACAAAGACTAAAACCATTATACAGCCACTGTTCCATAAATTTCTGATATTTAATAGAGGCATATTAATTATGTGAATGTACAAATAAATATGTTGCGTTTCAAGTACATTTCTAGAATACACTTGTTTTTTCTACCACAGGTTTTGGAGTCAGGCACTGCCAAATACTATAGAAATAACTCTTTTTAAATTCAAATGTGTACAATGTGTACTTTATTTTTTTGTCAATTCTACTTTGCTTTGAGTAGGTCAACTGAAACCTCACTAAGTTTTTGAAGAGATCAAACATTTTCTGATAAATTATAAAAAATAGTGATTCGAATATAATTTCAGCATTTCAGGAAACATAATTCAACATTTTTCCAAGTATCTGCTATTTGGAGAAAGTAAAAGTGTTTCAATCATTCTGTTTCCATGGTGGAAGGTAGGTAACTGTATGCCCAGGAATACATTCAACATTTCCAACTTTTCTCTCAAAAAAAATGATAAATGTATGAATCTCAACAGAGACAATAATTTACAGATCTCTTCAAGTATAAGGGCTCTTATTTGTTACAATTACTTCAAGCATCTTATTCAGTATCAGAAATACATAGAAGGCTGCTTGCATTTATTATCTGCTGTGCCTGCTTGCATCCTTATATTGGAAATTAGTAAGATTCCTCTCAATGTGTCTCCATTGTATGTGTGCCTCAAAGAATCTGCTTCCAATAGGCCTGTCTCCCCCTTAATATTTTGGTAACTTTATTGTTATGTTTACCCACATATTAATTTATACTAGCTATAAGGATATTATCAAACAACTTAATTAAGGCATCATGAGGAACAGACACATTTCCAGGAGAAATTTCCACTTAACAAATTTACACTTAGTACTTCCTGAATGTAACCAGCAAAAAGCCCTACCTTTAGGCCTTTTATTTTCCTAATCATCTGTCAAAAAGAAATGAGTGGCTGAATGTAAACTAAAGCATAACAGAGCACTCATTTATGAAGCCATCTCTAGTAACAGTGGGCAGTCACAAAGTCATACTTTTAAAGTCCAAATTAACCTAAATGCAAATTGTCACCAAGATCAGAAGTTTGTTGGAAAGGGATTTCTTACTCATTGTAATTATTTTACTGACAAAAGAAATATCTTTTATGTTGCTAAAAAGCATATAGTTAGAAATTAACTCAGAGCTAGTTTAGAGCAATTACGGAAGGGAGCTTCATCTAGAAATGTAGCCTATGAGACAAGGGGATAGGCTAGATGCTGAATATTTATATTAGCATGTAATTTCTCCCACAGTCAAACTAAATTATACCTTAAGACACACATTTGCTGAAATGCCCTGTGATTTACTTGGAAGCCTGGTACCCAGTGTGGCTGCATTATGGATACATCTACAACAGCAACCTGTGCAGTTGAAAACGGAAGGACTGGGTCTTTGTTTTATGAAATTAGCTGTGGTTCTAGGACTATCTGTCCTAATTATTTGTTTACTGGAAATAAAATTTGTCTTGAGTTTTTAATGATGTATACTAGTTCTATACATTTTCAGTGGTGTAAAGCATAATTTCTATTCAATAATTACTGATTTGGTTTTGGTTCGGTTTGGTTTATAGTCTTTGATTATAATACCACTGATTTGACCAAAAGATGGGTTGGCATAAGTCTGCTTGGTATTCAAAAGATATCCATGTTTTTAAAAACACTATTTGAATTCTTGCAGACAATCTTAAATGAGACACTAGAAAATAAATGCCTATTTTATTTAAAGGATTTTCTGAAACCATTGACGTCAACTTGTATTGTTTTATACTTTAAAAAAAAATTAAAATTACTTGTGCACAGCTGAGAACTTCCTGTTGGTCTGAAGTTTGAACTGACCTATTTTGTCATTAAACTTTACTGTAGATGTTAGAATTTGAAATCCTGTGACCTTTCCTCTAAAGCATGGTGTCTATGCAAACAGGCATTCATATAAATACTTTTCTTTTTCCAGGTCTCCTTGGGAATCAATACTATTTAAACACAGAATGAAAGAAGCCCAGAGGAACATGTGAGAACTGTTAAAATGCTTATATTATAGATAAGCTTAAATACCGCTCTTTTCTTGCTTCTGAGAAGTTCAATGTTAATATACAGGAAAGGGGCAACTGTCCTTATAATGTTGGGTACCCAGAATCTAACTGACAGGTCGCTTACTTAACCAGTTTTTAGATGAGAAAACAAGGTTACATTATACAGAACATTGCACAAATCTATGAATTGCTTCTAAATATTTTTCTGCAGTGTTATTGCTTACAAATTGTTCACAAATAGATCTTCAATCTTTGCCCTATCCAGTAATATAACCTGTTGAAATGAAATAATTTACTATGAATCATAAGAATGAAATATGACTAATAACTAAACATTGGAGATGAGCTTTTTAGTCCTTTAAAAAATCATTTCATTGCTACTTTATAACATCTAAGAAGAGGTATAAAATCAAGTGGAAAAATGAGTCAAACTAATTTATTTCTGTATAAAACTGTCTACACCTTGGGCAATTAGTGACTCAGTAGGAGAAGCTGAACATTGAGTAGGGAACTGAGTAATGGAGTGAGACAAAACAGAATGTCTCCAGGAAGCTATTAGTTCAGCATATTGGCTTTTAGTGTGTTTTTTTTTAAAAAAAGTGATTGCAATTTCTAGTCATTTGCAATAGGTAGTTACTGTGTAAGTTTTAAAATATCTCTGAAGATATGTAATTCTCTCTCAAAGTTTATATTTTCTTGATTATTAATTCCATAGGTAACTTCCTTTATTAGTGATGATTCACAACAGGAAGCCTCTCAATCACTTGGCCAGCCATATTCAATATTCACTGCTTAGACACATGGTTCTTGGTCAAAATGGCTTTTTTCAAATCAATGAACTTCAGATGTGTCTATTTAAAGTTGCTTTCATGTTAAATAATGTGATAGAATTTGGAATGGTTATTAAGAGCAGTGGCAAAAGTATGCAAAGAATGATTCAAATAAGCATTTAAAATCTTTTCATGACAGCACAAAAAGTGATATCTGAAATAAAATAAAAGTTGCAGTAAAATAGAAATGCCTAAGGTAAAAGTCACATAAAATTTTGATTCCTTCATTATCTTGTTTTCCATAAAGGGCCTCTTTTTCTAGAGAAAAAAAATGAAAACAAAATTAAATAATTTCTTTTAACTATAAACTATTAGAGGAATTTTCTTTAAGAAGAATTTTGAAAGTACATTTAGGGTGAATGAAACTGCACTTATTGGCAAATAAATGAGACCTCCAAGAGGAAAAAAAAATAAATCATATGATCTTGTATCTAGTACTTAATCAGGTAATATTCACATTTTGCTAAGAGTTTTGAAAGTTTTGTTACCTTTTGTAAGTTTGCGGTTTACCTAATAAAATTTTGATACAATCTAGCAGATCTGGAGATCTGAGGGCCTGAAGCCCCTAAGGTTATTTGACTTAATCTTCTACATTCTAAATTACATGGAACCTTATTCTGTAATTGCTACATGGAAAGTTCATCATAAACATTGAAAACATGTATGTAACTGAGGACATAACACCATGACAATAGCATTTATATTCATAAATAAGAATGTAAATTTAAAAAAATGCATGCATCTGAGAATCAAGGAAGAAAAAAAGAAAATAACATTATTTGGGTCATAATTTTTATATGTAATTTGGAAAGACATTATGTGTTGTTGATGAATGAAAATATGGGAAAATTCATTGGATTTTAACAACTAATATATAATTACTGAGGTGAACAAATCTTTTTTTTTCTGGAAGAATGATGTAAGTTTAGCCTATCCCTGGACATTTACATATTTGGTTAAAATGTCTTGTTTTTTATTAATAAGATATAGGAAAAAATTATAATGCCCAATAAAGCAGATGATCAGTTAATGTTCTCCATGAGGTAAACTGGTTTCTGCATACTTGGTCATAAATTAATCCAATAGCCTGAGAACTGGATTTTGGGGGGAGGGGTTTGGTGGGGTTTTGGGATTTTTTTTTTTTTAACCACTAAACAACTAATCTTTTGACATGCATGCTACAAAGTATAATTGGTAATCATGTGTGGAATAATTTCCAATTCATATTTCCTGCTATGAAGACATTAATCTCAACCTGTCTATGTATGGAAGTACAGCAGGATCATTTGAAATAATTTGAAAAATATTTGTTCAAAAAGTCTGGACTGAAACCTAAAAGGATTTGTTATAACACTGGCCTTCATAGACCTTGAATTTACAACAAAGTGAAAATTTACAATCAACTGAACTGTGATGTATCACCTCTGCAAATGAGGTGGCCTTCAGTGCAGCATACAGCAGAAGCCATACCACTGGTATTTCTACAAAACTATATGCTATAGCAGTATAGCTATGTACAGTGTGTAATTTAACACATTAGCAAGCTATAGTACATCACCTGAAGATTTTAGACATAGATTACATTTCACATTTAATATTACTGAGCTAACACACAATTTAACACACATTACTGACTTAAAATTTATGATGGCATAATGATAAGCAAAACAAAACAAAGACTCAAAACCAGTCATACCTACATACTTTTCAATAATCAATATAAAACTCAGTAGAAATCATTTCTCCAACTTTTTCTCCTATCACAGTTATGTATTATTTATGACATGTCTACGAAAAAAAAATATAGAGTTTTATCCAGTTATTTAGAAATCTTCATTTTGGACAATATTTTGGAAAGAACTTGAGGGTTGTTTTTTTTTCCTTTCAGGCAGTAATTCTAAGAAATTATTTTTCATTTATTTATTATTTCATCCAGAAATATTAACAAAGAAAAATAACATTACTCTAATCCAGTTTATTGTACATTTTAATATATAAATGCTGCAGACTATTCTTTTTGCATTCTTTAGTTAACTTTCCCTTAAACATTAAGATTTATTGACTTGGACTAGAGCAATGATCTCCATTTATTGTCCCTACTTGTGTAGTAGTTCAATTAACTGATAGCAGTGTGGGGTCTATTTAAAAAGTGAAGTATTCAAGTTTTGTATTCTGGATTGTAAACAAAAAGCTGTGATCTTGGCAAATTTAGGCACCTATTTATTAACAGCACAGTTAAGTCCAGATATGCTTAGCATCTTAGTTATCTGTACCTAGACTAACTCAGTAGTGCCTTCTCAAAACTTTTCCTTCTTGAAATCTTTTTCTTGCTTCTTCAGGCAGTATACTCTATTTAAAAGTGACCTTTTTAGTGCTCCAGACCACTTTTTAAATATGTTGTGACATTTCAGTGATGTCTGAAATAAGAAAGCCCATAACTAAATTGCTACTATAATAAATCCTTCCTCCAGAAAACAAAAAAGTATATCTGAGTGTACTATGCTAGTTTCTGCAATTTCATCTTGGTTTTGTTAGTCAACAAATTGTGGAGGAACACAGCTTTAGAACAAACTTGTGAACCAACTTCCTTTTGCAATTATGAATAATAATGTCATATGGCAAGTTTGTAAAAATTTATTTTACAAGTAGTTAGCATTTTCCCTATATCAAATAAATCTTTGTGTACAGTCAGTTAATGCCCATCAGTTTCCATCCCACTTTAGTCCTTCACTTAAGTCATTCTTCTCACCTCAGGGGGGTCCTTTCCCTTCTGCTATATTTAGGGGTTGCAATAGTGTGCTGTGTTCCCTCAAAACTTTTCTTAAAACTTGAACCGTGGTTACATATTGGCACTTTGCCATCATTAGCTTTTGCATGATCGATATACTGCTTTCTACGCTATTCCTACAGTTGTATTTACAGTACAGTTTTTCTTTGTGTGTTCTGATAATATTTTTTTTACCAACATAACACTAAATGCATTCTTCTTACACAACAATAGTGTTGATTTTGGTTTGATTTGGGGGGATTTTTTGGTATTACACCATATTTCACCTGGATTTTTGTGTTTTTCACCACCTATTATTGGGTTACATTTCCTTATTCATTATTGCATTTGTTATTGTCATTCATGATTTTGTTAAGACATTACTGAGTCTCTGAAATATTTTCGCTAGTATTCCCACTTCTGAAATGTACGAGTCACAAAAATACCCTGAGTGCTCGGTTCTCAGTATGGTAAAGCCCCTGTATATTGCATTTGGGTTTTTTTTTTCTTTTATCACATAAGGAAATCCAGAAGTCTAATAGTTGACAGTAATGCACAATAAAAACTAAGTGAAAATTTATGCAGTAGTTTAAAGTATATTTAACCACCTGAAATTCGGATTTAGTTCCAAGTTAGGAGGGACTTGGTTCTCAATATTCTCATATAAATATTTTGGGTGGATCAATTAATCTTCCATTTTAATAAACTAAAATGTGACAAATTTTAATTGATTGTTAAAAAAATTACAAATATAATGTTACAAATATGCAGTTCTTCAGAAGTTAGGATTATTTTGATCAGGATAGCTTATTGTACTTTCATTTACATCTACACTTCCACAGAAGTGTCTTCTGCATCTTTTTCTCTGATTACTTGTTACAGTGTACATACTTTTGTAAGCTGTTGATGCATTCTGTATTTTGGATGCACATTTATGGGACTTGTTTTAATGAAGGCTATTCGCTAGAGTTGATATATTGATCTGTAGGGCTGTAAATGTTTTCCCTTCTAAAACAAAAATTTGCAAAAGTAATAAGGCTGAATAAGATGATGCAATAATGTCAGGGAGTCTTACACCTCTATAATTGCCCCTTTTATTCTGGCTGGAAAATTAATACCTTTTTCCTTGATAGATTATTTTTTTCCCCTAAAACTCTTTCAAAAATATGTGCAAATTCTAGGATCTTCTTCTCCCAGTATATATGAAGTCCTGTATGCTATTCATGATTACCAAATCAAATGGATTCAACTTGCTGAATAATGGAATCAGTGACAGAATGGCAGAGTCTGGAAGGGACCTCTGGAAGTCACCTGATATGACTCATGTCCTCAAGTAGGGCTATCTAGAATCAATTCTTGAGGACCATGTCCAGAAAGCTTTTGACTATCTCCAAAGAAGACTCCATAACCTCTTTGGTGCTCAGTCACCCCGACAGTATAAATGTGTTTCCTGATGTTCCGAGGGAACCTCGTGTGTGTCAGTTTGTGCCCATTGCCTCAGGTCCTGTCACTGGGCACCACTGAAAATGGCGTGACTCTCTCTTAGGTTCACAATAGTTTCTTCATGTTTGTATATACATTCATGGCATCACCTCTAAGCCTTCTCTGAACAATCACAGCTTAGAATGGGTGATTCAGGAAGAAATACTGTTGGCTAGTTCTTCCTAAAAGAAGCCTCTGTAGGGAACAGAAAGCTAGGGAGGCACTGTCTGGATGGAAATGGGCTGTAAATCTAATTTTAAAATCATCTCACTCATCTCCTGAATATCTTGGTTATGAAAGAAGATGTGGTGAAAAGAGCAGTAAAACTATTCCACAAGACCTGTGACTTTTTTTTGAGGACCTTCTGTTGCTGGAATTGGCTATATGAATTAGATTACCTCTTTCTTCTTTTATTTTAATTATTTCCTACCTATTTTTCCTAGCTTCAATATTAGTATTACCTAATAGTTAAGAGCTTAAATGGATAATTTAATATTATGTTAATTTTTTTAAATAAAGGCACTACAGTTACATGGTCGTCACAACTTTACCTTTCTTGGTTTGATTTTTTGCTTATGTACTGAAAAATCATAGGTTAACTTTAAAAATATTAGAAAGTTAGTTATTTAAAGAAAGTCATTCACAGAACTCAGAGGATTTTTAATTATGCAAATGGTTCATTGCAAAGAGCAAGCTGAGAAAGTGCAAAAGCATGAGTTTTATTTCTCTTAGTTATTAATATGAATAGTATAAACCTGTTGAAGATCTGGATTTTTTTTTTGTCAAAGAACTTATACCATAGAAGACCCAGTAGCTTAATGCACAGTGTTACTCTCTTGATTCAGGTATTTATAAGAGAGTTTTCTTAAGAGTAACATCCATATAAACCCCAGTAACTTCATTATGAATAATGTGGAGCATATGAAATGCTTGTTTCCCTTCTTTGTTAGTTTCTGAACTGTCCATGTGTTCCAGTGTATACAATTCCATGGGGAGAAGAAGAACTCATAGGAAATATTTGCAAATGCAAAACTATAGTCACAAACTGCTAATGAGGAAACCGCATCCAGTATGTGGGAGTGTTCACAGAGTGGTCAAGCTCCACTCACTGTACTCAGACAAAAGGTCTAATTTCCATTCCTCAGGTATTGAAACTTCTGACTTTAAAAGGTGCTTACTGTGCAAAGACGGCAAGATGAGCAGCAGGAAGCCCAAATTAAACTACAGTGCAGTATCTTTGCTACTGCTCTTGCAACATTACTGAGAAATATCACCATATTGCCTTAAAATGGAGAATGGATGGAAATAATATAAATGGATGAATATATGTGAAGAGATGAGATTTGAAGTCATCTTCATTATCATTTTTGAAAAAGGAAATTGACTTTCTGTGACATTAGGAAATGCCATATAAGCAGCTGTGCTGAGAGCCATGTAGGAAAAAAAGTTACACCTGTTTAATAGAAACTTCTTCAGCAGCACTGAAATCAGCTAAAAATGCAAGATAGATAGACAGGTTCATAGAAAGGCATACTTTTATACAAGTTCTTACTGAAATCCTGGTGAACAATGCAGATTCACAGATATCCTGTTTCATTCCTATGCGTCCAATTTAATGACCTTGTTTGTAAATGCCACCTAGAGTAACAAGCAACTGACTATTTTTACTAGAGTTCACTTCAGGCTTTCTGTGAATAGTATATAATTGACAACTCAAAGAATAATTAAAAAAATAATAATTAATTGAAGTCACAAGCTGGGGTCAGCAAAGCCTATTGTACAGCAGTCTTGCAATAATTATTAAAAGAAATATAGTCAGAGGTAATAATAATGTCATTAATGGGAAGGATCAGTGTTGTAACACCTTCAGAAGTACTAGGTCATATCTAGTCAAATCACAGGTTTTCCTAATCAGGAAAACTAAAGAGTCTTAACTTCGAGCATGTTTTCTCTCCTGTTTAAAAAAAAAGTCAAATTAATTGAATGTACATATGTAAACCAAACATATTCATTAACTTCATTTTTTTTTAAGATAAGCTCCCTTGGTAAATGGGGAAAAATAAATTGAATCTTCATTTCTAATTTGAATAAAGACATATTTTTTTAAAAAATCATATAAGAAAATATCATTATTTTTATTCTCTCTGTGAGAAATTACAAGAGTTTCACTGTAGAAACTAGCTGTTGTAGACACAGACTTCACCAGCTGTAACCTTGTTGTCCGCATTACCCATCATATGACTCCTGTCAAAGACATGTTAACTAGGGTACCACAGCATCAGCAGGCATTGCTGGCATGACACATGGTTCTCTTTTTGAGAAGATCCAGTCAACAGTGGTTTGTATGCAAAATGTTTTCCTTTTAGCTTCAAATTGTAAGCAAGCAGAACCTTAAACCAATGCCACTGAACTTCTTTCCTGGGTAGGTTTCATCAGAGTTCTCAAGAATTCCATAATTTAAACCTTTCTCCTTAGAAGCAAGCTCCCAGTAAATGTTGTGTATGTACTTCTGAATTTATTAGTTCTGACTAATATGAGTCTCATGGCTCTACCCATGAGGATTTCCTTGGGAGAGTTCTGCAACATGTTTTTCAATCTATGCAAATCAAAAAAGTACAGGCTAGACTTCCTTTGGGGATTACATTTTATATACATGCAAAAAACTATAAATACTGTAAAACTTGAGCTCATGGGTAGCTAGACAATATGAAATATTTCATATCAGGGAGTTTAAATTAGTTGTAACTGTGTATTACACCCACATACATAACTACGTACACGTAATAAGTATATATTTTATATCAAGCATTTGTAAGGATTAACGTACTTCATCTAAATGTTTGATTCTATTTATGTTGGAACTGATTTGCTTCTAATACTGAAAGGAAAGAACTTATTTACCTTTCAGCATTGTATATTTAATGGTACTTGTTACTACCTTTAGCTCTGTAGGTTAGAATAATCAGTTATTTAGATAAAGTAAAAGGGTATCTAGACTCATGTGGACAAGAGTATTGTAAGCAGGGGATACTTCCCTTCAAAACTACTTAATCATAATGGAAAACATTAAATTCTCATTTAAAAAAGAATAGAGGAACACTGCTGTGCTTCCCCTCCCTGCTTGAGTACAGGACACGTGCAGACTTTGCAGCAATACAGGTTTTGCAGAAGTACAATTCAGACATGCAAACCCTCCTCTGGAGGGGAGAACAGAAAAGAGCTGGGAAGAGTGGAAGGCAGTGATAAACAAACACTTGACTATCACAAAATTTTGTGAATGTTCTATAAAAGAAGCCTGTATTCAACTTCTAGTGTCAAGTAAACTCTAATTTATTTTTTGATTCCTTCCCACTATAATTCCTGAAATGATGCAAAAGGAAAATATTATGTAAACTTCCAAGTGTAAATGCAATCATTCAGCCATCTGGTGTATTTTATTTTAGCCTTCTCATGGACGGATATCTTATATTCTACAGGCAAAATCAACGTAGGAAACACTGAAACTTGAGGTGTAGTTTACCTTTTCTTCCCACATCATCTGGTTTTGTTTTCATCAGCATTAGTTTCTACCCAGACTTTCTTTTTGAGTGTATTTGTTGACCGATATGAATGTTACATGAGCTGCACATTTATATAATTTTATTCTGAATTATCAATACTGCTTTCTTAAACCCTTGTTGCTGCTTATCCACACAAATAACTCTTCATATCCACAGTTAAATAAGGATGAGTTCAAAGGTATTCCCCAACATCCCAGTTTATTCACCCCTGATACTGGGAGGAACTTTTTGTGTACAGTTTTTTACTGTCTTATTTCATGCTTTTATAAGATGCGACAAAATGTTCACCAAAGTGCCAAGAGTGGATGATTCACAGACTGTTTGTGTTTTCAAAATCATGGCATGTAAGTAATGATATTATCAAATCCTTAAAAGTATTTGCTTGTCAAAACAAATCTCAGTGTTCCTTCATGTGTATCAGCAGAAGATTTTAATACTTTTCTGTCAGTTCAGTGTCAAAGATTAACATCTGACATGCCATCTCAGGTTCTTCTACCTTTCCTACTGCATTTGAGGCAATGAGACAATGTTTATGTATTTAAAGAAAAACCCACACAGACAAATTTGCAGTGAAATTCATGGAATCAAACTCTTAAGTTGTAGGTGACAACAATTAGTTATACTGCCTTGAAAAGATGAAAAACTTTTCCTTGCCAGTTACCGAGCTAGAGTACACAGATAGAGAAGTTCTCCTCCACTGAGCACATACAGTCAAACAGAAAGCCCTCTTTCAAATTTTTTCCTGCAAAAGTACCATTTTGTACTTTCAAACATACTTCAGCAACAGGAAGATACTTTGTAAAATAAATAAAACTTGAATAATCTAGCAAAGGGTTGTGGTTTTTTTCTTTTTTTTTATAAGACATAGACAGAATCTCTTAATGGAAGGAAACAGACAAATTCTAAGATAGTACCAGGGAATTATAAAGTCATCCTGCATGTAACAGAAAAAGAAATTCTCTACGAAATAAAGATTTTAAATGTAATTAGTTAAAAATTACCCATATATTTTATGTATTAGTTTATGGAAAATCACTGCACTCCCTATTTTACTTACACACAAATGTTGCTAGAACCTCAAAGGCTAGTTCAGTAATACCACTGCACCTCAAAGTTGCATGTTTCCTGAATGAATACTTTGAATTAGATCCCTCTCACAATGCAACTGGATCAGTAAAATATTTGCTCTGTACAATATTTTCTAAAGCTTAGTAAAATTAATTCCAAATTTATAGGTAGCTGCACAATAATTTTAAGAATAGGAAATTGATCTTTACAGAGTAAAACAGATTTTCCGCTGAAATAATTATGACATTAATTAAACTAAAATGTAATTAAGAAGTTATTATTTAAGATTAGTACACTAATAATATATACAGAGTATTCAGTACAAATCCTGTTCAGTCTTACATTTCCTTATATATAGAAAGTTAATTACATTCTTCCTTCCTCCTTTCTCCTTTTTTTGGGAGGAGGAGAAAGGCAAATTGCTCTTTGGGAAAAAAAAAGCATGAACATTGAAGCTCTCAGCTTTCTGAAATGCAAAATACAACCATAAAAATATTTAATATGTTTTACTGCTGCTTTTTGTTGGTCTAGACCTGAATCAGCAGTAAGCTATTTACTTTTGGTCTTTCATTTTGAGTCCTATTTAAATTAGATATTTAAAATTAACATTCTTTGTACAATGGTTACTTACTAAGATCTATATTCATAGAATAGTTCGGTTTGCAAGAGACCTTAAAGATCATCTAGTTCCAATCCCCATTTAACTAAGATTAATGTATTTTCTACTTTGCAATAACTGTAATTAAGAATACATTTTGGTTTTCATTTTTTTTGGTTTTTTTAATATTAGCTTTACAAACATCATTTACAGATGTTTACACTTTGTGAATAGTAAGAAAGCTGGCAAAGATGAGTTTGGATTTTAATTTGAAAATAACAATAATTTTAACAGGGACATCTACTGTTAACTGAAATAATATTTTGCCATCATTTACAAGCTACCCCAGATGTACAAAGTGAAAAAGAAAGACTGCATCTTTATGAAAAGATGTACATATGATTTTGGTACATGTGCATATGCATATATACATGTGTATGTCTCTGTATCTCTATAGATACAGAGGTAAACCTTCATATGTACATAAAATAGGCATCTAACTTAGTCTTCAAGTTTGTGAAAAAATTGGTAGGGTAAATTATTTCTGTTCTAAACACAGTTTGGGTTGATTTTGAGCATTACTTCCAATAATTTTTTTATGAGCCCAGAACATGTGCCCTACTTCCTGCTGTTTACATAGGGTAACAGTATTTCCAGTGAAAATGGGACAGTGCTTGTGCACAAGACCAATTTTACTCTGACATAAATTGGCACAAATCCATCAGCCTTTAATATTTCTGATTCCCATTTCAGTATAGTCAAGTGATGTCAAATAGCAGATGCAGGAAATTAATTATTAAACTGTGCAATAAATATCAACTGTAATATTTTATTAGTAATCAAATTAACAAGATTAATTCTGTCATATGGCCATTTGGATACCTGAAGGGAAAAAAGAATTTTCAATTAATATCACATTCCCTTGACATAATAATTTGTGAGAAGAAAGGAAGAAGTGTTCTAATTAATCAAATATAGCAAACAGAATTATAAAGAAGCAGAGTATTTTTCTGTTAATTTCTGCCTTTCTTACCATGACAGCTTCTCTTCACACACATTTCTTCTCATGTTCCATTCTGAATAGTTCTAGTTAATGAAAAACCTTTTTGTTTCTTGAAAGTCAAAAAATAACCCCAAACCTTTTATCAGCTATGTCTGGGAAGCTTAATATTCTTCTATGGCAGAAGACATTTTTTTGTTTTCAGTCACAGAACACAACTTTGGCTTTCTTCAGCATGTATCTAACTCTGATGCAGAAGAAACTCAGTTGCTGAGGAAAGTCAAAAGTGCACAAAGAAAATGAGGCACTTGAACCTAGACATATACTTCAATCCCAGCTGTGAGCACCGGCTCTGTTGTGGTAAGAATGCTTACCTGCTGCTTTTATTGATTTTGAGCTGTTTGCAACCACATTCAATTTAATCATTTAAATATTGGCTTATGTGATAATATTGGCTAAACAATATGCAAACATATAAATTTTCCTTTCCGGTTGTGAGTCACAGTGCAGACGCATAAAGGTAACAGCACCATATAAAACATTTGCTTTTTCCAGTCATATGAAATGCAATTTCAGAAAGAAAACAATAGGTTTGCAAGTCATGATATCATCACTAGTGTAGAACAGACTCCCCTCCTTCGCTGTCTGGTTGACAGTGGATGAAGTGGAAACATGAACTAATTTTTGTAAAAAGCCAAACAGAACACCTTTGTTTAATGTTTGATAAGGAGAATATAGCACATAATTAGAAATTACAGATAACTAGTGAAAGTTAAAATTATTATCAATAACCTTCCATACTTACTTAAAGAGAGATACATGCTAAATTTATTCGTGTATGCATACAAAGTTTTGGAATTGTAACTGAAGGTAAAAAAGTGATGTTTCCATAAAGGTATATCAAGAACCTTCTTTCTCATTTTTTCAATCTGCTAGGATAGGTTTATTCATTTCGTGGAAATAAACCTATAGAAACAGAGAATGGGAGAAAGATTTCTTTTTTAAAAAATCCCTTCTCTTTCCTAGCTAAATTTCAAATTTTGGGGGCTTTTTTTGGTTTGTTTGGTTGGTTTTTTATATTTGGTATTTTGGTTTAGGTTTGTTTGTGTGGGGTTTTTTTATGGTTTTGTGGGGTTTTTTTCTCCTCTGAGATGAAATAGAGATTTTCATCATTTTAATACCTTTTTACTTTGTAAAATGAAACACTTTCCTCACAGCATGCAACAGAGGAAAAGATCAAATGTTAAATTCTTCCTGCTGTGAGACATTCTTGAAGGCTGAATTTCAACCTTCTGATCAGCTTCATGCAGGTATATGAGAGAAGTTTTGAAGAGAGAGGTGTTTGAGTGGCAGTCTCCAAAAAAAAAAAGAAAAACAAACTTGAAAAAACTTGAAAAAATGTGGGCTGGAGAAATTAATTCTTTTCATTTTTGTGCTTTAAGTATGCTTGCCATTTATGGACTTGGAATGTATAAACACAAACACTAAGTTTTCTAGAAGCTTGACTGACCATAGGTAATGCTTCATTGTACTGTATTAAAGAGGCAGAAAGAGTAAAATATTTTTCAAAGTCTCTTGGGAAAATATCTTTTTATCAGAGCAGTTCACAGTGGAAGTAGAATTTAGCAAGAAGCATTATCTAAATTAATTTCAGCACTTATTTGTACTGCAATGTTTACTACAGTGCTTAGTGAGTGCAATTGATTGAGACTTAATTATGATGATAAAATAACTATAGCAATGACCACAGTCACAAGTGTCTTGTGCATAGTACGTGCTCTCATTTTCAGTGTAGGCTGAAAATCAACTCCATCACAGTTTAGCACTTCTTTATAAAGCCCTGTAAGGAGAAGGGTTAAAAAAAAGGTCACATTGAAAAAATGTCTAAAGATCACTAGTGAGACAAGATTTTAAGGTAATATCTTTTTATAATGTCTTTAAATGCATGTTTGTTAAATTGACGATGCATAGAAAGCCTTCACAAGCTTTCATGGTAAACAGACATAAATTTTAAAATCTGATTAGACATGTTCAAAGGCACATGTCTTCTATTTTCTATTTTCATTCACATTTCCTAGCTATAAGCCTAAGAAGAATCAGAAGAGTGGTAACTTAATTTTACCTGCAGAAATTTGACAGGAAACATGAATTGAGTGCGTCAGGGTTGTTTTGTTGGGGTTTTTTTCCTGGTGTTTTTTGGCTTTCCTCAATCTGAATAAGATATAGAAAAATAGACTTCCAACATTTCAGTCCTAGGGAGCAGTAAATAGTGTCCTCAATCATAATGGTAACTTTTTACTGCATTTAATAAAAGAATGACAAAAAGGAAAATGCTGAAAATGTTTTATGTCTTTCTAACAGCCTTGCTTTTCATTCTTAGATACAGAAAATGCCGTGATCTATCTGAAATTATCAGCAGCTGAATAACAGAGGCTGACTCTCTGAATTGCTAATAGATTTTTTTCAATGGGGATATAATAAATAAAAACATACAGTGTGTCTGCTTATAACTGGAAGTCATGCAGACCACTACAAAGAACGAGGTCATCGGATTTCTTGTCTTTTTTAGAGAATTATCACTACCGCCATCTGCTTTTAAAGTATCTCAGATTCTGGCATTAGCATTACACAACAACTTTATATTGGCATTGTCATCAAGTAGCCCATAATCAACTGTTGTTGAAGATAATGGGATCTGTAGGGCTCACAGAGAATGGAGACATAACAGATGGACCAGGACTGGAGGCAGCCAACAGCCAGTCATATAATGAATGGCTCTCTTACCAAGCCATGTCCCAGTTTTTCCGTTGTTGGGCTATAATATTGATTTCTTCTATCATCATGAGCTACACAATTGTTTTGCCCAATACTTACTACATGCCTCCTGGACCTCCTGCACCAGGACCTGCAGAAAATAAGCATTCATGAGGAAGAGCTTCTGTTAATGCTGCGCTGCCAGCTTAAAGTTAGACTGACAAGGCAAACTCTTAAATATCCCTTTTCTTATAGTTTCACTCATTCCTTCCATATCAGAGAGTATGGGACATGGGCATTGGTGACTAATTCAGTGTCTCCAGTCCCTGAGAGTTTGTTACACTGACTGTAGCTAACACTAGAAACTACATTGCACAAGCATCCCTGAGCCAATGGCAATGGTGATGTTTGGTACTTAAGATGTGAAATGTTCCACAAGGTCCAACATCTTGGAAAATCAAGATGGTGCCTTACACAAATTGCATTAAACCAAATCCTAGTCAAAATAGAATTAAATCAAGACCTTATCCTGAGCTGACAGAGAATATGAGTTATGCAGTCATGAAAGAAATAGTTTCTCCTGCAATAGCAAGAACTTACTTGGTCCCAGTGGCAAATAAAAGTTTCAAATACTTATTCTACATTGGTTAAAAAATTACTTAGTGCACTCAATCACAACCTGTAGTATGAAATATCATCTCCATTTTCAAAAACATAGCAATAGGCCTCCTGTAGATTAGTTCCTTTCATACTACAACTCCTGTCCACACCTGATAGCAGAAAATCTCTATTTGCCAGGATGGCTCACTCTCTTTAACTAGTTCTTCCTGAAGAAATGCTCTCGTTCACTTTTTCTGTTTCTATTTATAAATGTTTCATGAATTTAGGAGAATCAGAGGAACAGAGAAGGGAAGGAGGAAGATAGTGAGCCCTGTGGAGGAGTGGGTAAATAGAACTCTTAAAAGCAAGTAAAAATCAACAAAAAAGCTTCATGATTGACAATGACATGTCAGAATATGTCCTTACTCAGAATATAGGTACAAATTCTGAATAAATTCAGAATGCAAATTTAAGATATTATATACCTTACTAAAGTCAAAGAATTGTTAAAAAAGTTTCATTTTTGCTCTACCATTTATATAGGTATCTCTGTAAATTTATTCTCACGTTCCATTGATGTAACTGTATTTAAATTGTTGCTGACCTGGTTACCTTTTCATTAGTGTTAAACACAGTTTATTACATGAACCAGCATTTTTTCCCAATGTGGAAAAGGAATTATTATTCAAACTGGCAATTTTCCTGCATAAAATTATAATATTTACATCAAAATGACACAGGTTTTCTAATCCTTCACAACTTGTTCATTTATGTCCATAGGTAAATGTATAATTCTTTTAAAATGTTGTGGTTTTGCATGGCAAGGTTCTGGTGGAGAAGTGGCTTACATTGGGAAAGGAAAACATCTTGTGAGGAACTGACAGAAACCCCCATTCCTCATTCCCCCACCCCCACCCCTGCACCACCCTTGATGGAGAGAAGGGAGAGAAACCATGAATAAAGTTAAATCTGCAAAGAAGGGAAAGGTGGAGGGAGGTGTTTTTAAGACCTGGTTGTACTTCCCACTATCCAACTCAGGTTTCACTCTGTGAGGGTGTGTGCAGTGTGTGTAGTCCTTGTCGAGTCTGTTTTGTCCATGACACTAACTGTAGAATGATCTCTCCCTGTCCTTATCTCAACTCATAAGCCTCTCAACATACGTTTTCTCCCGTGCTCAGCTGCAAAGGGAAGTGATGGACCAACCTTGATGGGCATCTGGCCTCCAGCCATGGTCAAACCACCACAAAAAAACAACAGGGGAAAATATGCTATTGTACGTGCTTTTGAGTTGTATTATTTCATTAGATATAGATTTATTTTATTGCTGATCATTTTGCAACCGGTTAACTGAAACTGCATTTTCTACACACTACCATCTTGCACCAACATGAAATATATTAGAAAGACATGTGAAGTAACAAAAAAAACCAAACAAACTACAATAGTCAAATGAAATTAAAATGGTAGAATGAAATCTTTGTTCATTAATTTGGCCCAGCTTCATGCAGAAAATTTCATTCTGCTGTATTGACTGTGTGAATGCAGTTGGTAGATAGAGGCCCACTAATGTTTACAGCTTTAAATGAAAATAGGAGAGAAAAAAGTTGGAGACTTTTTAACAATCTTGGACTTGAACAATATGCAATGATTATAGGCCAACTTGTTAAAGTTTGCTTTCATAAATGATGTAGGAGTAGTGATAAGCTGTCTCTCTTTAGGGTGAAACTATCCCAATAAACTTGAAAAGTGCCGTTTCTCACCTATTCCATTTCATAGTAGCATTCAAAGTATTAGAGCTTTGTTTTGTGTGAGAAACAGCAGCACACACTTTTAAAATATAAATCTAATATAAATCTAAAAAGAATCTTTACTTGTTTAAAAAGGAAATTTTCACATGAACCCAATAGTTGCTTTTGTACCTTTGCAAGTTCAGAATAAATAAGGTATACCTTGATTTTATAGAATGTTCTTTTTCTCCAATAGTTTGTAGTGGTTTCATTCTAATCAACTTAATTCAAGCCCCGTATAAATGCCTATCAGAATTAACAGACAGGTCTTAAGAAAATCAGACCACTAAAGGAATAGAGCTATTCATTCTCTATTTCACTTGCAAAAACTTAGATAAATATTTTTAATCCATACATTTTCTAGTTACCAGAACTGTTTAGACAACTTTGTAGGAATACCACTGGAGTAATAAATATGTACAATCTGAGTAAAAGATTCCTTTTTTTAAATCATATTTTTTCAGTTCAGTTACATGGGCTGCAAAAATAGTTGCAAAACCATTTTAGAGAAGCTTAACTACAGACCAGGTTGATATATCCCCACAGGAAAAACTGCACTGTGTTCTGTAACCTTACAGGCTTAGACAGCACTTGATTACAGAAAACCATTGATGACATGCTCTTTTTGTGTTTTATGCCCTTATTGCCATTTTATGTTTGAGAAGTTAATTTATATATTGTTTTATCCATGATCTGCTTAATCCCTGTTCTTTTCACTTTCTTCATTATCTTCATTTATCTTCATTTTCTCTTTATGAAGACAGGCTGAGAGGGTTGAGGTTGTTCAGCCTGGATAAGAGAAGGCTCAGGTAAGACTTTATAGTGACCTTGCAGTACCTGAAGGGGCCTATAGAAAGCTGGGGAAAGACTGCTTGAAGGGCCTGTAGCGATAGGACAAGGGGCAGCGGTTTTAAACTAGAGTAGGATGGGCTTATGTTAGACTTTAGGAAGAAGTCCTTCACTATGAGAGTGGTAAGGCACTGGAACAGGCTGCCCAGAGAGGTGGTGGAGGCTCCATTCTCAGAGGCATTCCAGGTCAGGCTTGATGAAGTGCTGAGCAACCTGATCTAGTTAAAGGTGTCCATGCTTCCTGCAGGGGAGGCTGGACTAGATTACCTTTAAAGGTCCCTTCCAACCTAACACATTCTATGATCCTATGATCCTCATTACTTCAGGCAACTTCAAATCAACTAGTAACATTACCAACACAGTTATCTCAGTAAAGTGTTAAATTTCTTCAGTTTTCCTTCAGCCTTCACTTTCAATTATGTATTCAAAAAATTAGAGAAATGACACTACAGTATGCCCTCTATGTAGATGTCAACATGAACTGTCAAAAAATCAGTCAACTGTTACTTGCAAAATCATCCACTCATTAGCAAATACTGCTCGAATTCCTTGCCTGAATCGGTCTGCGAACAGGTACCCATAAAGGGCTGCTTTCTTTCAAATAAAAGCCACTCTAGAGAAAAACAAAGTTTAAGCCAAGGCAGAGCATTAGACACAAGCCATGAGATGACAGCGTGATTGGCATGTCTTCCTCAGGAAAGGAGAGGGTACACCTCAAAGGAGAGGGTTCATCTCAGAGAAAACTACCTGGTTGGATCTATGCTCTTCTTCATCTTTATGCACCACTAAGACGTATTAGTCACTTGTAGCAATTTGCCTGAGATTGTTGCTGCATGACAGAGCTCCTGCTCACAGTGGAAAGAAATCTTAACACTCCCACTTTTTTTATTCCAAAGCGTGTAATGTGAGCTTGCTCTTTCCAAAAGCACTGGTCCCTTGAGCTTTTGTTTTACAATATCTCTTCTTCTCTGAGGCGGATCAAAATAATCTCCATAATATCTTATGATGAATTTTGGGGCAGCTTCTCATCATTTAAAAATAGTAACAGAAAGACCTAGCATCAATCTAACAAAAAGACTCAGCATCAATCGCTTGACAATATTCACACTTTTACCCAGAATTAGATTAAATTCTGGATTCTTATAAGAATACATAAGAACACATAGAGTGTCCTTTCTTTTTCTTTTTTTTTAAGATGTGTGATCACATGACTTCATCATTGATAAGGCAATTTTTATGTCAGAGCTCAAAGAACCATTGCAGTCTCAACTTGTTTGTCAGTAAAGAGATGTAAGGAATTACGAAGTGCCAAAGAAAGGTCTTCACACCTAGTTCTCTGTGACCTCAGTGCTTGCCAGCACTTCCAATATACTTACCCTCTTGATCTTGCCAAATACTTTTATAAAAATCAAGGATCACTGCCCATCTGTTAAGTTTATACACTAACTCTACAAACAGCCTTCAGAAATTATCTGAACTCTGTTCACACGCTGTGGACAGACAATAACAATGTATTGATTAATCCTACTTTAATGACCTACTGCCCATAACCGCTGCCTTGTTGAGTGGCTACATGGCTTTCACTAACCTGTTGCTGTTGCAAAACACGTATGTTGGTTTGAATTACAAAATAGATTTTCTATAGTCCAGAGGAGTAAATTTACTTCTCTGGAAGTAAAGGTAATCTGAGAGATACTCTGGTGTTTAAATATGCTCATTTAGATTATTTAATTTGTTCTGATGAAAACAATTTTTAATTATTTTTTTTTACCCCCTTTTAGAATTAAATGCCTTCATTTTCTCTCTTATTTGCATAACTAGGGTTTGGTAGGAGTTTTACCCGGTGTTTTAAAGGAGATTGTCATTGATGTTGATCAGAAAGTGGAATTCTATATTGTTTTCCTCTTTTCTCTTTGACATTGTGACCCTTTGACATTGTGATTTCTTGTGATAGCATCTCATCCTCCACATAAAAATATATCCTAAATACTGTAACTGCATTTGTAATCATCTCCAGTAAAATCTTAAGCTGAACTGCTCAAATAATTGATACACTGGACAAACTGTGAAAAGTACTCCTATCTCCAAAGAGCTTGTGCGTCATTTCAGAAGTGACACACTTGGGGATTTGCATTCCAGCTCTCAGCACTTAGTTCCCTTTGGTTCTTCAATTATTTATTATTTCCATTACACAGCCTGCGGTGGTTGATTTGAGCACAACCTATTGTCCCAAGACCCAGTGAACATTATAAGGCTCTGTCATATCAGAGAGATCTATCAAAACACACTCTCACACAAAAGTGGACAATACCTTGCCAATGTCACATTCTGGCTCGGTTTATCTGGAAGTAAGTATATTAAACAGCAAAACCTTGCTACATTCACTACCACTGTGTAGCAAGTTTGGTAAAAAGACCTTATCGTTTTTGCCTCTGGCCTCTAAAGTGAGTTTTTGGCCTGATGCAGAACAATTCCTACTGTGCACACTTGCCCTGGCATTTCAAAATCCTTCAGTATCAAAAAAGTGCTAACTGGGCTACAATTAGGAAAAAATACTGAAATTGGTTTGTTGGAATCAAGGGTAGAGATTCTGGGCAAAAGAAAAAGAAGGAAAAAAGACTGAAGCTGCATGTTGTCTCTTGGCTCAGGACAGGGAATCCTAAGTGCTGTGCAACTGTAATCATGACCCCGAGGCAATGCAGCACTGGAGCAGTTCAGGGTCGATCTCTTCTTCCATTAACTGAAAAGACCCGTTTGAACTCTGGGACATCTGTTTCAGTCATCTTGTGTTAGAAGTTGGTGGAATACTCTTTCCTAAGTGAGAGCATTTAATTAATGACTCCAACAGTCTCCCTCTGAAAAACACGAGGTGTTCTTTTCATACATATGAAAAGACATTTGCTGACAGCCTTTTTTCCCCCTCATTCAGTAGTGGTATTCACTTTATTAAATCCTGCAGTGGAGAAGCTGTCCACTTATTTTTGATGCCTTTTTTTTTTTGCATTTAATGAGTATGGCTGCTAGATGTCATGCTTTCTTATTTGATGTGATGATACTTACTGATAAGTTTCAACTGAAGTGTATACCCTACTGAGTAGAAGGACCCAGTTACAACACACTATTCACCTATTCAATGTTGCCATTTAAATAAAACTGACCTATATGTTAATGGAGCTATAACCTCTGCTTTAGAGTAAACTGTGGCTCAATCAAAACTAGAGATGGAGAAAGAGAATATACGCTGCAGCACAAAAGGTGAAATATTGCTGTGGAAGGTAATATTTTAGCAAAATGTTTTGAGCTTGGCAGCACATCAAAGTATTTGCTGGGATCATGGTTTCAAGTTGATCTGGAGTTTTTCAGGACAGTGTAAGCACATATGTATAGGTGCCTTAGGTCAGATTAAAGATCCATTTTTTCCCATAATCCTGCCTCTGAATGGGATCAGCATTGCTTAGGGAAAACCTTTTAACAGCGGAGCAATGAAAAATTTTGGCAATTTGCAGCTTAGGGACTGCCTCAGCTGGGGGACCTGTGTTTAATAGTACTTTCATGGGGTATTTTTCCATGTATTTATCTATTCTTTTATTAACTTATTTATGCTTTTGTAAATATCCTGGCAAGGATATAGCTGTTGACTACTCACTGCTTGAAAAACTTTTATGTTTCCAACATGCTGTCTGATCATTTTATTTGGTGTCTTCTTGTATGACTAGAAAAAAAAATCATTGTTTATTTGCTTTCATCCCACCACTTAAAGCCATCATAATGCCTTCCCCTGGTAATTTCTCTTCTGAGACAAAGTGTCACAGTCTGTTCAATGACTTCCCATCTTGGATGACATCCTGTCCCTGTCTGTCTTTTAAAAAAGGGTAGATCAGGTACTTAGGGATATGGTTTAGCATAGGGCAGGAATGATTGGACTTGATCTTAAAGGTCTTTTCCAACTTTGTAATTCTCTAATTCTGAGACTTTTAGCACAGGTGCCATCTCACCCCCTCGACAAGCCTTTTGGACATTCTATAAACGTATGAGGCAGTTCTCACCATCCACATTTTTTTATCTGAAGCTGATTAATGAACCAACTCTTCTCATCAAACTATTCACAGGACTTGTGAGATGTTCTTGAAGTAACACTAGCTTATTTATAGCTCAGCATTTTCAGCGTGAATACATATACATATTTATATATATACTTCTTAATCTATGTGGATTCTTTAAAAAATTTTCTGTCACTCAGGCAGGTGGTTCCAGGAATATTTAGAAATGTCTCAGTCCTCCACTTTTTCCAAGCTTTATTCATCACTATTAGTGAGTCTTTCAGTGTTAATAAAACCTAAGTTTTAACTACAGTATGAGGCAAATGATTCTTAAAATTAAAGTAAAGCATGATGTAACTATTTTAGCACATGCAGTAGCCCTCAGTAGGACAGAAATATAGAAGTCCCCTTAAAAGGATTGTTTGCCAAACACGATCATTGACCTTATTTAATTTTAGCCATTATTTTATATGGTTATGTTTGTATTGAGATGTGTATCAAAATATATCCTTCATAAACAAAATTTTTTGCTGGGCTTTGAGTACAAATTTATGAACATCAGAGAGAATGAATCACAAACAACAAAATTCTAAGAAAATTTCAGTTAACTTATCAGCAGCCATCTTCTCATTGTGTATTATTTTCTGCTGCTTTTAATGTAGACTCTATTTTTATAATCTTGGAAATTTTTGCTTCATGATGAAATAAAAGCTTCAAATTTCCTCTTTATGAATTTTCAAAGATTAATTGAATAGTTTTGTAAGAGGGTATTTTGAACTGCAGGACTGCACTGATATTTTAGTTGCTAATGTTCAAGTAAACTGAGTGGATATATCTAAGAATATAACCAAGGTAGGGTTTGTATTAAGAAATAGTTTCTTTAGTTGAGCAAATTATACAATTGGAAAAATAGACAAATTATCACACACAGGAAGAGAAATAATCAAGCCAATCCAAGACCAGGTTGAGAACAATGACCCGTAAATCATATTAACCTATTACACAAGTTGATGAAGAAATTAGTTATAGCATCCTATAACAGGATACAACCAAGCAGAAAGATGACAGGTTTCAGCAGGGGTATATACAAGTACCATGCATTTGTGAGAGGATGAACTTTGAGCAGTGAGTGAGAAATGTGAAAACCGATGTGGTCTTTTGATATCTTCAGTCTCAGAATCATCCACAGTATGTCTACAGTTTAATACATTTTACTCTGCATCACATCTATTGAAGCTGCTCTGTAGATCTCCCTTAAAGATTCAAATTTTGAAGGGTGAGATATATAGCACAGTTGTTACGTGAAAAACATTCTTTGATTGGTCCTTTACAAGTTGGTTGTGTGGGTGTATGGCCACAGCTTGGGGAATTTGTGTATGAAAGGATACCCATATTAATTTGTGAATAAACATAGGGCGACTGTACCAGTGAAATTGCTGTCTACCACAACAACTTATTACAGATAATATGTAGAAGTTAGACCACATGGTTACTAGTAAAAGAAATTCTTTCACATAAATACCTTCCATCTCTGACATCTCACTCCTGGTTGTCAAGGAGATGCCAGCCCCTCTCTGTCTTTGTTGCAGAGACTGAATGCTTTCCTTTCCCAAAGTTAAGGTTATTGTCCTCAACTTATACCTAGCTGCTTATTTGATCTGTCTGTGCCAGACCTCTTGAAAGCTAGTGTGCCTGAAAGTTGTCTGTCTTTACAACTGTATCAGCTTGTTTGTTAGAAAGATATTTCTTACAAACTTAGCCTTTCTAACTATAATACTACTGCTAAATGTTTGATTAGTCATTTCTTTTTTACAAACACAGCATAAAAAACAACAATACCTAGTAACTTATGAGAAAATCCTTTAAAAATTTGAACAGGTGGCCTCTATATGAATGGAGTCCAAATACCAAGAAATGTAAATTGTGTATTTCTTGCCTGGGAAGGAAAAAAAAAAAAAAGAGAGGGAGAACAGTGAAGCCCAAATGACTGTTCACAAAGTGATATGAAAGGGGGGAGGGGAATAAAACAAGAAATGAAAAGAAATATTGCATAAGATTTCTTACCTGGTAAAATACAAATGCAAAAGAAAACAGAAAGAGTATTCAAGAAATTGTTCCTTAGGGAAGGAAATTGTGAAGCATGAGAATGTAGAAACTGACTTTCAAGTGGACACTGATCTAAATGCTTCAGCTCACCATGTAATTTTTAAGATTTCCAAACAATTAAGAACCTTGTGTTATTGATATTTTATGAACTCTGTCAAGACAAATAACTTCACAATTCCATGGGAATAATCATTTAACCTACTAGTGGAGAAAGTGTCCTAACTCAGAAGAAAAGAGCTAAGGTAATGCTGTTGAAATGTTGCAGACTGGATCTCGTAAGGTGTGGAATATTTTTAATTCTTGGTGATTTATATAGTGGTTTAGCGAGCTAAGCACTGCAGAGCATCAAATGCTGTGTGTCTTTGAAAGATGGCTGATTGCAGAGGATTTGAAATGAGGAAAGGTTATATGCTATTTTAGAAGGAATACTACTTCTATAGTTTAAAATAAATTTATACTAAGGCATTAAATTAAATTAAAACTCTAATATCTGAAAGCAATAGTCTTTTTGCAAATGAAAATATAGTTGTTTTCTCATTTGCTCTTACATACACTAAATCTTTGTATTTTTCTTCTGATTTAGAAACAGCCCTAAAATAGAGATAATCTGTGTAGCTGTGGAAGTATAAAGTATAGGAAAATAGGTGGTGACATTGTTTTAAAAGGTTCCATCAAAGTACTATTCATGGCCTGCCTAGATTTATAAAAGAAAGTTCTCTAGAAACTTCCTCTCCAGAGTGAGGTTTGAGTTAGGATGAGGACAGATTGAAGGACCCTGAGACTTCTGCACAGGCTGACCCAAAGCATGGTATCAGGCACATAAGAATAAACAGTCATTCACTGTTTATTTTGCTTTGATTTGTTCATTGTGTTGCTGATATTTGGATAGGTAGCATGATATTTTTTTACAGATTCCCAAGCGCTCCCTTTCTTGGTGAGAAGAAAGATGCTAGGAGGGAATTGTAAATCAAAGATGTGTACTCCAGTCACAGCCTCCTGGAGCTACACTTTGGATAAAGTATGTCACACATCCCTTCTTGCCCAAGATTGTGCCTCAAGGCTAGGCTTTTCCTTTAAAATTAAGATGGACAGCATTAGGTTATTTCATAGAAGTCAGGGAATCTTTGGTACTAAAAACAGCCTCCCTGAAAAAGAAAACCCAAAACCCGCTTTTAAGTGTCTAACTTTATTTTATGGTACCTCCACACACCCTGCTGCAAATTCTTAGTGTTAGGTTTAAGCTATACTGTATTATAAAGAAGGAACTTGAATGTATTCTTCTTTTTGTCTCTTTTCCCTAAAGATGTTTGCAATTATTAAAGGATGGATGTGAAAATAAACAGAAAATGTTAATGCAGAGATATACATTAAAGAAGATGTATGGAATATATATTTATATATATTTTTTTATATATATATATATATATATATAACTATTAAGAAACCAGTGATCTCTTTCCCCTGCCTCCCCCCTTCACCCTCATCATTAGTAGAAATTTATTAAAATTATAAAGACCTAAGCACGATGGAAATTTTCAATGAGACTAATTAAGTTGTTTAAAAGTAAATGTGTATACAACTCTGCAGAATTTAGGCCAATGGCTGCATTGTTTTCTTTTGACCAACAGTTACATTTCTTGTTTCTATCAGTTAGAAGCTAGAAATAATTAAAGGGGGAGGGCGGTAACCCACAACCAGATCACCAGACCAAAAGTGGTGCAAACAGTTATTCTGTTAAACAACTTGTTTCCATATTTCTTGCTCATTCTAATTTACTTCTTTTTATGTCATCTTAATGTTTCAAGAGAGCTTGTCATCTTCTCAACAGTCTATTACCATTAATAGGCTCTGTAGTTATCCTGTGAAATAATGGCTAAAGAGAGGTCCAAAATGTTTCCAGTAACTTTCATAGTTTTCTGCCATTGTCTTGGGGTAGCAAAACTCAACACTTTAACTTATTCTCTAAATCTTAGGTTTGAAAATTAATTTACATATTAGGATTTTAGACAGCACAGTGGAAACAACCAAATGTGGTATGAGGGGTTTTTTTGTTTATTTCTACATTTCTGACAAAACAAGCAGGAAAAACCCAGCCCACGAAGTGAGACAGCATATTTTTGTGGGTTTTTTGAAACATTTTTGCCAGATCTGTCACTTCTCCATACAGAAAAGTCATAGTTACCACCAAGTCTTCAGATTGTTTGTCCAGCATTGGGAAAAGATAAACAATCCAAGCAAATAATATAAATTTTTCTGCATGGGAAGCACAACATTTTTATTCCAAATAATGGAAAATAAAACTTTATGAAAGAAAAGTGGTAAAAAAGCCCCCCGAATTGCTCCAGTTTTCAGCTGTGACTTACAAAAGAGCTTTACATTTGTTTCTTATGAAATGAAAACTGTGATTGGTCCATAGTCAGAAAACTAAATTCATGCAACAAATTCAACAAGTGGCTTCTATTAACTGTCACATAATGATTCTGCCAAAATACCTCAGTCATTAATATAATATACATAATGGTCATTTGGTATAGAGTGAGTGCAAGATAATTACAAACTGTTTCAAATGATTGATCAGTGTTCAAGATCATTGAGTATCTGTGCTGTTGTGAAAGTAAACAAATAGCAAATATGAAAGCATATGATTTGCACAACCTAGTAAGAAAACTCAGTATTTTCTACTTGAAGAGCCTAGGAAAAAGTTTTCAAAGATGTTACCAGTTTCCATTTCTGACCAAAGAAATGAAATCAGTCATCATATGACAACCATCAGGGCATTCCTTTACTGACAACTCCTTGAAAAGATACAAGCCATTTTTTTTATCTGTTTGACTGAAGTTGCAGAGACCTCAACAGGAAATCAATAAGCCTTCTCTTCTGGGTACAATACAAGTGATACAATTCTTGTTAAATAGCAAATCTAGGAAAACTGTCATGATAAGAATCAAAACTCCCATACTAACTTTGTGGCTCATGGGAGCTTTGACTCCATGGGTGGAGATGGTCTGCATATGATAATGATCTTATGCAAATTTGATGATCTTATGTAAATTTTTATGATCTTATGTAAATTTAGCTGCCTGAAAAGTCATCGACATCTTCAAATCCAAAACACGTATGTCCTCAGTCAAGGATACTTATAAACTTGCTGCTGCAAGTACACTTAATTAGGGCAATCCATTTGCTGGACACTCTTTAACACCATGTTTGTTACACTGCTGATATATTCCTTCGAAAACATAAATTGTGACGCCTACTTGCAATATGAATTGGTGAATCTGCATCGATCACATTAAAAGAAAAATATAATCAGAACAACTGTGATGACCAAAACTGCGCAGAGATGATGTGGCAGTGTAATTCAGATGATGAAAGAATCCCTGAGGACTAGAGTATGGCAGAGTTTTATAATGCAGTCCAATGAAATATTGTAAAAGCCATCACTCTGTTAATCTTGAATCACATAGTGTAGCAGAAACCTGCACAGAGGACCCAAGCCCCATTCTGAAGGCTGCAGTTCGGTTCTCCAACGTTGATAAATTCTAAGGGCGCACTTAAGGTCAGAAGTAATTTGAATTCTGCACAGTGCAAGCAAAATAGGAACTCAGAACATTAAAAAGCAAGTGTTCAGTAACATGTAGTTTTACCCATGGGTTGTTCTGCATATTTTGAAATAGATATGCCATCTAAGTAAAATAGCCAAGGGAAACAGGCGAAGTTTCTTCATTAATTCTGATGGAATGTTCTTCCAAATAGAGAAGTAGTGTATATGTTACACAGATTATTCAAAAAAATTCTCAGTTGAATGCAGTTTAAATTTTGAATGTAGATGCCAGTTGTAGAACAGATTAAAATCCATTTTAGGACTGAGTATTTTAGGTTGCATCAAAAGAAGTGTGACCAGCAAGTTGAGGGAGGTGATTCTGCCACTCTGGTCTACTCTCTTAAGACCCCACCCGGAGTACTGCATCCAGCTCTGTGTCCTCAGCACAAGAAAGATATTAAGCTGTTGGAAAAAATCCAGAGGAGGGTTATGAAGATCATCAGAGAGCTGGAGCACCTCTCCTACAAAGACAGGCTGAGGGAGTTGGGCTAGTTCAGCCTGGAGAAGAGAAGGCTTTAAGGGAGACCTTATTGCAGCTTTCCAGTACCTAAAAGGGCCTACAAGAAAGCTGGAGATGGTCTGTTTACAAGTTGCATGTAGCAATAGGACAAAGGGGAAGAGGTTTAAGTCACATATAAGGAAGAAAATATTTTCTGTGAGGATGGTGAGGCACTGGCAGAGGTTGCCCAGAGAAGCTGTGGCTGCCCCCTCCATGGCAGTGTTCAAAGCCAGGTTGGATGGGGCTTTGGGCAACATGGTCTAGTGGAGGGTGTCTCGGCCTATTGCAGGGGGGTTGGAACTAAAGGACATTTAATGTCCCTTCTAACAAGGGGACCATTCTGTGGTTCTGTGGTTCTATGATATTTCTATGATCTTTGTATGGAATGACTTGCAGGGAAAGCATTTCTAGAAAGTTTTAAGTTAAGACTGGAATCAAAGAATGACCTGTGAAAGGAAGCCCTGAGGCTCACACTACTGCCACATTTGATCAGCTTTTATTTTGTCTCCTCCTTCCACTCCCAATGTCCTTAGGGACACTGTCCTCAGTGGTGTTCTGGAAACAGACCCTAGAGGGTGCTTTCTTGACAGAATCTTTCTCACTGACAAAACCAAATTTCTCTATAGGTGTGAGGCCACGTATATATGGTCTTTTCAAAAGCTTTTTCAAAAGGCCAGGTTGGATGGGGCCCTGGGTAACCTTGTCTAGATCCAGGCCTGGAGGTTGGTGGCCTTGCCTGTGGCAGGTAGTTGGAACTCTATGATCCTTGGAGTCCCTTCCAACCCAGACCATTCTATGATTCTATGATTCTGTGATTATGTATCAAAGTTCTTTGCAAAGCATTTAGGATTTTAAAAGTGGCATAACTGTTGGACCACTGAGAAAATTTATAAACCCTGATTCTTCTTGCTTATTCCCTCATTAATTCAAACAAATTAGTTAGCTTTTCCTCTTGCCATTTTTCTGCTTACTGGAGTTTTACATCCAAGTAAATTTCTTCTTAATGTTAAGTTCCCACTCAGTAAGCCTTTCGGTGAATTCTCATTTTGCAATGATTCTGTGTGTTCCTTATGATCCATGTCCAGATTTTAAAATGTGGCTTGGTAGCATAATAGAGAGCTGACCTATTAGTAAAGTGCCATAAAAGAAATTTGCATATACAATCTTTAGACTTCTTAAATACTACATGCAACACTGCAAATTTAAGCACTAAATGCAGAGAAGTCCTTTCCCAATAAATATATTGGGGAGATACTTACTTGCAACCTTCACCACCATTTTGAGTTGCACACCTCTGTTATTACTATTCGCTTATTGCTTTCCTCAAATTACACATCTCCTCAAATACACATCACAGCTAAATCATAGTGCATTTTACACAATTTTTTCTTTGATTTCCTAGTATGTTGACTTCTGTACTCAAAATGCCACATAATCTGTCTTCCTTTCTTTTAGCTTCTTTATTCACCCTAAAAAAAATTCATCCTGGGTGGTGGTGGTGGCTATTCTTGCAATGTAATGGATTTTGGTTTCCAGGATATCCTCATCTTTAAAATCTTTATATAGTCTTGTCCTTGTTTATATCTCTGCTTTCATTTCCTTCAGTGACTTTCATGTCTCTACATGTTCTCCACAACTTTGCAACCTTATTGCTTGGCTCTTGTTTATTCACGTTTCCTTCTAACTTTTGAGATGGTGTCTGCCATCTGCTATCTGGCAAACACCCCTCCTTTAAAACTGCATTTAAACTCTTTTTGTGGTAGAAGTTATTTTCATTTCTGGTAATTTCATTGTATAGTAATTTCAGTTAAGTGTTTGTGTGGATGTCATGCTATTATTTAAATCTAATGAAAGAAATAAAATAACTTTCAACTATCTGCTATCAGTTAATAGTCTTCTTTCAGTCTATTTTTTTTATTTCTCTGCCATGGAAGACTGAGTTGATTAATAGTAGAGAATTGTTTTCACTTATAACAAACTAATTTATGTTGCTATTAGAATGAATAGACTGAAGAATTAGTCTGATGAATACCAAATCATCTTGTTCCACACTTATATATTGATTTATAGCAACATAAGCTTTATCTTTTGAACCTGCACATCAAAACTAGACAAGCTGCCAGGTTTTAATATGTAGTAAGGCTACTAGATTAAGATTTTAAAAGATAACTCCTCTAATTAGAGATGGGTTATCAAGATAAAACCAAAATGTTAACAAATAAATACTGATCTTGCTATATGTTACTAATATATAAACTGAAATTAACATTATGACACATTGTTGCTTGTTCAGTGCTAATGCACCAGTGAATCTCCTTTTTTTTTTTCATTGTTTTTCCCTTAGCTGAGTTGATCAGGCAGATGAGAAATGGACTTGGTAATGGATACCTGAGTAACTATACGTGGCCTGAGATAATCATTGATAACTCATAGTATACATCAAGCAGTTTCCAGTTATTTTGATGCTGCCTGGATCTAAACTGATAAAGATGAAAAACTGTGGACTCCAGAATCACCTTTGAGCACTTACAATTCATGCTTACACAAACAGTTTTGTAGGAGTGATTTTCTGGACTATTAAACAATCCACCTTCCTGTGAATGCTATTATTCTATTACTCAACTGCAAAATCAGAGAAATACTCATTAAAAATGTTTTTTAAAGTATTTTTAAAAAAAGTTTATTAAAAGCTTTTTGTACATGGAAATAGTCCATGTTTGAATGTCCTTTGCTTCATAGCCTGCCATCACCCAGACTGTTAATCACCAAGAGAATGACGATGCCTATTCTGCTGAGTTACATGTGCTCATGAGCTCTGTTTTAAAGATCTGCTTGATATTTACAGGAAAAGCTAAGCAAACAAGCAAAAGCAAGACTTTGTTTTTTGACATCTGTTGTTGCTTTTTTTCTTTATTCTTAGTATTTGAACTGAGGTGTTTATCTTCATTTTAAATTAATTACCAAAGAGTATTAATTTATGAAACTAGATATTGCTTATTCCTTACCTGTGAGGCTGCAGGATTTCTTTTGTTTGTTTGTTTAGTTTCTTTTGTAGAACCACCATCTTTCCAGATAAATAGAAGAGTATTTCCACTTCAGACCCCACAGTATCTCTCACAGTAATCTAGGGCTATAAACATTTTTTCTAGTAATAATAGTAAAATACCAAGAACTATTTCATCAGCTATAAATTGCATAATCATTTTCAAATGTAAGATTAATTCTTTTCCAGGACATATACTATAAAAAATAAATTCATGTTTAAACTTCAGAAAAATTGCATCAAATTGAAGCAGTCTTTTAGATAAATCACTTTTCATATCAAAGACTGAGGAAGTATTACAAGGGACTGTTTGTGAAAGATAATTGTCCACTCTCCCTCAGTTTCCCTCTTTTCCCCTCTCTAAGGCAAGCTGACAAAAAGGATAGCAATGCCATAATTGAAAGAAAGAAAGACATAGCAAATTCTTGGTTAAAAGAAATTCAGTTTATTTTCACTGATAGTATTCACAAAAAGGAGCAAAGACAGCTGGCAAGTACACCTCAGGGCATTTTCCTTACAAATTTATTCATTCTTTCTTTGTTGTTTCATTTGATTTAAAATAGCAGTAATCTAGCCTGTAAGTACATGTTTTCCCACTGTGAATGGAGGACACAGCAGCAGCCATTACTGGTTATTTTAGGGAAAAAACTAGCATTTTGTAGCCATTTCCAGTAGATTGATCTTCTTTCCCCTTTGATTTAGCAGGTAAATTGTCTCCTGTTCTTTGTGAAATATCATATATGCCACTTGGCTTAGCCTAATAATAAATGCCAAGAACTATTTGTGTTTTTCTCTTTAATATATCTACTTAAGTCAGAAATCTTTATTTTGCGAAGAACCATGCATTGAGGCACAATGCTAATCAATAAAGTATAATAGAAAGGGAAGACATGCAGTTAATATTTGATAACACAAATGGAAGGGACATATCAGACCCTAGAAAAATTACTAATACAAAAAAAAGCCCACAGATTTCAACCATCATAACCTGAAACAATCAGTATAAAGGTGGGGCTTTTTTCATATGCACATTTTCCTCATAGCTTGTTACATATGCAGTTTAATATATATGCTGGGTGAGCTCTGAAGTCTGAAGATGTCCTGTTTATTTAATAAAATAAGGATTAAATCCTACAAAATCATGTTGAGTTAAACTCATAGCAAAACAGCCAAAATCTCTATAAACTTAATCAATCTGTCTGACCGCTACAGAGATTCGATTAGGCAACAGCAATTCGGTGAACACCAAACAATGTCTGATAGGTCAGTAAATTCAATTGTAGTTATGCATATAGTTACAAATATTACACAGTTTACAGTCTGATTTAGTGCATACTCACAGATCTGCCCACTTTTCAACAAGAATCCATTTGTGTTATTACTCATCGTCTTCCTCATTTGAAAAACAGGTTTTTGAAAATAGCTGGGATCTTGTGGAAGACTTTCCACACTGTCAATAATCTTGATAGTTTTTAATTCAGTTAGCAACTGTTTGCATCATCAGGAAAGTAATATGCTATCAAAGACAATACTGTCTTGAAAATTTAGGCAATGCCTACAAGGCACAGTATTCTGTCAAGAGTCACAGATTTTCAAACAGAGATACATAAGTCAGAAATACAGAGCTTTGCAAACTTGCCAATACTTTAGAAGCAAGTGTGCCCTTGTTTCTTAGCGGAGTCCTAAATTAATACACCATACTGATTCCTGAAGTTAAGTATTTTTAAAACGTGTTTCTTTCTATGGGCAGCCTCAAATGGTTTTCCTTAAATGGTACACAGAAACAAGTAAAATCTGGAAGTCATATATCTCAAAGGTAGAAATTAATTTAAGGGTTGAGATATGTATATTATAGAAACTATTGGCCATTTGTGAAACTGGTAGGCAAAAGACTCACTTCTGTGACATGCTTTCAAAAATCATGCAACTTTGCATGCAATTTCTCTAAGAAACAAGGTATTCAACATATTTTCTTTGTGTCACCTTTTTATCTCTGCTCTGAGTGAATCAAGTGATTGAATTGATTGGGACATTACTAGCATATGTCTGGAATTTATTATGTATGCTTTATTCACGTTCAACTTCCCCAAAATACCTACACATCTCCTAATTTTCAATTCTAATCTTAGAGTTGAATCATTATTCATTCCAATGAAGCATAGTTTGGTGACATCAATGTCACTCTCAAAAGAAAGTACCTTTTCTGAGAAAAGGTATTCCATAAACCCAGGGAATAAGAAAAGGAGTAAAACATAGAATTTGTGATAAGTAATATCATTGTTTACAAATTAGACAGTTAATACAGTGTTGTGTTCTGATGCTAAAAATGCTGAAAACCTATTTTTTTGCTAGAGCCTGTTAAATACTGAGGATGCTATATTCTTTCAGCAGAGAAGGAAAAATGATCCTTTTTTTAAGACTCACTTAAAAAATGCAATTTCTCTGAAGCTTACCTTTGATAATCAATACGATTCCCTATAATCTCTAAACTATGTTTTTAAAATGACATATGAAGCAGTAAGATAAAACTTTTTAAACAGATGTAAGTGCTATTTTCAGTTCAGTTGTTGTCCTTTGGCTCTTAGTTTCCATTAATTTTCAATGAGATACAGATAACCAAGTGCTCAAGTAATGTCTGAAAATGGTTCTAAGAAACATTTCGCCAATAAAGGCTTTTAGAAACTTGACCTGCACATCTTAATCTTAAATTCTCCAATCATCTAAGCTAATGTGTTAGCTCTCTTTTCAATAAAATTACATCTTCTAACAGAGGAAGTGCATTTGTCTGCAAGAAATCATACTGCAATTATTCCCAATACATTTCTAATAAATTTTTATATGAGTTGGAGTATGTTTGGAACTGGTTTTGAGTTGGGTGGGACACATGTGACAAAGATGGTGGAATTAAAAGTCACTTTACCAAAAAAATTAATCATTTAAATCCGTGGACTTTAATAATGCTTTGTAAGCATAGACCAAAAAATTGTTTTTGTAATTCTATTTGGGTAAAATGTATTTGTTTGGATAGTCTGAACACGTCCTAATTTTGTAGAATAAAAGGTAGATGGGAGGAAACATCTGGAAATATATGATAGAATTGTGCACAGTGGTATGGGAAATCCCACAAAGGACTTCTGAATACACTTTCAGCATGAGGACAATTAAATGCTCGGTGAAGTGCATGCAGACTTGATTTTTAAAGGGAATGGAATTGTACAGAAATAAAATTGATAAGGACAGAAAAGTTTTCATAAACTAGTGCTCTGCCTGTTACTTTCTTCCTTCACCTTAGCTGATATTTTCTTGTGCAATGTGATTATCACTGGATCTCAGACATTAGTTGTGTGTGATTCCACATGGAGACAAAATCTGAGAAACTCAGGCAAAAACCTTGTAATAATGTGAAAACATACAGAGTTTATACGTATACCTTTTCTATATCTATCTGTTCAGTAATTAAAACAAAACAATGTTTAAAGTAACCCGACAGTACGTCACTGAAATAAAAAAAAACAAATCTTGAAGCAATCCCTGTCAGACACCCATAAAACTACCATTTCCGTTTTGCACTCAAGGTAGAATACATACAGCTTTCCATTCTGCACAGAGCAGTTCAAACCTGAACACTGTTCCTGAAACACCGTCATCCCAAATACAAAGATTTCCAAGATTACCCATATACCAAAATAGGACACAATATAGCTAGGCATGCACTCATGCTTTATAGGACCTAACTCCCTGGTTCCTATCTTAACCCACAGACTCTTGAAATTATACTACATTTTCTCTAAAATTATACTAATTTTCTCTAAAATTAACTTGGTTACAGGTAGGTAGATGAGAATAATGAACAAAAATGACACGAAGCAAAAATAAAGGCAGTATGCAATCTCTATTCCATGTTCACAGGGTTCTTGAGGACACCTTCAGTTTCTCTAGAAATCTATAGAATAGGTTTATTTTTTGTTTTTCACATATGGGGAATCATAATTTTATTAGGAAAGAGTGAAAATGAAAGTGAAATTTGAATGTGAAGCGAAATGTATTTTTCCAAGGTAATTTCAGTGACAATTATACAATTCTCATATTAGAGAACATGCTACTAATGGCACCTCATGAAGAGTTTCTATAAATGTTCCTTTTTTTCTAGTGATCGTGCTCATGGCCAGAAGAAAAGTTTGTCTGTCTAACTAGATAGAAAGAAGCGAAGCTAAAACCCAGCTGGGCTTAGAGTGCTGTAAATCACAGCAAAAATTCCACCTGGAGCCCAGTAACTAGAGGTGTAAACCAGGGGTAAATACTGGGATCCAGTACTGTTAGATCTCCCTGTTAATGACCCGGACAATGGGACAGACTGCACCACCACCTTCAAATTTACAGGTGATACAAAACTGAGAGGAGTTGCTGATATACCAGATTCTTGTTCTGCTATTCGGAGAACTTCTCAGTCTGGAACTTGGGCAGAGAGTAATCTCATTAAGTTCAAAAAGGGGAAACTGCAAAGTCCTGCATCTTTGGAGATACAGCTCCATGAACCAATACAGGAACCTTCAGAAAGAAGGTCAACAGCCTCCTGGGCTTCACTTGGCAGACCATTGCAACAGATGATCCTCCCTCTCTGCTTGTGGTGGTTTTGACTTGGATGAAGTTGATTTTCTTCATAATAGCTAGTATGAGGCTGTGTTTTGGATTTGGTTTGAAAACAGTGCTGGTAATACAGGGCTATTTTCATTACTGCTGAGCAATGCTGACATAGAGCCATGGCCCTTTCTGCTTCTCACCCCACTCCACCTGCGAGCAGGCTGGGGTGCACAAGAAGCTGGAAGGGACACATCCAGGACAGCTGACCCAAACTGGTCAAAGGGATATTTGATACCATATGATGTTGTGCTCAGCATATGAAACTGAGGGAAGAAGGAGGAAGTGGCGGGCATTCGGAGTGATGCCATCTGTTATCACAAAGATGGTGAGTGAACATGAGCTTCTTTCATATTTTTTTTTTTTAAGCCTAGATAAGAGAAGGCTTAGCGGGAGCTTATTAATGTGTTTACAGATTTGATGCGAGGAAATGAAGAAGAGGGAACCAGACTACTCTTAGTAGCACTCATTGACAGGATAAGATGCCATGTGTAGCAATTAAAGGACATGAAACTCCATCTCCACATAAGAAATTACTTTTTTACTGTGAGGGTTATCAGACACTGTAAAAGGTTTCCCAGTGTGGGAAAAGAGTCTGTTTCTGGACATACTACAAATTTGAATACACATGGTCCTGGGCAATAGGTTCCTGCTGATCCTGCTTGGGCATTGAGTGGGGGTGACAAGGTAGGGGCACGGAGAGGGAAATAGGTGATCTCATGAAGTCCCTTTCAACCTCAGTGATTCTGTGATTTTGTGATTCAGTGATTGTCTGAGAACAGCTTTCCAATTATTTTTTTTTTCTATAGACCAAAGGCTTCCTTATAGTGATATCATGAAATTGTGTCAAGAACTTTACTAAAGTCAGGATATATGACATCTACTGGTTATTCCTTGTCCTCAAGGTCTTCTGTCCTGTCATAGAAAGAAATTAAATTGTTTTGACATATGTTTTTCTTGACAAATCCATTTTGGCTGCTACTCATTTCCTTGTTTCCTTCCAGGAACTTACAAATAGTTTTCTGATCATTTGTAGTAGTACTGAATGTTGGCTGCCCTATATTTCCTCCTTCTTTTCAGATAAAGAAAGAAATGCTCTTCCAGGTGATTCCTGGTGCCTGATCTAACTGGGATCTCAAAGATAACCCACAAGAATTCTGAGAACTCAGAAACTATTTCTTACATACCCTAGAATGAAATTCTTGTAGCCTGCTTGATTTGAAAGCGTCCTTTCCAAGCATTCAGTATGCTATATAGTCTTTACTGAAGTCTGAGCACTTACCGTTTCATTGTGGGAATTCCGTCGATAAGTTAATTGATGAAAAATGAGCATTTTATTAAAAATTAATGTGAAAACTCATTAAAATTCCTTCGTATCATTTGTAGATAGTATGCCATTCCCACTAAAGATTCCCACTAACTTATGATCACATTCAAGTACTTTATTTTTTTTCTCCACATTCCTACACTGTACATTCACATTTTACTGTAACCTACTTTCTGTATTTTCCTTCTTGAATATGTTTTCTCTGAAGTCAAAGAAGAGATCATGATTTAGTCCAGTTCATCTTTCTATTTTCCTTCTACATTATGATAGTGTGCACTTGTGACCTCAGTGTCATTTCTGCATGAACCTGACAGTGCGTTTTTTCCCTTTGAATGAATTTTCAACTGAGAGGCTGCCAGTTTTTGAAATTTATTGAATTCTGCCTTCCTGAGGGTTTTTTTTTTCATTTTTCTGTTATTTGTTCTTCCTTTCTTAAAGATTATAACCTGTGTTATTTCATAATCACTTTTACTCAAGTTCCCTTGCCTCGTTCTTTATTGTAAATTAGAGCACAACTGGGGGACTTTACTGTATGCTGAACATATGTGTCTGTGTGCCTGTATCCATTTTATAAATGAGAGTATTGATATACATACAATCAAGATATAACACTGTCATAACACAACTAATTATCAGGAACATCTACATTTAAAGTGTAATCAAAAGTGTATACCTGAGCAGTAGTTTATGCAATCCTTTCCTGACCTCTGCCTCTTTCAGCTAATTGTCACATCTGAGTCACACAGGTTACCAGTGTCTCACTAAAGATACAGTCATATTTCTACTTTTGACTTCAGCATAGTATTGTGCAAGAGCCTGCAGCGGAGTCTGCAGCAATCTTTTTAGCTAAGCACCGAATGGTACTTGCCTAAAATTGACAAAATTTGTAACTACTGACCACTTGTTATCTGCGGAAGATCATCCATATAGCATCTCCAAAGCAACAACACTATGTTATTATCTGGAAAACTTATTGGGAAGCTTTATCACATTTTATTTAGTTGTTGCATAGAAAAATGGCAATGTATGGTTACTGACTTCTTAACAGATTGTAACATAACTAAACCATTAGTAGGCATTGCCAAATAAATGTCCACTTACAGAAATAATAAAAAAACCAAATCCCAACTTCTTTAGCTATCTCACAATATCTAGGTGAGTTTATTCACTCATGAAAACTGGTATGCCAACTAAATCACTGTGTTCTTGAAGAATGGCGATATTCAGAAGACAGAAAAAAATGAACTCTTATTCTTTATCCATTGGCTTGCATCATAGACTGGCCTGCCAAAGTTTGTGATGGAGCCATATGCAAGAATTCACTCTGACACCCACTTAGAGGGTCTAGACAGGGAAATGTTCAAAGCCAAAGTGAAAAAGAAGGAAAGGTCTATATTTCCATCTTCCATCATGGAAATGTGATCTCAACAGTGACCTGTCACTATATCTGAATAAAAACATTGCTAGAATTAGTATTTCAATTCTGAAAAAAAATTACCTCTCAATTCCTTTCATCCACTTCTTTCTTTTTGGACAGCATATCATCTAAGATCAGTAAGATACAATTGCAACCATTTCAAGAGGGCAAAGATATTTATTAAAATAGAATTCTCATTGTTTTTTCATTAGAAACACTATAATACAAGGTTTGATGATTAGTGTTCCAGTAGTCAATATTTTAAAAGACTTGATCATAAAATTATTTGAATAACAATTCAACCAATTTTGTGATATATCTCAAGGGAATTACTTAGCAAACTTCTGTAGGAGACGTAGCTCATTCTAGCAGATCAGGTTCGAGTTTCCCAGAGAATCTGTGGTTGTCCCCTCCCTGGCTGTGTTCAAGGGCAGGTTTGATGGGGCTTTGGGCAGCCTGGTGTAGTGGAGGGTGTTGGCACTAGATGACTTTTGAGGTTCCTTCCAACAAAAACCTATCTTTGAGAGGTTTAGAGTTATAGTGCTATATAGAACTATAGACACAACTTGGGAAAAACACAACCAGTTCTCTGTAGATAACTAGGTTCAGAATAGAAGTGAGATTTCAGATGCACTTTCTTCCAGCTTTCCTGACTTTTTTCTGCTTTCTCCCATCTAATGTATAGAAAAACAGACAAAACCAGATTTAGTAACACTACAAGAAAATGCAGAGCTGAACTCTATCAGTTCACATCCTTAACTATCTGGAGGTATATCACTCTTCACAGGAATTAATTTTCAGACGCTTCATTGGTGTAGTAGAAAACAATGTTCTCTATGACATTCCAGGAATGTTAAACTACAAGATTTTAGAATTTGAGAACCATAGAACCATTTTGGTTCGGAAAGACCTTTAAGACCATCAAGTCCAACTGTTAACCTAGCACTGCCAGGTCCAGTCACTAAACCATGTCCCTAAGCACCAAATCTATGAGTCTCTTAAATACCTCCAGGGATAGTATTTTCACCACAACTCCTTGGGTCTGACCATCCAGACAGTTTTTTACCCAGTGAAGCATTTACTCATCAAGGCCATGAGCAGCCAACTCTGGAACTTGTGATTCCAAAGAGCAATTTGCTGTGAAGTACTCTTCATCTGATACCAGTTTTGCTTTCATTAGGGACACTAATCAGGCAAATTCCATTTAGGTGACTGCATGCTATTTGCATAAAAGCTTTTTGGCATATTTTTGAGTATTTTAATTTTGGCCACTACAAATGCTGAATTCACAATCTTTTGGTCCCACATACAAACGTATGAGGACTGGATGAATTAAATGGCTTCACAGCATAGTCTCGTGATTGCTCTAATCACTTAATTCTGGGTTGGTTGAGCTGAAAACAAAACTGAAGAAAGCAATACAGTGTTTGCATTATTTCCTGCTGGCCAAGAAAATTTACTTGCTCAATATATTGCATGACCTAAATTAAGGTCCCGCGTCTGCCCAGGGACATCTGAACTTATAGCTCTAATTTCTTTAGGGAATGCCTTTAAACCTACTCTTGGATGAAAAAAGGAACATTTTCTATTCAGGCTGTCATTGTGCTAAGCAAGCAAGAGTGATGGAACCAGAGGGAGGGAAAAAAAAAGGAAGAACATGACTATAGCTTCACTGTTAAGCGTTGTTACTCAAAATGAGATACACAACTTTCAGATCTGCTTCCAGGATTTGTTGGTTGGTTGGTTGCTGCCTACTGTAAAGTTGTGAGACTCACCTAGGATCTAGAGAAAGGAACCTGGCTACGCTTTCCCCCATCATGCTGTCACTTTCATTTTCCTTCCTCCAGACCCATGACCCTTTTTACATCTGACCATGCTTCAGTAACTGGGGAGATATGTCCAGAAAAACCAAAAGCCCGGTCTTAGATAGGTACCTTGACAGTTATTAATTTAATTGTTAAATTCATATATTTCTAATTCTATTAGTCCTTTGTTTAAGCTGGGAATTCAGACAGACAGGGTAGGTGTTTTTTCACCAATCTTCTCAACTCTGCTGCACAAAGGAAGGATTTTTGCCATATAGATATATGGAATGACAGCTAATTAAGATTTTGAGCAAGACAGGCTAATGCCAGAAACCATTGTTTACTTTTTTTGTATATTTGACAATGAAAAATGCTTTGAGAATAAGTAATGTAATTACTGTTAAATTCAGGGGTCATGGAAAATACTTGTCAAGGAGAACAAATTGTTTAGATAGAAGACATTACTCTGATAACTTCACTTTTGTTGTTGAAGAATGCAACAATGAAATAAACTGTTGTAAAATATAATTTCCCAGGGATTTTACTTTCCTGTCTTCACTGACTGAGAATTGCATTTAATTTTCAAAGAATAGGTAATTTCTTACATGTTGTACAAGTTTTGCCCTTGAAAACTGTCAGTTGCAATATCCAGGAGCAAAACCTATTTTTAGTACCCAGCGAGCATGCAAGAACATTTTATTATATATGGACTGAAATGAGAATGCCACCTGGGTAGCAGTAAGTATATCAATTCTATAACACAATATAATTTATTTTGGATGAAAAAAGATTATGAGAAAATACTATTTCTTCCACAAGTAAAGTCTATAATTTCTACCAAAAAGTGTCAAAAGAGCTTTAGAATACGTCTTCATTTAAATGCACCCTTCTACTCTTTAATAAAATAAACTAATTAAAGATAGATAATCACTTACTTGCTAGAGTTCTTCAGAAGCATCTGAAGGGCTCTTATCCTTTTTTTAATGCTACAACAGCTTGCCTGCAACTTTTTGTTAATGTTAAGTTTGTGTTAGAAAAAAAGGTTAACTGATTTCACAAGCCTAACCCATGTATACCATGTGCACGGAATTTTCCACATGCCAAATTGGAAATCATCAGACCAAAATAAGAGGAAAGTTAAGCTCTGACTGTCCAAGTGTGAAAGCCATTTAATACACAGTAGTACTGCACAGCAGTCTACATTAGATAAACAACTTGACAGTGCAGCTAGGTTTTACCAAGAGCATAATTTTACACTAATTCTAGGAATAAAAGTCTGCCTTTGAGGAAAGTTATCAAGAGCCTTTTATGGATCAAGTCTGGTCAGAGTCCAACTTTAGCCCTTATGATGATCATTGACATAAATTTACCATATCATTATCAGCTATCTCTAGAGGATCTACCAAACTAAACACTGCTCTTTCTGATCTTTCAAAACATGTCCTGGGATACCATGTGCTACAAGAAAATGCCAAAGAGCCATCACTGCTCAATCAGGCACTTGAACCCTTGGATGTTTTATTATGTGTTGTTCTCTCCATGTATTCCCTTCACTAACTTTGACCTGCACTGTTGGGCTGCTCATTCTGAAAATTTTTGTTACATTCACTTTATCTCCTGTAATGGTAATGGGAGGGAATGGGTGTCTGTGAGACCTAACAGCTCCTTGAAGGACAACAAAGTAACATTTGGGGGTGTGTTTGGTGATGAGAAACTCAGCATTAAGTTTTTTCTCTTTCCTCCTTAATGGGAGGACTCCTCACACTCTTTCCCTACTCCAGTATGGAGTCCCTCCCATTGGAAACAGTCCTCCACAAGCTTCTCCAGTGTGAGTCCTTCCCACCATGGCTTCAGTTCTTCACAAACTGCCCCAGCATGGGTCCCTTCCACAGGGTACAGACATTCAGGACCAGATTGCTCCAGTCTGGTTTTGGTTTGTTGTTTTGGGGGTTTTTTTTCCTTTCTTAAATATGTTACCACAGAGGCACTACCACCATCACTGATTGACTTGGCCTTGGCCAGCACCGGGTATGTCTTGGACTTGGCTGGTATTGGCTCTGTCAGACATAGGGGAAGCTTCTAGCAGTTTCTTTCAGAAGCCACCCCTGCAGCCACACCACCAGGACCTTGTCACATAAACCCACAAAAACTCACCACACAAACCCAAAACAACATGGAAACAATGATATGGCATATGACAGTAATATCTCTAAATAAGTAATGCAGCAGTTTCTGAGCTATCACTATACAATGAGTTTACATGTCAATAAACACAGCTGCAGAATACAAGGTGATACTTCAGAGTCTACAATTATGCAATTGAGAGTAGTTCAGCTAGATTTGGACTGAACTGAGCACTTGCAGTCACATACAGATTATTCTCCTATTGTGACAATGAGTTTTTCTTGTTTTCCCTAGGCTGGATTATTTTATAGACATGATCCCTTTCTACTCTTCTCCCTTAAATTATCGCAGATAAACTCTAGATATAAAAGTTTTCAGCCTATAATAACACATTTACTGTGCACTGCACTCTAAGCTAGAAAAAGGTCCCTCCCAGCATCCTTCTGAACAAGCTGAACAGCTACAAGATGAGCAAACACACTGTGCATGCGGAGAAGAACTGGCTGAAGAGCAGAATTTAAAGGGTTTTAGTGAATGGGGCTATACCTGAGTCATGGCCTGTCACCAGTTGTTTTACTCAGGGTTCAATACCAGGGACAGTTCTGTTCCGTAATTTAATCAATGATCTGGATGTGGGAGTTAAATGACCATTAGCAAGTTTACTGATGATACTGAACTGGGTGCTGTTGACTCTCTTGAAGGGTCAGAGGCCTTGCAGAGCGATCTAGATAGGTTGGATCACTGGCTAGTCATCAATGGCCTAAAATGTAATAAGAAAAAAATGTCAGATTCTGCACCTCGGGTGGAGTAAAGCGAGACACAAGTATAAGCTGGGAGAAGAGTGGCTGGAGAGCAGCCCCACAGAAAGGAACCTGGGGGTGCCGGTCAACAGCAGTGTGCCCTGACAGACAAGAGGGCAAACTCTACCCTGGGGTGCATCAGACACAGTGTAAACAGCCAGACAAGAGAGGTAATTATCACACGCAATCTTACTCATCTTAGCACAGCATCACCTTGAGTATTGCGTGCAGTTCTGGACCCCACAATTTAAGAATCACAGAATCACAGAATCGTAGGGGTTGGAAGGGACCTCAAGAGATCATCGGGTCAAACCCCCCTGCCAAAGCACGCTCCCTAGCTCATATTACACAGATAGGCATCCAAGGATATGAAGATCCTTGAATTCATCCGGAGAAGGGCAACAAAGCTGGTGGAAGAGTTGGAAGGAATATCCTGTGAGAACCAGCTAAGGAAATTTAGCTTGTCTAGTTTGGAGAGTAGGAGGCTGAGGATACCTCATTGCTCTCTAAAGCTTCCTGAGGAGAGGAAGTAGAGAGGGAGGTGCTTCTCTGTGGCATCTAGTGACAGGATGCGGGGCAACAGTTCAAAGATGTACCATGGGAGGTTCAGACTTGACATTTCCATTCCAAGAAAGTTGTCAAACATTGGAACACGCTTCCTAGACAGGTGGTCAGTGGCCCAAACCCATCAGTGCTTAGGAAGTATTTGGACAATGCCCTTAAAACCATGCTTTAACTTGTGGTCAGCCCTGCAATGGTCAGGCAGTTGGACTAGATGACTGTTGTAGGTCCCTTCTAAGTGAACTATTTTTTTTCTATGCAAATATAAATTTGATATATTATTTTTGGGTCATAACTATCACTGCCTACCATTATAAATTTAATTCCTTTCTGGATTTCTTTCCTGATGCTTTCCTTTTACTTCACTTATATAGCTACTATACAAACAGCTTCCCATCTATCAAATTTACCTGGTGTTTCTGCTTTCTTTTTGTTTCCATGGAAACAAAGATGATTTTTAAGGAGACAAAAGAAATGCAGGTCATCACAAAGCCATTTCTCAGGAACAGACATCTTGAGACATTCTAGTTTCATCCAAAATTCCTATCTCATTATTTCCTAAGAGGCATACTTTGCCCACAGAGGCCTGGGAGGCTTTCTTTTTCTGTCCTTTTCATACAAAAATTAACATGGGACCTTATAGAGGCCAACCTGATGATTCTATGCTTAAGTCTAAAAGATAACACAAAAATCTTTGCAGTTCAAAGTTATTTAGATGCTCCTACATATAAAGGAGTGCAGGCAACTTCAGCTAGGTGCTGGGACGACTGAGAGTTGAACACCAGATTGTTCATTGTTGCAGCTCCACAGGTTTAGTTTGACCAAACTGTCCTGTGAAATGATAAATTTAAAGTTACCAACATAATTTCTCCACACAAATGCTGTTGTTTAAGTGCAGTGTCAATTTCTGTTCTCTCACTACTTTCAGCAAGGACCTGCTAGAACATCCTTCTTTCCCTGACATATCTTGACTTGCTTCTAATTGAAACTGGAACATCAGCTAACGAGAAAGTGGTAACAGATGAGAAGAGGCCAGTCACAATGTACAGTCTGACTATAATTAAGCTGAGTTGAAGTCTTGGTATCCTTTCCTGGAGGCCGGGAAGCGTTGATGAGTCTCACAGCCTGAATATGCACTAAAATTCCACAATTTTCAGCATTTCCTGAGCAACTGGGATGTGTTTGCACTCCAAATGCCCAAACCAAATGTTTCCCAATAGGTCTGAGTTAGACAAATTTTTGACACTCAGATTCACACCCTGGAAGTAGGGGTGCTCTGGTCTTTTCACTATTTCAAGTTACAGGAAGATCAGTATTCAAGACTCTGCATACCGTGAAGATATTAAAATCTGTATGTCCCTATTGTATACTCTGATGGCAATAATAAATGGTAGTAATTGCAGCTTCTACTTCAGTTGTTCTCCTCAGTGCTTTCTCAGAGGTTTCTATTTCCACACCAGCTACTCCTGTGTTCAAGTGGCTGCTGACAGTTTAAAAGTTACAATACTGTCACTAATTTTAGGACCTCTTTATATAACAGCATGTAATTTATAGTATTCCAGAGATGCTTAAAAAAAAAAAGTCATATAATTTATCACTCAGGATAGGAATTATGTCAGTTTTTTTCAGGTATATTGATCTTAATTCAAAATTTTTGCCAGTCAATAAGAAACAAAAACCTTGAGACAACTCCGGACAATGATCAAGGCAAGGAAATGGATGTTCTAGTGATATACAGGATAAGGGAGGCTAATGGGATATCTGGAAATTCATGATCAGAATCCTTGGATCTCTTAGCAAGGATGAGAGAAATGCCTTCTGGGCATCAAAATTGCAAGCAAGGGATTTCAAAAAAGGGAAAAGAGAATATTCCTTTTCTAAGGGTGTTGTTAAAATAATTCTTAAGGAATAATCTTTGCTGTCACAATAGACAGCTAAGTGAAAAATGAAGAATGCAGTTAAAATAAAATAAAAAATTAAAATAAAATTTAGCTAAGTAGTTCAGACAACAATACAGACAAAGCTTTTATGAAGCTACATAAACCTATGGTAAGATCTCATAACTACTTGTACTATTACAGGCAGTACTGCTCTGTGAGATGAGATTCAGAGGACGATATCTTTTTCAGAAGTGTAGTTGGAATAATTAATGTCAGAATAAAGTGCTTGTCATCACAATATTTATTTGTCTCATTACCCTTCATTCACCTTTAGGTGCATTGTCTGTGCACCTAAAGCCGATGGCTCACTGTCATCTTCTGGTGTCCTGCCCTAAATGTGATAGATGGATTTAAGGTTATTGAGACTTCACCTGTACTTCTGTGTTTCTTTTCTGTAAAAACCTAAACCAATGAAAATAAGCAGATACAATCCAGCTTTTTGGGGGAAGCCTCTCCCATGACAATTATATCTGCTTATTTTGTTTTTGCAGTACTGACCAGAATCTACTAAGTTAGAGCTGGGCAGATGCAGTCAAGTCCTCATTAACTGAGCAGTAAACCAGTGCTGTTTTAAAAATTAAGTTGTCTGCAAAGTTGATGTCTCTTTTGCTGTAAATGTGGAATAAAGTGGCACAAATAAGTTAACTTTGCTGGTAAAGAAAGAATGGTCCTATCTTTGAAGCAAATTAGTTTTGACTGAAGAACTGATTTCTTTTTGTCTTTGATGCCATTCTTTTGAGGCTACTGAAACCAATGCAACCCATTTTTGTATTACATGCAACTTACTTCCTCAGTTTCAGATATTAGGTGTGAGTGGCTTGTTTCCAAATTCCCAAGTGCACATACACGTGACTGATGAAAGATAGTTCTGCCCTGAGCACTTGCAGATTTGCAGATTCTTAAACTGTCCCAAAAGACTGACACCAAATGTGAATGTACATTCTCTTTTGCTTCTGAATATTCTGTCTTCAGTTCTCTGCCTGCAAACAAGCCGAGTCTATTGGTCATTAAACACTTTGTGAAAGTATATCCATTAATATTTCTGCAGTGTTCAGATATTAGAGTGATGAGCACCATAGGAAACCCAGGAGATCTAATATTTCTCTCTTCCAAGTACATTTTAAGAGCATGAATTAAATAAGGTATAGATCAGACTTTAAATGATGAGTAAAAACAAAATAATGAAAATTTATTCATTAAGCTCTGTTAATATTCTGCTCTGAATAAGACAGGACACTTCAGTAACAAAGAACAAAATGATAGTATTAAAAAGATCATGATTTTAGTGTACTTAATATACAATATCAATACTGTTCTTTTAGCAAGAGGCATTTGTTAGTTTTGGAGTGTCATTTTCTTTAATTTTGAGGTATGATTGCCACTTTTAAAGGTAATGAAGAAGAAAAAACTTGAAAATGCATAAGACCATATGTAGTAGAGAAGATAAATTTGTACTCTTCACTCTGTCTTACACTCTAAACAGGTAGAAGCAAACAACAAGATTTAAATGCACCAAGTTATGTTTCTTTTTTTTAATTCTGAAGAATAAATGCTTGCGCAGCGGGATGAGCTGGTACATCTAACATTGAGGCCAAGGATGCAGCAAGTTTCAAAGGTATATTAGACATTGATATAGTTGAAGGAATTTATAAATTTCCAAGTTTCAATGTTAGAGCCTATGTCAAAAAGGGATTTAAAAATATACTTATCTGGTAGTTCACTAGTAAACCAGCACTTACACAGATGTCAAGCTCTTTGTGTATGTCTGAAAACTGTGGCCATTGACAGAAACTGTCTGAACTTTTGGTGGCAATTCCAGTGTAAACTGATTCTAAATTTTAATGTATTTTGAACTACATTTTCTCTCTTATTTCTTTCCTGCTCTATTACTTCTCTAATGCTGACAAGGAATCGAAAGTTCTGTGGTTATTTTTTACAGGTGGTTAAGTTATTTAAGTCAGCAAAAACATTAGAACTGAAAATCTTTTAATAATGAGAAATGTTTTATTGGGAGACTCATTTGGAGGCACAGACTTATTTTTAGTCTTGATTCTGTGAGTTATGATATCATTTTTCAAATTTATATGAATTCTGTTCCTTACATTTATTTTGGGCTAAAAATCACATCATGTATAGAAGGAGATATTTACACGGTGATATTTATGTAAGCATACAAAGTGACACTAATAACATTCAGTTGTAGCAAATGAATAAAATAGGCACATTGCCAAACTCAAGCTCTTAGAGGAGTTATCAGACACATCTTTGAACCTATCAAGTTCACGTTTTCCATTAATAGTGCCACCATGAATACCATTAAACATCTTGAAATTTTCTGTTGAAATACTCTCTAATGGAACTGTCATAGTACTTTTTGCATATAGGCTGCAGTTCAGGTATTCAGGGGAAGAGCAGATAAATGCTGTTGTGTCCTTACTGCAGGTATGTTTGACAACAGGAAAGTACATCTATTGTTTAATCCAGAGTGTAAATTATGGTATAGTGCAGAAAATTAAAATCCAACTAAATTTTCTCACTTGTGTCCATTCTCTTTTATTCCACAGGTCAAACATTTAGGTTTTTCTGCCTTAGCTGCTACAAATTCAGGTGCCATAATTGAAGAAGGTGTGTTTTACTTCCTAAACAAAGTATTTTAGGAATAGAAAGGAGAATGTAGCAATACAAATTATTAATGAAGGATAGTAGTGAATAAATGCTCCTCTACAGTAACAGCAGACAGAATCTGAGTTTTAATCTGTCATTCAGTCTGAGTGAGCTTGGACTCTATTCTAACCTTCACTCAGTGCCTTTCAATCTGCCTGGGACAGACAAAGGAATAGGTAGGATGCCTATAGATAGATACCCCATTACGTGGTATCTATCTGCTAGTCACAGGTGGCATCCAAAGGCTTTGAGTTGCTAAGTGGCAGAAAATTGTTTTGTCTGCTTCAACTTGTTGACATTTGTGGCACCATGGATCTGCCATGGAACAGGAAAGTTGCAGCAGGCTGCCATTGCCAAAAGCCATTCTCCTTGAATGCTTCCACTCTTGCTGCCACCGGGGACTGGTTACAGAAGCACCCTAGAAGAGCTGATGAGAGTGCGAGCCTATTGTGAGCACCATAAACATCTAAAAACCATCTACTGTGTAAAAGCCTAATTTCCCTAGCCCATTGGTTTTATCTTTATTTTTTATGTTTATGTTTTTCCACAAAGCACTATGTGCCTCTCCTCCCAGAAAGCAAGTAGAAATTAAAAGACAAAATATTGCTTGAAAGTTGCGGAGTTCATAAACTCTGAGCCAAACATTCAAAGTTAAGTCAGAATTACTAGTGCACTCTCCATTCATGACACATGCTGGTTTATTTTTCAGTTGTGCTCATTTGAAATTTCAATCATGAAGGCTCTGCTATTCATTTGAATAACTTGGTCCCCTTTAGGTTTGCTTCCAACGCACAAAAAAGTAGTCACGTTAGGACAAAATGATAGCTTGGAGCTTATAACTTGCTTCTCAGATTTCAGGAAGCTTGACATATTAATTTAGCCACATGCCTGCTGTGATGTTAAAGCTGTTCTCCTCAGTCGTTCTCAAAAAATTGTTCTGTTAACATATCATAAGACAGTGGCATAAGTAGGAGATCTAGGTACTAGGTACCAGCTTTCCTTCCATATTAAACTTCCAGAATGATACAATATATTCTTTAAATGGAAACAAAAGATGATGGTAGATGTTAATTCATTGACAGTTGTTTTAGATGAAAGAACTCTAATTACCAGTCTCTGTCACATTTTTTGGTATCTCTATTACAGGTTTTCAAACAAATTTATGTATTTGCTCATCTTGTAAGACCATGGCTGATGTTTTTGCCTGTGATATCTTCGGCATATATCTCAGGAGAATACATGTTAAATATATGTACAAGGACAGGGATCACAACACTGTATTATGCCAGTTTCTCCAAGAAAGATTAACAACGTTCTCATTAGGGAGAAGTATACTATCTACTGGAAACACTTGGCTGTACTTGACCACCTTTCACTTCTTTTGTGCTGGTTGTACTCCTTAGTTGTCTTGAAGAAAGCTGTTAAGTTATTGCATGTTTTTAAAAATTCTACTGAAGATTTACAATATAGTTGATGATAATAGTTTTAATTCTATTACAAGAGCCATAAGGGCATTTTATACTCTGAAGAAATATATTTTGATTGACTTTTGCTTTATATTTCCACTTATCTCCCTAGCTGAGTAATTAAAATACCTTGATAATAATCCAGTGAGACTAGGAAAAAATTTTCAATATGAAATCTACCATGACTGCATTATTGTTAGATGATATCCCAAGTCTGGTAAAATAGCATAGTTGTCAGGGCCATCCCTGTTGTTAGTTACCTTCTGGTGCAGTAGAATAGCAGACTTTCTCTGAAGCTCACAAGCAGACTACGCAGGCCACTCCATCTTCCAGAAGACTGCAATGTAAAGTGCTGGGCCCCTTCTTTCTCTTCATACTCTTTGTTTCCAAGCACATTTGATAAATGCAAATGGATAGAATGTTTTTGTGCCCCTTGAGCAGCAGGAGAGGCAGAACTCAAAAAATATATGATTTCCCATAGGAAAGGTCTGACCCAAAGTTTTCATAATGGGAGACATACTGTATGCCTTGACAGGAAGTTGCATATTAAATGTGAAACAAGGACCAGGCAGCCACTGGTTTCTTGGGTAAACACATTAAAGTATCAGTAGACAGGGATAAATTAAACTAATGCCTTGGTTCTAATTAAGACTTTGATTTCTGAAGTGATTTTCTGCTAATACACCGTAAAAGGCCTCCAAGGCTACATCTTTCCTAATAAATTAAACATGCCAAATATTGTTTTCTGGCACTGAGAGTAGCTGGCATGGAGTAGCCCTCATACATAACACTGCACTCTCTCGCTCTCTAGGACACAATAAGACATTCAATCCTAAACTGAATGGTCCTGCTCAGTGTTCACTCTGTAATTCTACCTGGAATTGCTTCAGAGACCAAGTATGTGCCAGAGATTGTTTTAATCATAATTTAACAATGTAAGTAGGACTGTAAGATCATAACAATTGAACAGCGAAAGCAGTTGAATTGCAGTGCTTGGAAATGTGCTCCAGCATCACTTTTCTTACATTACTAGCATCACTATAGCTAAGAAACTTTCTATATGTTTGCTGTCTGCTCTACCATCAATATTAGATATATGTTTCCTCTATCACTTTAGAATAAAGGTCTAAAACTGTGAAGATATTTATTCAAAGTCCTGAGGACTTGAAAGGAATCATGTTACTTTACAGTTGTAAGAACTGTCACATCCCCCTTTTACAATGGGGGCAAGACAATATGTGAAATCACATCAAATGTCTGGTTTGCTTGCAAACACTATGATATTATGTGAAAATGTAAAATATATTACTGTGAAATTATACTGTATAGACATTTACTTAAAAAAGGTGGGGGGGAAAGAGAGAAAAAAGAAAGAAAGCAGTTAAATGTTTGCAGCATAGAATTATAGAATTATTTAGGTTCAGAAAGAGCTATAAAATCATAAAGCCTGTTAACCTAGCACTGCCAAGTCCAACCACAAGTCCAACCACTGAACCATGTCCCTCAGCAACACACCTACATGTCTTCTAAGTATCTCCAAGAATGGTGACTCAACCACTTCTCTTGGCAGCCTGTTCCAATGCCTTTTGTGAAGAAGTTCTTCCTAATATCCAATCTTAACCTGCCCTGGCCCAATTTGAAGCCATTTTCCCTTGTCCTCTCACTTCTTACTTGGGAGAAGACACCAACACTCCCCTGGCTACAGCCTCATTTTCAGGAAGGTATAGAGAACAGTAAGGTCTCTGTTCAGCCTCCTTTTCTCCAGGCTAAACTCAGCCTCTCCTCGTAAGACTTGTTCTCCAGACCCTTCACCAGCTTTGTTGCCCTTCTCTGGACATGCTCCAGCACCTCAATGTCTTTCTTGTAATGAGAGGCCCAAAACTGAACATAGCAATTAAGGTGTGGCCTCAGCAGTGCTGAATATAGGCAGAAGATCCCTACCTTAGTTCTGCTGACCACACAGTTTCTGGTACAGGTCAGGATGCTGTTGGCCTTCTTGGCCACCCAGGCACGCTGTTGGCTTATGTTCAGCCAGCTATCAACTGATATGCCCAGGTTCTTTTTGGCCAGGCAGCTTTCTAGACACCCACGCCTATAGTATTGCATGTGGTTGTTGTGATCCAAGTGGAGGATCCAGCACAAAGTCTTTTTGAACCTCATACATTTGGCCTTGACCCATTGATCCAGCCTCTCCAGATCCCTCTGTAGACCTTTCCCACCCTCAAGTGGATCAACTCTCCCGGGTGACTTGGTGTCATCTCCAAACTTGCTGAGGGTGCACTCAATCCTTTTGTCCAGACCATTGGTAAAGATAATAAAGAGAACTGGCCCCAGTACTGAGCCCTGGGAAACACCACTTGCCAACCTGTCTTTTGGTGTCAATTTGTATATCCTTGGTGAATTAAACTGCTGCAATTTTCTTGCTCATTTGGATTATTTGCCACTGAAATGCATTTAAAGACAATATTAAAATTTTAACATTTTCTATCATTCCATATTGTTCTTACATATGCTGTTACACATCTTGAAAATTGTGGTAAGATTGCTTGCTACAGTACAGTACCTTTTACCATTATGATAGCTCACTTAACATTATACACATTTACTTGGAAACACACATACTTAAAAGAACTATAGACAGAAGTAACTGGTTTTTATGTCATGGGAGCCTTTCCTCCACAACTCAGAGAACCTTTTTTTCTCTTTAGCCAAGAAGAAGCAAGTTTAATGTATTCTTGAAGTCTTGGTAGTTTCTAAATCTACAGTGAAATTCTCTAAGGAGAGAAAAGGGATTCAAACCCTTCTTTCCACCAGTCCTCAAGTGGTCCTTGTATTAGATACTCATCTTGGTCATTGAGAGAGATACCGCTATATGGTAAACAATCTTGTAAGACATTGTCTAACAATTACTATTCTTGTTTGACTCTCACTGACCTCTAAAAGAATAATGAACTATTTAATTTTGAAGATCAAGTGTAAGATTAAAATAATTCGTCACATATAATTTTGAGTTTTGGCCTCAGTCCTGGAGTCTACAATGACAATTTGCACACATTACTGAGCAGGTGCAGAGCGCTGTTGATTTCTGCTGCATTCATCAATGCATTATTGCTGCTGTGACTCACCTAGAGCTACTCTGAAATGTTTTGATGATGCTGTAGACTGACCTAGTTGTTCCAAACAAATATTTTGACTGAAGTGCCTCTTACTCTGAACTGTCTGAGATGGGTCAAGCAGAAAATAGGAGATGACTCAGGATAGCCCACAAAAGGGTCATTAAGAGATAATGCCAGAACTATTAGATTTGTTGCCTCTGGCTTCTGTCAGTTTGAAATTTAGAATTGGTTTGGCCTGAGAGGGGATAAAAGCCTGCCAACACAAATGAAACAATGAAGACACCTTTGTGTTATTCAAATGGACATCATCTGGGGCTATGACTTGGTGTCCAGATGAGAAGGAATCTGCCCAAAAAACTAGTAGTGTGTATGTGGAGTAGTTAGACCTTCCCATGATCTAAGTGCTATTGTCATTTGGAAAGGAATGAAATAAGAAAACAGGCCTATAAATTATTTGATATCTTATGACCCTTTTTTTTAAAAATAAAGCATTTTAGTAACATGAGAATAAAACCACTCTGGCTTAAGAATGATGTTGTGTTACCTCAGCAGACATAGGATCATAAAGGAAGACATGCAAATGTTACAAAATTCAGTGGGGTATAATTAAAAAAAAAAAGAAAAAAAGAGAAAAGAGACATTCAGAAAATGGCCCTAATTCTAGATAAGTGCATTTCACAACACTAGGAAAAAAATATGGCTACAAAATTATCACATAGTTAAAAAATTTGGTTTAAGTTATTCATAGAAAGAACAAGATCTATATTTGTAGTACATCAGCTATTCCTTTCCTTGATATATACTCTCACTGAGGCATGAGACACTATTATTCATTGCTAATGTTTTCTCTGCCACCTTCAAAGACCCAGACTTCCAATAAAACTAAAAGACATGGTCCCCAAATCCCTTTTTTACATCCCTCTCTAATGTAATTTCCAGCCACCTCCAACTTAGACACAAGTCAACAGAATATTTCACACTTCTTGCTCACTGCATTTGGTGAGGAACCTATTTGCCTTTAGATTGGTTCATATCTAGAAAACTGCCATCTTCCCACTGAGACAGTTACCCGAATAACACTGTTCTTTTGTGTTCCCTCAGAGCTGCTTTTCCCTATGTGTCTTCTAAGCATTTTCTTGCTTAATTTATCTTCTACTCCAGTTTAAGATACAATGAAAAAGGAAGGGCTAAACTATCTGAGAATAAAAAAAAAAAAGAAAAAGGCATGCAGAGAAGTATGCAGGTCCATGAGGTAAAAACCATGGGAATATTTATTGCATAACTTGCCTTTTATTGTGATTATCTGGCCATATCTCCAGCATCACATTTAAAGAAACACTATGAACACCAGTAAAATTTTGCTGCATTGGAGTACTCGTGACAAGGATGACCTAAACAGGAAAACATATAAAAGCCTCTTTTATACAAACAAACCCAAAAGCATTATCATGAGACACACCCACTCATATAAGATCAAAGAACCAGGAAAAAATATACCTGGTAGAAGCTCGTAGGGTTGTACATAGTGTGTGTTTTTTTTGTTCGCCACCAGTATGAGGCAGAAACATTCACAGAAATTACTCTGGAAACTTCCTCATTCTTTTCCTGTCCTCAGAACCCCACATAAGGTGCCCAGAAAGACTGGATTTAGAAGCGTCTTTATTTCATAACTTTAATTAAATACATTTCAGTCAAGTTAATAATCTTCCAAAATTTTACTCTCTTGAGGCTTATTAAGGTGGTTGCCAGTTTAGTTAACTGACTGCCTTAACAATGCAACAGGTTATGGAAGTACAACCAGAAGAAAAACACTTTGCCTTGTGATGTGGTAATATGTGGTGACTTGCTGAGAAGCATTCAATAGTAACAGCTGGTATGAAAGGAACCGAGTTCTTGAAAATCCTCAGAGTTTGCATGAATGCTATTTTGAGTAGGCTGCTAGAGATAACACTGTGCTTTTTTGTTCTGATTGATTTTTTGAGCATATAGATTTAATTTTCAAAAGACTGAAATTCCAATATTACTGATATAATTACTGACATATTGAAGTTATATAAAATTTCAGAGTTCTAGCTGAAAGCTGAACTTGGCAAAACTGTTCAATGTTAAAAACTAAAGTATTTTTGTTTAAAATTACATTTCAATTTGAATTCTTACAAAATCTTGTAACATAAGTTAACTTGTTAGATTATTTCAAAACCAGTTGTTCTCTTTGTGACAATGTAGCTCAGCAGAATGACTCAAAATTTTCTACTTCTGAGTGAAGATACTTCTCCGTATCCTTAGTAAGAGGACTATACTACAGAATCACAGAATCAGTAGGTTGGAAAAGACCTTTTAGATCAAGTCTAACCACATCTATCCTCTACTAAACCATATGCCTGAGCACTTCATCTACCCATCTTTTAAACACATCCAGGGATGGTGACTCAACCACTGCCCTGGGCAGCCTGTTTTAATGCCCAATAATCCTTTTGGTGAAGAACTTTTTCCTAATGTCTAATCAGAGACTATATTTGTAACAAACATCAATAGACACTGCTATACCCCCCAAAGACATACAAATAAGTTTCTGGAAGCTAAAAAAAATAAAATATGTATATCCTATTTTTTTCCTTAATTCTTTTAAGTGGAAGAAATTGACAGAAAAAAATTTTTTTTTCAAGATTATGAAGGAACCAAACTTGCTTGCTGAAAATGTATTTATGGCTTGCTGAAATGTATTTATGAACAGAAGCATAAACAAATATGTAGAGGTCAGAAGATGATAAGTTTTCTTCATAGGGAAGTTTTTATTTATGATTAAAAAACCATCAGCACATTATATTCTTAATACAAAATCCTGTTACTTTTTGTGGTGGGCTGACCCAGCCAGAGGCCAAGTGCCCACCAATGCCATTCTATCACTTCCCTCCTCAGCTGTGTGTTTCAAAGAAAATATAACAAAAAGCTTGTGGTTTGAGATGATGACAGCAAGAGATCATTCAGCAATACATAGGCAAAATAGACTCAACTTGAGTAATTAAATTTATTGCCAAACAGAGTAGAATAATGAGGAACAAAACCCAAACCTCGAAAACACCTTTTTCCCACTCCTCTCTTCTTCCTGGGCTTAACTTCACTCCTGATTTCTCTACCTCCTATTCATGGCAGCACAGGGGGAAGGGGTTATGGTCAGTTCATCACACATTGTCCCTGCCACTCCTTCCTTCTTGTGGAGGACTCCTCACACTATTCCCCTGACAATATCCATGGAGACAGTGGGTTAAATTAATACAAGTATTCATCAACAAACTGTCCCTTCCACAAGGTGAAGACCTTAAAGAACAGACTGGTCCAACATGGGTTCCCCATGGGGTCACAAATCCTGCCAGAAAACCTGCTCTGAAGTAGACTCCTCTCTCCACAGTTCCACAAGTCCTAACAAGAAGACTCCCTTGGGTGCATGAACCTGCTTCAGCATGGGCAGATGGAATCTCTGCTCCCCATCCTCCGTGGGTTGCAGGGGGATAACCTCCCTCACCATGGTCTTCACAGGCTGTAGGGGAATCTCTACCTGTAGCACTTCCTTCTTCTGCTCTGATCTGGGCATCTGCAGAGTTATTTCCCTCACGTATTCTCATTCCTTTCTCTCACTGCAACTGATTTAATTTTTTTCTCCTTCTCTCTTATCCCAGAGGTGCCACTACTATCCACTGATGGTCTTAGCCTTGGCAAGGAGAGGGTCCATCTGGTTTTGGCTCTGTCAAACCCAGGGGAAGCTTCTAGCAGCTTCTCATAGAAGTCACCCATGAAGTCCCACTGCTATCAAGACCTTGTCATAAAAACCTAACAATCTTTTTAAGCATAGAGGGATCGATTTATATCTTTCTCTGAATATATCATTCCAACTTACACCACTGTGATATGATAAACTTGTTTGAAGGGATATATGCCCATTCTCTTAACTAGGCATGATCACTATTCTGTAATAATCTCAAAATATTTTAAGCTGGCATGCTCATTTTCGATGTGAGAAAATGACACAAGTAAAAACTTGTTAGTAGCAAACAAGTTAAAAGATTGAGGAAAATGTTCCTGACTTACTAAACCCATAATTGCAGTTCTGAACACATAGATGACCTTCATAAGAAGGATTTTTATTTTTTTTTCCCAGAAAACATCTAATTCCCTTTTCTGGTATTTGTCATCTTTAATTTAATCCTAGAGAGAAAAAAGTTAGAAATTATATAAGGTACTATTGGTAATGAAAAAGATTCTGTAATAAACCAAAGACTGCTTCCAAGTGTCTCTTGTTCTTTCTTTACACCTTATATTGCTTTAAGTGTAAAGCAGCAGTTCTCAAACTGTGAGCTTGGCACCATGGGGAGACTTTGATCTCCTGTAGAGGAGAATACAAATAAGGCAAACGAAACCAGGAAAGAAATATTTTTACTTACCCTCCCCAACCCCCACTCCTCCAAACTAAATTTCTGCCATTTAGGATGTGCAAAAAATATAAGTCACTCAGAGTACATAGTATACTTTATTTTCCAGATTCACCATAATGTAGATTAAGATCTCATAATTAATAAGCATTATTATAAATATATTTCTATACATGAGTTTACAATATTAGGAAACATTTCAGGCTGTGATCAAAATCAAAGAAGTGACAAACATAAATAAGTCTAGGATGTGTTTGCATTTTAATAAACTATTGTCATCAAACAGAGACAAGGACATAAAAATTACTTTCAGGGTTAAGAGTTAATACTTTGAATCTGTGGATTTAGAGGACATTCCCACACCTAATGTGGTGGTGATGGTAACAGATAGGTTGCAGGACCAATAGCATTGTGAGAGATACAGACAGGTGTGAAAGTAAAGAGATGTCAGCGGGATAAGAGGGCAATAACCCAGGGAATTCAGATGTAAAACTGAAGGACTATGGCAAAGATGGATACCGTTACAAACTGCCAGTGAGACAAATGTCAGTATTTAGCTTATCTTTAATTTCCCATGTTTGCATCTACATAAAATGTCTCTGCAGGGGATCCTGGGAGCTGCAGACTGCTGACTCTCACTGCCAGGGCAGGTGAGTCTATATTAATGACTTTACTGAGTCTATGCATAAAATGGTACACTGAGGAAGAGTGAAAATCTTGTGAGAATGGAAATGCTTGCATCACTGACCTGCTGTACTTGTATGAATGTGTCGATTTGCCCACGGATAAAGGAGATACCATGGAAATGACATCATTAGATTTTTAAAAAGACTTTGATGGTGTTCCACAACAAAGACCATCGAAGACTCAGCTGTTGCCATGTGGGAGGAAAGGATGTTTTGAAGATAGGAAGCAAAGGTCACAACTTATTTTCCTGGCTGGAGAACTGTCAGCAGTAGATTCCTCCAGTGACCAGTCTTACTCAACTTTTCAGGACATGAAGAAGAGAGGCTACGCAGTGCATCTACAACATGAAAATTAATATGTAGATCATATTGAGCTCTTGCACATAGTCAAATGTTGTATTACTGACAAAGCACTAAGGCAAAATAGTCTAGATATTGGGTTTATAAGGCAGAATTTGGAACCGGAACTTAAGAAAAGTTGAAAGTTTCCCAAATAATTGGCTCCACCTATGACAGCAGAAATAAAAGCTACAAGGATGAGGTTTGGTCAGGATGGGTACTGAGAGGAAAACAGAGGGTCTCATTTTGCTATTTCACAAAAACTTGCTGTCCCAGACCATAGCAGTGTGTATAGTTCTGGCCTCTAATTCTCTTCCTACATCTCAGAAATTACGTAATCAAGTTAGATATGATAAAGAGGGGTGCATTGGGGGGGATAGTACAGCTTCTGTCTGATGAGCGACTGAAGAGGATATGACTCCAGTTTGGTAAGGACCAGACTAGATGGGGAATATATCTGAGGCTTACAAAGTCACAGAGGTGATGGACAAGGTAATTTCAGCACCAAAACCAACTGGGCTGAATCACAGGCTTTTGTTCAAACTAATATACAAAAGAAGGCCATTCTTCATATAATGAGCTTCTGGAATTTATTGTCACAAGAGTTAGTGGAAGCAGGCAATAAACAGACAAGGCATGGATTTGTCTTCCATCATCACCAATACAGCATTTCTGGGTAGTGCAGAAGTATGAAATACCTCTAAATATCATCTCTTACAGGAACCTTAGGAATGGTTGTTCTGGATAAAAATAATGAAGTTCTACTTGAGAAGGGGTAAGAAAGGGAAAATAAATCAGAAAAAAAGCTGACAGTCACAGGAAACAATAAATGAAGGAAAAATAAGACAGTAAAAGTAAAAAATACAGAAATAAGGAACTTCAGAAAGGCTTTGTAAAAAGCATCCTACTAGAGCCCACCAGTCCCTGACAATAACCATGGAGACAGTGGATTAAATTAATACAAATGTTCATCAACAAAACATTAACAGCATTCAATAGATACTATAGTTAGAGTCTCAAAATAAGTTACAGATATGTTAAGAAATCAGATAGCAAAAAGGTTTATTTTTAAATGCCATCTTCACAGAACTGAAAAAAAAAGGGGAAACGGTATTTTTAGTGTTTTAAAGTGAACCATCTTTTGTACAAAATGGCTTTTGCCACTAGGTTTAAACAATCTAAAATAAAAGGTAGAAGGAATACTTTAGCATCTTGCTTCTGGAATGAATCTCTTCATGAAGAGACTAGAGGCCTTTATTTGAAGTAAGTCTGGCAACTTTTTTCTGTTGTCTCAAAGGTAACTGACAGACCGATTCTAAATATGTGAACAGGATTAAGTAGAGGATTTGAGAGTATGAGCTTATGACACACTACACACGTAATTACAAATACTTTTTTTTAGAGCAGACTCCAGTGGAAATGTGCATCTGTCCTAGGATCCCTGGGTAAGAAATTTCAAACCATGAATAAGGAATCTGTTAAAAAGAGCAACATATTAGGGAAAAAAAAAATCTGAAAACTACCAAGATAGGTACTTACTACCAGGTAAAGATATTTCTGAATAGAAAGCCTAGCAAAAGGTGTCAGGGCAGAAACGAATCTGGGAAAATGATTTAATGAAGATAACATAACTTAGCTGCCAGGGCCCAGGGACTATTTGAGAGAACACAGTGTAAACGAGAGAGATTGCTTGAAGAGAATCTGAAAGCAAGAGACATGTAACTTTTTTTTTTGGTTGGACTTGAGAGCTTCATCTGCCCATTGTGGTACAGGAATTCACCAAAACACACGAAAAGTGAACAGCTTTTGGAATACATAATTTTAAATTTTGTTTAACATCCCATAAACATTATTCTGATCACATGTTCACATAAAATTTAATAACTGAACAAATCAAGCAGTAGATAAGGTGAATAATTCTGTGGCTTCATTCATTCCTAGGTCATCACACATGTTCTGAGAATACTTGAATCTCAGTAAAATACACCTAAATGTCATTAATTTGTAGGTAATATTGATCCAACATAATTAAATAAATAAATGCACCTGTAGCCAAGGGGGAAAAATATATTTATTAACATGTACAAAAAGGATCAGAGCTCATAAAAGAAAATACAGTCCTCTTGATAATCTTTGTTTATTTTACCTAAAGTAAAAACATCAAGAACTATGATTTATAATTCCACAGAGAAGAGCAATAATTTTACTTGTTCCCACTAAACCACACCTCATGTCTCCCCACCCATTTTCAAACCCGAGTCAGAATATAACAGTTTGTAACTAAACCAGTCTAATATTAATGTGATAACTTTTCATAAACATGAATGGAAATACTAAAAATTCATACGGTTCTATAACTAAACTCAGAAGGAAAGGAATGGAAGCAGTACTTAAACGCTGGGAAGTCAGTTCCTGCAATGAGACATTCCTATTAATTTATTTATTTATTTTTAGAAGTGAGCATGGACAGTATGAACATGAAAACAAAACATGCAAGAATCATGACAGTGATATAATAAATTAAATTAGTCTAATTAAAATACTCTCATATATTAAAAGATAGCATATATTATTCATATTATAGAAATAGAAATCACAGCATTCAGGTTTATTATTTAACAGTGAAGAATAAAAAAGATAATCTTTCTTTCCTGCCCGTCTTGTGCAGGAATGGACTGAAGATTGCTCAGGTGCCTGTCATAGTTTAGCCCCTGACGGCAACTACTGAACACCACACAGCTTCTTGCTCACTCCCCACCCAGTGGGAGGGGGGAAGACAATAAGAAGAAAGTGAGAAAACTCATGGGTTGAGATGAAAAACATTTTAATGGGACAAACATAAAAAAGGATAATAATAATGACAACAAGCAATGATAATAATGATATATGCAAAACATTGATGAACAGCAGAATTTCTCTCCACCCAAAGTTGATGCTGTGTGACACCCCCAGCTGTTGCGCAAGCACCCCAAGCTGCCCAGCCTCTCAGCCCACATGTGCAAGCAAAGCAAAGCAAGGAACTAATTCACCATTTCCCATGGGCAGACAGGTGTTCAGCTATCCCCAGGAAAGCAGGGCTCCACGCATAATGGTTACTTGGGAAGGCAAACACCATCACTCCAAAACTGATGTTGCACAAGACTCCAAGCTGCTGCTCAAGTTGCTGTTGTGCAAGACCCACAGACCCCCAGCTGCTACACAGTCCCTCTAGCCAACCCACAGTTATAAACTGAACATGACATAATTGGTATGGAATATCTCTTTGACCATTTTGGGTCAGCTGTCATGGCTATGTTCCCTCCCAGCTTCTTGTGCACCACCTCCATCTTGTTAGCAGGGCAGCATGAGAAGCTGAAAAGTCCTTGACTGCTTGGCAACAGCTTAAAACATCATTGTCTTATCAATGTTATTCTTACCCTAACTCCCAAACACAGCACTACACTAGCTGCTAGAAAGAAAATTAACTCTATCCCTACTGAAATGAGGACAGTTCGTAAAACCAAGGGTAGGTACTATCTATCATAAAGCTGGAGAATTATAAAAATATCTTTAGGATTGGAAATACATTTGATGTAGTGCTCCAACACCTTTTCGTCTAAGGGCATTAGAGTTTATAGTAGATGACTTCCTGAACTAGGAGTTTTGTGAGGCCAGTGTTGTTTTTTCCCCCCATAAAATAATGGAAGGGAAGACCAGAAGTCTCCCTCACTGAGATTAGAAAGAATCAGATTGATGCAGTTCTTTTTATGAAGGACATGGGAACAGGACAGCCTTACTCTGAGAAAGTGATGGTACTAGCTTGTACCAATGGACTCAATGGCTTCTCATGAATCTCATGTGGACTCAGCTGGATCACCTCTCAGCAGCCAAATGGCAAGGGGTGTAACATTGCTGTAAACGGCCAGATATCATTTTACAATACAACCACCACACTGTATTTGATTTAGGTTTACCCAAATTTATGTATTTACTATGAAGCAGTCTGACAAATTATGTATCAGAAGTTATCTTTATTTCTATAGAAACCTCTCATAATTCATACTTTAAAGCTAACACTGAATATATATATAAATGTAAAATTTAATGTTCCTGTTCATTAAAACAGATGCTGTATTACATAAGCTATTAATTACAGCAGATAATTTCTCAGAGTTCTAGCTGAGGTAAATCCTTGCAAATCAGGTTTTTTTGTTGATTTTTTATTAATTTGCAATTCTGTTTTAAAAAGTCCTTGAGACTGATCACAGAGCAGTTGAAATAAATGGACTCACAGGAGTTTGTTTATGCAAAGGAAAAAAAAAAAGGTAGTGCCATTGAATCATTGAGATTCACCTGCTCATATTTAAAAGAAAAAAAAAAAAAAACAGAGAAAGAACCACCACCCACTAATTAAATCGTTTGTTGTTTTCAACCTGAACTAGGAAAGGGCTTTGAAAAATGTGATTTCCCTGGCTCAAACAGAAAGAAGTATGTAGAATATAGCGCTGATTTTGTCATTGGTGTTCTGTCCGAAGCAAGGCTGACTGAATCTAATCCAACTGTAGGGGTTAAAAAAAAGGAAAGATTAATCACTCAGAAAAGAACTGATTGCAAAGATGGAACAAGACTTGATAAATGTTGGAGAAATTTTACTTCTGGAAGACCATAAAGAAAAGGTTTCCTACGAGCCTTTCATTCTTTCTCCTTTGCCCTTTACAGGGTTTTTTTCTTCTATTCAGACATGGCTGGAAGCCAAAAGATGTGAAAAAGTGAGGACTGGCATATAAATCCTCTAACCTGCCTCGCAGAAAAAGATTTGCATCCAAATCTGCATCTTCACCCTGACACCCCTTGGAGCTGTCTCACTGAAAGCTAACTCTTGAAAAGATGCATCATTTCTCTCTGCCTCACCTCCCCCATAATGTAGGGGGAAGAAAGAGAAAGATGCCTAGTTTATCTTCCGGGTGATAAACTGACCTGTTCCTATACCCCATCCTCATTACTGATGAGCTGAGCACTGATCACATGATTGGAAGAACAAGTAGGTCCATGATATAGTAGCTTTTCACAAGATGCCTGTGAGTCACTGGTGTGATGAAGCCACAGAAATAACTCATGCAACCAGTCACAGTCTTTGCAGACAGTCGACAAATATTATGGCCATAGGGCAAGACAGAAGGGTGATCATATCTGGAGTGCAGTTTAAGGTTCAGAAGTAGTCACAGTCAGGGGGAGAAAAAAAAAAAGTTAAACTGGAACAGATTTAAAGTAAGACTGCATCCCATTAGGGTGGTATGGAAACAAGCCAGAGAACCTGATTAGCGAATGTCTGCGCTGAGCAATGAAGAGCAGTGCAGAGCCCTGAGCTGCCATGGACTTTATCTGCTCTGGAAGCAGTATATCACGGTGTGGTGCTGATGGGCTGTATTTATTATCTTAAACTGCATTAAAGCAGATGAACTGCTTCTGGCCCTGAGCTGGTATTGCTGCAGCACAACAGGTAGACACATCAGCTGGAGTCAGCAATAGCTCAGGAATCTCTGCACCAAATTTCACTGCACTGCATAGACATCTTCTGTGTGAGCTTGGCTTGTGCATTCAGGCAAAATGAAAGCTGTCAGGGCATATGATTGCTTGCTATAAATATATTGAGGAGAGGAGGGGAGAAGGGGGGACTGACACTAGGGCTGGAAAAGAACTATTTAAATTAGGGGATAATGCTGGCACAAAATCAAATAGATATAAACTAGTTACACATAGGTTTAGGTTGGAAATTAGATGGTTTCAAACCATCAGAGCAATGAGATTCCAGAAGGTTTTCCAAAGAGAGCAAGAGGGCCAAAAAGCCTAATTGCTTTTAAGATGGAGTTTAAACATTTGTGAAAGATATTATATGACATGACAGCCTGAAGAAGCTTGATAAGATTCAGTGGCTCGGGCTGTTCTTCCTGAATTTGTATTCCTCTGAATGTTTTCCTACGATCTCACAAGCCCCTTGGTCCTTCACAGTAGGTCACTAGGTTTGCCTAATTCATCCAGAAAGCTCAGATCTCTCTTAAACTACAACAGCACTGGGGCCCTTGACCTCACTATCAGAGACCCCCATGCACACTTCTCTGAATGTGCTCCTGGTCACTTGAACCATCCAGCTATGAGTTCCTCTCACCTTTCAGTTCCCATGTTAACTATATCCTGAGACCTTGCTTCTTGTGAAATGATGATAGGCCCTAACTTCATGCTTCTTGCAAATATTTATCTTCTGGTGTTAACAGAACATGAAGCAAAAAAAAGTCTGAAAAGCTTTCTGGTTGCACTTTCAGTAGTCCAGAAGAATAGAAAGCAGGCAAACCACTACTATCTTCTCTGCTCACAATTCTGCAAGGCCAAATCAGGGAATATGGAGTGACAGTGCTGCCACACACCTCTTCCAGATGATATGGTTTCTATTCTGTATCCTTTAGGAAAAAGAATAAATCTATTTACGGCCTCCTGAGTTTTAAATCATCTCCAGACCTGTGATACACTAGTGTTACCGTAATGACTTGGGCTAATCCCTTAGCATTCTGTGAACCTGTGTGAATTGAAGTTTCCTTTTCACCAAAGCAGTGATGCCAGTGTAAGTGCTTTGAAGCTCATCATTCTCTGAAAAAAAGACTTTTTTTTAACCTCATCTTTCTTCTAGTAAAGTGCTCAATTTATCTTTTGATTCACAGGACGTTACTGATGGATAGTGAAACATGCTCCATTTTCCTTGTTCAAACTACCTTAAGGTCTTTCCTACATCAGAGGTACCCACAATTTTCATGCTCGCAATGTGTTAATTTCCCATACCGTGTCCACTGGGCATTAGGACTTGACCTGCACCAGTTTTGCAGTTGTATCTTGGTTGATTGCTAAAATATGTTTGTACAAGGAAAAGAGGACCACAGTGCAGACCTTCGTGGACAAGCACTGTCCCTCCAAGGAAGCATCCATGGTGGCACACTGGGGAGCCCCCACTTTGAGAATGGAAGCTGCATGGGGTCAAGCATGAGCCCCACGCTTATAGTCCCATGAAAACACTGAAATTTCCCTAGAGAAAATGAAGTGATTATCACCTATAGGTCAGGGTCTGAAGTGTCTAGTACTGCAGTTATTTTATGCATTCACTGAGTGATTCAAATAAGCAAAAGAAAATAACTGTCACTAATATGGCAGTAACATTTTTATACATGTGCTATAATTTGTTTGAAGCGAGAATACAGACTGGGTTCCTCTGTGTTCATATATTTAAAATTTTTGCTTATATTTTAGGCTCCTTGCTGAACTTAATAATAGCTTTGGAGGATCAGGGCAGCGAAAGTGCCATATGGTACACCCTACTTTGCACATGCTGAGTTCCTGAAAAGTCACACCAGCAGAGGAAGGTGACACTGTTACTGGAGAAGGAGCAGAGGGAGAAGGGTACTGGAAGGGAGCTCGTTATTCCTCCCAGTAACAATAACAACTCCCATCAGCAGAAGATACAGTCCTTTTGCTTCTTGCAAACAGATTAAACCTTCTTACCCTAGGATTTCTTGACTAATAAAATTTTATCCACAGTGCTAAGGAGTCAGGATCAAGCTCCGATGGGAAGTACCTATGCCATATGTGGCAAAGAAGGAATGGGCCAGGAAAAAATTCTGCTCAGAGCTGGGAGAGGAGCACAGAGGTAAAATACATAAAGCCAACAATGCCTAATATTCACTGTATAGTAAAGCCCTCTCCTCACTTGTCTGGAACAATTGCATTAACTACAGGACTAAAGAGAGGAAAATATTTTTTCTAATATGGAAATTAAGGGACATAGTTTTGTATTTGTAAATGGAATGGTTAAAGAAATAATGTTACCACTTCATAAGCAAATGTAGTAACTAGTGTTAAAATACTGAAAAAGAAACACTAGGGAACTGTGCAACTTAGTCAGTGATAAGATGTGAATATTGTACTGTGATAACATTTTATTGATCTAATACAGAAGTCAATTACGAGTTACTTAAAATGCCGCAACAATAAACTATTGTGGGGCCTAGAGGACAAGTATGTCAACTGTGGAACATGAGTACCATGAATTTAAAGAAACTCTTTGAGAACTGTATCTAAAGAAACTTTGATTACAAGAATTTTCATTTGAGGTCAAAATTTATGGGGAATATTTAAAAGATGCTACATTAAAAATTTTATGTGAGCTCATGCTCCCAATATAAAATGTAATTATTCAAAGGGCAAATGGAAATGGCAGCTATGAAAGGATTCCTGTACATTTGGAATTACTTACTTCCAAGATTTTCCTAACTTCACCTCTTTTCCATTCTTTTTTTTGTTGCACTTCCACTTAAATGTAGCATAAAACCAAATTTGAAGCACATGAAACTAACTGATGTGGCATAGATACCTATGATTGCTAAACCACATCAGATGAATCACATCTGGGAATAAGGACTAAGGATTTTTTCAGCACAAAGTGTTCATCACACAATTAAAACTCTCTTCATATTTTGTACTTATCTTCAATATGCTGAAAGGGCTAGGGCCAGCAAGGGAGATCTCCTTGGGTACAGAACTGAGGAAGGCAACCTCAGAGGTACAAGGGAGCCTTGGTCACTGCTTGTGGACAGGATAAGAGAGAAAGGTGACAGCATCATTGTCACAAGGGAGCTTACCTGGCTTCTCTGCGCTGGGAGCATCACAAAGGTATCAAACACATGCCTGCAAGATGTGCACTACAGACTCTCATCCTACAGTGTTAAAGGTACAAAGGTGCCTAAATAAAAGCAGGGGCTCCTTTTTTCCAGCATCTCTTCCCTCAGTCGGGAAAAAGACAAAATTGAACCCTTAGGAGTTGCTTTTGTTCTAGCAGTTGGAGCACTACTTGAAAGTTTGGTTGCAAAGATCTACCATCAAGTACTGCAAAATCAAACCCAAGTTCACTGGAAACAACACTAAGCTCTTAAGTGTCAGTGGTAAAATAGTCTGGTAGTTGTGTGGTAAAGTAATCCAGTTGTAGGCGAGCTTCACTGGCAAGGGGAGAGGTGAATATCTCCAAAATACTAGTCAGACTTTCAGTGGGTGACATACCTTGTGGAAATGATCATATGATTAAGAAACTGCCATTATTTCTATTTAATAAACAGTTGAACATGGTGTTGGAAAATACCTTTACCACCCAAGGTCCTTCAAGTATTTTTTTGATCTCTCAGACTTGGCTTTCAAAGATATGAATGATATACAACTCATACATTCTATGACTGAATGCAAAAGATTAGTTAAAAAAAGTATTTATTTTCTTTTTTTTCTGTTATGTTCCATTACAAAAAGAAACAAAACAAAACATAAACAAAACATAAACAGAAGATAGCATTTTATTAGTGGTACATTAATGAGCTTAAACAACTAGGTGACTTCTGTTTGTCACAAATACATATTACAAACAACCACAAAACCATAACTAAAAAATAAATAAATAATGCAAATAGGTTTTTTTCTTAATTTTTTAATATTTATAAAATATATAGCACTTTCTATTACATTTTTCAGTCATTTTTATCCATAACAAATTAAAACCTATGACATATATTGCAAATATGCTAGAGGGATAAGAGTAATAAAAAAAGCAAAAATACCTGGAGGTATGAAATAGTAAATCGGTTAATGTTTATCATTTTTTATCGTATATCCAGATTGTGCATATCCTGCAAAAATAGCCATTTCTTCAACTAATATACATATTTTTCTTTATAGTATCATAAGGTCTTAAATGTAAAGCTTCGTGGATTTATGCTCCTGTTTTATAGTTGTGCCTAATATGTAACTTCCACTAATATATACTGAGTATCTTCCATTAGTATATACTAATATACTCACACACATACACACACACATACACACACACGCACTATGCATTATATATTAGTATATACTGAATAGGAAAAGAATTTTTATAATATATAGTTGGAATTCTTATGGAGAATGCCGTTGAAAGTGGAAGGCATGTATACCATAGTGAAAACTGACTAGGTTACATAAATGAAAGCATTTAGTTTTACAGTGTTCAATCATTTTGTTTTAATATTTTATGGAATATACTGTAATAATATGCAGAATCCAAACAGAAATATCTTTTTATTCTAGTTTCCACATGCTTTTCTTTATGATTCCAATAGAATGTGAAGTGCTCTCTCTGCTAAACTTCCTGAAAATTGAGCCAAGCAAGTAAAAATTTGTTGACATTAAAGACCTTATTCCAGGAAATACTAAAATTGCACTTAAGAACCCTCCAAGACAGGAAAGCACTTAAGCACAGATATGACTTTATTTTCTTTAACCTGAATGTTAATCAGACACTCATGTACTCTTACTGGTACACAGATGCCCTTGCCATGATCCTTAATAGTGTCCCCTGACTGTGAAAGAGGCTTAGAGGCTCTGTTATGTAGCTGAGACTAATGTTTAGCCATTTGGCTGAGCAAAGTGGTGAGGGAACAGGGACATGTGCTTGAGGACCTCTGAACAAATATTCAGGTGTGTGATTTGCAATGGATGGGGAGAAAGATGCAGCAGGGAGGGAGCAGACCATCATGGGGTAGCCTGCTTGCAGTCAGTACTGTCCTGGTAAAGGGAAAAATGAGAAGCACAATAGCCTGTCCTGGGCACCCATCAGCCACCATCAGCCTCATTCTGCCCTTTGCTGTGGCACAGCATCCCTCATCAGGCACTGAACTTTGGTGGGCTGAACTAGGAAGCTCAGCTTTCTAGGGTCCTTCAAGTACCCACAGTGCACCAGCAGCAGCTCCTGCAAAGATAGAAATGACATGCACCAGGTGCTGGCAGCCTTACTGTTAGCATCTCAGAAGATTTTTCCTCTGGACTCATTTCAGTTGGGCCACATGGTCTGAAAGCCAACTGGGACATGAAACATATAACTATGATGTTCATTTAGTTTCATCCTTAAAGCCCAGTTCATGTGCTTAAAGACAGTCTTGTGATATGAAGAATAGCACAGTGACTGGCAGCAGGCAGGAGCCTGGCTTCAAAAGCACATTCCTCATAAAATGAGAACACTAACATAGAAGCACATCCACTAACTCCTTGGAGAGACAGACACACACACACTAGCATGGACCTTCAGAGAACCTAAGTTCTGTTCTTGACTTGTATTTCCCTTTTGAGAGCCTGAAGTCCTACCTTAGGTATCTAAAACAGGTACTTATAGTTCAGGAGCTTGAGTGCATCTCTCATGTTTCCCATCATGCAGAACTGATAAGAGGTGTGAGTCCAAAGTACGGACTCATCACTGTCTGAGGTTGAACATTTTAAAATCAGCTTAAACTTTTTTCCAGGCTCTACATGTTTTCAGAGACCGGGCCCTGCAAGGAAATAGGAAGTGCAATACAAGGATCAATATTTGATATTAGCAAAGTCACATTTTCCAAAAGGTTCCTTGGAACTGCCATACCAGAATGAAAACTTGTCTTTCTTTTCTGCATAGGGAATACTCGAGTGTACTTAGACAGCATGCAGCAAAACTACTGAATTTCTAAGGGCAGCAACTGTACATTCACAAGATCTTCAGCTTTTTAAAAATATTTTGTTTGATGTAAGAAACATCTTAAGGCATGGAATAAACCAAATCACATTTAAAGTAATAGGCTGAATTATTGACAACCACCTACTCATGTTTAACTGTCCACTTTGAGGTGTTCCGATAAAGTCTATGCTCACAAAGTAAATAAATATTTTTGTGGAATCAAGAACTAATTTGGAAAATAATACTTTTCACGAATCTCATCACAAAACATATTGATACTGTGCATTATTGGTATGCATTATTAATAATTCCAGTATAAATAGACAAAACTTCAAATTAGCCATTTTAAAAAATAACCCACTTGCAACTAGTTGTCTCCACAAACTTCTTGCTGCACTTAATTAACAAAATTAAATGGCCAGCATCTAAAATAGCCTGACTTTTATTTCAAAGGTGCCTTCAGGCTACTGGACTGTCAAGCTTTTTTGAAAATCTGGAACTATATTTTTAAACAGATGTAGGAAATGAAATGTATGCATTCACTGATGAAATCCAGAGTAACATTAAACAAATTGATAACACTTTCATAATAAAATTTTGTTAACACTACAATCTAGCATATGTTTAGTTCTGTGACGGACAGATTATCTAAAATTTCCTTCATAAAGCAAAACAAATTGAACCAAATATATTTAGTTATACTTAAGTGTACGTATTTTTGGTATACTATATAACATCACTTCAATAGGCACAGTACTATAAAGATTTTTTTTTTTTATTAAACTTATTTAAGAATATGACATAAAGAGAACAAATTACATATTATGCTATGGGTTGGTTGATTTCCTCTTCTTTTGTTGAAATGTTTGCTTTCACTTGCATACATTTTTTTAGCAAAAGCTCATGGTTCATTATATCTGCTTTCAAGTTGCCACTGGGCTGTGTTGGCTTACAAAATACTTGTATTCATTCTATGTTACACGCAAAATGAGAGGCTGTAAGATAAAGCCTGAGTTTTGATGAATGTGTATGATGTTCACTATCCTTTAAGTGGGAAGATACTGTAGGGGTTTAAATTAAAAATAAAACCATTTAATATGTTTGTAAATTATATTTCAGGATTAGTTAGAACACAGAGTTTAAAATTTTCCCTCTTTGGTGCAAGACTAAATTTCCAACCAAGAGGACAAGCCAGGATGTAGAGTGTCTTCTGAGCATTCTGTGAGTTCAATGCACAAACCCTTGCTGCATTTAAAAAACAACACTGACCTGCAGTCAAGGTAAAGGCATTTTATATTCTCAAAACATCACTTAGCTCTTTGAAATATAGGGGGTTAGAAAACAAACAAAAAAATCAATTTACAAACTAATGTTGTCTCTTAAATGTTATGTATTTAATGCCCAGTTACAAAAGCCTCACTGACAGATACCGCAGTTCTACAGACAGAATACTTGACAGAGATCTCTAGGATACCCTGGTGGAGTCCAAAATGTTCATGTCATTAGCTCAGTTCTGCACAAGGAGCATTTTTTGAAAAAAAAAAAAACCTAAAAAAAAATAAATTCAAGGCTTTCATATCATGGAATCCCTCAACCTACAGCAATTTGCAATGACATACTTTCTCCTAGTTTGGGTAAATGCTATACTCATTTAAGCACATTAAAGAGTGCCCCTTGAAACTCTCATTTCAGTGGTACAACTGTGTACATAACATCAATGGCTGAAGGAAGATGATCAGGTTTAGATTCTGCTATCACCAGCAGAGCTTTTACTGAGGTGTTAGCACATGCCAACACTGCTACAGATGAATGTCACAGCAACGCACCAAAAAGAAGTAGAAGATTTGGGAGCACGGAGGAGAACTGTCATTAAGAGATACCAGGCTTGTGTTTTCACTGTTGTCAGTGCTCTGTCAAAATCTTTGTTTCCAGTATATGCTTTCCTGACAAGGACCGTGCCTGAGTTACCACCATTAAACCCCTTAGATGCTTACAACTTTGGATTCACAGTATCTGGGGTTGGTGCTCTCTCGGGAGCAAATGTGAAATCCCATGGACAGCCATGGTAGTTTTATATGCCATTCAGAGACCAGGATGTGACATCCCTATTTAGGGACAATGCATATAAACAAACACACAAGGATGACTATGAAAATTTTGGATTTTGATGACACTTAAAAGCATTTAATAGCTGGATTACAACATCATTCCGTTGTATTTAGCATGGAAAATAAATGTGTAACCCTTGGAGGTGTACTAATAAGAAGTAAGCAGGTACTGAAAGTCATTTGAAAGTGATAAAAGAGTCTCCAGAAAATATATTTTCAGAATATTTGGAACTAGTATCAAGTGAGATTGGATAAAGTTCAAGGCAAGGATACTCTCACACAAAAATATCCAAATACTTCTCATGCAACGCAAAAAAAAAGAGACACAATTTGCTCCTACATTTCATTCACCTTTAGTCCCTGCCTTGCATTTTCAATTGTTCCCATTTTGAAAAAGCTTTCCTCTGGCTTTACTTTTGAGGCTTCAATTCTCTTAATATGTAGAAAGGGATGTGACAGAATTCGTCTTTCTGCTAAACAAGGCAGATAGTGTCTATAATCCAACACCTGCTATGTGCTTTTATAACAAGTCTAAGGGGGGGTGGGAGTAGGTAGTTTTGATTTCAATATAATAAACAGAAACCCATAAAATACTATTTAAAATGTTATGCACACACTGTAGCTGCACTAACTGTTCTTCCTGCAGATTTTTAGTTTCTCTCCTCTTGTCTAGCGAAGAAACCAAACCCTCACCTTTTCTATTTCTTCAGCTAAATCCCACACAGGCTCCCACTATTTTTTACATCTTTGCTGATGTGTGTAATAGCACAAAATTAAATTATTTTGGAAAATTATATTTTAATAAAGTTATTAATTTTAAATTTACAACTCCCTTAGATTTCATCATTAAATGATGCTCTGGAACTAGTATGTGGTCCAGAGTAATGCAATATTCTTTACAAAGACATTATGCATTCTGTCAGCTATTCTTTACAGTTATTTAATTTATTCCTGTCTTTTACTAACAATATATAAAAAAAGAAACTATTAAGAATTCAAAGGGTGGGCTCATTTGTCAAGCATAACGTAGAAAGTCTTATTATGTTGAGAGTCTGAGTGGAACAGAAGTTCTACTTATGATGTGAAATCAAGGTTTAATATGGAAACAATGTATTAGGTAGATTGTCACAAACAAATTCAACAGCTAAGTCTTGTGAACAAAGACTATTAGATTTACATTAACTCTAGGGGAAAAAAAAGGGAGGACATAAAGAGCAGACGTGTTTTACGCACTTAATTTGTAATTTAAATTAAATTAATATAACATATTTACTTGAAGAAGAGGGACTTATTCATGGAAAGCAGTTTTGCTTTTTTGTGTTTTGGTAGTTTTGGTAGTTTGGTAGTTTTTTGATATATCAGTCCAATAAGGCTATCTCTTGGGGGTTTTTGTAAACTAAAAGAACAAAATAGAAAAAGTAGCATGACTCCATGTATGGACACCAGAAAGGATTTACAACAGTGCTTAAAGTGCTTTCTTATTTGAGGAGATGCTTACACAAACGCCTTTTCATGCTTATGTCCTTGTCACCATGTACTATATGCTTGTTGCTTCCTCTTATGGCATTTATAATATAATGATAGGGTATTAATTTCATACTCGTAGTTTAGTATATTGTCATAAAAAACATCTGAAAACAGGAAAATGACAATTCTATTTTTGTATTATTACAGCAATTTGAAAATTTTATTAAATACTGCAGTGCTTCATTTTGTCATTTATTCCTTTGCTTCCAGTGTTGCTTAAAGCACTATGTAAGTACAAATAGATCATACTAAAAGCATATCCATCCTATTCTGGGGTTTCGACTACGATTATTTACTGATGTCTTGCAGAACAGAGATGAATCTATGATCCCACGTGACCATTTATCTGCTGATGCTGCAAGATGTCTTGCCTCCAGCTTGGTTTCCATATACATGGTTCACCGAAGTTCTACATCTTATGAATATTTATACATTGTTATGTCTTGTTGTTAAGTGGCAGTGCTGCAATGTGAGATGTCAAGTAGTATACTTTAATTTGCCAGTACCAGAAGTTGTGGGAGCCGCAGAAGCTGTGGCTTGACTGCCTACATACAAAGGGTCCAAACAAGCCACTTTGGCTGCAAAGAATGAGTGGATACAGTGAAGGACTGCAAACAGGTTGGAGAACTCCAGCTCCTGGAAGTGAAAACAAAAAGATTACACATGAAGCAAAAGAACACCTCACAAACATATACCTAGGAATCAACTGCCATTCAAGTAGAAATGATTTTAATAATTTGATGTAATTCTGCTAATGTGCCTGAAAATTCTCCATTATGGGGACTCAGACATTGAGCTATCCCCATTCAATAAATAAATTGGGGGGGGGGGGGCTAATATGGAAAAATTTGTGAGCTAAATGCCCCCACAGAAATACTGACACCATATAATACTTTTCCCTCAGGTTAATGCAAATCTAGCACTTTTGCAGGTAAATTGAGAGAGAAATTGAATGTCTGAAGTCTACACATCTCTGGACTACTACTATATACCCACTGTACTCACAAAGATCAGTAATATTTAGTTCCACATTTACAAGTCACATTTGTTCATCACGTCACCTCACATTGGGAGCTATTATCTTACCTATGCTGGTTCTTTAATTACTAGAAGAAGAAGATGAAGAAAAAAAGACACATTTTCAAAGAATGCTACTATCTCATGGTGATATTCTGGATCTGTTTTCATTGAGAGGGTTACTCTTATTGAACCAAAAAAGAGAACAGACTGCAGGTTTTAAACTTAGTAGCAATATTAGACAAAGTCTTGTTTCTACTTTAATTCAGTTTTCTATAGCTCTTCAGTATGTGATTAGACAATCTGGAACTCTTTTAGACACCACTACTGAGGAAATAAATGACATAAAAATGTGCTCCTTTGTGTCTAATTGACTTTACCTGATCAGTCTTTTTTAAGGCAATTTTCAGCATGTGTTTTTTGGAGTTAGCATTATATCTGTAATTATCTGTTGGATTTGAAAGCAGATATGTGAATACTTATCAGTGTAAGGATGGTAGTGCAGAGGTGCCATCATTCTGTTCTGATTCACTGCCTATACAGACTTCTTCATTGTAATATGAAGGCAGTAACAGATATCTGTGGTATATTCTGTCCTTCTGTCCAGCATCAGAATAGCCAGGCTATGTAGTACTGAGGGATTTGCTTCCTTTGTTTAGAAGAGTATTGATAATGTTGTATATTCAATAAAAATTGCTAAATCTCTCAAAATTATATTAACCTACAATTTTCTGCCTCTTGATATTTCCTGGAAGAGATTGCTTAATGTAATTCACGGAGACATTCACAAATTCTGCATGTGTGAGGGGCAACAACTGCCTGAAAGCAGACAGCTGCGTGTGCAGGGTGTCCAGTGATGAAATGGATGTGGGGAATTTTGTTCAGCTCTTACAAGCTGTGTAGATGTCCTTTGGACATGCTCAGTAATTAATATTTTAATATCCCAATAACTTATTTAAACTCTCCTAGCTACCAATTCTCAATGAAGAAAATAATGTTTACACCAAGTTTCACAAATCTGCCATCTGTGTCTATTAAAAGAAATCTACTTAGAGACATTTTCATTTTTAAACATTGGGAGAAGGGTAATTTTATCACTATGGCAAAGATTTCTCCACTCAAATTTCAAAATAAGTAAATGTATCATACATAGGAAAACTATGGAATTTCAAAAATGAGGAAGAAAGGAATAATGGAAGCTATTTCAGAATACGAATTACCAGTTATTCCTATTAAGTTGATTTTCAGTTAAACCCTTTTTAATAACATAGCATAGCATAATATAATTTATCCTGCTGGTACTATAAAATTAAGCTTTAGATAAGATAATAAATATTTAATAGAATACTGAAGTATTTGCAATATCAATTCTGTGTGTTATCTGTAGAAAGGCTACATTTCCCTCCATGTATGAACAGGACAAACCTATTAAAACAAATATCACAATTTGAGAGTTGTTCGAGTCAATTAGGTAATCCTACTAGCTGAAAGTTCTTACTATCATAATTATGGCTCCTGGACACTGAATTTTCACAGTGCATTAGTACAATTATTACCAGCAGTTATCATGGGTGTTTCTGCTACAATGACACATTGGGAAGATTGCTCAATGGACCTTCAAGAAAAGCGGGTGAGGCAACAGAACAGCCTCTGAAGGTCCCATTGGTTTGCTACTACTGACAGTTATGATGCAATGCAGAAATTACATTGACTGCAAAGACAAGTACTAAGAAGTCAGCAAATACTACGTCATTATTTGCTAGGAAGCATTTTTCCTGTTTCAATGTAGGCATGCATATTTAACTAGAAATTAAATAAAGTGAAACACAGTAGGCTGACTGGTAAAGGCCTGATTAATGGCAGCAGCTCGATTCACAGGAGCCTGATTGATGGGAAGGGGATTCATCAGGAGCAATACTTTTCTGGCAGATTAGCCTAGTCACAAGGAAGCTTAATGAACAGATAAGGCTTCATGTGGAGCGTGTGGATTTGCTGACAGATACAACATTCCCTCACTTCTGCTGAGAACTTGCCCTTTTAGCTGCTCACAGGTCTGTAGTACTGCCAGCAGATGGAGGGAAGCCTATAAGCTTTTGTGCATGCCTAGCTACTCCTAGTTGTTATCATCTATATTTTGTCATCAGTCATCCTCTTGACTGAACATACTCTCATCTAGCAGGGTATTGTGTATTGCACACCCATTTTCAAATTACTTTTCAGAATAATCCAAAGAAGCAAACCCTTAGAAACCTGGAGAAATACGTAGTGAAGCCATTAACGTTACTACCAGTAGATAAAAGCAAAGGGTCTGAATGCCAAGAAAGATAGAAAGATAGATAGAAATTGAATGTGAAAGCAAAGCAATCGACATTTAAGCCACATCTACTTGTCCATGCACAAGCACACAAGTGACTATTACTCCAATTTCCAGACTGTTGTCTGTACACCTCACCTAAGACCCTACTCTCCTAGGAATATCAGTGTACCCTCAGTTCTTCAAATTGTCTTTCTAACCAATCTCTTGCTCAAACCACTCTCACCCTACATCACTGTCATTATACCAGACATTTCCAGATTATCAATCTGAACATTCACATTTTCTGCTGAAGTCAACATAAGTGAGCAGAAAGGTATGTGGGAAAGATGCAGTCATTGAGCATGGTCAGAAGTGTATGGTAATTCTAGTAACGGTTCACAAAGAAAGTTTATATTGAAAGGAAAGAGATGGAAAGAGAAAACAGAGAGTGCCCCCAGACAAAGAAAAACCCAAACAACTCTTATCACATTATATTAATGACACAACTACATAAACAATACATCTACCAAATCAAGCAATTGTATGTTTGTTAAGTATTCATGATATGGTTAGAAAAAAAATCTTTTCTTTTATCCATATATAAACTGTTTATATAAACTGTTCTTCCATCAAATATGGTGTTACATGGTCACTTTATATAAGCACAGAATAAGATGGAAAACAGATAATCCATGTGCAAGACGTGGGCAAACTAAAAATTGAATCACACAAAACTACACAGGTCAGAAACCAGAACTCAGAATGCAGTTGCTGCAATTGAGCAATCACTCTGTAAAAATCCTGACGATGTATACTTAAAACCTATTTAAAAATTATATTCTAAATTTGAAGAGCACTGTGATGCTCACAGAGAAACCCTCAAGGCTATGAACAAGGATTAATTAAAAAATATATTTTGGAGAATACACTTGAAATGATCAGACATGTCAGTCTGGAAAATGGTGCAAGCATCCATCAAGACACCTTGCAACACTTGAAAATGAGCATTTTGTTCACACTACAACAGTGGTAAATTAGGTTATTTAGATTTGATTTCTGTGCAAGATAATTTAAAGTACAAATTAATTTGTATTAATCACTATTAAGGTAGCATTAATTTAAAAGTATTAATGCTAAATATTTGAAGTTATACTTCTTTATTTACTGATACTGTATTTCTGTCCTCTTCATAGAAACACATTTGTAGATATTATATAAATATATAGAACTTATATATATTATACATATACTACACTATATTTTATATATTAGATATTTCTGTCCAGTTGACTGGATATCCATCTTGATGTGCTGATTTTTGTATTAACTTTGGCTTTGTAGCACTCACCTTAGAGGTTCAGCTACTCTGAAGAGCAGCACAGTTGTGTGACCTTGCCTGAGTTTTTTTGACAATAACGTTGAGCTGCTAAAAAGCCTTTCAAGTCTATAAAGGTGAAAGCACAAACTGAAGTATATCTTTTTAATTATATATACGTTTTAGAAGGCACAGAAACTCTCAGTTCACAGCAATTACTGGCTGGTGTGTTTACTTAAAAAATTCAAATGAAAATTACATGTAATAAGAAAAAAAAATCACTAATGTTGATTTTTAAATCCACTGCAGAGCCAATGAGCCATGCTGGACCTTGTTCTCAGCAGCAAGGAGAGGTTGGTAGAGGATGTGAAGCTCAAGGGCAGCCTTGGCTGTGCTGACTATGAAATGGTGGAGTTCAAGATCCTCAGGGCAGTGTGGAGGGCACACAGCAAGCTCACTGCCTTGGATTCAGGAGAGCAAACTTTGGCTTCTTCAGGCACCTCCTTGGTAGAGTATCATGGGACTAAGCCCTGGAGGGAAGAGTGGCCCAAGACAGCTAGCTAGTGTTCAAGGATCACCTCCTCCAAGCTCAGGAGCAATGTATCCCAACAAAGAGGAAGTTAGACAAAAATGCCCAGAGACCTGCACAAATGAGCAAACTCAAAAGCAAAAAAGATGCCTGCAGAGGGTAGAAGCAAGGGCAGGTATCCTGGAAGGAATACAGATAAACTAAGCAGCCAAAGATCTGGACAGGAAAGCTAAAGCCCTGACAGAATGAAATCTTGCCAGGGATATCAAGGGCAACAAGAAAAGTTTCTGTAAGTGTGTCAGTGATACAAAGAAGATGAGAGAAGATGTGAGCCCCCTCTGGAATGAAACAGGAGACCTGGCTACCCAGCATATGGAGAAGGCTGAGGAACTCAACGAATTTTTCTCCCTCAGTCTTCACCAGTAAGGGTTCTAGTCACACTGCCCAGGTCACAGAAGACAAAGGAAGGGACTGGCAGAATGAAGATCCACGCACTGGTTCAATACCATCTACGGAACCTGAAGGTTCAAAAGTCCCCTGCAGCCCATGGAGAAGACCGTGGTGGAGCAGGTTGTCCCCCTGCAGCCCATGGAAGATGATGGGAAGCAGAGATCCCACATGCAGCCCCTGGAGAGACCCCACACTAGAGTGGGGGGAGACATATGGAAGATGCTGTCACCCACACTGGAGCAAACTCCTGACAGGACCTGCAGCCCACAGAGACAGAAACAGAGAGAGACCAACACAGGAGCAGGTTTACTGGGGGGGAATTGTCCCATAGGGGACACACGCTGGAGCAGCCTGGGCCTGACAGACTGCACCCCATAGAATAGACCAACGCTAGGGCAGCTGGTGAAGAGCTAAAGCCCTGTGGGAAAGGACTCATGTTGGAGAAGTTTGTGGAAGACTGTCTCCCATGGGTGGGACCACATGCTGGAGCAGGGGAAGGGTGTGAGGAATGTCCGTCCCGCTAAGAAGGAAAACAACTTGTAAGGAACTGACCGAAAACTCCTTTCCCTTTTCCCTCCCCTGCTCCCAGCCCTGTGTCCCCCATGCCATCCTAGGAGGGGAAGAAGGGAGTGAAATCATGAACAAAGTGAAGTCTGTGAAGAAGGGAGGGTTGAGGGGAGGTGTTTTAAGATCTGGTTGCACTTCTCATTATCTGACTCTGTCTGTGTGTGTGTAGTGTAATAAGTTAGAAGCTTTTCTTTTTTTTTTTTCCTTTTTAGTCCATGTCGAGTCTGTTTTGTCCATGATCTTCCCCTGTCCTTATCTTGACTCCTGAGCCTCTCAATATATGTTTTCTCCACTGCCCAGCTGAAAACGGAAATGTTAGAGCGGTTTTGGTGGGTGTCTGGCCTCCAGCCAGGGTCAAACCACCAGACACATACACACACACATATACACAGACACATATAAAAACAGGATCTCTCATAGATTTAAAATACCCTTAACACCACTCTGATTTTATCACAGTTGTAAGATTTTTTTAGCTTCTGGATGCTGCTGTGATACTGGAGAGACACTAATGGATCATTAAGGTATAGCTAAGTAAATAAAGAAATACATAGGTATTGAAAGGTGTGTAAGTGAATCCCTTTCTGTCTTATAACAAAGAGGAAACTTTGCCCTTCTATGCTTGGCTTTTTTCAACCCAACTCCAACAGGTCAGTAAGAACAAAGGAGAGGGACATGTAGGCTCCACGTTCTGCCAAGCCGACAGGTCTATTTTGTAGCGCTCAGTCAGAAAAATTCTGTCTGACTGTGCAAAGTCGTGCAATATCTCCTGCTGAGTGACAGCTGGGAAATAACCTACAGATTGGAATGTCTAAGGGGTATTGGTGATTAATGTTGCCCCTAAGTGGTTTCTTCTTAGAAACCTTTCTTCTTAGAAACCACTTAGACCTTGCCTTAGAGCCCTTCAGAATTAGGTGTTTGCATCCAGGCACTCTGCCATGGATGCACTGGTGTGACCTATGGTAATTACTGTTCAGATTTTTCAGACCTGAATTGCTTAATTCTATGAAGAAACACTTCTTTTATACTACATTATATATCTCTACAGTAACATGACATTACAGAGGAGCCAAAACCAAAAGCACCAGTGCAGTCTCTACAGGAAAAAAGGCAGTATCTGAGTGAATAATACAAATGTTTAAATATTTTAAATTCTTTTCAAGTTGAAAAGAAGTATACCTGACTCAGCCGTAAGTAAATCCATATCACACATTGTGTGTCTCAAAGCATGACACTTTGAATTCTGTTAAGTCAGGCATGAAGTGCACTGTACAAAGTTTTAACATCACTGTAAAAATATTAGTTGCCCTGCCTCAGTGAAGGACTTTTTATCACTTAAAAATATAAAATGTGGTGGCAAGTGTGTTTGTTAAAAATAAAGCTGACTCAAGAATGGATAAGGTTTTGCATTTTTTCTCAAAAATATTTTCTTGCATTATTTTAACATATATCACTGGAATACAGAGGAGATGCAGGACAATTACGAAGGCAGTACAGCTGAAATTTAACATACTGCTGCATAATTATTCTCTTTCAAGCAATGTCCATCTAAATCTGAATATATTTTGGGAATAGTAACAAATTCATCTAAATTTTGCAACAAGATTCAACAGCTAAGCAGTCTGATACTTCTGTACATAGTAAGTGTTCTAAAATTAAAAGATATTATTACACAAATGCAACATGCTTTAATCACACACATCTGCAATAGTGTAAGATACATAAAATGTGCAGCATTGTAAATGAAGGATGACATTAAGTATTTGGATTTGTATAACTCATATTTCTACAGGAAGGACTTATATAGAATAACAGAATCATGGAATCACCAAAATAACCAGTGCAGAGAGTCACGGGGGAAGATCCCTTCCCTAGTCCTGCTGACCACACTGTTCCTGACACACTCCAGGATGCTGTTGTCCCTCATGGCCAACTGGGCACACTGCTGGCTCATACTCAGTGGTTGCCAATCATTATGAAAGCAATATTACTTAAAAAAAACCCAAAACCAACCAAATAAAACAAACTCCTAAAATGATAACCTATGGACAAACCACCTGAAATTTGCAGGGAGTAACTGACTTATAGTGCACTAGGTACATTTTAAAAAATTGTCCTTGTTTCAGCAGGGATAGAGTTCATTGTCTTACTAGCAGCTGGTATAGTTTGATGCTCTGGATTTAGGATGAGAATAATGTTGATAAGACAATGATGTTTTCACTTGTTGCCAAGCAGTCAAGGACTTTTCAGCTTCTGATACTCGCCTGCTAAGGAGGAGGCAGGAAGCACCCAAGAATCTGGGAGGGGACAAAACCAGAAGAGCTGACCCAGACTAGCCAAAGAGATAATGCCATGCTCAGCATCCAGCTAGAGGAGTTAGCCCCAGGGTGGGCAGTTCAGCTAACTGTTGGTTCCCAGTGGTGAGGAACTGTGGTTTATTATCATCATCATCTTTCTTTTCTGTCCTATTAAACTGTTTTTATCTCAATCCACAAGTTTTTTTTCATTTCAATTCTCTCTTCCATCACATTGGTGTGGTGGGTTTGGGGTGTGAGTAAATGGCTGTGTGGTTGTTTTAGCTGCCTGATGGGTTAAATCATGACAACATTCCATCAGTGACATAACTGAAACTCAGAGATGGAGGAAAACAGGACTGAGAGGCAAAAAAAGCAAAAGGTTTAGATCAGGTAATGCATATGCCATAGTGGATTCTGCATAGAGAGTGTAGCGTGAACAATAAAGCGGTAAAAAGCACTCTCAGTTCTAGAGACTGCATCCAAGCTACCTGCCATGTCTTCCTCCCTCATTGTGTGGGAATGAAGAAGTGAAGAGCCCTAAAATTCGGGGGCAATGGCTTCTCAGACTCTTGGGGGTTTTTTCTCAGCTGTGAGCTCCCATTTCACTGTATTCTGGTTATTTCTCATTTAATATGACTGACAAAAAAAGGGCTTTATGTAAAGAAAATGTTACTGCATTTCCCCTTACACAGTGGGTCTCCAGGCCATCTGAAGCAAAGAGCATTTAACAGGTGATGATAGCTGTGGTCATGAATATTCATCACAACCTTTAACAGATGTTTTACAAAATTCCCATCATCTGATTCCAAATGAAGACTGCACACAGTGTGCATGAAACCTGGCATTACAAGCATTTCTGAAAATCTGATTAACATTTCCTAATGACTAAAGAGTTCCCCAAATAGCTGTATCTCTTACAGTAATGCTAGTAAAGTAAAAAGAAAAAAAAAGAAATAAGAAAGAAAAGAGGTTAGACTTTTCCACCTCCTGTGCTGAATGGTGATTTAAATCCATGAAAGGCTTAAAGAATAATGAAGAGGCCAATCGATAGAAATTTTAAACTAACCACAATTGAAAAAATATGACTCAAGAATCTTCACATTCATTGTATAGCCACATTTATCTATATTTCTTAAACTAAGCAACATACTGGAAAGGATAGAAGTACTCACTATAAATGCTCTAGCACCTCCCAAAGAAAACATAATCTGATCTTTTTCATCATGATATAATTGGTATGCATTGATCACCAAGCAAATAAATTAAAAATAACACATTTTTATTTCTAAATTCATCAATGTAAAAGTTTAAATATATTATAAACAACCGAGGAACATGATAGTTTATTAATAAGCACACTTGAAGCTAGAAGGTAGAATTTCTACCTTGATAAAAGGTAGAAAGATGAAATTGGCTAGAAATAAAGCTCTATTCAGTTTGAACCAGAATAACAATAGGTATGATAAAGGTACCAGGAAATATCCAAGGCTTATAAAGTGATTTGTGTCACAGATTTAATTTAAAACATGATAAAATCTATCTTTCTTCCTCAAACTCTGGATTTCATACTTTGTTTTTAATTAGTATTAAAAATACCTTCCAGTTTTACTGAAAAAACCCAAAACACCCCCACTTCCAACCCCCTCCAAAAAAACCTCAACCCAAACCCCAAAAATCCCACAACACTGTCCCTTTTTTGGATTCCTATGAAATTACTTAAATCCTAAAATAATACAGTACTATAATAGCAACAGAAGACAGGTATTAGAAAAATAATAATTTTCATCCTTCAGTTGTATTTAGGAGCATGGGAGAAGTTACCAATTATTTTCTTAAGAGAAAATAATCCTCACAACATTAGGCTATGTTTTCTTATTAGAGACGCAAAGGAATTTTGTAATATTAAAATAATTTCTGAAGGAAATCAGAAATCAGAAAATATTTATCTTTGAGATATAGCAGAACATGAAGGTATTGAAAACCACAGCCCACCCCATTTCATTTTGATTTAATGGGAGCTTTTATGTATATTGAGTACAACATTCAAAATCAAGTAAATAGTTGCTAGGTAGAAAATAATGAATATCTAACATAAAGAGACAGGCAGGAAGGAAAAATAGCTGCTTAATGTAGCCCAACACAAGTGCCCCAACACAACATGTTTTTTCTTTACATAGTTTATTATGCTATGCACATTTAGCCAACAATTTATTTAACCATTTCCTTTTTGCTTATCGAGCCATATTGTTATCACAGTCATTCAGCAATTTTCTCTCTGACACAGTGAGGAAAAACAGTATTGCAAACGTTTCAAAAGCAAGGCTTAAAGACAGACCCAGAAAACAGTCTTTAAACTTTCATAAAAAAATAGAATTCTAGTAAAAAACACCTTTGACTCAGACTCTAAGGCAGTTCCAGTTATAAAAGATCCTGGGAAATCACTTCTTCTGACACATACCAGGACGGTAAATGTTCTTTTCCCAAAACAGAATAAAACTAAGCATAAATCTCTCACTATTACTGTTTTCATAAATTAACTGTTGAATCAAGAGCACAACAGAAAATACAACTTTTCTGATTTTGAATTAAACACAGACTTGTAAAAGAATTGTCAGTCTTGTAAAAGAATATGTTTAATCTATGCTTTTTTGCTCTGAGAAATAAAACCAGATTCTAGACTCTTGCTGGATTTTGCCTAAGGTTGACTTAAAAGGTGTATTTTGCAATATTTCTTCATGATACAAGTACAGGGTAAAAAAGAGGGCATTCAAACTCTCACCCAGCTTTACCAAAGTGATAAAGAGTTGGCATATGAGGCTAAAACCAAATATAGCGAGTCCGTTTTTTGATTATTTTTTAATGAAATTGCATCTTTTAAAAAACTTAAAAGTTGCAAAAATCTAAGCAATCAATTAACTTTTCTTTTCTTAGAATGTCCTTGATTTTCTTTGCATTCTTTGACTTAATCTAATAATTCTAAATATTTTAGTTTCATTTAGTCCCCCTTCTCATAGCTACTATGGTAACTGTTCTTAACGTACATTGCATTTATAGAACATATAATGTAATGTATTTACCTTTGCTTCAATTTGTTTAGTATCTTGGTTTTGGAACAAAAATTTGATTTTGCTCTTCCCATCATCTGAAGAACCTTTGAGCTGGGAAAACTTGTACCTCCAAAGGATAGCCTAGAGGGGAAACAAAATAAATATACACGAGTAAGTCAGTGTAGTTATTACTGAAAATTGAGTTAGAAATAGCTGATCCCCTTCCCAGGGAATGTTTAACCCCTCTATGGCACACAATTAAATCAATTTAGTGCTATTTGATCACATGGATGTATTATACTTTGGCAGTGTCTGATTCAAAACAGTCAGATTACATTTGTGAAATTTACTCTGAAATCTCTTTATCTATATTTATTCCAGATTAAACAAAAGAAAAGGATAGGGCTAGTGAATTCATTGTTTTGCAAAAAAACCAAAGATTTTTTTCCCATTGATGATCCACGGGCAGATTCCTTACTCCACCTGAAGAGATAACCTGTTATAAAGTCCTTTTCCTTTCCACCTGAAAAGATCTAGTTGCGTTAATGTAAAGGGGATATCAAATTAAAACAAGTATCTAATAAATATCTATTTTTATTGATAAAATAATAAAAAGAATCTCTGTAATGAGAACTTATTTTGAGTTTACTTATTAGCACTCTAATCAGGAATCTGAGCAGATGATTAATTGCAAACGTATCAGTAGCCATTCAAGTAATTATAGCATGAATAACATTGTGTCTTGTTGAAAAAAAAAGATATCACTTGCTCTACAGAGTAAACATGCAATTAAGAAATTTACAGCATGCTATAAAAACATCTATTTTTAAATCTAATGTAGATTTATGTAAAAACATTAAATTTCAAACTACTTTGCTTAAGTGGCAAAGAGTTTTTTATTCTAAGACTTTTCAGCTTCAATTAAAGTTTCCCCCCCCCAATATTTTGAAGCATTTAACATTTTTCATTGTGATTTCAGAAGTATTTTACTTAATTATAAGGTCATCTTTACACCGTGTTGATACTTTGAGGAGACTAATTTCACATGCATTGGACAACATGGAAACCTAAGGCAAGAAGTGTTTCATTTTTTTTGGTCAAACCACTTGTAAATGAATTTCAGTGGCTTAGAATGATAATTCCATCTGTGCCGTTCATTTATACCTATGAACAATTTAGAATGTAGTTGAAATTAAACAGAATATGAGGGGAGGTCAAAATTTTAACTACTACTACATACAGACAGGTCCCTTTGCTTCAGGATGTGTTACATTATATTGATGAGCTGGTAAAAGTTTCTAACCTCCTCTAAGCTAAATTAATTTAGCTATATTTGTAGTTGTTTTAGTTACTTGAAGAGGGGAAAAAAAGACAGTATCATAGCTGTGCACAATACAAAAAGGAAGTGCTAGACTTGTTTTCCAGTAGCTGGATTCGTGTTTCAAACTGTATATAATGAAAATTCTGTATATATTTGCCCCTTACAGATGAAAAAAAACCACCCCTCAAACCCAAAACCAACCAAACAAAAAACTAAATTCAGCACCACTTTCATTCTCTATTTGTATCTAACAGATGAGCTCCCATTTACCATACACAGAGTTAAGGACATTCTGTTTCAGATAAACTAGAGGAATTTGGCAATTTATGTGAAACTATATCATATTTGCTTCAAATGCTGTCCTCCTGAGCACACCAATCTGAGCTACAGAAAATAGAATAGCTTCCCTCATCTCCCAGTGCGTGCAATTCCCTTCAACTTGTTTGATCAATGATGTTTACTTATGCCCTGTAGATAGTGAGTTAAAAAAACAAAGCAGAACAACCTAGTACACCTGTCAGGTAGTCACGACCCTAGCTACATGGTAATCTTTTTTCACAGATTTATGTAACTCAACAAATCTTGTCAGAAGACCACGACCGTTGCCTTTCTGTAGGAACAGCAAATCAGAGTAAATCTATTTAAGTATGCCATTTCCTAGATGAGAAATAGAAAGGGCATCGAGAGTCTCTTTATTCCAGAAGAACAATCAAAGTAACAAGCTATCATTTTACTCTTCGCTGATGATGTATGGGGATGCCAGGAGAAAGGTGCAACAGTAACACGGACCCTTAGGTGGACAGGCCAAATCCCAGGGTACCTGGCCTTATTCCTAGTCAGATTAAGTTTGAGGCAAAATGAGGGATGTACAGAATTGCAGTATTTCAGCATTTCCCATACAGCTTTGCCACTCACTTCATTCCCACTTAGAGGTAGGAGAATGACAGTAACACCACACCACAGGCATGATTCAAGAACACACTTCAGTTTATGCATAACATTGTTTTTGGAGAGCCCTGCTCAGCAATGGCTGCTACTTAAGTACATTGCAGCATCAGGTCTGTAGTGTGGAAGGGACGAAAAGGTTCTCGAGACTAATCACAACAAGACTGCACTTCTTCCATCAAAACAAGTTCCTAGAACTGACAGTTCAACAGCATACTTCACAAAGACTATTAAACACTCTCATCTAAAGTGTAAGGAATAAAAACGGCACTGACAATGCATTAAATGATTCCCAAATCAAAGAACTATCTGTTTCTTTTGAGTGATCTTCAACAAATTGCACGCATTTTTTCCCCAGATGTCCACATGAAGGAGAGCTCTTTTTGCAAAAGTAAGAGTGGGGAAATGTGGTGAGTTTTAAGTTGTAAAGTCAGGAATGCAAAAAGTATCCTAACTATATTTTTTTGTTTGAGAGAATTTCTGGATAATAGTTCCTTCATCCTCATTTGAACTGGGATGCATAAAGGTTCACTCTGGATATGTCTAACCTCAACGTGCCACACTACGTATGAAGAAGCGGCTTAAACTAAATGTCCAAATTCTAGATAGCTAATATTGGGTGAATTAGTTAAGCATATGTTCAGTAAGACCCATTTAATTCCTTGTCTCCTACCAAAGCCCTGAAGTACTGCCCTGTTCAGCCAGAAATGTGTGTTTTGAATTTGCAGCAGATGCACAAGATGATGCAGAATACTGTGACCAGAAGTCAGATCACCCTTGGGGGATCTCTGGGTTACTTCCTCTCGCAGTTTCATATGTTCTGGGTATCGGTGTTGTTTGGGGTTTTTTTCATTTTCATTACTGCAAAATGCATAATCAGTGGAGTCCAGATCTACCCTTTCTCAATGACTATTTTTCATAGATCGTTTAGGCTGCTTTTTACATTTTATATCATTTAATAAAAGTAACTTCAAAGAATACCAGAATGCAATGCAAACAAATAAGCAGTGCAGACAAGCTGGGAAATTAGATTTAAGACTTCTCTTGAGATGCTGTTAAATTATTTTTAATATGAAATCATCAAAAAGTTAAATCCTGTCTTAAGAGAAATTAATAGGATTTTTTTCCCTTTGACATATCTGGGACCAAGATTCTCCACCAATACTTTTTAATGAGAAATATTTTATTTATAAGTAATCATCTAGGATTCATTAGTTATAGTCTTTGTAACCAAATTACTGCCTAGTATCTTCTGCTGGTGTTATTCTGCAATAATTACTCAAGGATTCTCTCTGCCTGCATATTTTATTTTATAGATGGGACATAAATTCAATAAATAAATGGCACATGGGAGAGTAACTATTGACTTCAGTATCTGTAATACTTTGCTGATGTTCCGTACAGTCACACAAATGAAGAAAATTAAATTGTTTCTATTCTTAGCACTTGTGCTAAATCTAGAACACATATTCTGCAAGGACCTTAGAAAATATTTTCATATTCATATCATGCTCATTCCATCATGTCAGAATCTTTGACTAAACTACATGCAATTTTGATAAGATCTCATCAAACAAAATCGATTTCCAGGTAGATAATGGTACCAGAAATGTGAGAATGCATCGTAATTATCTTAGTTTAGCATATGATCAGGAGCATTATTTAGGGGGTTTGTTTTACTGTGGGTCAAGGAGCTTGATTTACCTTAAACTGAGACTAGATTATCAAACACATAATAATTAGGTTTGTCTGTATTTTTACTTACTATACGCTATGGAATATGCATAGAAATAAGAGTGACTGACTAGTCAATGGCTCTGTGATAGCCATATGGTCTAATAAGGATATACAGGACATTTTGCATTGGCACTACGAAAGAAAAACTATTTTACCAACATAAGAATCTCCAACCAGAACAGAATTTATTTGTGTCCTATGGCTTCAATGATGAACAATCTTCAATTTATTAGTAAACAGTCTTGCCTCTTTTATATTTGATTACACACTGTGGACCAGTTCTGTTCTTGCAAAAAGGCCATTTACACTTAATGAACTTATGAAAAAGTGTTTGCACACCATTAAATACAAGTTTTACCTACATGTTCCATTGACATGAATCTCACACCTTTCATTACATAACAGCAAAAGAAGTTTGGCCTTTCAGCAGATCCCTTTGTTGTCTTTTCCACTGCAACTTCAAAAAGCTGTGGCTATACTTTTCCAACACCACCTTATTTTTTTATTGATGCTCTGACTAATTAAATAATTCTTCTGTTCAACTTCTTAGGGCAATTTTTTATACTGTATATATTGCAGAATTATGCTAAATTTCAATGGACACCTTTCAAGCTAAGGGGTTTTTTGCCATCTGACTGAAATAAGTGACGCTTCTACAAGTCAAACTAAACCAAGAGCAGGTGCCTTGTAGGTTCTTATTTTCAAGAATAAAAGTAAGTGGGTCTTCAGGCACCTGGGAAACACCTTAATTTGGCTGTTTGTCTCATACCTAATTGAGAAAGATTGCATTCTTACAAAGTGACACTTTGTCCATACTGATAGTAGCAGTAGGGAACTGAGTAGGATTAAGATCTTGTTCATGCTCAGTTCTATTGTGTTCCTGATCTCTGGAGAGTGTCTAACTACAAAAGAATTATGGTCCAAGGCAATTTCCTTTGTCAACTGCTGTGGTTTTATAACTGTAAAGGGAAAGACAGGTAGGGACATGGAGGATAAAGAACAAAAATGAGACAAAGTGAAAAAAGCAAGAAAGTCAGCCCTAATAAAATAACTGTTCTTGTCCATTACTGAAGTTACATTGAATGTTAAAAGACTATAGTTTATTTGCTTAGTACTGATGGATGACCTACCAACGCTTGTTTATTTCTAGCTGCAGTACATAAAAGTGTACGAACCTTGCTTGACAGCTTATATTACAGTTATAGTAGTTATTTGTTTAGCATTTCAGTTACTAAGCATAGAATAAATATTTGTTCACAAGAATTACGTTATTAAATTTCCACTCTGAAGTGGTCCTGGTTTCCTTCTGTCTTCTCTGCTATGGAACTCTGGATATCTTTGTTTCTTACATGCTGTTTTATTTTAATATGCTCTATGTATATTAGCTACGTGAAGAAACAGACCTTAATGCATGTATTGCTAGAAAACATGGACTTTCTTCCTAAAGAAATTAAAATAAATTGAGTTTTGTGGTATTTATTAGTCTTTTGGTACAGAAAACAAATTAAATATGATTGCAATGCTATTTACTGTTTGCAATGTATTCTCTTTTGTGATGAAGTGCTCTCTGCAAGAGAACAGATGACAGGTACATTGAGCTTTGTTGATACGCACCACGTGGGCCATTACGGAGCCTTTTGTTACTTTGTTCTAGCATCACTGTATAATTCAGCAGCACTAATTTATTTTCAGTTCTATGAGGGCTGATTTTTTTTCTCTTCTGACAAATATATATTTTTGACTGCTACTTTAATGAGTAGTAAATATGATGGAGTACAGACATAGCATTTTGCACAGGTAGGTATACTGCAATGTACAGTCATGCAAACACATACATATATTATTTGTGCAAGCTATGATGTAAATACGGACATTATAAAAATTAATATGTCAGTACAAAAACATATATGACATATATATGCCTAAGTATATACACCCATACACTTGAAGAGTATACTTTTTCTTTGTTAGAAACGTGAAAAATAAGCTATTGAATGTCACGTGAGCATGTAGTTTTATACATTGGATCACGTTCAGAATAGCAATTAGATTAACTTCTGTATATGCTTTCTTGTGCTTTTTAATCTCTTGGTCTTCATTCTTAATTTTAAGGTGCCTACACTAGCTGCAAAACCTTAATTATAAATGTTTATAATATCTGTGTATGTCTACACTTAACATAAATGATCCACAACAATTAGATTATTAATATTACTACTTATTAATTAATACATGGCTCATTAAAATATTGACATTTATGTACTAGCCTATGTTAAACAAATGTAGGACCTGAATTGATGTGCTGTAACTCTGCAGGACTTGGGAAAAATGTTCTCCCCAGTAGACACTGATACACAATGCTTCAAAAATGACCAAGGGTAAAATCTGCATTAAAGCAGTGGACATTTTTTGAAGAAGGCCCCAGTGAAAGAGATGCTCTAAATGATAAACTACTGTTGACTCTAGGAGCTATCAGTCAGAAAATGAGTAAGAGGAAGCAGGGGACATGCAGCAGAAACAGCTATGATTTATGCTTGTGCTGTTATAATCACATCACAACACAAATTTGTTCTGAACAACTCAGTTTAATACTTTGTGTACTCATATTTATCATAGGTCCATGCAGACACAGAAACAATGTTTTTATCGAACTATGATCTGTTTGACTAGAAATGCATTTAGCACAGATGACAGTCTTTATCCACTGATTTTGATTTACAAAGTAAAGCATCCTATCAAGATTAAATTTCAGTAAACAAGGAAACAAGCCACACAGTGTTGTATGGCTTTTGTTTGGAAACTGTAAGCATAATGAGAGGTATCACCCACTATGAATGCATTCATAAGCACTGATACTGAGTTTAGGTTTCAGAACATTTGTAAAATTTTGATTGCAATTTGTCAGGTATGTTGGATAAAAATCTATTAAAATGTAAGAAAGAAAACACAATTTAAATATTGTTTTATTACTTAAATATTTGAAAAGCTGAGCAACTGTTAAAGTCGTGAGTTGAAGAACTTGGCTTCACTTCAGATTATTAGTGATTATTCACTATTAAAAATAGCTCGTAGTCTATTTGGTAGTGATTAAGAAAGAAAACTTAAAATACCATGGGCACAGAGTTAAGTGTAAAATAGAAATTGCCTGAAGATTTACTGGATCACAGCTCTTCTCAGTTGTCCTCAGAAGCTGCCACTTGAGCTTTGTGTTCTGGGAAATATGAAAATGTCATAAATAAATAATGAATTTTTAAAAAATCAATTATATTAATTAGATCTGTCTTCCAAATACTTGTCCAAGACCCTCTTTGAATTCATTAAAAGATTTTGCATCTGCAGTGTTACTCTGGGAGAAGTCGAGATGGACTGAATGAATTATCAGACCTTGAGTGAACTCCGAAGTCTAGAATACGGCTTCGAGCTACTTTACCCAAAAAGGAGTGGCTGAATTTGGTATTAGTAGGGCCAAAATAACAGAAGTGAACATGTACAAGAAAGACGTGGACCTGTTGGAGAGGGTCCAGAGGAAGACCTTGAAATTATCAGAGGGATGCGATACCTCTCCCATGAAGAAAGGCTTAGAGAGTTGAGGTTCTTCAGCCTTGCAATACTTTAAGATGGCTTATAAGAAAGAGCTTTTAATAAGGCCTATAGTGACAGGAAGAGGGGCCATGTTTTTACACTGAAAGAGGGTAGGTTTCAATTGGATATAACAAAGAAATTTTTTTATGATGAGGATGGTGAGACAGTCGAACAGGTTGACTACAAGTTTTGGATGTCCACCATTTTGAGTGGAAAGAGAATGGTTTCTAATGATTTTTTAAACAGTAATTATAAAAATTCATACTATTTATAAAGAGTATGACATTTTAAATAGCATTTTTGTCTTTAATACTGAGTTTATTAATTCATGTCAAAGTTTCTAAGACTTTTGTAGTCTTTATCACAAATGTATGTTAATATTAATAAGATGTAGGCAATTTAATTTAAATGGTATTCATGTTTTCCTTGTCCTTCAAACTGTTATCCATTACTCATTACTTTCTCAGATCTTTCCTCTAAAAGAGATTTTTAATTCCTTCATAAGTTGGTGAAATAACATTTATATGACTAAACATTACTGGTTAATGTTTCAGGTTATGTCAGTATAGCAATATTGAAGAACCTTACCAGCACAGACACAACGTACATTTGCCATCATCATAACAAAGATACCTGAAAAAAAATGTGGCTGAGAGAATCATAACCTTTATCTTTCCATTAAATGATGGAGAGTAGGTAATGGTTTTCCTATTTCAATACTCATCAAAATGTGATCAACACACTTAGGGCAGATTTAAGACAGGTTTTCATCCTATGGCTTCACAATTTCAACTGTAGCAGTCACTTGGCTACAGATTATGTTGCATTATACACTGTTGTTTCTCTTCTCATCTCTTCTAATGCAATTCCATTAGAGCCATCCCTATCATCTCACACTAACACCCGATTATGTATGTACTCTTTCTTTATCCATGGTGCTATACATTATTTTAACATTACTTTGTAAGAATTTTTGGATAAAAATCTATTAACTAAAGAAACCTTCAGGTAGGTTTCTGAAGATTCTAGCTGAATTCTGCTTATAACACTGAAAATTTTATAGGTAACACATTCCACTTCAAAACAATACGCAAATAAGTTGAGGGTAATATTTTTACCTCTTTTATATGTAAACATTTTCTATGTAAAATCTTTTTTTTTAATTTTGTGCAGTAGTTTCCTTATACAATTTATTTAGGTGACTATCAGAAGCCTGAAAGCATTTTTTAAGGAATCTGTTGACAGCATACTGTTCTGTCTGCTTAGAAAACTTGGGAACTTTTTCACTTAGTTTGCTCAATTAAAACATCCATTCAAGTCACAAAACTGTCTATCTGTATTTGAGTAGACAAAACCTTAACTTTGAAGGGAGCTGCATAGTCTTTGATGGTTTTTTAGATATTTTTTTTTTTAAATTTATGTTTAGATGATGTGGTTTCTAACTGCTAACAGAAGAATATAATGAATTTTGGTGCACCAAAAGAATTGTGCAATATAGTCCATGAAACATATGTGTGATGAATGAAGATCTCCCAGAGACTGTTGAAGATCGATAGGCACTCCTGCCGTATGACTAGCATGTGATACACAGATCTTAACAACAATTACCAGATGGACATTTTCCAAGAAGCTTTTACATATCACTTATTGAACTAAAATATTTATGGTTCTTCTGGGTTTTATGCTTTAAAGCCTCTATTTTGAGAAGTCTGGATATGTAAGAGAGTCATGAGGTCTTCATAAGTCTGTAATGATTTAATAATCTCAATTATTGCTCCCCTTTTATTTTCTTGGATTTCCAATGTACAAGCCCTCCATTCCTACTGTATGGATTAGTATGTGGCATATTTCTGGTATGCATGCTATTGAACAGATTGGGCATTTTTAACACAGTGCCTTTATCTTAAATGGTGACCTCTGCTTCTCTCCTTTTGTATTAAAGGAAAATGAACCTAACCATGAAACTGTCAGGATTTTCAATATACTAACTCCTGAGTTTTCCCAGTATGGTCCCTCCATTCAGGAAAATAAAACCCACTTTTAAAGGAAAATTAGCAAGCATTAAGGCAAAATTGATTTTATGAGTCTAAAATGAAAACATATAAAGTGCAAGAAATACAGAGAAAACATGGAGACAAGGTAGAAGGGAAACTAAGACATAAGTGTAGCACCGAAAAAAGGGAGAGAGCATTTTTTCAGGGGGAGTAACTTCTGCCCCAGCATGCAGCTCCTGGGTGGTGTCAGGAGCTCTGGGACCCAGAGTAACACAAAAGGGGGTTGGTGACAGATTTGACATATCAGTGGGAGCCTCCTGCTCTTCCGTCCAGCCTTTATGTAAGTGTGGTGAATGAGTGGTACCAACTGAGAGACTTGTAAGGTTGTTTGGGTCTGCTAAAAGTTTTGTGGGCTGTTACTGAAAGGCTGGCAGGAGAGAAGGAGGAGGAGCATACAGCATGTCAGTTGCAAACGATGCAAAACGTACTACACTTTCTCTAGTTAAAACTACATTCTATTAACTGCAATAAAAAAGTCTTTCCTCCAGTTCATGAGGAATTCTACACTTGTCTGTTCTGCCCACATAATGCCTATAAAGCACTTCCCTTCCTGAAGGAAATCCCTTCACACATCTGCTGCCCTTTCACGCTGTGATGTAAACTGTTTCAGATTCTGTGAACATGCCATCTCCCATTGGCATTTAGACCCTCAAGATCCACACACACTCCACGGCGGTTGATATGCTTGGTTTAAGATTTCAGAAGTTTTTGAATGATGAGGTTGGATGCGACTCCAGAGGAAGCGGTTCATTCCATTGCTTCATGGCTTTACAGATGAAGGGGAGAGGAAAAAGTAAAATTGCCTTGTAGTCTTACAATGGTTCATGGGCCTTCCCAAGCTTGGAAGACCTGGAAGATGGAAAATACCATCTTGGTTTTTTCTGACTGCCATCAAGACACTCAAAGCTTTACTCCAATGGTACTGTCTGCATCTTCTGCTACTTGGATGTGCAGTATAGCTTTAGTTTGACTAGGTTCCTAGACTACCCAGTCAGGACTCTTCTGGCTTGAAATGGAAAATGAGATGCTACTTTTTTTGCTGTACTTGTTTTAATGTTGGAGTTTATAATGTATTTATAGCACTATTTATGTGACCTTGAAAAACATGGAACATGGGGCAGCGTGAAGAGAAGAGCTGAATGCAAATTTGCAAGGTTAACAATTGCCTTAGTGGTTCAGTAGTCAATTTTAGTACTTGAAATATTTTTCTGCTCTTTGCTATGAAAGAAAAAAAGTAAAAATTTATTTTTGAAGGGTAAGTATATGTTTGACAAGCAGTATTTTTCACCAAGATGATGTCTCCAAAAATTTTGCACAATTGGAAAGGCACAATGACTTTGAGAAAGGAAAACTCTTTTATCATTAATAAAGCTTTTTTCTATATCTGGAAATCTGCTGTATGTGTTCCAGAATCACAGAATCGTAGGGGTTGGAAGGGACCTCAAGAGATCATCGGGTCCAACCCCCTTGCCAAAGCAGGCTCCCTATCTCATATTACACAGATAGGCATCCAGATGGGTCTTGAATATCTCCAGAGAAGGAGACTCCACCACCTCCCTGGGCAGCCTATTCCAGTGCTGTGTCACCCTTACTGTGAAAAAGTTTTGTTTTTTTTTTTTCCACTGAAAAGGGGCTGTCTAACTTGCCCTGCATCCCATGCTTAAGATAACTGTAAACACCAATTAGGTCTCCCCTTAATCTTCTTTTCTCTAGACAGAACAGTCCCAGCTTATTCAGCCTCTCCTCATAGGGGAGATGCTCCAGGCCCTCAATCATCTTCATAGCCCTTCTTTGGACTCTCTCAAGGAGATCCCTGTCCTTTTTACACCAGGGAGCCCAGAACTGGACATAATACTCCAGGTGGGGCCTGACCAGGGCAGAGTAGAGTGTTCTAAGTGTTCTAAGGATATATCAAAAGGGTACCACACCCTTCAGTAATGGCAACACGTATGAAGGCAGTTGTGTTTGCTCTTTGCTATCCGAAATCTGGTGTATGCTGTTACTGCAGACAATGGCTTTGAAATAGTCTGAAGTCTTTTGAGAATCACAGATGTGCAAGAGCTTTGAAGGACACACAAATTAACTTTATAGAAAAGCACTACTATAATATTATTGGAGGGTGGAGGGAAAAACCTTATTTTCTGACCCTCTGCATTTTAATTCTGCTGCATTGATTTTTTGTGTGTAGTATCTCCTGAGCTGACCGTCATTTATTTCACTGGCTAATCATACAAGACTATTTCCTTAACAAAATGAAATATGCATATACAAGTATTTAAATTTCAAATTCACCACACCCTGTGCAAACAAACAGTAGAATGAAGTGGGAAGAATAAAAATTTTCTGATTAGTGGAGTAATGTAATGGGAAGGGTTGACTTAAGATCAAGGATAGGAGCATATTCTGAAGAGAAAGGCTTTTTCAGCAATTACGCCAATCTTGCAGCATCTCAAAGGCAAACAGATATTGAAGTGAGGTGGAACTCAGAAAAAATAGATCACATTTTCCGGAACAGCAGTGCCAAATAGTAACAATAAAGTCTTACATTTTAGTACTTGTTAGCAACTAGAGCAATGCAAACACATAGGGTCTTGATTTTACTGAGATTTGGACTTGCTAATAGAATCTGGAAATTGATGTCTGTATTGGGTCTGACTGGGATGGAGTTGTTTTTCCCCAGAGCAGCCCTCTCAGTGCAGTGCTGTGTGTCAGTAGCCAGCGAGGTGTTGGTACCACACTGGTGTGGTGGCCTCTGCTGAGCATCGCTGGCACACATTGAGGCTGTCTCTCCAACATTCCCCCCATCTGTAGGCTGGGGGTGGGCAAGATCTTGGGAGGGTACACAACCAGGACAGCTGATTGCAGCTGACCAAAGGCATATCCCATACACAGGACATCTGTCCAGCAATAAGAAGCTGAGAAAAAGGGAGAGGAAGTGGGGGCATTTGTTATTTACACTGTTTATCTTCCAGAGCAACGACTACATGTACTGAAGTCCTGTTTCCTGGAAAGTGGCTGGACATCACCTGCTGATGGTAAGTAGAGAATAAATCCTTTGGTTTTTCTTTGCTTCCATGCACAGCCTTCTTTTGCTTTAGTAAATTACCTTTATGTCTACCCACGAGGTTGGTCTTTTTTTCCCCACCTTATTTTTCTTCCCTCCATGTCCTGACGAAGAGAGGAGTGATAGAGCAGCTTGGTGGGCAGCCAAGATTAAGCCACCACAATACCGTATTATTCACTTGATATAGCAAACTGTTTCATCAGTCATATTGAGCTTTTTTAAGGCTGACGGGAAAAGCATGAGACATACAGACTATGGCTGATTTCTCTTTCAATAGACACCTGAACAAAAATAACCAGAACATAAACTGAGAACTGCTGTAATAATACACATGCCCACCCACGAAAGAGGAGAAAAGCGAGGCAGGTTCTCTTCAAAGCTCACAGATCAGCTTGAAAAGGAGAAGATTATTTACTTTCAAAACCAAGGATACACCAGCAAAAGAAACATCAATCTGAATCAATCCGGGCTTTCATGTGACATTAAAGAATGAAGACATGATGCTTGTTTCAGATTCATATCAGTATTGACTTTTCAGTAACAAGCAGATAACAGAATACAACTTCCCATACCATTTAGAGATCACCACTGAGTTTAAATTAAGCATGAGATATTTTACAAGAGATGATCTGTTGCAATAATAAAAACACATTTTCAGGATGTAGTACTTATCCCAAAATAGACAAAATAACAAGTAAGAGTGGTAATGTGATGCAAACAAGTCTTAGAACTTTACCTTTGTGGCAGCATCAAAACAGACAAAACCCATGCTAAAGTCGATGGTAAGTCCCATAAGATGACTCTCCAAAACACAGGCATATGTCTTGCACTGTAAAAGAAAATCAGAGATGGTAGTTACCACAGATCACAGCTCTTCAAATTCTTCGTAGGACCAGTATTGCTATGCCTTTATTCTAGTGTTTATAGATGTCAAAATTATCAGAAATAAGTTATTTGTGTGTAAATAGGTAAATTTATTGCCAGTGTATTTCAAATCAAAGGATTTATATCAGCGATGACATTTTGTAAATATTGTAAATGGAGGCTTTCCTTCCATTAGGGAAAAAATAAATCAGAATTGCTTCTGTGGTTTAGCAATGACAACTGCTAAAATGGAAGTTTCATTATTTTTTTAACTCTCTTATTTGTTCTGGTACCTGGTAACTTCCTCTAACTTTGATATATTCCTTTTAGCTTTTTAAGAAGTGTGTGCATTTGTAAAATACCTCTTTGGAATGCTTTTTATTGGGGGGGGGGTTGTATTCTCCTGAATCTGAGTGGAAAAGGTAGCATTTCATACCATGTAGCAATTGATATAATCATGGAAAATACTTTTTTGCTTCAGCTAGTGGACCTATATCTCTCAAAAAAGTTTCTAAGAGAAACCCTGAAAGACTTTCTCATTCTATTATTTTAAAATCTATACATCGATATATTTCCATAACATCACACTTCAGTGCATGCTTTAAGACATCTATTAGTGTTGTTTTCAGGATGAAAACTATTGTCATTCCTGAAGGCTGACTTCAGGTAGAAAATTACACTTGGGTTTTTTTTTCATCACCAATTATGTAAAGAAAAATTAAAAGATTTCCAAATCTGATGTAAATTATTTAAAGAAACCATCCTTATTTTAGAAAAAAAAAATCCTCCGGATTAAGTGAAATATAGTCGCATCCTTCAATATGTTGTTGTAGCCACTAAAGATACAAAATGAGAATCGAGACTTCCAAAGAACTGTAAACATGGGGACCATGTAAGTTACTAAATTATCAGTGTTACTAAAGGACGTGTTCTTTTTCACATTTTGACTATCAAGGATAAATCACATGCCTTTACTTACATACTCCTTGCGTGAGCTTTTCAGATTTGAAATGGTCTTCTCCAGAGCACAAGAAGCTGAAAAGCTCATTAACAACTTCTTGGAGGAGTTGAAATAGACATTGTAATGAAGGAAAAATAAAATTTCATAGCCATATAGATTCTTTGGTTATTTTAAATTTACTTTCTTACGCTTCAATATAGAGTTCTTTTCTGGAACTGAATTATGTGAGTGAAATGCTTTGTAAACACAACTGGGAGTTCTAGAATCAAGTTTCAAATGCAGTGATACCCATCACTGAAGCTGGAGAACACTCTCTGTTAGTCATTAGTAGGGTACAAGAAGAGTGTTTAAGCTTTCTATAGACAAAGCACAGCCATCTGTAACTCAGAAGTAAAACCAAGCCATGCCACATGCCTTATAACATGGTTTTGTGTTACTACTAAGTACCAGGTAAGTGCCAAAGGTGTTCTAGAGCCGTAATTGCCCATCAGTAAATGAAAAGTTTCCTACTGCTGCTGTTGAGGAGAAAAGAAGCAACTGGTCTGTTCTTATATTATCCAACACTGGAAGAACATTATGTACTTCATTACATGTATAAAATCTGAATTCATACAGCATAGAGGTACAGTTGGTCATTTTAAATATTAATGTATAAACTCCAAAATTTTTAATTACAAAAGCAATGATTCATCTCTGTGGTGTTGAAGTCATACAATATTTCTGTTTATATTAGCAAATAAAAGTGGCTTTTCTTTCAAGCATCTACATCATAAAACTGCTAGGAATATGTAAACTAAGATCATAAATCAGTGTTGCTAGAAAAGAGAAGGATCTTGTCTTTGGCAAGATATTATTAATAGAATAAAAGAGTGTGAAGTAGTAGATTACTTACTTACTTCATACATGCCAAAAATTTTGTGTTTTGAAAAAAGCAAAAAATATAGTTTTGTAAATTATCTTGCTAACTTCTTACCAGATATGAACTACATTTTTATTTGTAGACTTTCAAGATACCCAGCATAGACATATAGCCTTTACTGAGAATTAAATTTTGGCACAGAGACAGCATATCAGATTTTAAAAATGTATTGCCATCTAACTCACCTGACCTCCCACTCCAACACCAGAAGTCAACCTACAATGTGCATTGTAGCACCACACTGAGCTGGCATAGTTAACTCTGCTTACAGTATTCCTACAAAATTTACAAAAATGTGAGAATAACAAAAGGATCTTTGAACAGTGAGATTTCTTTGGGGAAGAATGTCCCTTGCTTTATGCATATGTTGTATGCACTTGCACATGATTCTGGTCACAGGCCAGGGTAAGAATGTGAATTTTCAGATACTTGTTAACTCTGTTAAGGTCTCTCTTTGCAGAAGTTCTTCCCAGGAGACTTGATGAAGTAAAATTTCTTACACATTTAACAAACACTTTAAATTATTAAATCGGTGACTGTTAATAATATATACTGGGGGTGTTTGGCTTCAGTTGTTGATTTCTCACATAAAGTTCTTGAAAACCATATCAGAACTGAAGCATCTCCTTCCTAAAAGAAGCAGAAGATATTTCAGCACCCATTTCTTGTTCTCTCACAGAATACAGAATCTTAAATTGGGTTTATGAATAATTCAGTGGGTCAGGCAGGGGCTGAAGGAGACAACCCAAAGTTCTTCCTTAGCTTCTACTCCCCTCAATACACACAGTTTAAATTATGGAAAGAATGATATGCTGTAAACCTTGTGTTAAGCTATCTCAGAAGCTAAGGGAAATCATACTCTAAGTTCAAGATTTAATTTGGACTTTCAAACTTGGTTTGAATTTCAATGTAAATGCTGAAGTACTTTAATCACTGTAACAGAAACCAGCTCAACAAAATAATCCTTACATTAGGAAACAAATAACTAAAATGCAAGTAAGGACTGCAAGAGAAAAAAATCATGATGGAAGTGGTGTGGTGAAATTTTTAGCATAAAGTAGCAGGAACACAAAGGGAACGTGACATAACTGCAGAACATTATGCAAGCTATAGCAGTTATAGGTACTCCATATAACAGTGCTGTGAGGTAGTAAGGAAAAAAGACTCCAGTTAAACTATATTTTTTCCCCTATTTAATAGGCAATTATGAAAATGGATTAGCATCATTTACTACTCTAAGGAAAACTAACTGAAGAGTGACTATAACACTCCACAATGGCACCGCGACAATACTGCACCACATATAATTGCTAAAGTATTGTCAGCTTGACTCTCTCGCCTCATATGTATTTCTTTCCTAACAACAAACAAACCCTGCCTAATTCTCATTTTAGATGGTCTTCTGGCATAGGCTGTGAATTAGGCATAAGGAGAATTTATTACATAGTTGTAATGAGGCATTTAAGAAAACATTTTCATTTGTAATGTGCTTTTTAGAATTACATAAGACTAGGGCCCTGATTAACCTCTCATGGAGGTTAATGTCAATTTAAACACGTTGGGTAACTTATTATTTGTATGATTATGGAATAGTACTCAACACATTTGAATAATTTTAAATGGCAGTTTTAAACTGCAGCTATATTTTCAAAATTGTATTATTTCATAGTAAGATAAACCTGCACACAGCTAGATTATAATTCACATGTAAGTATTCATATGAATATGATTGTATAAAATACAATTTAAATAAAAATTTAAAGTTTTTATCTCAATTGTGAACCTGTTACCTTTTTTTTTCCCTCACAGAGCAACGAAAGAATTTGTTGGAAATAAATTATACCATTACTTAGTCAAATCAGATTTCATCTGAATCTGAAAACTGGTGGATGAAAGCAGGAATGGATTGCTGAAAGATAAATGAGGATGCCAACACCAGTTATATTAAAAATTTTTTTTCCCAAACTGAGATGAAGAAGAAGATGCACGAAAATAACAACAAAAAAACCCCCCAAAAATTCCTAAAAGTAAATTCCACGATAATAATCTGTCATGAGAAGCCTGTTTGCCCACCTTCATAAGTTTGATATAATCAGTCAGTCTCAGGAAATCATTACTTTGAGTTCATCATTGCTACTCTAAACATCAGTAGAATGAAAACAAAGGTGTAAAGGTTAACATTAATCTGGGGTTAAGATTATTAAGGAAATTCTTTTTGAGAAACATGGGAGCAATTTCAAATAAATATAATTCTAAGACCAAAGAGAAAAGTCTAAACTTGGAATGTTACAGGATGAATCAATAGTAGAGAAGAACAAAAATGTAGTGGCTTCTAGACTCAAAGTTGTTCCAAGAAAATTGCCATATATTCTTTTACTGATAGCACAGCAGTGCTTCTACAATGTTTGTGTCAGTTATATGAGAAAGACAAAGCATCTCAAATATTTAGTAGCAGAGGAAATATATCGTTGCAATTTTTATACAGAAAAACTACACTTAGAGCTTTCAGTACAACAGAGTTCAAAAGGTAAGAATAGCTCCTGCAAAAGGTAGCAGAGTTCATGAACTTAAAGATAAAAGTTGAACCTTTTTCGACTCCTCTCCAAGAAAGGTGATATGAACTGACAGCAATGTAGTTTTTACAAAAATGAATCATCATTAGTATATACTAATTAAGTCCATCTGCATGTATTGGTTTATAGGTCAGGAGAGGGCTAATATATAACTATTAATTTGTCTAAATAAAAAGCTGTCAGCGCTTGCAATCCCAGGAGGACACAGAAAATGAGTGCAGGTAAAATGAGCACTAGCCAATTCTTGTAGAGGCTAATATGCCAATATGACTTTTGTAGGTGTGTATACAGAATACCTTCTGGCAACATCAGCTAAAGCTCTTCAAAGCACATGTACTTTGCACAGTTAGAACACCAATGTAACAACTAGGATCAGGTGTATTACAATTGTTGTGGGTATTTTTTTTCTCCTATTTTAATAAGAAGTATGACTTTTTGGTCACATGAGAAAAAGTGTCATCTTTAAACACTCTGGTATGTAATCTGTACCTGAATGTCACCCATCTCTGCTCTGCCATCTGACAGTCAAGTAAATACACAAGAAACAAGAAATACGTTGAAAAAATAATAAAGTATGTGAGGTACAATTATGTTCCTACTTGCATCCAGTAAGTACTCTCACATAGAGTACTCTCACTCCTGATTATTATAAGGACAATTTAGTTCCTGCAAGGTTCTCTTATGTTATCCAATAGTACATAAAGCAACACGTAAGAATATCTAAACAGCTGGCTTTGTCCCTGAGCTATAAATTGTTTTTCCTCTTCCATCTAGGAACTTTGGATAACAAAGATGTATCACTTATTCATAATACCTCAAAGACTGCATTTGAAGTGATCTCTTCTGAACATTAGATGGCAAGCTGTTTTTATGCAATTACCTATATAAAATAATAATAATTTAAGAGCTACAGGAGGTCAGAGAATTTCTTAAATTGCATCATTATTTCATACAGACCTAATTTGTTAATGTACCAAAAGTCACAAAGCAGTTGTTCTCACCTGTATCCGTTCAACTTCTAAAAAAGTTGCTGTTTGGAAGGCTTTTTCCCATAGTGTTAGGTCAGACTCTAGTTCCACAGAAAAATAAAGATCTTCTCCAGATTCAGACTGGACACTGAAGCAATGTTTCCGTCGGTCCAGTAGATCACTGTCCTGGTGAAAACCTGAAGTTATATAATCTGGCATACATCAATTAATATTTTAATTGCAAACATCTATGCCTCAAACCTAGCATATTCAAATGGCATTTTTAATGATGTAACACTGTAGTAACTCCTGAGAGCTGAAGAACTGAAAATCAAAGTTTGGTCTAAAACTCATCATTTCAACAAATTTTAAACAGGGTACCTCTCTTCAGAATGGTACAAACCAACATTGCATATCTGGCATAATTTCCAGTATTTTAACAAATCACTTCCCAAAAATGTTATCAGCTATACAGATTAGATAAATTCTACAAAAGGTGTCCGCTTTCTATTCACATAAGAAGAAGGCAAGTATCAATTTCTCTGAACTATTTGACTTACCCACCCTACACTGGATGACTGGCCAAAGGAAGCAAGAGATTTATTTAAGTAGTATAGAGGCTAGAAAATAAAAATCAGATTTCTGGTGACTTATAAAATTTATCTGTAGTCACATACATAATATATAGCAGAGACTATAGTGACTGCCAGTGGTTAGGTTGCTGGCTTTGGACCTGGAGGAGGAGGAAGTTAGTTTTGGTTTTACTTTCAAAACAACATAATACAGTGGATATCACGATATAAATACATAATATTTAACGATTGCTAGCATTTGTAATTAGCACTAAATCAAAGAATAAACAAGCTTAACTGGAAAGTAATTACTTTTTTAATATAAAAAATAGAGGATGCTTTATGCTAAAATTCTGGCATGTAATTCATCTTTGAGAAAAATATATTTGCAGAAACAATTTTAATTAATTTTATCCATACTATGGCAATGCAGCTGTCATAAGCCACAAACTCACCAGCTGTCCTTGCAAACACACCTGGGAATTTGGGTATATGTAACTTGGGTGCAATTTCGGCATGCTACCCCATAGCAGAGGGTACAGTTGACATCACTAAAGGAGACTCAAGACAGTATTGTCTTCTGGTTATACACAGCTTCCATAGACCAAGGGGAACATAAACAGCCGATACTACCTGGAAGAGCACCTTACATTTTTCAAGATAGCTCTCTGGGGCAGAGAACCAGGAACCTAAAGCTGACCAAGAACAGAACTATGTATAACAGAAATCTGTATGAAACGGTTACTCTCAGGCTAATAATGAGGCAAGCACCGTTTTCCTCTACCTTTTCATTCAGTAGACATGTGACAGATCTGCTCAAGAAAGCCAGTACATCATACATTCATGAATGCTACTGATTCAAACCACTTTACAGATTCTAGAAAAATCAGCTAAGGAGGCAACCTACCCCCTCTCTGCAATCACCACGACAAAAGCAAGTGGATCAGACTTTAAAATGACCAGTCATTGTGGAATTTCCTTCCTTATTTCCATCAAGTCCTAAGCTTAGGTGCTCAACAGCATGAAGTCATGGATGGAAAAATCTGAATGAACATAGGCTGTTAGTTCTTAAAAACAGCATTTAAAAAAAAAAAATTCTCATAGTTTTTTCTTCCAGGTGTTCAGAGGGCTGTGTAGCTAAATAATAGCTTATGACCCATGATAAATACTTTTGTGTCTTTTTTTTTTTTTTTCTTTCCACTCAGGCCCTTCTGTTAAAATTAAAATGTCAGCTGTGCTCACAATATGTTTTGACCAGCTTTCAAAAAAGAAATCATAATGTGCAGGCTGTTGTTAATGACACCTATGCCCTATCGCACATTCAGCCTCAAAGTGCACAGAGCAGCAGCACTGTGACAAATGTTTAATCTTGTGGATACGTGTAGCAACATAAAATATATCATTTGGCACTTGACTTACAATCCCTATCAACAGGAACTGAATGAGCAAAAGCACTGGATGACTCTCACTCCTCCAGGGAAGAGCTATTTTGTATAGTATAACAGCACTTCTTGTCTAGCAGGGTCTTAAACTCATTATGCTCCCAGAGCTAAACCTGATTAAATGGGCCTGCTGGTCCATAACCAAATGGACCTATTCAGCAGAGAGTCTGACAAAACTCTGTGTAAAGTACATATCTTTCCCTGGGAAGGTTTTAGTTCTTCATAGCTAAAACCTCAGAAGAAACTAAAAATATTTTGAACTCATCTTCATGTATTCTTGACAGCAGTCAGTAGAGAACAATAAATTATTACTAATGCAAACTCTTAAACAATATTTGAAATAAGGCTATAGATAGCACACTGTGAGATCACGGGAATCACTGTCACTAAAGCAATTGAAGTAACAGCCCTTGTTTCAAAATTGAAGGAAGTTTAGTGCAGTGCTTGGTTCCAGAATGCATAACTCTCTTTAGCTGGGCACAGTTAATATTTGATGCTTTTACATTACACTGATATGACTGTCCCATTCTTACAGGCTATGAAATAGGGATGAGTTCTCATGTAGACTGTGAAAAATTAAAAGTTAAAAGTTTTACTGAGATTGATCTCTGTTAAAATGTGTTTGGAAAATAAAAAAATCCCAGAAAAGGCTTCAAAGTAATTAAAAAAAAAAAAGCATTTGTACTAAGCATTACATCAAACCTAGAGGATGAAAAGAGAGAGAACTAAACAGGATCTACAATGTTAATCCATGGTTTTGGTATTTATAAATGAAAATGGGAACACTGCTTCAGAAAAGATCTAATCAATACTAGGTAGCATTTCCCCTCAAGTAGTTTACATATAAGAATTTTAGAGTATTTCAACTACTGCATCATCTTGTGACAAACAACATATATAGTGTACTAAATAATGTACAGAAATCAACATTTCCACAGAAATAGTAATTTTCCATAGAATACTGATTTCATTTTTTACTAGTTCTAATGTATGTGCTTGTGATTTTTGATATCCATTTCTATGATTAAGGTCATGGTAAAAAAACTTCCAGTCAAATATATTTAAATGTTGTACTTCATTTAAAAAAAAACAAAAAACAACTGCTGACATACCTATGAGCTATTCCATTGCTTCTTAGCGTTATTTCAATCTACTTGTAAAAATAATTTGGTCCAAGTCTCCCTTTAGTACTGCTTCCAGTTCTCTTTGCTGAAAGATAATTTTTCATTTGTTCTTGGGCATTTAAAAAATGAAATCTGTATTTTAAATATATAGATCTAACCATTTCCACTTGTACAATGGCAGGAAACAATATGAAGGCAAAGCTAAAAGATAGCTAACCAAATGACCTTGTAAATGTAGGCCTTTAAAACAAAATGTTTCCGCATGAATCCAATTGGCAATTCTCCAAAAGTGTCTGCAATTTTAACACAAACTTGTCAGGAGTCTCAAAACCAGGTCTGGATGAAGCATGAATCTTCATTAACTTTTACCAAATGGTTATTTCAGCTAAAATATAAAATGTCATTCCATCCATTTAAGAATCTGCTAGGTCTCTGTAAATTTATAATCACTTACTAGTCGATGATGGACATGAGACAATTTAATGTTGATTTCTTAAGAACTATTCCATACTGTTAATGATTAGCTGTACCATTTGCCCCTGATGTTCTCAATGTGAATTAATGCAGATTCTCTGAAGAGGAACAGTCACAAAACTTATAGCAGTTAATTCCCTACTGGAAGGAAAGTACTCCTGCTGAAGGATGGGCTGTGAGGAAAGTCCTTGGCTTACACCCAGCTTCAGGGTAATCCAGCATTTCTGCTGACAGGATGGTATGACTCCTGCTTGCCTAATTAATAATGATGTCCATGTTAAGTGAGAGTAATAAATTTGTCTAAGGGAACCAAGTACGGCTCATTAGACAGGTCCTTTCAAATTAAGGCAGAATGCTTCTTTATCACTGAGTAGTGACATCGCCTTCTCTTCTGCAGAGGTAATCTTTTCTCTTTTGAAAGACTGCCCTCTCCAGAAGCAGAACTGCTCATTTTCCTTAAGTTGAGTCTTTCCAGTTTTTGTATGATCAAGGCATTAAATACTCATATTTTGACTATTATTTAGATCTGCTAGGGTGCAAGAGACCCTCAGCTTTTACTATAGCTGAGTTGTTCTACTCTAGAAAGGCCTCTGAAATAGAAAGCAAAGCCATGTCTACCATTTTCATGCTCATTACAAGATGTTTAACCAGGAGGTGCTCAAGAGCTGTCTGGAAATCTGGTTTATCTGTAAGGTTATATGTAATACATGGAAATGTGGCAATTGAACTTTAAATATTAGTGACAATGGTGAGCAGTTTTTGACCTGAACAGCAATTCATGTAAGATGTTCAAAACCATCCTTATCAGATTTGTGTACCTAAGCAGACAGAATAGACCTTGACTTTTGAGAAAATTGTATTTAAGCTGTTAAAATGAGGTAAATATTAATGTTTTCAATATTAATTATTAATGTTTGAGATATTAATTATAGTAACCCTTTGTAATGCACAGATGAGAAAACAAACACAACGTGCTTTCTTTGTTTGCACTACTTTAGTCCTGCAAAAAAGGTCTGCATCATAACCAAGATTCAAACCCAGGACATAAATTCTCTGAAAATATAAAGCATTCTCCCAACAATTCAAGAGTGCAATAACTCCATGGAGACAGTAAAAAACTAATCACATCATGCCTTTACACTTGTTGGCATCAGTGCCCTGATTATTTTACTGTTTGTGTCTCCTTTCACTTATCAGCTCCATCTACATAAACACACATCCTTCTTTCTAAGGGATTCTAATGATCTATTTCTTAATCTGAAACTTTGGGAACACTTTTCTTAAGCATCACCATTAGTTGCTATGGAGATGATTCTAATAGCATTTACAGGCTCCAGGGAACAGATTCACCCCAGAGTGAGAAGAAGATGCTGCTTCTTCAACATATCCTCATTAATCAAATAATACAAGAAAAAAAGACCCATGCAGACATACACGTGTTTGTACATTTCTGATCTTATGTGGACCTTTCTGAATGTTAAAAAAAGTAAGAAAAATATTGAAATTACTTGTGCATATATATACCTGCACAGAATACCAGTTAAACTAGAACTGGAGAAAGTATTTTTTAATATCCAAATTTTATGAAAATATGGTTTCTCACGGGGAAAAATAATTACAGGATAAATTTTACTTTCAATTAAATTTCCATTAGAAAAATCTGTCTGATTCCTTGAGACAAACAAAAATGTTCATTCACTGTAACCTCATGTGTACAGCAGGAAGCTTGAATGACTTTCCTACTCCGCTTGAATAGGCAAATTAATTTCCTACTCTTCCTTATTAACACATGATGCAGTCTCAAAGACCCTCACTTGAATCAAAGCAAGAGTCTGAGCATGGGTTTTTCCTGAGACAATTCCATAAATGGATTGAGAGTAGCCCCGAGAAGGAGATGGGGATATTGCTGGACAAGAAGCTCAACATGAGCTGGCATTGTGTGCTTGCAGCCCAGAAAGCCAACTGTATGCTGGGCTGCAACAAAAGAACCGTGATGAGCTGGGACAGTGATTTTGCCCCTCTACTCCACACTCCCACCTGGAGTACTATGTTTGGCTCTAAGAATCCCCAATATAAAGACATGGACCCATTGGATAAACTCCAGAGGAAGGCCACTAAGATGGTCAGTGGTTTGGAGCACCTGTCCTATGAAGATAGGCTGAGACAGTTGGACTCGCTCTGGGAAGACCTTATAGCAGCCTTCCATTACCTAAACAGGGCTACAGGAAAGCTGGAGGGGAACTGTTTATCAGGGAGTCCAGTGACAGGACAAAGGGTAATGGGTTTAAACTAAAAGAGGGTAGATTTAGATTAGACATGAGGGAAAAACTCTACTGTGAGGGTAGTGACGCCATGGCACAGGCTGCGTAGAGAAGCTGTGGCTGCCCCCTCCCTGGCAGTGTTCAAGGCCAGGTTGGATGGGGCTTTGGGCAACCTGGTCTAGTGGGTGGTGTCCTGCCATGGCAGGAGGAGAGAAACTAGGTGAGCTTTCAGGTCCCTTCCAACCTAACTCAATCTGTGGTTCTATGAATTGTGCTATTTCTTAATGACCACCACTCAGAAATGTGTTTTATTTTAATGCCATATTTTCATAAAACAGACTAATATTTTGAGGAAAAAATTTTTTCTCATTCTTTCCAGAGAAGCATTGTTGGTTATTTTCTACTAAAGCCAGAGACTAATACACCTATAAACAGGGATTTTAAAATGTGCTGATCATCTCTTTGGAGAGATATTAAGATTTTGTACCTCTCGAAACATTGAGGCATTATTTGCTGGAAATTAAGTTTAGGACCAGATCCCAGAGGACTAAACATAATGATTATAGATAGCAATGCTAAAGAGTGATCGTATCTTTTCATTCTTAGCCCTTGTTTACGACTTTCACAAATTTAAATCATTATAGCTTGTTGGGTTGGTTTTTTTTTTTTCTAACTTACTTGCCTGCTTGAGGATATTTTTTTATTTTCACATTATAACAGCTGGATCAATTCTGGAAACAAATCAGGAAAAAGAAAGTTTGTCCATATTAAAGCCAAAGAAACAAACACACAGGCAGAACCACCTCCTGAAACTGCATTTCAGGTCACTCCAGGCCCTCCAATCTTTGGAACAACAACTGCTCCAAGGACAGGAGAAAACTTTTGCTGCCCTTGAAAAACAAACAAACAAACAAGAATCAGTTTAAGATCCCTTGAAAAATTTAGATGTTCTCAGTAAAATCTGGATGTTACCATTTTGAAGACTTCATTTCTATGAAGATATATTCCCCTGTTGTATAGGAAGAGAACTCCCTAATTTTCCCAGCTGTTAGGCGATTTTATGTTAATAACCATGAGAAATGAGAAAAGGATAGATTATTTCTTCTTTAAGAGGCTATGTACCTATTCAGTAAGAGAAAAAAAAGCACCTGACTAAAAACCAGAAACAGACAGAGAAGCTATGTGGAGTTAAAATCCTTGTAATTCTCACATGGCAAAATTTTGGTGCATTTTTGCTGGTGGATTTTTTTTTTCAATTTTAGATGCATTTCTTTTAAAGGTAGTAAAAGGTCTTTCAAAGGTCTTCCTCTTGGAGGACACCAATATTTTAAGAGTAAGAATTAAATCCAATTAAATAAAAGGCCAGAAAATTACCCACTATAATAATTTAAATAATAACTCATTTAAAATACAACCATTACTTACATAACTGTGTGCATTTTTTCCCTGGGTTTTTCAAGAGAATTCCTTACTTAGATTGTCAATACATTATGGTAAGCTGAGTATAAGTAAGGGTAGTATTTGTGTTGGATATCAGTATGTCAGCAAATCAGTATCAGTACATGTAAAATGTACTTGCTAATAGTGCTCTGAAAAAAATTCAGAAGTGCCTATGGAAAAGAAGATCCTATCATAAAACTACAAAATAAATATTTGTTAGGAAATTAGTATTTCTTTTTCTCAGTGTTGGCTCTGGTTGTTGAGAATAAGTCATATGTAGAACTCCACTGCAAAGAGAATGCATTAACAGAAATTTTGAATAGTTGTCCCTCAGTCAGGAACAATTTATTTCATAGAGGAAACAGAGGACAGATCCTGTGAAAAAAATACAGTGTGACTCCCCTGTTGCATGAAAACCTACAATTCTAAATTCTTTATGCAATAAAACTGCCAACATCTTATGCTAAATTTAATTATAGCAAGTCAAAAAAGCTACCCCCTCCCAATATTATTAAAGAATGTGATTAGAAAAGAAGAGAAAATGGATAAATTAGAGGAAAATGCTATTAAAAACCTACTAAAAATTACATATCAGAACATATTAGTGGGTAAAATACTGAAATAATGCATCCATCCAATCCTGATTAAACTTGTGAAGCCCTCTGAAGCTTTGGATAAATCTTGAATATCTGGGAAGCAAGACACACGTCTTTCCTGAGTAACCTCATTCATTACTTACATTTCACACCTCGTTTCAGTTCATTTTAATTATTCCTTTTGCCTTACATTAAAAGTTGAATACAGCTTTGCCTTTCAAGGATGTTGTAACACCACTGTTGGTCTCATAAGTAGAAAGGCAATGAAAAGCAATTTCCTAGAAGGAGGAAAAGCTGTTTCCTTTCTTTAACCAGCAGAAAGTTTGCAGAAGTCATTTAAACATATCTTTTCGGTATCTGTTATTCTTTTTCTTTTCCTGTGTGTGTTTATCTTGTTATTTCTTGCAGGAAGCAGAATCAGACTCTGAGACTGGCAGTCCCAGCTCAACATAACTGACTCGTTTTTTCGCCAAAAGGTTACAGTTTATACTGTCTTGGTATTGCATTAAAAAAGACCAAAAAAAGGGGTGTTTTTTCTTCTTTAAATTAATAATAATAATAAAAGGAAACTTCTCTAAAGTTAAAGGGAAACAGAAAAAGCCTTACTAAATAACATTAGCTTTCAAATATTTCTCCTAGTTTTTCTGAATCAAATTAAAAGTTAACTAGCTTTTACAACAGTGGCAGTTATCATGCACCTAACAACACTGCCTCTTGGCTTTCAAAAAAACCTCATATGGTGCTGTACAGTTACAGGAACATCAACATCTTTAAGACACAAGGCCCATTAAATTAATCCAAATTAGTACACCATGAATTAGGGATTGTATCGCTACTGTACATCTTGAAATGAACTGACCTCATAGAGAATCACAGTTTATATGGATGATCAGGCCATCTACTGCACATCCCTATGCAACTTTTGTTCATCTGATAAGATAGGTGTAATTCTAGTGAGAGTGGGAACAAGCCCTCTTCAGAAATATTAAATACTCTTAAATTTAGAACAGTTAGAACTGAAACACTCAACAGTTTACTAATCTTCCCTGGATGCAGCATTAACCTATTCATAAAAGGGATTAATTATTTAGGCTTCCTAAGCAATTTGGAACGGAATCACATGAAGATGGCAAATCTCGGCCATTTATCAATCTATATTAATGAGAGATCTCAAAAGATATTGTATACCCTCAATGCATGTGTTTATGTATCCACTGGCATTAATCTTTAAATTTTATCCGAATATATAAACATTTTCAGTAGTTCCCCATACTTTTTATATCAGCCTTTTTCCCATACTTGCTTCTTGTTGTAAAACTCAAAATATTTTTGCATGACACACTGAGAAGCGAAGGCAGGTGACTGAGCTATAGAAAAAAAAAATCTCACCATTAAAAGAATGAATCTAAAAGACCATTAGCAACTCAAGGAAACAAGGCAAATTTCCTGCCAGACAAATTAAATCTATATTACTCTTTATTTGCCTGTCTGAAAATTTTAACAAACTTTATTCTATCTCCACATGGGAAAAAAATGCTTAAAAAATTAAGTTATTTATCAGTTTATCAAAGATACTAAATTCTTGTTAAAATATGCACATCACGCACATTCAGAACACACACGTTTAAACTGCTTATCAAAAACACAGGAGGAGCCAAAAAGACAAACACAGTTCAACCAGCTTTGAAGTACTAAACAGGACAAGTCCATTTGCCCATTTCAGAAGCTAGTACCTGCTTTTCTGGAACACTGAAGATTTGATCGAACCTAATATTGGAATTAGTTGGCTGTTACTGGGGCTTTACCCCTCAAAACAGAGGATGGGGGAGAACAAACTTCTTCTAGAATAAACTAGGGACATTTTTTATATTAAATTCTACCACCTATTTTGTCGATAATGAGTCATGAATCCATTTTAATGTCAAAAGTGGCATCATTAGATTATCTTGTCTGACAAATTGCTTTATATAGATCATAGATTTTCATCCACATGCTAATGTCGTTATCCTAGTAGCAACAGTTTGAATAAAACTGGTGGTACAAAAAAACCCCCCAACAAACTGACTTAAAAAGCTATCAACTTTTTACCAGTTTCTTCCACTGATTAATTATTCAGAACTTTTACAATTTCTAACATCTTCAATGTGTACTCACTCTTTCTGTTCCTTTTTAGGGTTAAACAGTTCTTTAGTGCCTTGTATTTTCTCTCTGTTGAGGTACTTCTACCTCATAATCAACAGACCTATTGAATTTTTAATATATTACTTTGTATGCTTATCAATTTATGCATTTAGCCCTCCACAGGTCTTAAGTTATTTGCATCTCCAAAAATGTTCCTTTTCCATCAAACATAGTGCACTGCTGTTTGCCATTATTTCACAATGCATAATTTAATCCGGTATAATTAAAGTGAAATTTTTGTGCTCAGCCTGCTCTACCTACTTTGCACGTCAATAATTATTTCAACCCCAAAATCTTGACAATGAAGAGCTTTACACTTATATATATTTTTGCCTAGTAATTTCAAAACTTTCCACAGAACCTTTTTTTATATATTGTTTCGGTAGTGTACAAATGTGACTGTCAGGGTTTGGAGGTTTTTACACTTTTTTTACTACCTACAATTTTAAATAGTGAATTAGAGGATCAATGCTTCTTTGCTGAATTTGTGACAAGAAAACTGTTTCTCATAAAGTCAAGAGAGTTTCTGTTATCCTACTTTTATGCTTCAAATTGTAATGTTTTTATAATTATTTAGAACAGTGTAATCACATTAGAAATAGTAACTATTGCCTTGCTTAGTGCAAGTCCTCCCTTCTTTTTCTTGCAATTTGATGGGGGAAAAAAGAATACAGGAACAACATAATTGTGATTTACTACAAGGAATATGACAAATATGAATCTGCTAGTCATAAATGACATAATAATCTCTAATTAATTTGCAGAAGATACTGCCTTTTAGGTGCTTTGAGAACCTTCAAAATTAGAAAATGGCATCCTAGTTTCGTATATGGTTCATGAGAACACCTAGAGCCTTTGGAATGGATGCTAAAGGAGAAAGGACACTCCACAGATGCAGGCAACTATGAAGAAAGCGTGCACCATGGTGGCAGCTGAATTTTGAGCTTTATTTACCATGTCGGGACTATATTCCTTTTCTGAAAATTAAATCAGAGAAGTCCTCTGCTGGGTGTTGGCATTAATATTTATTTAGTGGTTTAATATTTTTACTATCAGCAGAAGTGGTAGCATTCTCTCATATTAAAACACTGAAAGATTAATGTATATTCAGTAGGATCTGGCAGTTCATATTATCCACTGTAGTACTTCTGTCATGAAGAAAAAAAGAGAAATCTGTAACCATGGGCATCCACAATTCCACCTAAAAAGACAAACTTAAGTTGTATGCCTCTCTAATAAAAACTGCTCTTGTGAAGTTCATCAGAATTGTAGTCAGAATTAAGGAGTGGAAGAAGTAGAAAAAATTACTTAAGAAAGATTTAGCAGTAAGTCTTGTCCTTATGGCATGAGGGACAGTCATTGAAGTTGCCAGCAGAAAATACCAACATGCTTGGGTGAAAGTTGCTTCCTGATTTTTAATGACTGCAAGTCTAAATATGGAAAAAGTTTTTCAAGCATCAAATTCCATCTTAAGCAAGACATATAATGCAGCTTTATGTTTAATAGTAAGTGTTATGACAACATTTAGTAATTCACTTTGACAAAGAAAGCATGACATGTTCTTTCTGGCTCTCGAGAGGTGTTGTGACAGTCCTGACCAACACAGTCCTGAATGCAGATGATATAATTTTCTCAGGACACCCAACAGTCTGACCAACATGGAAAGAAATACACTTTGGCAACATTAAAAATTAAGCACTACTTCTCAATCCTTGGCAAATTTGTTCTAAGGTTAACACAGACTGCTTGGAAGTCCTTCAACTAAAAGTGAGTGTTAGCCACAGAAACTATATCTATCTATACTTAAAAATTAAACATTTATAGTTGACACTATAGCCACCTAGCAAGGACCAGACCACATCAATACTATGGAACTATTCCCGTAAAACACGGTGGTCACATGCAACAGCTTATTAAAAATGCTCCTTCAACCATAACTCTAAAGCTACATAAGGAATTATTTGGGACAGTGCTAGATGGCCTATTTGGTCCAAAATCCATGGTAGTGATCATGCTAAAATAAATCAAGAATATAGATGATGGCATTCCACCATCTGTGTATGTTCTATATTTACTTCTAGTAAATGTGTAGATTGAAAAATTTCAGTTTAGAGAAGAATATGGAACTAAACCCACTTAAAAGACACTGAGTGATGATGTTGTCCTGCAAATGGGCATTAATACCTTCCTGGATTTATCTCTGCCCAGTGACATGTGAATGCCTTTTCTGGAGCAGAAACACAGAATGATTACACCTCCTCAAATTTCCTGAAACAAATTACATGAACTCAGCCTCTGCCATGGAGGAATGGGAAGTGCAGGAGAGAGAACATTCTGCGGTAGCAGATCCCAGGTTTCTTTTCTTCATTCTTTCATTAGGTTTCCTGACCTATCATGCTATCTATCAATCTCCGAGAATATAATTGCTTCGAATCCTGTTAGCCTGCCCTTTTGCCATTCAGCTCATTCTCCAAGGAAAACAATTTTATAATGAAAGTAGCATGTAAGGTACTACAGAAAGGAAGAAGTTTGAAGGTGATCACAAAGCCCCAGAATAACTTTTTTCAGTTTCTTCTGCTTCACTAATATCCATGGGGCTTGTACAAATGTCTCTGGAAATACCCCGCTAAAAAGGAGACATTTATGATGCTGGTATAAAAGCTGAACAAAACCTCGAGTCTCTATAGAGATTCAATGTAGTAGTAGTAATGGGAAGCTGTTTTTCTTGGTTTTATAGTTTTACTTGCTTTTATATGTAGTGAAACCATGATTAAGTCCTATAGTACCTGCTGTAGAAAAACAGAACACAGTGAAGATTAGTATTCCAATGTCAGAAACTGTAATTTTACAGCAGTGATTTTTCTACTTCCATTTTTTATTATTCACACGTTTTAGTCAGCTAAAGAACCCATTTGAAACATTTCAACAGTTTATAAGCTTGACCATGTTTACAGACATGACAATAACTGAATATGAATAATGTTATAAAGAATCATATACATGATATTCCTATATCAGTTAAACTGGAATTGCCTCTCTGATGGGATATCTTCTGTGAATACAGACTGAGAATGAAGTATCTACATCTCTTCCCAAACAGGTTGGAGAACAGGGTGATAAGAAAAAAATAGTATGCATGTTCTCTTTTCTGTGCTTCTACATAACAGTGCCAGAAAGGCACTGGTTCAGTGTTTACTACTTTGTGTCCTGACTCCTTAGCAGTAAATAACTTCTGCTACAGGGCTGAAAAGAGAAAAATTTCCCGCACTGCTGTATAAGAAAGGGGAATAAAGGAGAAGGGGAAAAAGGATAAATGGCTAAAAATGAATGAATTCGTATCAAAAAAGGAAAATAGTAGAAAAGGAAAAGTACTTTTTACATTACAGAACACTGTATGACATGGGTTCTGTATGTTTCTACTCAAATAGTACAATAAAATCTTTGGATAAATCACAAGGTAGAGCCATCTTGGCTCCATCAAGCTTACTTATCAGAGAACAGCTTTCTAGATGTTTACTGTTTTCCAGGCCCAAGGCATGAATTAATCAGAGATTACCAGAAAAAATAAAAAGGTGCATGCCATAAGTGAGATTTTTCATTTCTCTCAAAGCCTGGCTATACTCTGTGTTGTTCATATTATGCCCTCTGTGCAATGTCTTCACAGAGCAACTTTTTCTGTTAATTCTCTCCCAACATAAGCACAAAACTACTAAAGAGTCAATACACTTAGTAGCTAAAGGATGCTATCACAGCAATGAGATGTGTTGTATTTGGCATATTCTACTCCTTGATGAAGACTCCAGACCTCACAGCCAATGTAGCAGTAAAAGAACTCCTTTCACTTTTCTGTTCCAGATTGCTAGGAGAGAGGACTGAGTTTTCTTCAGACTGAAAATATGGTTTCTTTTTTTTGAAGTCTCCAATATAAAATTTTTCAGAGTTTTGTTGACCTTTTCCACCTGTAGTCTGCCTCCTAAAGGACAGTACAGTGCATCTTTGTGACCTGCGAAAACTAGGAAACATGCCATGTATGCTGGTACATGAATTTACAATAATGGCCCTATGCAATTTACTACTCATAGCTTTAGCTTTGTGGACATGTTTCATTATCTCTTCCTACTTTTTACAGTTAAAGTGAACTGAAGAAATTGGAAAAAATAGAGGACAATATTTTTCAGAATGGGATTGTGTTTTTTAAGGACTCTGTAGTCTTAGTGATGTCTTACATTGCAGACACTGTCAGTTGCATCAACATATTTGAAAACAACGGAATTAATCACAATTTCTTTAGCAACTCATGAAAAAAAATAGTTATACTGGTTAAAGGTGCCACTAAAGCAAAGCTATAAACCCCATACTGCATTATGGAGAAATAAAATAGTTTCCTAGTCAAAATCAGTTTATTTTCAATTTTGCCATGCCTTTTGAAAACATTCTTTGTAGAGTCTGGCTCAGTATCTACTGAGACCAGGACTTCTGATATTGATTTCAAAGGAAAAAAAATGGATCTCTTTCTGCAAGTTAGTTTCCCGTTACAGTGCTCTGGCTTGTCAACTGGTTTGGCAAAGTGGTAATTTATTTTATACTTTTTCATCATACCTTGAGAATTTTGCACATTATCTCATAAACAGAAAATGTTTTCTCAGCTCGTGTCCAATCCCAGGTTGTGACCTTGGAAAAACAAGAACAACAAGAAAACAAAACAGGAAAAGAAAGTAAGTTATTTTTGTTTATTTCAAGAATAAAGTTTACTAAAAATAAAAATCTGTTGCTAAACACCCTTTCTACCCTTTACATCCTGTATGATAAAGAGCTGCCTCAGAGCAGTAACTAAAAGGCAGGCAGGACTTAGGAGCCGTCTTTCCTGTCTTCTTGTGCTTCCAGCACAGTGCCTATGCAGACAGCCTGCTCAATGCTTAATGATGCAGGTTATGCTCTATGCTGCTCCCATGCTTCCCCTTGGAGTCTCCTATCCACACTGGTGGGGGCAGCATTGAGATCCTGAGAGGATGCAGCCCTTGAATTCCTCTCACAGAGCCTTGACTATAAAAGGGCATGTTTCTCACCACTACTCTCCTTGTAACTGCAGGCCACAATTTGCTCCCAGACACATAAACCCAAAGCCTACAACCTTCCAATGTCCTAGATACCCCGAACTCCTTGAAATCCAATGGAAAAAACTACCAAGAAACAACAGAAGCAAACATTTATTTATTTATTTATTTAAACTAGGATGAATCTACTCCTAAATTCTAACAAACTAAGATTTGAAAAATAGTCTACTTCTCTTTGACTTAGGAATTGACAATTGTTTTTAACGGTAATAATTTTATGCAACTATTTTACATTATAAATTGTATATATGAAGGAGTTCAATAAAATCATGCAATGGTAAGGGTTAAGACTTAAATTGTACATGAATATTCTATATTCAGTAAGGGAAGAGTCAAGGGGATTTCACTGCAATCTATAAATAACTTTCCAAGGAAACTGCAAGAAGGAAAGACGAGAATTAGTCTCAAAAGAGAGAACACACAAAGCAGAATGAAAATTGAGACAATATGAAAGAAAAAAAAATCTTAATGGTAAGAAGTATTGAGCAGTGGCCCAGCTCCAAAGGAAGACAGTTATGATTGTTAGGCAAGATGAAGAGGCTGATGAAGACATAAGTTTATTTCTATTCAAGGTTCAAGAATACAAAGTTCTTTGAAAAATGTATCATAAATGGTATTCATAGCACACAAGGGAAATATTATATGAGACCAATTTATCTTTTATCTAAAGAGAAAACAATTATGAATAGAACAACATAGCTGAGAAGCATCTGTGGGTTTTGATGCCTTGATATAAAACCTTTTCTATTAGAATTTTATTTATTTGCATCCTCAAACTCAGTTTTCACTGTCATTGAAGCACTGGTATAACACCAGATTTCTAAGGAAGGGAAAGAGTAAATACTGAGAGTAAATTAATCTTTGGATAAGTAAAGTAATATTGGAAATATACAATCTTTATGCCTGAGTTTTAAGAAGCCATTCAGAGATGTGATGAACAATAAGTAAAATGCTTTTATCAGGCAAAGAAAGAAAGAAGTGGCAGGGGGTGGGTGGTGAAATCAGCTGATTTTTCTACTGTGGACAAAAATTTAACTTTCTCACCACGTACAGAGAAATAGGGAGAGTGCTGCTGAGTTCCACTGAGACCAAAACACCAGCCATACAAACAGAAGTCATACTGCCCTATTAGGAATAGTTACTACTGCTGCTGAAGAACAAAGACATTCAGAGATATGTTTAAATGCTTACTGTATGCTCCATACTACAGGGAAAAATATCAGCGCTGTCCCTCCTCCCCTAGTTTCCTGCTTTTGTTTGTATGTACACAGGTACTTCTTTTCAGGTCAAAACAAAAAATTTGACAATATACAGATAACATGTAAAGCAAAAGCAACTATAGAATTACGACACCCATATAAATTGGTTGCCCTGTTCACTTTTAATATTTCAAAAGCCTGAGTAGCAATAGAAAAGGTGTTAGAGGCTCTTTCTCCATTAAAGTCCATTCTCTCTGAGATTTCCAACTGTAAACTGTAATAAAGTTAAAACAACCAGCCTTGACACAATAATTCTAAATGAGAAACATACCAGGAAATAACAGGGGGGAAAAAAAAAAGTAATTTTGATTCAGGGTTTCAATATGCAAGTAAGATACATTAGAATTGCTCATCTATCTATGCATGGAAAGTAGAAGTACTCTCAACCAAATGGGTTAAAAAAAGAGGCAGGCAGAGGCTGCTGATATATACTGTTTAAACATATGCCTCCACAATGTGTTAGACTTTGGCAGAGACCAGGGAAATACTTTCATTTGATTTTCTGGTTAAAAAGTTGGCAGAATATCTCTGTTCAGAAAACAACTTAATCCAAGGAGTTTACGCTGCAAATATAATTAAAACTGTTTTTCTTCTTATACCAACACTTTACGCATCTCATAACTAGAAGCTCTGAAACTACAGCACTGAAGTTCATAAACCCTGGAAAAGACACCTGCAGAACAGCAAACAACTGTATGTGTAGAAGCTTGCACATACAAAATAGGATTTTAGAAGTCCCTTTAAAAGGCCTACTCCAGTCTTTGAGTAGAAGGCAGTTTTGCAGGGCATATAAACATGCAGTTACACAGATTTCATGTTTTAAAGACAGCTCTACAGGAGCTCTTCCTGTGTGCGTCCTTTAAAGGACATGTTTGTCACTGCTTCCTTCCTACTCCACAGAGAAAAAATATTATTCTCAATGTTTGAACTTTCTATTTTACAGTAAGAACCATAATATCACCAAAAAAAAAAATCTGCTTGCAGCTCAGCTAAAACATGACCTTCAAAGACTTCAAAGATCGGTGGCTTGTCTCATAGAGCAGCAGCTTGTCAAAATTGTCTGAACTCAAATCACTACTGTTCACAGCCCTATTGCAAATGTTCCTCCCACACCCATTACTCATCATTCATTATCCATTTATCCACTAGCAGCATACTACTCCTACTATTATTGCAACCTCAGTAAAGATTCTTGTTGTTCCTTCTATAATGCTTGCATAAGAATAATCAGCCTCTTGTACAGAGCTCTCAGCATTGTTTCTGTTTCTATCTAGTGTCTAGAATGGAGGTCACTTTATATGACAGGAAGCAAATGTTCAGGTAGGGCTGCGAAAGCCAGGAGAGCTGCTTTTGAATTAAGGTTCTTGGCAGCATAATCTGGCATTTTAATCTGATCCTGAAAATTATCCACTAAAAGCCAAACTCCCACACCAGTGAACTACCATACTGACATTGAACACGTGAAGGTTTCAGTTCAGACTTACTTTCATTCTCCATGTCTTTCACATGATCTCAAGCATTTTGCTAAACAAACATGAATAGTGAGTGATGAATGATGTAATGGCTTGCAAAAGCCAGCTTTGAACTACCTCAGGCAAGAATGAGCTACAGTCTATATCTGGCAATACAGGGTTTAGCGGCAATCAGAAGGGTCACCCAATAAATGGAACAAATGAACCCACACTATTCTCTCTGTTGTTAGTATGGGAGTGCTACTAGCTCCATAGCTACTGGCTTAGAAGTTAGTTAGAGGATCTCTCTACTTACTGCAATTCAGACATACCCTAAAACTGTGAAAGTAAATGGCTGAGCCAACAGCTAAAATTTTGCCCAGTGTTGTCAATCAGATTCCAATTAATATATTTAACCTAAACAATTTTATTTGCTTCCCTACCTGTCTTTTGGAACTCCCAAGTAGCATAAAAGCTACATTCAGGATGAAACCTAAATACAGAAATATTGACATTTCCACAGCATGCAAAATGCTTTGATATTTTGCAAAACCTCAGCAGTTTGACTAGAATGATAGTTCAGTTTAAATATAACTATCTTGCTTCAGGCTTGTCATGTGCCAAAGGGAAACAAAAATCCCCCTTTTAGCAGAAGGAGATTTCTCTTTTCTTCCATGTGCTCAGGTAAGTGAGAGAAAAGAATCCTTTGTTAGATGCCAAACCATCTGATGAACAGCTATTTTCTGTCACTTTCATAAAACATACTCTAATTTTTTAAGTTTCAATTCTGTTAGCTCAATGAGTGATGTGTACGATGGGTCCTGCACTTGGGTCACAACAACCCCATGCAATGCTACAGGTTTTGGGAAGAGTGGCTAGAAAGCTGTCCTGATGAAAGGAAAAGGACCTGGGGGTGTTGGTTGACAGTCAGCTGAATATGAGCCTGCAGTTTGCAGAGGTGGGCAAGAAGGCCAACAGCATCCTGGCCTATATCAGGAACAATGTGGCCAGCAGGACTAGGAACTAGGGAAGGTTCATTGCCCTGGACTCAGCATTGGTGAGGTCACACCTTAAGTGCTGTTTTGGGCCCCTCACTACAAGACAGACATTGAAGTGCTGGAGTGTTTCCAAAGAAGGGCAATGAAGCTGATGAAGGGTCTAATGAGAAGTCTGATGAGGAGCGGCTGAGGGAACTGAAGTGGTTTAGCCTGGAGTGAAGGAGGCTGAAGGGAGACCTTATCACTCTCTACAACTACCTGAAATGAGGTTGTAGCCAGAGGGGTGTCCATTTTTTCTCCAAGTAACAAGTGATAAGACAAGGGGAAATGGCCTCAAGTTGTAACAGGGGTGGGTTTTAGATCGGACATTAGGAGAAATTTCTTCACCTAAAGGGTCATCAAGCAGTGAAACAGGCTGCCCAGGGAAGTGGTTGAGTCTCCATCCCTGGAGGTATTTACAAGAGGTGTAGATGTGGTGCTTAGGGACATGGTTTAGTGGTTGGACTTGGCACTGCTAGTTAACAGTTTTACTTTATCTAAAAGGTCATTTCCAACCTAAAGAATTTTATGATTCCATGTCTTATTGTGAAAAATGTGCAAATATAACATGAAATTATTTTAATTTAATAACATTTATTCCCACTACACATGAGAAATATACTTACTGGAGGTGCTATAAATTTATACAGGGACGATCCCCTCAGTGCTAGAAACTTTGGTGTGTACATTCGATCCTGAAGGGAGTCTTGTTCCCGCTCTTCCGTCCAGCCCATGTAGACTATCTGACAGAAAAATCAAGTGTTGAGAATCTCCTGAGACACTTTCTTCAAATGAATTGCAAATAATTCATGCAAGTAAGCTGATGTCTGTTGACAAAATATGGTGCATTGGCAGTGCACTCACAATCATGTAGTTGTATAAAGGATGCCTATTATGACAATCAAAAAAAACATCAGAACAAATATTTATTGTACTAGCAACAAAAAAAAGAAGCTAAACCACATACTCAGAGGCTGTTAAAGGTCTATTATCTCATTAAAAGCTTCCTGAAGTATCTCTACATATTTGCTGACAGATCACGTCAAATAAATTTAATGCAAATGAAGTGTAAGGAACCACAAGGCAGGAATACAAAACCAAGTAAGTGTTGTTACACAGACACATAGATATAGTCTCCACACAGAAGTTCACAATTAGGTGTTAAACAATACTGCTCTAGGAATTTTATTTCCAAATAATGACATTTTTTTTCCCTTCCCTCTGAAAATCCCTACATAGGAGTTTTGAATCTCCTTGTTTAGGAACAGTGAATTAACAGACTGTTTTCAGACACTATTTTGAACAGACTTCATCTATAAAGAAGAAATGACCTGATTGTTTTGACTCTTGCTGCTACTTGCATATATTCCAACACAAATGTATGAACCAGAACTTATTCAAACCCATTTTAGGATCTAATTCCCTACTTGTCCATCTATTAAGTTTGAGTAACTTAATATCAAATCCTAAAAGAGTATAAATCACGACTTTACCAACTTCTGGAGAACATCTGAAAAGGGAGTAGACATGTCATGCAACTTTTGATTTATAACTATGCAATTAGTAATAAAATACAATTTCCAGTGTACATTGGTACACTACTGCTGTGGAAAATAGATACACCCATATTTCATACAGTGCTGTTAATGGAATTGATCTATTTTTAAATATCTTTATGAAAGTGATTTCTACGTTAACTAAGTATGTCTCAAATGCCAGTAATGAACAGATAAGGAAAACCATTTAGGAAAAGTAACTACCATCGTATTAGTAGTTAATGACTTACTCAGTTTACCAGTGGTATAAACATACCTAAAATTAATGTCTGTACTGCATGTTTTATCCATTGAGATTTTGTATGTCATCTACTATTAAAAATTGTTTACAAAGTTTATTTCCTTAGTGTTGGGAAGAGGATTATCATCAAGAGATCTTCATAGAATATACATCACTTGTTCTGGGGTTTTTTTTTTCTTTATTTTTAAATTATTTTTTCCTTTGGACTGTATTGTACCACACTGGAATTTAATGTCTGTTTTCAAATGCCCATGAATGAAAGCTACAGCATTACTCTCTATCACAGTTTAATAGATATTTTATGGTCTACAAACAGAAACAAGGAGAAGGTCCATTTCTCTAAAGTTTACAGTGAAACCTCAACATCTAATTCTTTTGCTACAGCAAACACTAATATTGTAACATTGACTCATCCAATAAAAAAATATGTGCTTAAGTATCTCCTGGTTTGATGATTAAAGAAGTTTATAAAACTCTAAATGAAGACAGGGCTGTACCACAGTACTCAAGAATCAAGCATAGTAGTCAACAGTATATAACCATGCAGTAACTAAAATGCCTTGTCCCTTGAAATCTCACTCATTCCTCATCAGGAAAAAAAACCAACCAACAAACAAGACAAAACCAAACCAAAACCCAACTGACAGGTACTAAAAGCATTTTAAATTATTTCAATTCTATGTTTATTCAGATTTCCCTCTGCTGTTTCATATGCAATCCAATGCAGGGTAACTATGGATCCTCATTCCTCTCACTTGGTAGGAATCTGTAGAGATCAGTGACTGACAGAGTCTACACAAAAGAGTAAAAGTCATATAAAAAATTGTACTACAATGTGCAGAGATTTGCCACACTTTCTGTAACTGAAAGAGAATAAATGATCTCTTAACTCCTAGGAATTGAGACATCTATGCTTTTAAATTAATTAAACTGAATTGATTTGGTTCTAACTTGATTTGGTTCATTACGATCGGACACGGAGCAACATATCATCTTGCCTGATGATATTTAATACAACTGTAGCACTGTATGTAATCTGTTTTCAGTTAGTGTTTTTCTTTTTCACATTGCTCATTTCTACTTCTACTATTCAGTATAGAATAACAGGATACAGTCACTCATGCTGTGCTGCTGTATTGATATTTCACATTTGATTGCCTAATATTAAAGGAGACATGAAATTTAAGGCAATTGTTCCTTTAGATATTTATCCTTTGCCTTTGTAGATCAGGAGGAGAAATTAGATTGATTTTTCAGAAAACCTGTTGTACCAAGGTTTTATTAACAAAAAGGCATTTTTCCTTCAGACTAAATACCTAGTATTAAACATACAGAAGCATTGTTAAGTAAAGAATTTATTATTATTATTAGGAACATGCAAAAAGTTGTTTGAGTACATGTGCATATTCACTTGTGGATTAAAATAGCATGGGCTAGATGGGGCAAAGCTGAATAAATACTTGGTAACTCTTTTAGTAGCATGTTCCCAAAGTGGTCTCAGTTTAAATACACTGCCTATGTGAAGATGGATAAAATATTGTAATTTTTACGTAATGACGTTGAGAATGTGATGAATTTTTTTTAATTTTTTAGATAAAATGGAGCACACACTCGAGACATTTACATTACTGGTAAACATTTTGACTTCTATAAAAACCTTGACTATTAACAACTTTAAAAAATTATTTATTTGGACAGGGATCTTAACTTTCCAAATCAATAGCTCATGTGTATATATTTTTACTGAACAAGTGGATGAATATGAAATTTGACTTGTGAGTTTTGGAACATATCTTAAAGAATTTAATGAGATTCTATCTGAAAAGAAATGTTTATAAACACAAACACATGAAGAATGGAAATAAATCTGAATCACAAAATAGACAGAATATAGTGAGCCCCTATAAACTGCTGACCTTTATCAGTCATGGTGGTGGTGATGGTAAAAATAGATTTTATTTGTGGTAACATTCCCTTTGAAAGATCTTTGCAGTCCTGGTTTTTAACTTACCTGAAGCAGCTCATTCTTCAAAATCAAATAGTGAACAACTTAGTTAATTTAGTGGATGCTGGTTCAGTAGCAAAGATTCAGTATGTTACGATGGTTTATGAATTAAATCATGTACATTTTAAAAAATGCTGTATCTAAAGGATAAATGAAACAGGACACTTTCTTCAGTCAAAAATCCATAATCTTCTAATTCTGTATGTACTAACATCACACAGACATCCTAATCAAGGAAGATAAATCACCGTATTTCGTATCAGTCAAACATGTTTCTGAAATTACTTAAATACCCTTAGATTTTCAGAGACTTCTCCAGAGTCCTCACACACATTTTATTATATTTTAAGGAAGAACACTACGACAAAAAAAAAAAAATAAATCCCCAAATGAAATTAAAAATATATGTTGCATTGAATGAGTGAGGTGATTCAAAGGTCAGAACAGATGCATTCATAACTTTTTATCTTGAATGTCTCTTCTTCATACTCATATAATGTGAAACAGTGGTACAGGGCAACAGGGTACTCACAGAGTCAAAAGACAAATGAATATATGAGACAACACAGGGGAAAAATGTTGAGGGATGAGAAACTCAGATAATGCTCTCTACCTTTATTTTAATATCATTATCTTTTTATGGTATTCATTATAGTCAATTGCTAGCAGAAAAACAGTAAAATCCACACTAAAATTGAACAAAAAGTGTGATCATAATACAATCACTGGTAAAAACAGACCTGTATTTAAAAGACCTAAGATTTTTATGCTAAGAAATTTTTTCAAATTCAACAGAAGAACTAATACAGAATTTTCCATGAACGGTAGAAAAATTTTAGTCTACTGTAAATATAGTCAAAATGTCTCCTCTTCTATTTTTCAGGCTTGTGAAAAGCCTGGTAATCTTACCATAAACTTTTTTTTTTAAATCCTGTAAATTATTTTCTATCTTCTCTACAAAGTCCACTGAAGCAAGCATATGAAAAATAATCTCAAAGAGACAGAAGACAAATGAAAGATGGTTTGATATACATTTCAGTTTGGATTTTAAATAATTTAAGCTTCAATATATTTTGTCACAAATAAATATCAGTAATGGTCAGCATTTTTTAGAAAATTATGCCATGAAATTAGTATCAAAGGAACAGCTTTGGTGAATGTCCTCTTTGATTTTTATTTCTGAACTTCAAAATTTAGAAATTAACTATTTTTAAAATGTGGATGAACATGGTCCTCCAGAGGTTCCTTATAACCTCAATCATTCTGTCCACGAAATTAAAACCAGAAAATTATTATTTGAAAAATCATTCCCCTCTATAGTTCTCCTCAATTCTATCTCCTCCTGTCTATATTGTGTTTTAGAACTGTTACTGACAAAGATCACCTTTGTATTTTTGAACCAGCTACCTGCTAACAGATTATTTAATCTCTAACTTTTTTTTTTTTTTTAAGAATATAGAATTACTATGGGAGATAATAAGATTACACATTTATTTTATCTCATATAGCTTAATTTCCCTCTGGGTAAGACCTCGTCATATGCTTGTCAGGCATAAACTGCATATAGGTTTTCCATTTGTTTTTGTCCTGTCATGTTTTTTAAATGATCACACAAAAACCTAAGGAACTATTTAGTAATCTTAGTAAACAGTACCAGAGAAAGTACAAAACACTTTTTACTTACAGATTATTTTTCCCTTACATGTGAAAACTGAGAGCAAAAACTGAAAACAGAGTATATTCGCTTTTTTAGCATACAGTATTGCAATCAGAGTGAAAACAGTTGTTTAGGGTAAAAAAACTTGCCTGGAACTCTGCAGACATCTGTCCAACATTAACAGCACTGTTTGAAAAGCCTGTATTGCAGCTTACATTACATCCAAATAATCCCCCCCCTGAGAAATTTTAGTACCTGCTCAATGAGATCTACCAGATCTTGTTAGAAATCAGGACTATCTTGACTGTTTCAAGCCTTCACTCCCTTCACAGATTTAAAAAGTGATGACTACACGTGGATACAGGACAGCTTTCTGAACGGGTAAAGATCGATACTTTGTTTTACCAGGTTTCTCACAATCTCTTTGTTATAATCTACTAACCCTGAGCAACATTTTGTCTCATCCATTCACTTTTCCATCCAACGTTATATGTTAATATATACAGCTTATTTCAAAGCACTCATTTTACTTATTTAAGAAATCTAAGTATCTGTTCATTGAAACAAATTCTTCTATAGACAAAGTCAATTTGAACATTAACTGGGTAACTGTGTGCCTTGGTCAAAATGTCAGGATTAAAAATTGGGGGGAGGGAGTATTTGCCTCCTTTAAGTTATTTAAGTCAATGAGCAATTACACGTATTTAAAATTCATTACAATTTGATTATGTTCATTTAAATAGAGGTGATTAGCATTTAGAAAGTACAGCATTCCTGGGATAAGACTTTTTCCAAGGAAGACCTTATGCAGCTGTTTTTACAAAGAAAGATTTGGATAAAAACTGCAGTATTAATTGGGGATGGGGGGGTGGGTGTAATTAAATTACTAGAAGAAATCAATACAAAAATAGATCATGCTAGTCCTGGCTTGCAAGATCGACTGAGCAATTTTTCAAAAATTATCAACTAAAGTAGCGAGCTAGCATATAGTGAACCCCCTGAACTGCACAGATATGTGCATTTTACATGGGATTAAGTATTTTCCTGGCTAAAAGCTATGGTAGCTAAATGATGAAAAAATATCTTTTGTGCTATCTAAAGTGACCTGCTTTCCTTACTTGAACAAGCCTCCTTTCTTCTTGTAGGGACTTTTCTTGTTTACCTGCCACATAACACACCTTCGCAGCAATTTAGCACATCCCTGAGCAGGTTAATTTGGCTGACACATTTATCACTGAGGAGACTCAGTCCTGCTGTCATTACAGACATTTTACAGTCGACTTGAGAAGTTTCAGACCTTCTCTGACACTCTGACACTCTCAACTGAGCAGTTCTCTGCAAACTCTTTGATAATCAATGTCTTGAACACATTCTGACTAAAAAAAAAATTGCCATATATCACACTGTCATCATTTTTCCTCCTTTTGCTGTTGTGTAACTGCAACCAGTAGGATTCTGGTTTTTTTAAATGGGGAAAATATCTTTGATATATATGGTCACATTTTAAATCCTTGTCCTTTTTTCAACTACTGAATTTGCAAGCAGAATTCAAAGAGGGCTGTAGATTTAAATCCGAGATAAGATTTCTTGGGGTTTTTAGGGTTTAATCGGGTCACACTGCAATTCAAAAAGCTCAATGCTCAGGTAGCAAGAAAGTAAACATAGTTTTCTAAAGCTTAGTAGCCTGACTTACCTTTTGATTGATGGCTTCCCCATCCGCCCCCCTTCAAAATGTACACAGTATAAATGTAACATATTTTTGAGGCTCTAAAAATGGTTCAAACAATAAAAAAACTATTTCAGATGATCAAGCTGGGGGGCATGGTCTCTCTGTTCTCATGAACAATGTCACATTCATCTTTGTCATCTCACGTTAAAACGTGCTGAATCAAGAAAAAGATTAGAATACTACAAGTCACTAGACAGTGTCTTTCAGACTTCTGATCATGCCACCTACAAAACGATTGACATATTAATCTTTTTTCCAGTATCAGTGCGAGTGAGTCATTGATGGGAACGTTTATTATCATGCTTAACTTGCTCCAGGACTATTTAAAATTAGGTTTCAATGACTGGCTCCAGATAGTGTTGTGTTTTCCACATTTTGTTTCTCCAAAAAGAACGTGTAAGCAGAACCTGGACAGGACTAGCACAATTTAGGCTATCCGGATGCTTCTGTGAGACTCTACTGCTCACATAGCTGCTCTGCGCACATCCTGAAGGACTGCTAGATTTCTGCTTCATCCAAAGTGGAAGATAACCAAAAGTCTAAGAACGCTGAATGCATGAGTATAGAAGTATATAGAAAATATGTATGACGAATAATAGGTTAGACTTGTTCCAAATTCTTTTCAGTAAATTATGTTTTAAGTTTACATAACATAAAAATTGTTCCTATAGAATTAGATGCTTATATTTCAAAGTGCTCACAAAGCCAGAATAAAGCTATAAATATTAAGCAAACCCACAGCAAAATAGACATATTTGACAAAAGTCTCTTTTTTGATACAATGACTTCACAGGACCTTATATACAATTATTTTCACAGCTTTGTGAGATTGACATTCAAACTATTCATAGAATTAGTAGTACATATATATAAGTATAGAAAAGCCTGTTTAGTCTTAAAAACCCATATTTAAATTCTTTGTCCTCTGATTAAATGAAAATCAAATTTTGATGGAACAATGCTATTCATGGCTACTGGATAAAGACTATTGGGGAGCCAAATTTTTACTTTCCACTCTTAGTCACTCACTTAGAACACTAATCCTCTAATGTTCCTTTAAGTCAAAATATATTTCAAACATATATATTAAGAAATGATCATAAGTTGGAGGAAGAGAACACAGAATTCTGAAGGATATTCTCACTATCATATTGGTCACTTATTACTAACTCCAGATCAATAAGAGTGACAGACATTTTCTTTTTCAGTTAATCACTATCTTGATTAAAAATCTGACAAACAATATTTTGCTTTTGACAGTATAAAATTGATTTAATGTCCAAATTCTAGATAATCACCAAATTTATCACTAAATGAAAAAAAGTTTTAAAAAAACCTTTAATATGTCACCAGAGACATATTTGGTACAGAAACATCCAGTTAGTTTCAAATACCTCTGTGTGTCAATCTAATGAGCTAAGTGCTATTAGGAAATCAAACTTGTATTTATGCTTATTTCATGCTTACCAGCCACATATCATCTATCAAAGAACTTTGGAGCTATAGATTTTTCAATTTTTTTTGCTTTTAAAAGGATTTACAGTGTATTTTGAATGGCTCATGAAGACTACTTTTGAAACAATTATACTTGAATGGATAAAACTTGCAGCACTTTAACAAACTGGTCGCAGAGTATTCATCTTTCACTACAGCCAAATAAAGTTAACATTATGTATCACTGCTTTTATCTTTCACCTGCCTTCAGAGTTTGAACTTTCAGTCACAGTAGCCTGAAAAATTAAATATTTTAATAAAAAAATATATTCTGCAATTGAAATCCAGAGTATATACCTCACTAGATCTACACAGAGATTTATTCACTATCTTGTGGTAATATGACAAAGACATTATATATCAAAGTACCTTTGATGACTTTCAAGACTTAGAATACAGAAAAAAATTGAATTGTCTCCTAGTGAGAGATGCTATGAAATCTCCATTCTTAAAGACATTCAGAATTCAACTGGCCAAAGTCCAGAGGAACTTGATTTATGTTGGCCACTCTCCGATCAGGGTTTTGACCAGATGACCTACAACAGCTCATCCAATCTAGATACTTCTGTTATTCTATGAATCTTTACTCTCAAATCAACAGTATTTGTCTTGGAATCTGTTTTAAAATAGTCCAGCCTTACTTTTCTTAGCAAACCAGCTTCAGCATTGTTTTTATTACAGTACCACATTATTCTTCTGTGGCACACTGAGAAATACACACCAAATGTAGTATTTCACATTTCATAATCCATTTGTAGCTGTCCAGGTTTTCCTGAATTCATCAGTTTTATATCTAACTTCATTTTCTGTGGGGTAGTGTATCAAACTTCTCACTACAGACTTTCATCCTTAAAATACATTCTGGAAAGGAATTTTTAGTATGGACTGCTTGCAGTTAAGGCACCTTTGATACTGAAGACTGGACTCTTCTATTGCTCATGAACTGGCATTCAGAAATGAATCTTCTCAGTTGTTAATGGGGCGGGGGGAATAGTTATGATTTGTGAAGGACTGATAATTCTATGCAGACTGAGAAGGAAAGGAAAGAGGAGGTGCGAAAGAAAGAGAAGTGGGGCTACTCGGGAACCACTTTAAATATTAATTTTCAAACAGTGGTATTTAATACAACTATGTTGAGAAAGAGAACTGGAATGAATTCTTAAAGAGACAAGGTAAAGGAAAACTACTGCTGAAATAGCTCATCTAAGAGCTGAAAAAAAAACCCCTTAGGTTATGACTAGATCAAGAACGTGACTTCATTTTCAACAAGTTGGGTTTTTTTTTAGAATAAAGCTTGTTTAAATTTGCCTGGTGTTTAGCTTGAAAGTCGGCTATCCTAAGGATCTTTCGCTGGTCTTACACCAATGGCCTCTGACAGCAGTACAGTTCATAACATTTATTGAACTCATGCTGAACTTAATTATTTTTTAACAATGGGGTGATGTCTGTCAATAGCTGACTTGTCTCTAACATGTCGGTATTTTAATGGATTTTGTAGTTTCACTAGAAAAGCTCAGTCTTTAAGGAATAATGGATAACACTTATTTTGTAGTAATATGAGAGCTTCCTTCCACTTGTTTTTGTTTTGTCTTTTTTACTGTGAAGTGTCCACCATCATGAACAGCTGAGGGGAAAAAAAAACCCCATAAAGGATGTAACTGCCCCAAAACTGAGATTTGGTCCTGAATGAAGTTCTAACTTCGGCGTTAGACACTGAGGATCTGTATCCACAGAGAGCTCTACAGAGGGACAGGGAGGCTCCTTCATCCACAGAGAAGACAACATAAAAAATCCACTGTGGGTGCCATCTGTGTGGCTGAAGATAATGCTGTTAGTTCAAGGACCTGTGAGAAGCAGCAGTGACCTATAGGAACTTTATTAAACAATTGATTGGTACAAACTCATAATTAATACTTAGCCAGAAGTCTCTCCTCACAGAGACAGCATGTTTTCTTTGAAGCCTTTTTCATAGTCTCAAACATCTGGATCCTTTTTTACATATTCTCCCACTGTCTGGGGCTGGTTTTGAATGGCAGCCTACTTCATCAGGAGGGGAAGGAGAATCTGCCATACTATCTGACCTACTGCGCCATTATGGCAGGCTGGTGGGAGCAATAGGTTGGAGCAATAACTGACTATTCCTTCTGTTAAGCAAGTACCATAAACAGCAGGTTGTTAAACAAATAATGGGAATCAGCATGACTACTGGCTGTATGTTTAAAGAAAGCAGCTAGAAGCTGCAAACTGTTGTATCTTGTTCCTGCTGGACTTCGGGGTATTCTGAGCATGCCAGCTGGATCGAGTGACTGAACACTCAGCACTTACACACCACCAGAGCCATCAGGTAGACACCTGTTTTAGACAAAGAAGCCAGACATCTGTCTGGACTTTGGTCAGAATTCACTGCCTGAGCATTGCCTAATTGCTGCTTCAGGCCCTTTCATCTCTCCAGACCTGCGCCCATTCTCCGGAATCATTCTTCTTAAGTGAAGATGGACTCTCCCAGCATTACGGAGAGATGTTCAAATAAGAAAAATATTTACTAAATAACTGAAATATTTTTTTCCATGGTCAGCTCCTGAGAATCGTTTATCTATTTGCTGCTGTTAAATTTCTATTTGCTGTATCACAAAATAGGATGGACTTAGTTAAGTGTTGTTTCCCAAAATAGTAAGATTGAAAGCACAAGTTCCCCAAACATGATAAAGATAGAATTGATACTGCTTACAAAATAGTATCTCCTTTCCAGGAAATGCACCTGTTTAAAAGGGCAAAAAAGTGCTTTCATAAATTTCCAAGGAACGTTTCTGCATTTGCAATTACTTAATAAATTTAATATTTTCCATCAATTTTATTGTATGTTTTCCTTCAGACATTTTCAGTGATGAATACTTCTTAATTTCTTTTTTTTTCCTTTCCTTCCTCATTTGTAGGTAACCCATACATTGTCAATTGCTTCGTACTGTATTACACATCAACTATTTTCTGAGATTCAGGTAGCAACTTTATCACAGGTACCATGGACTATTATTGTGATGAAAGGGAAAAAAAATTACCATCTGTGGTCTACTTTAGCCACTGTTCTTAGAAGTTCAAGTGATTAAATATTTTTTCCTTTCATAGGGTATGCTATGAAGTACCAATCGTCTGCATAGATGTAAAGTAGGTGAACGAGAAAAAATGAAATGTTCAGTCACCTCTTCTCTTGAAGTAAACTGTAATTAAAAATATTTCCTTTAAGCCTTTTGTGTCCCATGTGCTCTTTCAATACAAGTTCTACGCTTAAAATATATGCTTCATTGATTCCAATTAATTTATTTAGATGATCCAATTCCCCAAGGAATAATGTGTGCATAAGCTTACTGAAAACCTTCAGTCTAATCTACTAAAATTAATGTTATTCTTGGGAACTTTTACATTCTGTTGATGCAATAAAAGAGACATTACAATAAAGCATTGCATTGTTTTTATTTCTAGCCCCAGCTTCCAATGAAAAATCAAAAATGGCCAGAGTGAATAAATTCATATCTGGAAAACTATGGATATTAACAACTCCTGATTCAGGGTGAGATTGGGAGGGGGTGAAGGAGTTTTCCTCATACTACATCTTTTGAAGTATAACTGCAAAAAAAAAGATAACCTTTATCTTTTGTGGATACAGTGACTTTATTTCTCTACTTTTCTTATTTCCTTGTCAGAGAGCAGACAGGTGTAGGACTTATACACCATTCAAGGCATCTATTTTTAAACAAGGATGCTGAGATTTGCTTCTTGTCCTCCTGCTTTGTTGACCTGTTTGGATAGCAGCTAAACATCCTGTACAACAATAAAATACATGAAAAGGATGCAATCATTTATTCTATCACAGAATCACAGAATTGTAGGGGTTGGAAGGGACCTCAAGAGATCATTGGGTCCAACCCCCCTGCCAAAGCAGGCAGGGTCCCTAGCTCATACTACACAGATAGGCATCCAGACGGGTCTCGAATATCTCCAGGGAAGAAGACTCCACCACCTCCCTGGGCAGCCTATCAGGGAAAAAAAATGGCCCTTTTTGTTACTTATGTTTCCAATCTGAGATGACATAAATATCCAACTCCCTGCAAAAATCTGTCTTAAACTGCAGGAATCCCTTTTACGTAACATATCCCATTTCTAGGGTAAGTGGCAAAATGTTAGAACCAAACGTGTTTAAAAACTTAAAGCAGGATTTAATTATGTCATGCACCAGAAATACAGTCTGATTTGGAAGAACCCTCGATGCATACAGGCTTATTGAAAAATGTTAAGATAATATTGTTGCAAAAAGTAGCAGCTAAAGGTAAAGCCCTTACTACAGTGACAGTGACCCAGCAATTATAGCACTTGCAAAGTCAGTGTGTCAAAACTGTTTCTTTCATCTTCTAATCGAACCATCAAGCTACAAGTTGAAGTATACAGCTCCTGCTGAAGCTATGGCACTATGCAGAAATACATGCAAGACCTGTGGGATCAGAAAGTCTGTTTTCACACCTGAGAGGAGTGTAAAGAGAGGATTGGAGTATAGCCAATATCACTCCAGTCTTTAAAAAGGGCAAGAAGGAGGATCCTAGCAACTATAGGTCAGTCAGCCTCACTTCTGTCCCTGGAAAAGTTATGGAACAGCTTGTTCTGGATGCCATCACCAAGCAACTGGAAGAGAAGAAGGTCATGAGGAGTAGTCAGCATGGATTCACCAAGGGAAGATCGTGCTCGACCAAGCTCATAGCCTTCTATGATCTCATCACCGGCTGGGTGGATGGAGGGAGAGCAGTGGATGTCATCTACCTTGACTTCAGCAAGGCTTTCGATCTGTCTCCCATGACATCCTGATAGCAAAGCTGAGAGAGTATGGGATAGATGAGTGGACAGTGAGGTGGGTCGAGAACTGGCCGTCGGATCGGGCTCAGAGAGTCATGATCGGTGGAGTAGAATCTGACTGGAGGCCTGTGACTAGCGGTGTTCCCCAGGGCTCGGTGTTGGGTCCACCCTGTTCAATATCTTCACTGACAACCTTGATGAGGGAATAGCATCCACCCTCAGCAAGTACGCCGATGATACAAAGCTGGGAGGAGTGGCTGACACGCAGGAACACTGCGCTGCCATCCAGCGAGACCTGGACAGGCTGGAAAGCTGGGCAGGGAGAAACCAGATGAAATTCAACAAAAGCAAGTGTAAAGTCTTGCACCTGGAGAGGAACAACCGCTTGTATCAGTACAGGCTGGGGGTTGACCTGCTCAAGAAGAGCTCTGTGGAGAAGGATCTGGAGATCCTGGTTGATGACAGGTTGGCCATGAGCCAGCAGTGTGCCCTGGTGGCCAAGAGAGCCAATGGGATCCTGGGGTGCATCAGGAGGAGTGTGGCCAGCAGATCAAAGGAGGTGATCCTCCCCCTCTACTCTGCCCTGGTCAGGCCCCACCTGGAGTATTGTGTCCAGTTCTGGGCTCCCTGGTATAAAAAGGACAGCGATCTCCTTGAGAGAGTCCAGAGAAGGACTACGAAGATGGTTAAGGGCCTGGAACATCTATCCTATGAGGAAAGGCTGAGAGAGCTGGGGCTGTTCAGCCTGGAGAAGAGAAGACTGAGGGGGGACCTAATCAATGTTTATAAATATCTTAAGTATGGGGTGCAGGGGGAATTGGCCAGCCCCTTTTCAGTGGTCTGTGGGACAGGACAAGGGGCAATGGCCTCAAGTTGGAGCACAGGAAGTTCCGCACCAACATGCGGAGGAACTTTTTCACAGTGAGGGTGACAGAGCCCTGGGACAGGCTGCCCAAGGAGGTGGTGGAGTCTCCTTCTCTGGAGATATTCAAGACCTGTCTGGACGCCTATCTGTGTAGTATGAGCTAGGGAGCCTGCTTTGGCAGGGGGTTTGGACCCGATGATCTCTTGAGGTCCCTTCCAACCCCTACAATTCTGTGATTCATTGATTCTGTAAAGCGAGGTAAAAGATATGGTAAAATCACCTTAATCTGGAAAGCACTGGCTCAAGCAGTCTACTCACTGATTAAATACTTGCAAGCCATGACTGTCATATAAAATAAGCATAAATGTATTCTTTTGTAAAGTGTATGTATTTATCTATTTATCTAATTTATTTAGAGCAGGAACTCCATGAATTTCTTAGAAAGAATCTTTGTGGAAGCATTCAGGGCATTGAACTTAATATGAATGAAGCTTTGACTCAGACCACTAAGCCTCTGAGAGAAAAGGGTTATCAGACTGGTGAGCTGCTCGAGGTGAAGCTACGTGAAGTTACATGGTTAACAGCTAGGAATCACATCACTTCAGATTCCTAAATCCTCACTGTAATCTACCCTTGAAACATCACTCTAATAAATGCATTATCTAGTAACTCTTCTTCCAGAACCAGAAAATAAGTAATACTTATCTGTTTATCAACTTAGGATCCCACTTAATATCTAGCTGTGAGACATGTCTGTTTCTTTCACTTAGTCTACAATAGAGGAAGGCGTTTAGACTCCCCTCATTCATCTGACCTATTTAAGCTTTTAGCAGAGAATAGCGTACATTCATCCCTATACTGACTTTAATCTGAACACAGATCTAAGACAGATATGGTAACTAAATTTGGACAGGCAAAACTTACCCTTACTGATAGCAATTTTCAGGAAGTGACACTAATATTGCAGAGAAAATATTAGCTAACTAATACTTGTTATACTAATGAGTATTAGGGAATAAAAGATAAATGAGAAAAATATGTAAATGAGGATGAAATATATACTTGAGGCAAAATTCAATTTGCTGGACATGCAGAAATTATTTGATACACAGCTTGAAACTTATAGTTTGAGATTTAAATAAGAACTTGATCTAATCACTCTTTTCTATAATCTAAATTTCCAGCAGGTGTTCAAATTACTTCCATCCTCTCATGAGCTATAGGGTATGCAGCCCTAGGATATAAGCATTGCTATCTAATAACTGCAACAAGTGACTCACAACATGAATGTTATCTAGCTCATCAGGTAATCCACTATCTTCTGGAAGCAGTCTGACCTTCCTCTCAAAAGTCAACATGGTTTCCACTGCCTAAAATCTCTAACTACACTGTGTATTCCATTTCGAAACCTTTTTTTTAATGTCCTAAAGTCTAAAAGCTACTCTGGAGTACAATATAAAGGGAAGAAAAATATTTTACTGGCCATAGGAAGCATAGCTTTTATAATAGACATTGCCTCAGAAGCATCTAAAACAATTAGAGAAACTATTCAGTGAAAAGTATTTCATGTAAACCAAATAAACAGATATAGATATTCCTTTTACTTTGCAGAAAGCTCAATAAAGTATTAATAAACATAAGCCTTTCAAGGGTTTATGTTATGGAGCAATAAGCCATGCTGAGTGCCGTAGATGCCTGACAATACAATGCAGGGAATTAGCACAGCATAATTTACACCCTATTGTGCACTTCTGCTTAATTTAACAGCAAGAACTCAGCTCCCCCTGTGTGTTTCTATAAACATTTAACAATAGAAGCTTCATTCTAGAGATTTTCCTTCAAAATAAACTTGATCAAATCCTGTCTGTGACAACAGATGGTGATAGAGCAGATGTATCAGAGGACTTAAAAGTTCAATAACTGTCAGTCAAGAGCTGCAGAATGGCTACTCTGAGGAACTACGGTAATGACATATCGAAAACTAATTTAATTCAGCAGTCATGCAAAATCAAGGAGAAAAAATTATAATAATAAAAAAAAGAAAACAAAATATATCTACAGAGAGGGAACAAAGCCACTATCCTAAATGTACCTCTAGAATAATGACTTTAGTTATTTTTAGGACATGTCACCTTTCAGTCGAACACTCTATTTAAACATTCCACTTTAAAAATACTTATACAATAGCAATGTCACCTTGAGGGTTATTATTCTGCAATTTAAAAAATAAAATAAAATGGCATGTGTTGTGTTTCATGCAGATGTTTACCACTAGAACAGATATTGTCCTATCAGTCCACCTAAGCAATGCAATTCACCACTAAGTGTAATAGAGATGCAACACATCTGCAGCAAAGGACGCTGGCTTGAGTGACAGGCAAAGCCAGCCACCATGACATTTGCGCATTTTCACCTTTATACAGCATTTATAAGTTGGGTTTTATTAAATAAACTCATGCAGCTGAGTTTCTGGAAGTGTTTTTAAACAAGTTTGTTCAAACTGCAAAACTTTAATCAAGATGAACAGCAGCCTATGAATCACAGAATGGCATGGGTTGAAAGGGACCCCAAGAATCATAGAGCTACAACCCCCCTGCCACAGGCAGGGCCACCAACCTCAGGCCTGGAGCTACACAAGGTTGCCCAGGGCCCCATCCAACCTGGCCTTGAACACTTCCAGGGATGGGGCATCCACTACTTCTCTGGGCAGCCTCCCTCAGCCTCTCTTTGTAGGATAGGTGCTCCAGCCCTCTAATCATCTTTGTGACCCTCCTCTGAACCCTCTCCAACAGTTCCACATCTTTCTTGTATTTGGGGCCAGAACATGAAGTGAAACCAGAACATGAGGTGATAATATTTAGCTGATATACTACAGCTTCATGTAGTTTTTATTAAATTATATCAAAAGCAAGAGAAAATGGGCATATCCATGTATATTTGTGAACATCAGCAAGAATGTAAATCTGCCTGCAAAATACCGGGATTCATGAAAGAGTGAAACACAATCTGATATGCACAGCTATACCCGTTTCTTGCCTTAGCATGTCATCAGTTCACTATGCTATGATGTTTTAGGCAGAGTTAAACACAAGTTGTGAAGCTGGAAGCCATCTCTATCTCATTCTCTTATAATTCTCATTATAAACAAGATCTTCACTTTGAACAGGACAGCCACCATTTCTTTTCCCATAACTGCATCAAAATTCTAGAGGGAAAGATTATTCTTAAAAATGGAAATTAAAATTATTTAACAAGAATCTTATCTTCTTTAGGAACATGAAAAAGCTTTCAAAAACACTTATTGCTGCATGTGGAAATAAGAGAAATAGTGTTCAACTTAAAAATTGTAGTATTCTTCCCCATTATCCTTTTGTAGTGAATTCAGCCTTGATGAAAGGTGGAGGGTTCTAGCCTTTGAATTTGTCTGAATCTACTTTGTACCTCTATCTTGTTGAGTAAAGTAAATTAAAAGTGCAACCAGAAAGTTATGACTTTCCCAACTGCAATTTGTAAACTCTGAATTTACTTGCATATGTAGGGAAAGAAGGAGGTGAACTGAAGGCCAGACTAAGATTTAGATCTAAACCTCGAGTTCCACTGTGTGCCTGCAACAGATGTAACACATTCACCCTCCTGCCATGGCAATCAGTAAAAGCCAAATAAAAAAAAAAACTCCAAAGAGAAAATGAGGACTATAGTATGTAGTAATATATCCAGTAGCTGGAGGCAATACATTTGGTTTCCCACCCTGAGAAATATCAGATTTTTTTAGGAAAGACTGTCTAATGCTACTTTCCCTAGAGGCTATCAAGTTGATTTTCAGGACATCTGGAAACTCCCAGTAGCTAATATAGACTGGGAATTGGAAAGGAATGGGCAGTGCTTGTCCTCAATACACCACCACAGTTCACTGAAGAAGAGAGTATTTTCTTGTTGTTTGGAAAGGGTTGGCAGGGAAGTCAATGCCACCTTTCAGAACTCACCTGCCTAATGGTGGCTCTCACAGGAGCTGACATTTGCTGTAACAGCTGAAAAGCAGTGATGAGCTCCAAGAAAAGGAAACACGCTTGTGTTTCCTCCTCCACCTTGGCTGATCAAATAGAGAAGCCTCTGGCTGAAACTTTGAAGTATTCTATTCTTCATGCCTCTCTGCTATGAAGCCTCTGGAATTATGGAATACTGTCTATGAGACAGTATTCTTTTTAGTGCATATTTAAAATATGCATTTTTTTTTTCTGAAATGCTTGCTGATATTCTCTTAGATGATACTATATGTAGCCAGCCCATGCACATAGTACCAATATAGAAAACACAACCTATTTTTTTTCATTTTTATCACCATTGTCATCATTGCGAGCTCAGAAAGGGGAAGCTTTATTTCCTTCTTTTCCTACAATTTTCTTCAACAATATTTTGCCTGTGTGGTCCTCTTCCACAATTTTTTTATCCAGAAGACGGAAGCACCTCTTCTAGAGGACAGGCTGAGAGAATTGGGCTTGTTCAGCCTGGCGAAGAGAAGGCTCTGAGGAGACCTTACTGCAGCCTGCCAGTATACCTAAGAGGGACTCCTCATTAAAGAGTGTAGCGATAGGATATGGGGTAATGGGTTTAAACTAAAAGAGGGTAGATTTAGATTAGATATGAGGAAAAAAAACTCTATACTGTGAGGGTGTTCAGGTGCTGGCATAGGTTGCCCAGAGAAGCTGTGGCTGCTCCCTCCCTGGCAGTGTTCAAGGCCAGATTGGATGGAACTTCGAGTGACCTGGTCTGGTGGAGGTTGTCCTTGCCCACGGCAGGAGGGTTGGAGCTACATGGGCTTTGTGGTCCCTTCTAACCTAAACCATTCTATCATTCTCAGAACTTCTTTTGCTTCATGTTGTCCATACAATTATAATTTTCTTCTCAATATTCATCATCTTTTACATTTTAATTTTCAATAAATGCATCCGTTCTTTCTAGTAATTTTCCAGACATCCTATTTTCACAGTAACTGCCTTCAAGGAAAGCTGCTACAGTATGTGCAGTCAAGTCTTTTCTAATCAACTCTTCTCTTTTTGAACTTATTTCCTCATTGAGGCATTTGGATAAGACTGTCAGTGTTAAAGTAGGTCATACACCTATGTAGGTTCGTTTGTTTCCTCCTTGTAATGTTCATGGACCTGGATGTGCCAATATTTTAATCTTCAAAACAAAATATATTCATTAAGGATTTCTAACTGGATTGGTTCCTTGACTTTAGTTTGCCTCCCCTCTTTAACAACTAATGAGAAGAAAAGGAACTGGACAGGTGGTGGAACATGAGACAGCAGTGTGCAAGGCGGCCAAGAAGGCCAAGAGCATCCTGGCCTGTATCAGGAATAGTGTGACCAGCAGGAGTAGAGAAGTGATTGTTCCATTATACTCAGCTCTGGTGAGGCTGCAGCTTGAGTACTGTGTCCAGTTTTGGGCCCCTCACTACAAAAGAAGGATGCTGAGGTGCTAGGGCATGCCTAGAGAAGGGCAACAAAGCTGGTGAAGGGTTTGGAGCACAAGTCCTGTAAGAAGCGTCTGAGGGAACTGGGACTTTTTAGTCTTAAGAAAAGGAAGCTGAGGGGAGACATTATCATTCTCTACAACTATCTGCAAGGCAGCTGCAGAGATGTCAGAGTTGGTCTCTTCTCTCAGGTAACAAGTGATAAGACAAGAGGAAGTGGTTTCAAATTGCACCAAGGGATATTTAGGTTAGGTATCAGGAAGAACTTTTTTACTGAAAGGGTAGACAAGTATTGGAACAGGCTGTCCAGGGAAGTGGTGGAGTCACCATCCCTGGAGATACTTAAAAGGTGTATAAATGTTGTGCTTGAGGACATGGTCTAGAGGAGTGGACAAGGCAGGGTTAGGCTGTGGTTGGCCTTGATGATCTTAAAGGTCTCTTCCAACCTAAGTGATTCCATGATTCTAATAAAATCCACAAATATATATACATATATATATATATAAAAATTCATTTTCTATATATATACACACAAAAATTCTAAGTGAAAATAACCTTCTATTGCTCTGCCAGTGCTCATAAAAAATTCATGGGCATTTGTTAAGTGGGGTGGGGGGTAGGGGTTGTTTAAGCATAATAGGATGAAGACTGCAGCTAAAAGATAAACTTGTAATGTTGCCTTTGTTGATGGAAAATTCTGAGGAAAATTTTGCTTAGATAGATTGAGGTATAAATCTAAAACCTTCACATGCGTTTTTGATACTAGTAATATCTAGGTTTGAGAAAGACATTAATCCCCATAGTAACTGGATGTTTAGCAAAAAGAGAATACTTGAGAGAAACAGTCAAATATTTTAAATTATTGTATTTATCAGGAATCTTTTAGATATACACAGAAGAAATGTAAAATACACTGTAGAAATTCTGTCACCAAGGGACAAATGAAAAGCCACATAATGATACAAACCTTATCCACCTATACTGATTATAGATAGTACTCTAAAAGATCTTACTTAGTACATATTTTTCAATAAACTAAGTTTGAAAGTGTTACATTAGAGGAGCTTTGAAACTGTCAGTGTTTATCTTAATACAGAACAAGATGCACTGGGCGTACTGTAAGACATGGGGGCACTTCCATCCTAAACAGGTAACATGCTTGCAGTTTGGACTAATCATTTTAGGCAAAATATATTCTAAGAAAAAAGTCTAGAAGTACGATGCCAGTCAGACTAGTTTCAGAATTCAGGTTCATGATGTGCTTACAGAAAGAAGTTAAAACTAGCTGTTCAACCTCTTACCCAAAAATGTAATTTATTAAAATAAATGTACAGGTGACAAAAGCATTCCAGATGTTAATTTAATATTCAGATAAATAATGATATGTTAATATAACAGATAAAAAGGCCTGTTCCTTCCCTGCATGTCATGTTAATTGCTGCAGATCACAAGACAGAAATTAACCTTACATCTGTGTAAGCTTTTTTGGACTCTTCTCAGAAATACCTTATCTAACTTGCATTTTAGCGATATCTCCTATCTCCTTCTACAATTAAAAAAATGCAACCTTCTTTACATAAGGTAAACCCAAAAGGGACTCTGTTTTTGAAATTAATGGTCCTTAACATTTCAAGACATCCACAGATCAATAAACCTCTTTCTTTTCCAGTATTTGATGGGCAGTGAGACCTTAGCAGTCTCACTGCTCATCAAACCAGCCTCTCTTTTCAGTTTGATCTTTTGGCTGACTTTCTTGAAAATGGTCTGTGGTAATTCTTCTGGAATATAGTGATTAATGTTGATGAGAGAAGAATGCATTAATTGCTGGCTGGCCTAACAGATAACATGACTAATACGTCATTGAAGCCAAGAAGGTTATTTTTACTTTCCACTGCAGTTCTACTGAAGAGAAAAATGCCTTACTGACCACACATGCCAAGAGTTTCAGAACAGCAGAGACCACTGAATTAATATGTTAGGCTAGTGGAACGTTATAAATATTGTTGGGGGGGGGTGTTTTGTCTCTCTTTTTTTTTTTTTTTTTTTTTTTTTTTTACAGCAATTAAAGCAAGGAGTTCAGAGTAAACCAGAAGAGTGAACACGGAGCTAGTTAACAACTTTTTGTATACTTGGCTTTTTGCCCTTCTTTTGAGATAGGAGTGTTTCTTTACCACTGCCAGCAACTGATGTTATAGAAACTGTTCTGAAAAAGCCCAAATACAAGTGTTATCTTTGACTGCCGAGTGCGACAAACCACATCCTTTCTGAGACATCACAAGGCAAGAGTGAGACGAAAGTATCTAAAAATGTCAGTACTCATAGTGCAGACGAAGAATTGAGAATTAAGGGCAAATGTACCTGTTTAGGCTTTATTTATGTTTTATTTATTCTAACTTCACTTATGCATACCCATATAGTTGCTGTTGGTTTTGTCGTTATCATTATTAAATAACATTATTATAATTGTTAAATATAAATTATGGACTTTCTCATGAAGATGTTTACAGATCAGTCTTTTACACATTTCATTCCTTCTGAAAGGAAGTAAATTGTTTTTATGATGAATCAGATTTCTCTCTTGCCTCTTAATACAAGTTTCTTTGAAATCCTCATTATGCAATAGTTTTGAAACACAACACATGCATACATAATTGACTAGTGCAATTTACTAACCACGCACTCTACCTTCCACAAAACGGTCACATTTTAGACTGTTGTGCTGTATCACAGAACAATTAATGGCATTACTGCGGTGTGGGAACACGCTACGTTCCAAATTATTCTTTGATCACTTTACAGTGAGGAGAGGTCTGGCTTAGGTACATTTTTGCTATGGTGCTATAGTCTCCAGGATTTTCAGTCTTCAACTTTGAACTGTCCCTAGGTTTGCTGCTTTAAAAAAAAAAAAAAAAAGGAAAGAACAGACTTCTCAAGACACACAGCTCTATCCCTTACCTCCATAGATCAAATAACCTGATACACAGTTGTAGAGAAGAACAGCAATTATGCACAAAAGCATAGTTATTCAGGGAATCTACCTTCCTTCTATTAAGACATTTCAGTGCTTTCCAGTAACATGAGACCACCAATGGATGAACTTGGATTGGAGACAGATCATCCAGTTTGTTCAAATTCTGCTACCAGCCTGCTCCATAATACTGTGCAAATATTATTTTGTGCCCTCATTTGAACATTAGAATGTGTACATTTCAGAAATTTTAGAACATTGATGGAGGATAATGGTTAATTCTGTAAAGCTTAACAATCCCATTCCCCCTTTTATAGTAAAATGGGTAAGACGCAATCTGAAGAAAATTTCAAATATTCATTGAACAGGTTCATTTTAAAAGATTGAGCATGATCTTACTTGAGCAAACACTCTAGTTCCCTTTGACTTTAGGAAAAAAATACCTATTTTGATCCAGTAAGGTACTCTAAAGAACATCTACAGGGAATTCTTAAGCTGGAATAATGCGTGCAATTAAATACAGCTGAAATGAGAATTATAAATGAAATAACCTCAAATTTTCTTTTTCTTACCTGCTGGTTTACGGGAAAATTCCTGTTGATTTTTTTAATCTGTAAAATAATAATAAATAGATTAATATTCAGTCACAAGAAGAAAATAAACTCAAAACATTGATTTTTAGAGACACCGACACTCTCTTTCAAGGTGGGGTTTTTTTTTGGTTGCTTTTTTATTTTTTGGTTGGTTTTTTTTAATAAAAATTCTGCAGTAAAGGGAGCTCTCTGACAGAGAAGCATCCAATACAAGAAGAATCAAGTACAGACCATATCCATTCCTGACATCAGTAGAACAGAAATGTTCTTTTTTTGTTTTAAGCATAAACCCTGAAAGTTTTTGAGCAAATCTAGTAAATCTACCATGCCAGATACTTAATGCCTAGAATGTATTTTTTCCTCTCTTATGTTAACACTTGACAATTGCATTTGTAGCTATAGATAAATGAATAAAACATCTATAAATTCAAGACATTGTCGACTAGGAATCAAAGGTATAGCCCTGAAAGCCCTAGGAATCAACTGTATAGCCTATGGTGTAACATTTACAATGTTTCAACTAAATGTATGATACCTTTTTAGAAGAAATAAAGAATCACGACTGCATTTCCTGCACTGATTACATACGTATCATTTCTAAACTATACCCAGAGATGTGAGTGGCACTGCAGACTTTAAGAGCAGACTGCTTGCTGCCGTGGTAACCTCTTTGCATTCTTCATACAAATGTTGAGCAAGTCTGTAAGTCTGTTACTGATATCCCATAGTTTGGTTATCAAATGATAATTCTGTCAAGAACATCCTCGCTAACAATGTCAGTTGATTTTGAAATGAATCCAGAATCAGAAGTGTCAGAAGAACGTTTCCACTCTACCCTTCTTTGATGTACATCAGCTTCTGTGATTCAGTTTCATCCTTTCTTCAATGTAAGTTAAGGGGAAGCATTAGAGGAGCTAGGACATTTGGTGAAGAAAGTATTAAAATGAATCCACACTGTATAATATGGCAATTTTTTAACATAATTTCATAAAAGATGCATGAAAGACACAGGGCTTTGACAGAAAAGCAGAAATTTCAAGATTTCTGGGATTTATTCCTAAATCTGACATTAAATACTCCAGCATGGTACACCATTGTGTTAGGAGGGGCTGTTCAACTCCCTTTCAAAACTGTGTATTTCCTTTTAGCTTATGTAAAGATTACAGTCAATATTGTGAAGGAAAAAAAAACTATAAAAGAACATTGTTAAGAGATTTTACTATTCTAAACAAAATACTGAAAATATATCTTTATAGGCAATTTACAGTTGCATATTAAATAACTTGATAGTTTTTCTCTTAAGTTCATATAGAGAATTTTTTTAAACATAATTAAGTACATTAGGTGCCTTGTGCACTTTTAAATGTTCCAGGGAAATGCCAATGTATGATCCATTTTCATAGTTACAAATTTCCAGCTAATTTTTTAATAGTTGGTTTAACTGTTGTTATTTTTATGAATTACAACAATCAAGTTTATATTTCAGGAATTATGGTGATAGTTCTTGAAATGCATTATTTTTAATTACATTATAGTTTGCAAACTGCACTATAGGTTTCAGTTCTACCTGAACTAAAAATTACTAAGTGTGATCAGTTTTAGGAACATGCATCATTCATATGCATAAATATTGGATGTTACATAAAACCCAAAAAAGTTTTAAAATTAGGAAGCAGAAGTCATTGATATCAAAGATTATGGCACACATAGTCTTGAGAATATAGAAAAAAAAATCAGCCAACATTTGTTCTTCTCAACATGTTACAAAATACTTTAAACAAAATTTAATCTACAGAGGGTACTGATCCACCAATCCTTAAGAATCAAAATCTAAATGTAAACATTTTTTATAAACGAAAAGAGAAATAAAAAATGTGTTACTTGATAGATTATCTAAAAAATAAAACTCTTCATTCAGTCTTCCATGACATTACTGAACTCCTTGTAATACCAGTATTTCTCAAGAACAATCACAGCACAAACTATGTAGCTGATGCAACATTTGTTTTCATCAGAGAATACACACATAATATTTCTAAATAAAGCATCCTAGCAGATACTACACTAAAACAGACAGGTGTTCTCTGAACATTCCTTAGAAAGATGTGTTTATCTGGAACAATAAAAAAATCATGAGTGTTCTGAAGGCAAAGATACAGGATGCATTACGAAAGTTGAACTGAAGCTAGCAAGAACTACCTGCTTCTACTTCATGTTAAAAAAAACCAACACAAAACCAACAAAAATAAGTGCTGAGGGATAAAATTCTATTCTGGTTCAACTTCCATGAATGCAGATTAGAAAAAAAATATCTAATCCATAATAACCATAACTCAGTTATTAGCTGACTCAAGAAGTTCTGAAGTAGCAGCTGGATGGAAAGACAAAGGGAAAGATAATGACAATTTTATTACTGCCAGACATGGTACTAGATGGATCTTTGTTCTGGTTCGATATTAGCACTGAAAGTTCTTGTGGGTTACCTTAATCCATCTAGAAACTAGAAGTTTTCCTCTGAATCTAATATATAAGGAGAAGAAAAAAGGCCTGAAATATTCTTGCAGTCTCAATTGAACAGCAGTCCTACAATTCTACAAGCGTCCTTTCAAATCCTTTTTCTGACTACCCTCGTGTAAGTCAGTTGTACAAAGCATACAGAGAGTTTGTATGTTTTGGTGAGCTTCGATACATACAGATACTTGGTCTGGCTACTACAGTAAAAGAAAACAAAAGATTATTCTATAAATACATCAACACAAAAAGAGGACTAAGGAAAATCTCCATCCTTTATTGGATGCAGGGGGGGAAATAGTGACAAAGGATGAGGTACTTAATGCCTTCTTCACCTCAGTCTTTAGCAGTAAATTGTGTCAGAGTACCCAGCTTCCTGAGCTAGAAGACAGAGATGAGGAGCAGAATGAAGCCCCCATAATCCAAGGAAAAATGGTTAGCATCCTGTTACACCACTTAGACACACACAGGTCTATGGAACCAGATGGGATAAACCCTTGGGTACTAAGAGAGATGGTGGAAGTGCTCAACAAGCCACTTTTCATCCTTTATCAGCAGCACTGGCCCCTCACTACAAGAAAGACATTGTAGTGCTGGAGTGTGCCCACAGAAGGGTAATGAAGCTGGGGAAGCGTCTAGAGCACAAGTCTTACGAGGAGTGGCTGAGGGAACTGAGGTGATTTAGCTTGGAATAAAGGAGGTTGAGGGGAGACCTTATTGCTCTCTATAACTTCCTGAAAGGAGCTTTTAGCCAGAGGGGTGTTCGTTTTTCTCTCAAGTAACAAGGGGAAATGGCCACAAGTTGTGCCACGGGAGGTTTAGATTGGATAGTAGGAAAAATTTCTTCACCAAAAGGGTTGCCAGTCATTGGAACATGCCGCACAGCAAAGTGATTGAGGCACCATCCCTGGAGGATTTTAAAGATGCACAGATGCATCACTTAGGAACATGACTTAGTGGTAGACTGGGCAGTGCTAGGTTAACGGTTGGACTTGATGACCTTAAAGGTCCTTTCCAACCAAAATGATTCTGTGATTCTATATTTGATAAATAATTTTGAAGCAACAAAGGATGGCTAGTAATAATCAGGAATGTTTCCTGTCCCCCAAAATGATTAACTGAATACAAATAATTCCTAACAGATATCTTGAACTTATGAATAGAAAGAAAAGGTTTTTGAACTGAAAGTAATTGTCATTTTTTGGTAAGAGCAGTATTGAAGGACAAATAGCCATATGAACTATGATTGGAAACCTGCATTCCACCAAATCTCTTTCACATGCATTCTTAAAGTATTCATTGATGCATTGAACACTACCAGCACAGTACTAACAGATGGATATTACAAAGAAATACCAGATTTGTGCCTATTAAATGAAAGTATAGTGGGAGCCCTAAGGACAAAAGCACAAAAACCTAGTCTTCACACATCTGTGATGTTCCAATCATAGGGCTGCAATTACTTTTCCTGAAATTAAAAATTTAAAAAAAAAAAAAAGGTTCACTTCACAGATGAGTGACTTAATTTAATCTTGTAATATTTAACACCTATTCCTAAATTTGGACATTATCTTAATGATATCATGCTTCTTTAAAGAAGGTAGTTGTGTTACAAACAACACTTTCACAACAGCATGTCTCCATAATTAAAATACCAGCAGCAACATGCATATTATTAAAGAGAAAACGGTAACAACTGAAAGTCAGTATCTGAAAAAGCTATTGTGGTCCCATCTGAAAGTGAGAAACATATGTCTTGCTAATGAAGATTTACTAGAATGACTAGGAACAATAAGAATTGAAAAATAGGGGGAAAAAATACTCAGAAGAAGATATAAGAAGCATTGCTTCAGATAATGAAATACAACTGGATAATTGTGGTTTATATCATATTAGTAGTAGCTCATTACTTCAGTATCAATCACACTAAGAATAAAAAAGCTGCTGTAGGTAATCATCAGTAAAACATCTCTTCACAAAATAGTGAAATATATTCCTCTTGTGCTCTTTCATTTGCAATTTAAAACAATTTTACTATCCACCAAAGAAAAACACTTTGCAATGGAAATCCATCTAATACTTTGTAGGTATTCAAATCCATTTTACTTCTTGTTAAGAAAACATATCTAGATTCCTAAGTAAAGATGTAGTGTACCTAGCAACTATTAATCCAGTCTTCCTTTGAAGATATCGAGGACTTCCATCTGAAATATAATTATTCCAGATTCTTCCAACTAATCTTTTTTAAATTATTAATTCTAAGTCATTTGTATATAAAATACTTTAAATATGAGCCTTATACATGTTCTATAGCTCAAAATAGCAAATTCTAGAAGCTATGAGATGCCTCCAGAATACATATTTTATTATTTTTCTCTGAATCCTCAATATTCGAGGAAAGTTGTTTTGAAATTTCACACTATTTTTCAATAATGCTTTACTTAGCTGTTGCAATATCCTTCCCTCATGCAGCAGTGACTAGGACTTATGTTAATAATAAAAGAAATTTTAAACTTTAAAAACTCTCACTATAAAAAGAAAGATATAACAGGTAAGCTAGTTTAATAGTTGGAAGATAAAGCTTGGCACTTGAAATCTACAATTCATTTCCACAGACTATCACTGACTTGTGGGATCCTAAATTGACAAACATGCTTGAGTTATTACACTTCAGTTTAGCTTAACTAAGTACACAGCAAAATAATATTTAAAGTCCAGAACCTGATAGGAGTAGCAGGTTGTAATGACTAGTTTAGTAGAGGAAAAAATGCGAAAGAAGTCTTTACATCCTCAAAATGCTACTAGATCAAAACACCAACACCTCGTAGCTCCTAGATACCTGCATTTTTCAAAAGAACAAGATAAGGCAAAGAAAACAACTAGATTTTGAAGGAAGAGCACAGCGAAGAAAACTCTGGATAACTCCTTCACAAAATCATAGCAGTAATACACATCCATTTGTACAAAAACCTGTGACAAATTCTTGAATATATGAACTGTTTAATAAGGAAAATAATAGTATTAAACAAGTGTGCTAGGTATGATTAATATAATTGATATATTCTGAATTTTTCTTGCATGCTATATTTTTTTTCCAAAGGCCAGATTGGATATAAAGGTAAACATAGTATGCAAGACTGATAGTTAATGCATTATGATAACTGTGCTTGTTTTGAAATGTGGATGATGACATACAAGAAAGCATAGATATGAAAAAAACAAGGCTGTATGTTTTTGTCATTTGTAAAGCATTTATAATTTTGGTACTTCGCAGCAGCTAATAAAAGAGTTAAAGACATGAAGAAAATATTAAATTGAAAAATAACTAGGTACTCTACTGAGTGTTAGAGTGCCACCAATCGAGGCAATGGGACTGACACTTAACAAGGATGGGTTTAGATGGGAATAGTTCTCTAAATTCAATCAATCAGATGGTTATCTAGTTTAGATGGCTGATTAATAGGTCTGCAGTACTTAGCCCTTCTGTCCACCACTTATTGCTGCAGCACCTCCCTGTCATTCTTCTGGCAGAAACCAGATTATTCAAATTGTTAAAAATTGACCTATATGCCTCTCCTGGTTTAAAACATCAGATTTCACATTTTCTGATTTCTGAAGGAAAATACTGTAGATAACCCTGATTTCAACTTTACTTTTTCATGTACAATTTAATGACCACATAACATTTAGACAAAACAATACCTAGTATATTTACTTTCAGAAGCTTTCACAGAATGTGAAATCAATGGAGGAAAAAAGTCTAACAATAGCCAGAGTTTGTCTTTCATGGTATTTCTGAATGCAGTTGCAATCATTGATATGAGTATGCTTATTCTATGATAATACAAAAGAATAGAAGCTGGAAAGCAACTCAGTAGATCAAAGTTGTCAGTCCAACCCATTTTTATGGTCCTGCCATGATGCCAGTGGTTTATGAGGCAATCTATTAACAAGTACAGCTCTGCTTAGCATTGGAATTTTTCTTTCTTTCAGAACAAACTCTTTCTGTTTGCAGATTAAGCCCATTAGTTCTCACATAATCCATCAGAGAAACAAAGAAGAAACTGCCTGCTCTTTGTGTAGCTTTTTTAAAGCTAAAGCATTATTCTCTTTTTTTCAAGCAGGCCTGTATTTCCTTGCAAGTTCATGCTATTCTCAAAGATAACGAAGCCCTCTTTGGTCACACTGCTGCTGCATATGAGCACTGTAGGACACATTTTTCCTGCATGACCAGGTGGATTGACTTGTACAACAGCTCTGATCCCTTCAGCTTTCTTCCGAGAGACTCATAGTCACTTTTGATCTGATTAGACCCACGCTGAAATTGGTCATGCCCACATAAATAAGCAGTCCAAATTAATTGTCATTTGGGTAGATGACGTTGGGAACATCCCTCTGATTTAAGCTCCTGGAGACAGGCTGCTTCCTATGATGTTAGGTCCAGTCACAAGATTGAATTTTTCATCACACACAGGAGTGAGCCACTCATGATCAATACATCTCTTCCTCATGGGAAGGGTGATCACTAATCTCACAGTTTTTTCAGCCTGCCAGGTTTTCATTTTATTTTTTTCTCCAGTCTGTCACTAGGATTGAAATGTCAGTTACTGAGGGCAGTCTTGCAATACATCACTGCCTGGGAATGGACCATTTCTCTATGAAAATGACTTGTGAGTAGAAACCTCTTGTTAGCCAGGTTTTCCTCATTCACAGTAGATGCTATTGTAGATCTTCCTGGCCTGTTGCCAATCATCTTATTCACACCCTCTGATTGAAGATTTCACTCAGTTTGATTGCTTTCTTAAGGGAATTTTTCTACCTACTTCTTAAGAGAATTCAAAAGCAGGTATGCTCCAGTTCAGGCATCCTCCTCCATCCTCAGCCTTCTTTGGGAAGGGATCTGCAAACTGTAATGCCAATGAACTCAGTTTAAGATTAGGATTGAGACGTCTATAGTTTTGGCTCCAATCTTAAGTCTCTACTTGCACCATTAGCAGGTGCTGGAATAAAAATACCTCTTAACAGAATTTGTATTTTCATAATGAGTTTACTTTGTATATGGTATACTTGAAGGTCATTACTCTCCTAGTTTTCCCTAAAAGTCCTATTTGCAACTTTTGAGTGACTCCTTTACTCTGTCACAAGGCTCCTTGTCTTTTAGGTCCCTCTCTGTCTACCTGGTCTTTTCACTCTGACTTGACTGAAGCAGAATGAGAGACAAGTTCAAAGACTACAGTTAATCCTATTTTGTTCCTAGGCTTTCAGTCTATCAGCAGGCTTCTGACCTTGCCCATGAAGGGTCTGCAGTTTGCCAAGGTCTGCAGGACTCCTCACTCTGATAGAGATAACAACGTTTGCAGTTCATGCTCTGGCATTTAATAAGACAAAGGGACAGTAAAATGGCAGAAAAAATGGGGAATTTTACACAATTATGTATAACACATGAGACAATTAACCCTCTTGACAGAACCTAATGCCCTGTAGAAATGTAGCTAGTGTTTTTTAAGATCCATTTAAAAGTTATACCATAACATATCAGTCTAAATGAATTCCTGCTGGCAAAGTTCAATAAATTGGCCAGTTGCCAGTGGCATAGACAAACAGCTTTACCTGAGGCAATGAAGCTAAGGAGGCTTTCTGTAGTCTTTAGAAGTCTTTTATCTTCCACCACCCTAATACCAACCCAAGTTCAATTTGAGTGGATTAAAAATAAAATTATAGGAACACCTAGTCTTTGTAGTATAGTGTCACATTTAACTTTTTCTGTCTCAAAGAATTACACACTCTTATTCTCGTTGAGCTCTCAGGAAGAACAGCAATATTTATGAAACAATTTGGCTGACAGCACCAGATAACAAACTGCATGTAAGCTAAAAAAAAATCAGCCGTTATTACATTACTTAAACAATTTTGTTGACATAATACAAAATAGCTGTTGAGACATCAGGTTCACATGATAATGAACTCGGTATTAACACAGTTGCTAAAGTTGATACTAAAAAAAAAAATAAAATCATACGTCTCTGTGAGATAGATACAAAACCCCTAAGTTTTCAGTACTTGTTTCTGCTGAAGCATTTGTATAAATAATAATTTTAAATTTCACTTGATACGCTACAAAATTACTTTGTAGTACTTTTATATTTAAAGGTCACATCCTCGTACTTTGTAAAATACTTCTGGTTTCTCCTCCTTACACACAATGTGATTACTGTACTCTTCATTCATATTAATCATCGGTTCACTCTAGCACTGTATTCAGTTATACACTGAGCTGGTTTTCAGTGAGAAACTCTTTTGCAAAAAAGCTGATGTATTGCCACAAGTAGCTAAGACCAGACTCTCCTTCACCTTCTTTCTCTTAAGCTACTGAGCCATTAGTTTGAATAATCTTGAATTTAGTTCCATTCTAAAGAATGCTGTTCCTTTTACTTAACTCCAATTTCACCCCTTAACTAAGAATTTATTATATAGCGCTAAGCAGAAGTCCTCATAAATATGGGTTTTCTCAAGTATCTTCTGGTATTTCTTAAAAGGAATGCTCAAATACTAAGCAATATGGTTATATATAAGTGTAAAAGATTGTGTATCTGTGGGACCAGGGCTAAAAGGCAGGCCAAGGGGTAGAATATGTCAAAGTACCAAAAAGAGTAGGGTATAATTATTTGTAGAAACTGATTAATTTTCAAGCTCAGACTTTAAGAGGTGTGTTAAATACTGAACTACATTCGAGGACTATTTCAGTTTCAACATTAAATTGACATAGCAGCAACAGATGGTACCTTTTTCTTGCCTTAGATATGACCTTGTAATCCTTAAACAAGAAGAGTTTTGAATAATTAAGAATTAACAGAATTTTCCCCAACTTCTAATGAACTACCCATTTCTTGGCATTAAGCGTAACTAAAGCACTGATGATACTCCAAGTACATTTAAAGATGACTTTCGCTTCATTTTCATTCATTTCAGACTAGTCTATGAGAAAACTATGAACTTATATTGAATTTTACTGTGTTGTACTAGGCTAAATACCATCTTTGAAAAAAATTTTTCAACAGAGGAAAAAAGGTAAACCAAATTTCAAATCCATTTAAAAATTAGATTTTTCTGCATGAAATGGGATATAAAGTTCAAGAAACATTTTTAAGATCTTTCATTGAAAATGCATTTGTGTCAACAGATTTCAGAACAGCAACTCAATGCCTAATTGCATTTCAACAGTAAGAGACTAGTCAAAAGTAGAGATTTTTGTTGTATCAATAATTCTTGTAGTCCAAAGGAAAACAGGGTGTCCTAAGCTAATAAATGCAAATAATATCATTTCACTTTTTTAAGATATCAATATGCTTGTCCAAATTTGAACAATAAAAAAAGAGAAAAAAAAGACATCAAAATTAACTGAATAAATGAAACTGATTATTTTTTACAATGCCTTCTCTAGTTGCTAGTAAAGTTTTAGTTATCTTTCCTAAAAAAGGCACTGCACAATTATGCTCAGAAAATTAGTACCGCACTATAGTTTAAAAAAAAAAACAACCTGGAAACACATTATTCATCAAAGGTATAATGAAGTATGAAGACAGTGCATGAGTAGAACAACACAAAAGCTGTTATTTACAAGTGAAAAGCATATGTCAAGTTGTAGCAAAACCAGATGACATGTAATGAGTAAAACTGTATGTGGTTACATTATTATATGTTGTCACGATGTGGGAATTAACTCTATAAACTTTATATTATTAGCACTTAAAAACCAGTGAATTGTGTGGAGAATTTAGAACTGAACAAAGCAACTGAGTATCTGAATAATACAATATGTTTATAAAGCACAGGGTGCTGTGAGAGTATAAGCTCAAAGGCCCAGAAGAAAAAAAAAACATGCAAAGATGTCTGAAGGCAGCAATTCCTATGTCAAATATTAAGTTACCCTTTCACTATGAGTACTAACTATTCTTAACAGTAAAAAGGTGAGTATTAAAACATACAACACAATTTGCAAAAGATGTAGTTTTGAGCTGATCATGACTGAAAAAAATAGTAAGAAAATAAAGTCAGAGCTATATGAAGTTTTATGTACCCTGAAACCATATTCATTGGGTGTTATAAGCAAGACAAAATGTATTTATTTCTACTTTGCCATTCTTTCACCTAGAAAATTTCTGTACTCAGCAAATGCATTTAGATTTAAACCAGAATTTCAATCTTTTGTAGTTTATGAGTAATGTAATTATAACGCAGTTAGAATTACAGAGAATGTATGTATATTTAAAACTCTTCTCACTAATGTACAAGTCTCCTGTCTGGTTTTTAACACATGCTGACATTATTCAAGATTGTGTCCCACTTATAAACAGTGACCACCACCTGCTTACAATTGACCCTTTGAGTAAATTCTAACTCAAAAGAGCATTCAATACTTGGACTTTATTGTCATCTACCACTTCTTTACAACATGTAGTGAACCAACCCTTTTCTTAGCCTCTCTGTTACCAGTGGTGTATGTCAAAACTATTTTTTTCATCATTACTGCTTCCTAGCTGAGGAAATCCCATCTAATCCTACCACCTTTCTGGTTTTTCTATGGTCATGCAACACTTCCTGAGCCTGCTGCTAGTGACAAATTCTACTCTGCTGTCTCTCCTTTGTTTTAGATAAATGAAGAGTCCATCATTTAGCCATGTTCTTTATAATACTTGTTTGGGATTTTTTTTTTCCCCAGTGGACTAGTAGAATATCCATCTTACTGAAAATATAGCTATCTATTGATTTTTGATATGTCAACATACATATATGTAAATATTAAAAACATTCTTCAACACTGGTAACGCTATATTGGTAAGCTCCCCTGTGCTCTGCAAGAAATACTACTTAAGTAACAGTAGTAAAGAGAGCAACAGAGACAAACAATATAAAGAACTACTTAAATGCTGATGACAAACTGATGAAGAGTGGTGCTGTTAATCTCATTATTAACCTTTCGTTTCCTCTAATGCTTGGGAGAAAATACACCAATATGCAGACACGTAACATTTTTTTTTTAGCTGAAAGGTTGATGTTTCTGAAGCTAAAGGTTGCTTATCCAAATATAAATCATCAAAAAAAACCCCATGCATCAGGGCTACAGTTCTGATCAGCTAAAAACAACATGGCCAGTGAAGTTACACAGACTAGACATAGAATTATAGAACAGTCTGGGTTAAAAGGGACCCCAAGGATCATAGAGTTCCAAACCCCCTGCCACAGGCAGGGCCACCAACCTCCAGGCCTGGAGCTACACAAGGTTGCCCAGGGCCCCATCCAATCTGGCCTTGAACACCTCCAGGGACGGGGCATCCACCACCTCTCTGGGCAGCCTGTTCCAACACCTTACCACTCTCTCTGTAAAGAACGTTCTGCTAATATCTAATCTAAACCTTTCCTCCTTTATCTTTAGGCCATTCCCCCGTGTCCTGCCATTGTCTACCCTTCTAAAAAGTTGATTCCACTCCTATTTATATGCTCCCTTCAGGTATTGGAAGGCTGCAATGAGGTTCACCTGCAGCCTTCTTTTCTCTAGGCTGAAAAAGCCCAGCTCCTCCAGCTTCTCTTCATTGGGGAGGTGGGGGTTGCACATGCTCCAGCCCTCTAATCATCTTTGTGGCCCTCCTCTGAACCCTTTCCAACAGTTCCATGTCTTTCTTTTATTGGGGACCCCAGATTTGGACACAGTACTCTAGATGAGGCCTCACAAGAGCAGAGTAGAGAGGGACAATCACCTCCCTGTCCAGCTGGAGCCCAGGATACCATTGGCCTTCCAAGCTGCAAGATCACACTGCTGGCTCATGTTAAGTTTCTCATCCACCATGACACCCAGATCCTTCTCAGCAGGGCTACTCTCAAGGAGCTCTTCTTCCCAGTCTGTAAATGTCTGGATTCCTCCGGCCCAAGTGCAACACCTTACACTTCGCAGTGTTGAACCTCATTAGGTTTATTTGGGTACACCTTTCCAGCCTGTCAAGATCCTTTTGGATGGCTTCCTTCTTTTGTGTCACACCACTCATCTTGGTGCCATTTGCATACTTGCTGAGGGTGCACTCAATTCCATCATCAATGTCACGGATAAAGATGTTGAAGAGCACTGGTCCCAAGACTGACCTCTGGGGAACACTGCTTATTACTGGTCTCCATCTGGAGACAGAGCCACTGACCACCATCCTTTGTCTGCATCCTTTTAACAAGTTCCTTATCCATTGGATGGTCTACCTGTCAAATCCATATCTCTCCCATTTAGAGATAAGGATGCGGTGGGGAACTATGTCAAAGGCAGTAATGCAGCCAGTTGCTTTTTTTTTTTTTAATTATTATTGCTGATTACTTGGTCAAGATGCAAACTGCCTTCTAAGTCACCCTTCTGTAAAGAATGAATGGTATTATAATCGGGAGCAAGTGGGAAGCATCTGTGAGTCTGTCTTTAGGTTAAAAAAAAAGCAGCATAAAATGAATGAGCTGCAATCTGTTGTGATTTGTTCTATGAATTTACAGAGGTAAGGTGAAGTGGGGTTTGGATCAGAAGACTAAATAGAGGTCAGACAACTATAACTGCTTCATGCGAGGTTTGGCCTGTAACCTATCAGGCTATATAAATGGCAACTTAATTTACTGGTAGAACCATCTGCAAGTTTCTAAGAGTTCTAGTTTCTATAAAAACCTAGGGACCATTCTTCTTCAATTTGAATTGGATACTATATTTTCCTGACTTCTGCTTATTACATTGAGATGAAAACAGTATTTATAGTTAGTGTTTGGTAAATAAATGTGCTAATCTCCATATGACTGCAGCAAAAGGAGTTAGCTTAATTAAGGTGCAGGCATACTTTGCTAAGTAGTCAGGAGAAGTATACAATCTCATTAGGCAAATAATTTTAAAATTTATCTGTTTAAAACAGCTCATAAAGACCCTTTTAGAATTTTGTTTACTATAAATTTTGAAAATTTATAGATTATATTTATACAGCAATATCAAGATCCATTTATGCTAATCTGGTGCAAAAGGAAACAATTCTGATGTCAAACATGCATATAGACTATAATTTATCAGTTATTTAAAGAGGAAATGAAAAATAATATTTAGCTGCACAACTTCATAGGGGCTGTGTCAGCCCAAGGACATACTGCTTCTTGTGAAACACCCTATTTATGATGCAGAAAACCTCGCCTTTAAAATCAATATTGCTACTCTTGCAAAATGAGGAAGCATTTAAAGAGAATGCACACACTATTAAAATTTAAGCTTATGAGTAGCCTGTATTTTTCTGCCTGGCAAAAAAAATAATATATTCACTGCCTCTAACAAGCATATCATATAAAAGTATGATGTGGTACTCACTGCTGAAAGCCTAAACATCTGTGTAGTCATTGCTCACTTCTATGATATTTAATAAAGTTAATGTCCTTCAAGATTTTCATTTCCATTACTCATCTTACAGTAATAAACTTCAGGAGTTTCTTTTCAGATATTCTTTACAGATAAGAAAACTTAGGGGGAGAAAAATCTTTGCAACCCCTCAGAATACTTCACCAAGTGACTAATAACATTCATATGGTAAAAAGGGAATCTGAAACAGAGTAACAGGTATCTGAATGAACCTGATTAAAGTGATATTCATAATTTCATTCACATTTTCCAATAAAATCAAGTTCCTAGAGGTTTGGTGGATTAAAATTTTCATTTATTCTGGAGAGAGTTTAGATTATTTGATCAGTTTGTTTTCATAATGTCTACCTCCCTCCCTCCTATTCCATGAATGGGAACCCTCAGTTTATCTTTCTCATAATGTACATATGAGAAAAGGAATATTTTCTTCTTTCTGAACAGAAGAGTAAAGAGTTTTTTCCTAAGCCTACACATCAGCTGTAGTTTGGTATTCCAGTGAAGAAATAGTTCCCCAAAAGGAATATGGGCTAGTTTTTCAGTACTATTATGCCACAAATTAAGAAGCCTCAGCACTTCAAAATGGTGGGGAACACTTGAGAGTATCGCAAGAAGCATGGATTTTGATTTGATCTCAAATCCTGAGAGACATTCTTGCTAGTTTTTAAAATTTCTGTGGATTGCAAGAAAGATCTAAGAAGGCAGAAAATGGGAGAAGTGTAACGGAGAAAATCCCCAGTTGCTGAGAGAACATCTATATGAGACTTTCTTTTGCTGATCTTTTTCATCACAAACTTGGCTGCAGCAGTTTGTGCTGACTTTTCTCTTCCTGCCTGTATATCCACCCTCCGTTCCCAGACTTTTAGTTACGCTAAAACAACTGCTTGGGGGATTGCACTATTTATGAGATTAACAAACTGAGTTGGACTACAAAAAAAAGATGCCAAAGGAAAACCTGCACAGTAGTATAAGGAGTGAAGTGTCCCTGTTCAATTTGGCCATGACAGATAATACCAGAGTACTTAAACTGTGATAAGGGTACTCAGGATCACGAGTTAAGTACCTACCTATCTGCTGTACTTAAGCAATACTCTAACTGAATGAATCCTCCCAGAAGGGATGGATGAGAGCCCTGCCTACTGCTAAACAGCACTGCCATGAATTTTACACCTGGCTCAATGGATAACAGAGAACAGCCTCCAGAAGGAGGAGCAAAGTCTCACCTCTGCTCTGCCTCTGGACAACCTGTGGCCAGGTATGAGTCAAATGGCATCAGGCCCATAGGCTGAGTAGCATGAGTGCTCCTGTCCCTCATGTCAGGGTGACTTTTCCTAGCTGTAGGCTGTTATGTTCAAGCTCCCTCTTGCCATTTCCTGTTACAAGTGGGAGAGGTAAGTGTTTAGTTCAAGGAGATTTAATTACCCTCTGGAGGTGACTGCATTCTTAATATAGTTAATGGGATACAAGTGCCTATATGCTAGGAGGACTAGTTCACTAGTTTTAACTAGTTAAAACATTTAAAAACTAGTGTTAAAACATTTTCTTGACTGTATAGGGAATTTGGGGAGAAAGAATTTTGCTTTCTCAGTGAAAAATATCAAATATTTCTACGAGATCACTTAATTTAGCGCAACTAAATTCCTACTTTTTTACCAAAACAAATAGGCACAAAAAGAAGTCTGGTTCTTTGGAAATCAGATACCAGAAAAGAACAACTGTCGAAACTCCTCTGACAGCGTTAAATCGGGTGAATTATGTGAGAAGCCACAGCATGTTGACACACCATAGAAAGTTTTTCATCCTTTTTATTACCTTACAAGATTACCTTAGGATATAAACACAATGAAAACAATATTTTCTGCTAGGCAGGTAACAGACTCTTCCCTGGAGAAAACTGCCATAAGTTTGCACAATCATTCACTGATAGGCTTAACATTTTTGGAATCTGGACATACACTATTTTACTGCTTTTTTTATTAAGAGTCCTTGTCTGTACAAACAGGAAGCTTACAAAACATGCAAAGAAATCAGTTCTGCACAGATTATTTCAACATATTAAAATCTACCTCTGATCTAAAAAAGATCACTTTATCCTATTTAAACAGTCAGTGCATTACTGACACAGTGGGGTACCAAGTTACTTTTCCTGATCTATGAGGTTTCAGTGCATAACACTGGAAGACTAGTAGAATACTCATTAATAATTCGAAATTGAAATAAAGTTTGTCTTTGACATTCAAAAAGCAGCCTCATGAATAAAACATATCTTTAACATATCATGTTAAAGAGCTAAATTGTGTATTTGAGTTGACCTTACTTCATCATTCTGCTAATACAGCTAAAAGTAAGTGTAAGGATTAATGGGCATCAAGTCCTTTCTTGGTTGCATTTTATGTTGTATTTTATGATACTGAACATTAAGTACTCACAGGTGAGATGAACAGGCATTCTTTAACTACCTGGTTGCCTCCTTCCCAGCAGTGTTTTATGATTTTCTCATTCTCTATATCTAAAAATTAGTGACTACCTTCCCTATCACAGGATATCTCATATCAAAATAGAATTTAAGAACCCAGTATGTACATTTTAGTCATAAAGTGCTCTCTTGACAGACTATCCAGGCATAACTGATAACTGACTCATTAAAAAGCAAAACTGTAGAATAAAGAATTGGTTACCTGTATCAAATATAAAAAGGTACAGTCATTTTAATATCTATGAAATATCTGTGATTAATACCTTCTGAGACGTTATTCCATAAAGCAAAGGATCACAGGTTTGATTTCAGAAGGAAATTAAGAACAAAATATTGCTTTATGCATTTTGCATAATTTAAAATATTTTTCCTTCTTCGCATTTAACACCTATTAAATCTTATTTTCTGTATCCATACCTGCATGTATATGTACAAGCACAGGCACACATATAAGATCAGCTTACTTCTTTTTCTCCTTAGTCCTAACTATAGGGTTTAATTTTATGAACTCATACTGTTCTTTCCCCAGGGTGAAATAACCATGATAAAATTCAGGATTCTATGAAGAACACTGCATCTTGCTTCACTTATTAGCAAAGTTCAAAGTTATTTGTATTAAATAAAAAGGACAAATCCAGAAAAGCAAAGAGATCCTCATGTTTAAGGCAGCTACATTCCCCAACAAAACTATTTTTATCTATTCTTAGCAAGCAAGTTCCTAAATTAGATCAAGAAACTTTAAATAAATATTTTCATTCATGAACAATAGCTGTTCCTAACCTGAAAAGATATCATAATGGGTAGAAAATCAAGTAACTGCAAAGCTGTCAATAGAAGAGGTGCTTTATGTTACTTTCTAACTTAAAGACCAGATTCGTTTCAAAGTGACTACATAAACGCAGTAAAGAAATTTTTCCTGCTTCAACGCACTACAGTTCATGGTTGGAACAATTACGAAAACACTTTTCGCCAGCCTTTGTTTCCCAAAATCATTTCAAAAATAGTAAAAAGAAAAAAAAAAGCAGAAACTTCTTATGTGGTCATTATAAACAGCTCAAAAGGGTAAAAAGACCCAAAGAAAATCAGTATTTTTTGTAAAGTATGTCACAGAGTACCATGCATTGGGAAATGAGAACGAAACAAGATACCTCATTCTTAACTCTTCAGGCTTGATTTCATGGCCTCAAGGAGTCTTTGAAATAAGTGTCATATGCAACAACTTTGTTTTCTGCAATAAACTCAAGGAAACCCCCAAATAACCCTGCAATCATGCTGATGCCCACACAAGCAATCAGCATGACTATAATTTCAGACTTCTCAGACTTTCCCCACAGATACCTGCCACTTAAGTACACAATGTATTTTTAGGATATAACTTGTCTCAGTTTCATGACACTGGCGGAGATATGGCAAATCCAAAGGACTGGGGTCTCATTACCTCATTTCCTCTTGAAACTGTTTTGGAATGACTGCAATTCCTGTCATATCCCCCAGCCCTCTGCCTCTTCCTCAAAGTCCCTTCTCTTCCTCAGGCAAATACAAGCTGTGCACTACTTGAATGCACTGGGTGTCTATGGCACTTTATGAAGACAACCAAATAGAAGAAGTGCTTTCAACACATTATCCTACTAATAATGTACTCCCTGAGTTGATTTACACTTTTGAGTGTTTTTTTTTTAATTGGTTGTGGAAGAAAGGCAAAACATTTGATGCAACCACCTTTAATAAATTTTAAGGGTGAGGAAGAAGAAAGGTATGTGAAAACAAACTAACCTTGCTTTAATATACAAATTTAAAAAACAAACACAAATATCATTAAGACAGCAAACAGGAGGGATACAAAAGGAAAGATCGTTACTGTCTAGATTCCCAGTTGCCTTTTTATCAACGGAAGTTTCTGATTCAACAGCCACTTTCAACACACTTTTGCTTAAAATAAACCAATTGTGCAATATTGAGCAGTTTCCTGACAACAAAAACTAAGTTAAAGTAGCTGGAAGTCTCCAACTGCTACTGAAAGGGCAGCTTGGCATTTTGGCAGGAAAAGGCAGCTTATAATGAGTACCTTATTTTTCATGTGCTACCTCTCTAAAAAAACCCCAAGTGGCTTACTTGCATTCTCAGACTGCTCCTACTTCCTTGATTTTTGCTGTCTTTTGTTTGCCACTTTAAATCAATAGACTGTGAGCGTGTTTTAGTTTTGGGGGTTTTTTTTGAGGGTGGTGAATGGTGGGTTTTTTTAATTACAGGTTACTTTTAGTTATTACCTTTCATCCAGGTGGGATGTTGAGAGCATGTACGATATCCCTTCAAAGTGTCTCATACACTAAACAAATTAGAGAGTTTATTAGAGAGCGTCAACTTAAGCTTTTAATAATAATGGAATGAAGAAGACTTAGAGCTTAATATAAATAAGACTTAGAGCATGGATGCACCAAGGGGAGATCGTGCTCGACCAATCTAATAGCCTTCTATGATGTCATTACCAACTGGGTGGATGGAGGGAGAGCAGTGGATGTCATCTACCTCGACTTTAGCAAAGCTTTCGATACTGTCTCCCACAACATCTTGATAGAGAAGCTAAGGAAACAAGGGATAGATGAGTGGACAGTGAGGTGGGTCGAGAACTGACTGTCAGACCGGGCTCAGAGGGTCGTGATCAGTGGAGTAGAATCTGAATGGAGGCCTGTGACTAGCGGTGTTCCCCAGGGCTCGGTGTTGGGTCCAGTCCTGTTTAATATCTTCACTGACGACCTTGATGAGGGAATAGCATCCACCCTCAGCAAGTACGCCGATGATACATAGCTGGGAGGGGTGGCTGACACGCAGGAACACTGCGCTGCCATCCAGCGAGACCTGGACAGGCTGGAGAGCTGGGCAGGGAGAAACCAGATGAAATTCAACAAAAGCAAGTGCAAAGTCTTGCACCTGGGGAGGAATAACCAACTTTATCAGTACAGGCTGGGGGATGACCTGTTGGAAAAGAGCTCTGTGGAGAAGGACCTGGGGGTCCTGGTTGATGACAGGTTGGCTATGAGCCAGCAGTGTGCCCTGGTGGCCAAGAGAGCCAATGGGATCCTGGGATGTATCAGGAAGAGTGTGTCCAGCAGGTCAAGGGAGGTGATCCTCCCCCTCTACTCTGCGTTGGTCAGGCCCCACCTGGAGTACTGTGTCCAGTTCTGGGCTCCCTGGTACAAAAAGGACAGGGATCTCCTTGAGAGAGTCCAGAGAAGGGCGACAAAGTTGATTAGGGGTCTGGAACATCTCCCCTATGAGGAAAGGCTGAGTGAGCTGGGTCTGTTCAGCCTGGAGAAAAGAAGACTTAGGGGGGACCTAATTAGTGTTTATAAATATCTTAGGCATGGGTTGCAGGGGGAATTGGCCAGCCCCTTTTCAGTGGTCTGTGGGGACAGGACTAGGGGCAATGGCTGTAAGCTGGAGCACAGGAAGTTCCGCACCAACATGTGGAAGAACTTTTTCACAGTGAGGGTGACCGAGCAGTGGAATAGGCTGCCCAGGGAGGTGGTGGAGTCTCCTTCTCTGGAGATATTCAAGTTTCGTCTGGACGCCTATCTATGTAATATGAGTTAGAGAGCCTGCTTTGGCAGGGGGGTTGGACCCGATGATCTCTTGAGGTCCCTTCCAACCCCTAAGATTCTGTGATTCTGTGATAAATCTTATGTGGCTTAAATAACATGTTGAATATGCTGAAGTTTTGCTTTTATACTGCAAAAAATTCTCTGCAATAGTGTGGCTTTCTTTGATGCTTGCATTCAGCAGCTAAACTAGAGTTCCCCTGTTCAAAGAATATTTTAAGTGTTTTTAATTGTATTGTTTCTAAGGACACTATTTTAGAGCTGTATAGTGCTACTGTATAATAATGCAGATGGTAATATTTTTATCAGCTATTATTGACAATTAAGACTTGTGATACTATGTACCGCAAAACTGGAAAGATATTTTAAAAACCAATACTAATAGATGTAAGATTTTGGATAAAATTGCCTTTCTGTAGCAAACAATCATATGAAAAGCTATCATGACTAACTGAAGTTTAAAATGTGTAATCCAAATCAAGTCTGTGTGTCTTAATGATGAATGCTATCACCATAATCAGAATGTGTCATAATAAATGCTCCAATTATGAAGACGTAAGTTTCTTACTATGAGTTTTCCAGATAAGATGAATATTCTTGAAGAAGTATTTCTTGGAAAAAAAAAAAAAAAAAATCTTTCTTGCACTTGACCTGGCATGCTAGACATCATTCTTTAAAAACTCAGGTAAGTTATAAAACACACTGGAGCAATAGCAGTACTGTTTGGCAAGAATTAACTTTTCTTTTGCATTTAAATTAGTACACCCAAGAGGATATAAAATATCCCACAATTCTTCAATCAACAAGGTAAAAGCAGCAAGTTAGTAAAATAAGACATGTAGCAAATTGCCCAAAATGTAATACAAGACAAGGCCATATGTAACACTTGATAAGTGACATAGAAACAGATGTGGTTTTAAATAGCAAGCTGGTAATATCCCATGTTAAAAAAGGGAGAAAAAAAATAGGAGAAATTTGAGTAATGCAATTTTGAAACTACACTGACTCCATTTACTGAATTAGATCTATGTGCCTTAATGGGAGGGAGCGTGGGGGCACAGAGCAGGGAGAGTGGTATTGGGCATCAGTGCTACAAGCATATCCAGTTCAGAGATTTAAATGTTACTACAGAGACCGAACTATCAGTAGCGGGATGACTACCTGTATAGGCTTACCTTAACAAGGTCTAGAACGGGATGCAGAACAATAAAACCGATGTGTCAGAACACTGCAAACTGGATGCCTAATACTGCATAAAAGCAGTGGAACATACATGTATTTAGTAACAGCAAATTTATCTGAGTAGGTTTGCCTTGGGAAAATTAAATTCTATATAAAAAACTATTCATTTGGTAATATTTCAAAGACTTCCTATCATCTTCTGTTGTTTTGGTCTTCATTTCACAAGGTTTTCAACTTCTAAATCATAGACAGTATTTGTATTTTGCTCCACTACAGAATATACTGTTGAATGAGGTTAGATACTAATGTTGATCTCTTTGGATTTGCTCCAAATACGCATAGCTTAGTAACTAACAAAAATGTAAATATTTTAATAAACAATTCACTGGGCATCTCGGAGCATAAAATCCCTGAAAACTCCAAAAATGACTAACATCAGAGCATCCTGATGGTCTGCCATGGTATTTCAACTACAAAATTGAAATGTGAAATCTGTTCACTTCATGTAAGTGACACTGATTTATTCATGTAATAGAACATTCCACAGTATGTTCTTACTGGTGGCAGCATACACCAGAAAAATGAGACATGTACTACTAATTTATTTCAATAACTTACTAAACACTGAATGCAGTCCCTGTTACTTTATTCTTCCCACAAGTGGATCAGATTGTATTATTCTAATTGCTTTTTTTGTCCTGCTTTCTACTCTTTTTCCTCTCCCTGTACTTCATGAGTTGCAGAACTCCTAAACAATTACCCATACTTTAATAACAAAGTATTATTGCTCTCTTTTCTCCAGTGAAAATGAGGACAAATGTATTTGTCCTTTTAGTAGCAGTTTCTTTGACTAGGCATTACATTTTAAGTGTGTGATTAAAGCCATGATTTCAACTGCACTTTTGACCTGTATTCAAAATAATGGCTTAAGTTCAGGAAAACACATACATTGTGCCAAACTCAATCAGTTTGCAGATGTCTGAATCCTACTGCATAGATGTTCCTGCCACGCTTCCACCATCAAGGTAAGTGCCTTGTTAATTTCATACATACCTTATTTTACCAAGAAAATGTATCATGATAAAGCAAAGTTACCATGAACTGAATCTCACAAGATCTTATGGGAATTCTCAAGATAAATTTAAAACTAACTTTTTGACACGTCTTGCTTGGCAACTTTACCTCAGCTGCCTGTCACCCCTGTCTGATGAAGTTCATGTTATTTCTTCTGTCAAAGGCTTCAAGGTAAGAAGCATAAATGTGCAATTGCTGCTGTGTCTCCCAAGGAAATGATGGAAGAGGGAAGGGAAAAGAAGTATCACTGCATGCACTAAATAAATATCGGCCACAGAGATAGCAGTGAGCAAGAGTGACAAATACTGAGTCAGGAAAATAAATCCCCCAAGACTCTACTAAACTATATCCTAGGAGATGCTAACTGCAATGCACTTTATTATTCTTTTGTTATGAAGACCTAAAGCTTCCACTTTTGCCTTTGTTTTTTTCTAAATTTATTTTGGCAGCACTTGAATTGACTACTGTGACACCCAAACAGTTTTGAACTGAACAAATGTTGAAAAGGACCTTGCGTAAAACCATTAAAAATTTTGCCTTCAAGTCCCTTGAAAATTGCACCAATTAGCCACTGGCAAGAGCTGGATATTTACAGACCACATGATTGTGGAGTACTTTCTTAGGCTCTTCAAAAGCATTGTTTTTTTCAAGAGCTGTGACCTGATACTGCGATCACAAAATTACTCAAAAGAAATAGTTAAGAAAATTAATCAGTATTATTTACAACATAAGTTAATATAGTTTAAAAGTTCATGGAAAGGCAAAGAGTTCACAGCTGAAATAGAACAGCAGAAATTAAAATCCCTACATGGACCATGAGTAAGAAACGTAGAAGCAGCAGCTCATTCTCTTCCCCTTCTAATTATCTTTGACCTGCCATCCAAACCAGAAAAAAGAGATAAAGCTTTTCTACCTCATGAATCCATTGAGAAATTAAGAGTTCCAAAGTCTAGGTTCAATTTAACAATCCAGGTTTCAGCACATGGACTTCAGTTTCGTGAATGCTCGGACTAAACTTCAGGTTTAATATCACATAGACTGGTTTGGGTGAAAGGGTCATCAGAGATCATCTAGTTCCAACCCCCACTGCCATGGGCAGGAACACCTTCTACTAGAACAAAGACTCATCCAACCTGGCCTTGAACACTGCAAGCTTCTCTAGGCAGCCTATGCCAGTGTCTCATCACACCCACAGTAAAGAATTTCTCCCTTGTATCTAATCTAAATCTACCCTCCTAGCATTGCATGCCCTTGTCAACAGTCCCTCTCCCTCGTTTCCACAGGCCACAATAAGGACTCTCCAGAGCCCTTTCTTCTCCAGGCTGAACAAGCCCAACTCTCAGCCTGTTCTCATAGGAGAGGTGCTCCAGCCCTTTGATCATTTTTGTGGCCTTCCTCTGGACACACTCCAACAGTTCCATGTCCTTCTTGTACTGGGGAACCCAGAACTTGACACAGTACTCCAGTTGGGGTCTCACAAGAGTGGAGTAGATGGGCAAAATCACCTCCCCTGACCTGCCCTGGTCACACTGTTTTTGATGCAGCCCAGGATATGACTGGCTTTCTGGGCTGTGAGTGCACACTGCCATCTCACACTGAGCTTTTCTTCCAGCAACCCTCCTCCAAGTTGTCTGATAGGCTACCCTAAATCCATTCTCCACTCAGCCTGTGTTTGTGCTTGAGATTGCCCTTTTATTAGGCTATGCTAAAACTGACTATTTTTTAAAACAGATGCAGTTCAAGTGACTCAAGCCAAAGAGGAATCAATCTTCAGAAATTAATGGCCATTTTGGATTCATCACATCACCAATTATGGTGCGATATTAATTCACTATGAACAATGCATTTCTGTAGTATGCATTTCGATTTCATACCAATATACAAGTCAATTCATATGTTTTGTAATTTTGAAGTGATGTATTTTACCTCTTACCCTTCCGTGGTTTCTGGGGAGCTAAAGACATGCAAATTAGAGGTAGAACAATGATAGTGATACAAACATTGGAGGACACTAGTTCTAACTTACTGAATACAAAGTGTATATGTGAAGTCTGTCTTTTGATGAAAATTTGAAATGAAAATGCTACATCAGTCAGCATACTGGGTTTTTTTTAATCTCTTCTGTAATAAAATAGCATTGTCTACATCTCCGCATTAAAACTGTCATTACCTGGTTGCTTAACAACACAAGCTCTATTTCACAAAGTACAATGACTGACAGTCTATCCACTGCAGGCAAAATGTGTTTGCCTGTAAACACGATTTTCTAGCCTCCATTATGCACATTGTTATAAACAATGCCATTCAAAGATGAGGATGTAAAGACATTTTGGTTTTGTTTCTACTCCTGTCTTTTTGCTATCTTCTTGCTCTTTGGTAGGTACAGCCCACAAAGATAATTCTGCAATAGAGTCACACCACCTTTGTCTCAGACATGAACACATTAGATCACGACAAAAGATATTCTGACATTCTCATTAGAAAAATTAAATTGAACCCACTCAAATATAAGATTTTGAAGCCAGGGACTCACTTTTCACAACTATAAGATATATATGTAAACACGGGGAAAGCAAGCCATGTTCTTCCCATAAACATTTATGATGTTTGAATCATCAGGTTATTGTTTTCAGCCAGTTTGTGAGTGAAAAAGTAAAATACTTCAGATTTTCTGTTTGAGACAAGCGTGGGTTTTGTCAAAATATCCAGACATTTCTTTGGTAGATTTAATCAGAGAAACCTTCAAAGACACCAGTGACAGGATATACACATATCCTTCAGTACTAAAGTCTGAATTCACCACCCTAGGGTCCCTTTCCAGTCAAAGACGACGGACATGTCCCGAGAGAATTAATCTCATCATAAAATAGTTGTCAAAAGTAAATCATAAAGCAGAATGTCCAAAGAGTGATCCTTAAGACATGAAAGCAAAGAAATGCTTTCAGGAACGATTTAGTTTTTGTAGTCTTTCTTGTTTTCATCTGCTTCCTTTTTCAAAAAGTAGATGTGAGAAAGCAAATGTAAGTTAACATTTTTGAGCTACATGGTATTTCAATGACACATTATTTTCCCCTAGACAGAAATAGAAACTTGAGTGAAACTAAAAATCAAGTCAATTTGTCTGAAAGTTCAGATAAAGTCCTATACCCTCTTTGTTTCTTTAGTACTAGATGCCACAGTAAGGCATCTTTTCTCAGAAGAAAAATGCTCAGACTAAGGCATGCTCTCAGAAGAAAAATGCTAACATCAAAAGTATGTATATGTCAATAACCATCTTGTAAAGAAAGAAAATATAGGGACTTTTAATCAGATCTAATCATTGTTCCAAACAACAGTTAAGGGTTTGGGTTTTTTTGAGGGTTTTTTTTTGTTTGTTTGTTTGGGGCGGGGGGGGCGGGGATGTTGTTGGTTTTTCAGCTGGGGTAAAACCACAACATACAGAAAAGGCAGCATCATTGGTTTCCATTATTTCACATAGGCTATGGACAATCAGAACAGTAATAAAAATAAACTGTCATTAGTCCTAACTCTCAGTTACTTCACAGGATCTTCAGGATAAAGTAATTACAGAGATTGACAAACTAGTATAACTTACTATTGTTATGCTACAAAACATCAGATACCTTGTTTCTGTATTTTATGGAAACTAGTATCGAATTATAAGCTGTACTCCTTTTTAACACACTGAAAACATGTAACAGTGCATAACCAAAATTTAAGTTACACTAAGCAACCATAATTATAGTCTCACCAGAGCTACACAGAGCATTATGAGACAAAATTTAGGTGCATCTATCATTATAAGTAAACAAACACAGTACTTTAGGTAGAAAAAGTCATTAATGGTTTGAACCAAAGAGAAAGTCAGAACCCTCATTTGTCAAGAAGCCTAGTGAGACAAGGAAGGTTCTATACAGCAACAGCGTTGTAGGGATGAATAAATAGCCATAAAGTTGGCTTGTATTGCCTGGAAGTGTGCAGATGGTAGATGAATTCATGTCTGTCACATTTTTATAATACAATGACTTTTACATATTGCTGCCAGATGGAACATAGTTTTGCATCTTGAATGTAAATCTCTAAGAAATACAACTTCTTTCAAAGTATTCCCTATATTTGAAACAAAAGAAAATTCAGTGGCGGGTTTAGTAAGCTAAAGCAGATTTAAGGAAATCAGAGAATATAAATTAAATCCTCAAGGGCTTCCTTGCTGTAACTCAACTCAAAATAATGGAGTTACCCACATGTTCTGTATTTTTTGAGGGGGAAAAAAAAGCTATTATATAGACTTCTACAGAAAAAAAAATACATCATCTATCAAATGCAAAATACATTCTAGGCAGGTCCAGAAGACATTTCAACTGGAACTTACTAGCATTTTGACAAATTTTTTGCATAACATTTATTCTTGCTTCAATAGAGATATGTATCTCACAAGACCAGATCATAAAGTACAGTACATGAAGCATAAATCATGTAATCTTTGCTGATAATAAACATCTGTATCTATATCACAAAAGCACCTTGCTGTTCTCCTGATATTAAATGATACCTAAAGAGACCTAATATTTAATACAGATCTGATCATACCAGTCTTGATATAGATGTACTTTCTTAAGCTAACAAGAAAGTGCACAATTATTTACTTTTGTATGGGCTCACCCATCACACCTGGCTTTCTCCTATGTGTTTGGTCTTTGCTTCTAATGCTAGCTGGTATTGTGAAGAAGCAAAGAACTCAGAGATGAAGTGAACTATATGACTGTAGGGGAGAATATTTTCCCATTCAATGGTTTCTCACAAAGTCTGATTTGATGACAAACTTGAGTTGACTTCTCTTATACAGCCTCAAGCATTGTTTATATGCAGATAATTCTGTGTGTGAACCCATTAGGCTTTTACGACAGTTATAATCAAGTATGATTGGGAAACCTTCTGGCTTACTTGGATCCATACTTACATTGTGCTTTGTGAGGTTGGAAATGTTACTTGCTATTGCTTGTAGCCAGTCAATACAGTCTTCAGCAGAGAGACACTGAATTATTCCACTGCAAACCCCATCCACAGCAATTACTTGGAACGCATTTTGCCTATAGACATGTCATAACAGATCAGGTCAGAAGAAAATTTTATCCGTTCTAGCATATCTTCTTAACAATACTTGCAGAAATGCTTTTCTTTCAACTACATCGAAGGTCAGCCACTGAACACAGATAAATTGCTGGGCTTCCTGTTTTATAAATACCTGACATATTAAAAAGATCATGCTAAAAGGTCAACTCAGACTCTATTAAGTTCCCATATAAAGCTATAAAAAATTCCATACCCAAGCTCCATGCAGCCTTGAATAACACTGCATGACTTCAGAAACGAAACAAATTAAATAGCTAATGCATATCAAAAAGTTAATTCTTTAACACTGCAGATCACAGAGAAGCAAAGTGTACACTGGACACTGCAGGTAATCATTTAAGAAATTTAGTGGAATGCTGTAGCTTTTTCTCAACAACTCGTTTCATTTTTCTAATAAATTGTTTACATGCAGCAAGATTCCTGTCTGGATCCCCCTGTTCGGCTGCTCTTGGTTAAAATATTTTGATCATCTGAACAGGTGACAGAAAAGCTGGAGAATTCAAATTGATCAGGTAGCGCTGATAATTCTTCTAGTTACATTTCTGAATATATGATAATTAGCAAAATATATTGGGATGCCAAGAGACATCCAATAACAAAAGCAGTGGCCTCCTCTACGTCTCTGTCCCAGCACCAAACCGGGCACCTAAGCAGTAATTTGTCATGAGTTATAGACTGACTTTCTATTGCTACATGCTGAGCAACTACAGAAAGAGAGATGCTAAAGCAAGAGTAAAACTAATTTCTTCAGTAAATATTCTTGGCTATCAGCCTTGGGAAGCTCACAGGGCTCTGGTTTCAAAATGAAAAAAACTCAATATAAATCCATATCCCAGTGTAAGAGATTATGAAATACAGAGAATACCAAATTCCAGTGCTGGCATTCTGCTAGAAACCCATTCATTAATGATTAAATAATGGTTTAAAATGAAGCACAACATTCAGATTCTTTGAGAATGGCTCAGGCAAAGGGACTGTTGTCTTCAGTGTAAAAGTGGGTGTCACTGAAGACAGTTTCTGACATCAAGACAGGTACTCATTTTTCAAAGTTGTGTGGTAGGGGTTTTTTCCCCTCTTGAAATACTATTCGAGTAACTTTAAATGTAGACCTATCTCTACCATAAAGGCCTTTGCTGTATCCGTGTCAAGTATCAGCTTTTCCTTCATTCAGGAGAAGCATTAAAAATTAAAGCCATGCCTTCATTTTGAGAGTCCTGTCATGAGAACTAGCCCTTACAGGAGGATAAGGCCTGTATATCCTAACATGATTACAGAGACCAGTGGTTTATCTAAATTCATCAGTTAACGTATCATTTCAGTTGCCTAATCACACAAGTAGTGATTTTCTGTTGAAGTCCAAATGGACAAATTGAGAGCTACTTCTTTCAATGACTCATTTTCACAATTCTTCAGGTAATGTTTTTGAGGAAGAATTATGTATAGCATCTTCAGGTAATGTACTCCGCATTTGTTTACCATCTCTTTATTTTATTCTTCCAGAATAAAATTCTAAGTCAGTCCTTACATAAAGAGATGCTCAAATTTGTTGATTAACATGCAAGAAAAAAAAAAAGCATTTTTAGGACTCCTTTCTATTCAGCCTACTGTAAACCAAAGCAGGAATTCAATGGAACTCCTCACGTGTGACGCTAAGCAAAGAAAACCCACTCTGTTCCACACACCATCCTGAAACACAAATTTCCCTTACATTAGGAACACAGTGACTCTGATGTATTCGGGGCATCAGACTGGTCCTACTCTCCCTAGGTACTTGACCTGTGGACATACAAAATCACTCATCCAGAATACTCTTGCCCAAGTATCAATAAGCACCGACTCTAAGATGCATGGATACCTATTTAATGACTTCTGAATGTGTCTGGGCAGTTGATATTCTTAGACTACAGTACTAGTATTTTCTTGAATTCATCTACCAGCAAAAATCCATACTACCACACAACCTGAAAAAATAACGTATTAAATTTGTGTTTTGTAGTAGGCAGAACAAATAGCAATGAATCACTTTACAATAACAAGATCAGAGGAATTCTTATTCAACTACACATCTCAGGTTCTGTGCATTCTGGAACTCAAGAGTTATGATCAAAATTAATAAGCTTTCCAAGATTAACCAGAATGTCCTTTGGAATTTTATATTAAAACCCTCTGTAAATTCATGCATCTCAAGTATCCCACTAGAAAAGTCAGAATATGATTATGAGGCATAATAGTGCATGTGATAACGATATGATGTATTTCTGTGCCAGTCGTTTCAAACTGAAACATAAAATGTTATTAGTGAAAATGGCCTTAAATATTAACTATAGAGAATGTAATGAATTAAATTCTATTCAATGTTGCTTTCCTATATTATTTTCAGTGTCCTTTCTTTGATGTTGCTCTTTATAGCAGTTTTTTAAAGAATATCTACCTTTTTACCATAAGAAGTTTTGATAGGGAGTCACATTTTAAAATATTTACACTAACTTTAGAGACTCTTATAAGCTGTTTTCCTAGCAACATAAAATATTGGCTCATGCTTTTTGGAGAAAGCTCACTTCTCATTCATACTGTATTTTTGTTTCTTTTAAGTACTCTTGCTTCCTCATGTTAGACAGCATAGGACAGGTTTCACTATGAATTCAAGCACATTTTTTTTATTTTTGGTTTATATGAATATGCTTCTAAATTTAATATTCTGGCAATTCTAAATATCAAATATCATTACTACCTAAAAATCTTTATCTGTAATTTACAAGTTTTATAATGTGGACTTAAGCTTGTGTTTTATTGATGCACAAGACCAAATTTTAAAAGCGAAGATCTATGAATAGTTGAATATGTCCTAATTTTTCCATGTGAGTAGTTCTATTTAATCCACTATGTTATCTGAACTACACAGCAGAACAGATTTCAGATTTGCCTGTTACAGTTTTTGAGCCCGCATGTTTCATACTCTTAATTATTTCTGTTTCAACCATTGTTAAACACTGAGCTGAAGGTTTTCACAGAATTTAATAAAAACCTCCTGCTGATGCAGTGACTGTATTCTGCTCCCTTTCAGTCAGTTCAGCCAGTAAGGAATTGTAGCCTTTGGTTTACACCTTGACTCCCTGGGCCAGTCATTGATCCTCAATAGAACAAGAATCACACAGCCAAGTAAATATGATTTTGCTATCTGCAGGCTGTTTTTAGCTTCACAGTTATCTAGTGGTGAAATGACGACTGCCTAACCTGCTTTAATTTCAGCTCTGTGAATAGGAAAATGGCCAGCACACTTAGGCAGGTTACTTCTAAGAAACAACAGTCCTTAGAATTAGCAGAGTCCAGAGGAGGTTTTTGTTCAACTTCCAAATGTTTGCTGAGAGACAGTGAGAAGGAAGGAGGCTGTGATACAAAACAATAAAATTCACCCCACATGAACCCCAAACCGAGGCTGAAGAATACTTCTCCTGCCATAGTTACTAGGAGAGACCATAAACCCACTCCCAGGGACAGATACTTTCACTTGACTGTAGGACCCATAGAGACACTAGAAAGGTGAGCGTAATAAAAGACATGCAGGAGGTTCTTTCACAAAACAGTCTTTCCAGAAATATTACTGAGGCTTTTCTGTATCAAGTAGGTAATTTTACATGTGTTTGAATGGAGGAACAGGAAATTTTAAACTGCTCATGCCTGAAGAACCATCAGGGTATACAGCATAACACTATTCTTCCGAGACTCACACATCTAAGTTGGCAGACAGGAAGGCTATACATCAAAGCTGGAGTTTATTTCAGTTAATAAGGTCTCACAGCCTCACAAATGGTATGTCCTTTGTGCTTATTTTAAAAGTTATTGTTTCTGATGGGTTAGAAGCAGTAATGCATAAAGATGCTCTAAAGCTGTAGATATCTGTCCATTAATTAATGTCTTACAAGCTGGAATTCATAGAACATTTTAGTATCAGAATTTCATTCTTCTATATACAGATAAATAAATCCACACAACACCTAGTCATTAAAATCATTTGACAAATGTCTTCTTGGTTTTATACTATACCTTGTTGGATATTGTAGCTACTTTCTTTTTATATTTAAATGCTTAACACTTGAAAAACAATATTAATTCCTGATTAAACAATGACAAGTTGCAGGTCTGTATGATGCAATAAATTTAAACCTGACTATGAGCTTTGGCCAGCTTCCCCAGTCATCAGGAGACAAAGTAGCAGTAAAATTTCATGTTAATAAATGCAAAGTAACACGTAGGGAAAACATAGCCTTAACTATATGCAAGCAATTAAGAACCATGCTGTAGCTATAAATACTGAGGAACAAAATGCAAGAAATACTACAAACAGTTCTCTGGAAATCACCTCAGCGCCCACTGACAGTCAAAAGGTTATTATGAAGTATTAGACAAAACCAGACAAACTGAAAACATCATTATGTCTTAATATAAATCAAGAAGGATCCTCTTTGCAGTCCTGACCACTTTTTCTCGTAGAAGTCATAATTAAAAAGAAAAGCATATTAAGGAAGAAAGTAAGAGATATGTAACAGTTTTCCAAAAAGGAGGTAAGAATAGGGATCCTTCATACCAGAAGACATAAAACTGAATAGAAAGATATAATCAAGAATGCTTATTTAGCATTTGTCTCGATTTAAGGGTCAGGGCCCATAGTACACCATCTTTCCTGTCTTGGGTGCCTGGCTGCCTGTGCTTAAGGACAGCACTGCCATGATGTCAGGCTGCTGTGGAAGAACTGGAGTGGGGAACCTGTCCCACTGTTCATTCTGGAGCTGTGTTATCAGCTCAGGCTCTTGCCTTTGTTCCTCATCTAAATTTGGTTGAAGCTATGCCTGTGCCTGGACATGTCTCCCACTAATTCAGACTTCACCTGTGGGCTGACTTCCCAACCTGACCTGAGACCTACTTCATCATGACGCACCAATCTGAAGATCATCCCTAGGCTTACTCTGCCCCTCCACTGGGGGCAGTGGGATGGGGCCTTTATCTGCATGGACACTGCCTTATTCAGCCTTGTTGCCTTCCCCATGGGACAGGCAGCCCTTGTTGTTCTCAAACAAGATTACTCCACCCAATGAAGTTATTAGGTGAAAGATTTAACATAAACAAAATTAAGTACATTTTAAAAGCATAGCTCAATGTCATAGTGCATTACAAAAACCAAAGGTATAAGAAGCAGCATCTTAGAAGCTTTGGATGACATAAGTGTTAGCAGTTATTAAATATGATTACCTACATGCAACCTGAAACTGAGAAACATGCTGCCTGCTAGCCACAAGTGAGAAGATCACATTTTTGCCACATCCCTGGTCCTGGATGATGCCAAGAGCAAAACATGGGCCAAGGTGGATGTAGACAGACCTTTATGAAAGCTCCTATGTTTGATGTCATTGTAGTGGAACTAATAATGCCATTCTTCTAATAAAGCAATTCCCTAAGGCTTGTATCTGTTTACTGAGAAGTTAAATTTCAATTTTCTGAACGTTTTCTTACCTGCACAAATCTGAGCCTGGAAGGTACTGGGAAAACCGTGAATGAAGAAGTGGAATTAACCGGAGATCACACCACCTTTTTTCCCACCTAAGTCCTGGTGATGCTGGCCATGAGGAACATGACAATGTATCCTGAAAAAAAAACCACAACACATCGAACCATGTAAGTCCTTCTCAGTTTTGGCCTTCATTATAGTGAACCCAGTAAATTTAGAAATAGATTTCAAAATACTTTATATTTCATTTGCTCATGTGTTCAACTTTCCGCAGATCATTTAGTGTCAGCTTTACCCAACAATGGAAAGATTATGAACTTTCTCACAAATAACAGAAATCTATATGAACCTCAACATCAATATGCCTAGATGAATCATGAGGAACATTATTCTATAAACCTAGGGGAAACAGATTGCCTATTCATGAATGGTCATTTAAAAAAAAAAAAAAGTATTTACTATATATCAAATACCTCATCAGCTACTAGTTTTACACCTGTTCTCTCAATAGAAGTGATCTCTAAATTATTCACTATACAACTGTAATTCAGTTATTTCCTAAGACCCTGTACACATTTACATACATGTCTAACCTAATGATCACCTGAAAATACAATAACTGAACAGGATTGAACATATGAGAATTATTTAGTCAAAACTACATGATTACCATGAGTATTTTAGTTTAGCCTACTTGCAAAAGTCATTTCTTACACAAACAAGTGTAAGTATTTAGAGTAGTTATTTAACTACCTACAGTCTAATTTCCCCAGTATTATACAGAATACAGTTTTAAATGGGAAATATTTATAAAGTGATAACATTTGTTTTTAAAAATCCAACACCTCTTCCTTTCTTTATAAAACAGTGCTAGTGGTTATTTTTCTGAAGACAAATGATTCTTACTGAAGTGTATGAAGTACTTTTAGTATCAGCAAATTTGTACCTGCTAATCACATATGATTTACAGTTTCTTAGTCTCAGACTTTTTTTGCTTACCTATATCTTCTATGGAATAAATGTTACAAAATTAAGTATGCTTTTTTTTTGGAACGTGATCTTTGAAGTAAAAAAAGCATTTCCAACCTATATTTTATATATAAACCAGTTTTATCTATCCAACAAATCTTTTGTGTATATAAAATACCATTTTAGCTGAACAGCAGGCTTTTCATAAGTAGACTCACTTATTTAAAACTTTGAATCTCCAGTGAGACATTCCACAGATTTAATCCAAATAAATGATTGACTAGAAAGACTATGAGGACATTATCTTTAATTTTTAAGGTTTCCTGTCTAGTTTCAGGAGCCTTTATTCAGCTGTGATTAAACCTGAAGAAAAAGCTGAAATGTGGTAAAAAGTTTAGGTGCAAATCGTAGACCTAGATCTGGCTGCAAATGACTGAATTGTTGACAAAAGATTAAAACCAGTCAAGTCTACTCCAAATTCTGAGTCAGACATCTCTTTCATGCAAATTTCCAATTCCATAAATTAAGAGCAAGGCTATGGCCATACAAGATAATGCATTCTAGGCCATATTCTAAGAAAAAGGAAGGACGATGACATAAGAGTTATACATAATTTAGGAATTTATACAGAGGTCTCATTTGGTTTTATGAAACATTCCATTCTAAGGGGCATCTGAGATAAGAACCACATCCTGATCTTCAGCTGACGGATTTAATTGCAGGTGAATTACAGATTTATGATGCCTGACAATATTATTTACACTGAAAGAGAGCTATTTCAGTTAACTACTGTCCCTTCAGATAAAAAATATAGTTCATCTCCATCAGTTTCAACACCTGCAGAAATAGGATTCACAAATGAAAGTATGTTTTTTATCCTAACAGCAGTTAGAAATTAGGTGGGTAAGAAAATAGGCTTTGGATCTGCTACAAAAGCTTTTCGGCAAGCTTACATATATAGAGATACATACAGAAAATAGACATATAGTTATATATACATAGTAAGTGTGCTTCTGATGTTGCACTTTGCAGTCTTGGATAAGAAAATGGTTTAAAGCCCCTTTTTGCACTTCAAAGTCATCTTTTACTAAAAATCTGATCAGACATCTACAGCATTTCATCCTTAAAAAAAACTTTGCTCCATAATGCTATCATCAATAAGATTTTACGTTACTAAAAGTAAAATATTTTCTCAATAAAAAAATGGGTACCTAAATCACCTTTGCCAAAAGTTCTAGAAATTATGAAATAAAATAAAGGAAAAATATTCTGAAAATATTTTCTACCATTAAGTAAAAACATTTTCATTTTAATAAATTTAATTCTTATGCTGTGGAAAAAAATCTCAGAGGAAACACTTCTGTAAAACTCCATTTACCCAGATAAAGATAGCGATGATATCTATCAAGGCAAAATCTCAACTGCATGATCCGTCATAGCTTAATTTTCAGCCTTAATATCTTACAACTCTTTTTGCCCCCTATGCAACTGTATAGCCAATGGTAATTAGAGCTCTTCCCAATTTACTTTCCTTTATTAATTACTTTCACTTAATGTGATAGCATTATTATACTTCTTTGTAATTCCATAATAAGAAATAAGCCTTTACCGTATTGTTGGGATGGTAGTTGAGATGCAAACCACTGTCACAGAGGGGAGAGGATGTGCCACTGCTTTGGTCACTGGGGGCACCTAATACAAGCATGAATACATTAAAAAAAATAAAATCTTTTTTAACCTATAATGTTATAATTCAAACTTTAGTATACCTATATAGTCCACTCCACTAGATTTGCCATATCTGACATTCATTTACTTTCTCCATTCAGCCTGCATCTGTCATCTGGTTTGAACAGAGTGCTTTCGCAAGCTTAGCAGAGGCTCAAGAATGCCTCTCCTGGTGCTTTCAGAGTTAATAATCTGTTTAACAAGAAAAATCCCAAAGATTTTTTGCAAACTTTGCAATAGAAGGAAAGTGTGTAGCTCCCCATTTGGTTTTCACTAGTCAGATAGTGCTTTTGTTACTCCCAAAGTTTACATTTCTAACTGTTCTCGTAGCAGTTTAGGAGATTAGTGCTACACCTCAAAAGTAACATGATAGGGTCAATGCAAATGCACGTCTCTGCACATCACTCCCAGCACTCTGTGCTACCACAGCCTGTCACGAAATGGACAAATCTACTGGGATATGTTTCTATTTAAGAAAATGGTATTCTAATTATTTTTTTTCTCACTAAAATTTTATACTTAGGTGAAAGATCAAGACAGCATTTTGGCAAATGTTTACATAAAGCATAACTTCGTAACTCAGTTTATTTAATTCTTATTAACTTAAAATCAAAGGCTAAAAGTATTGAAATAAAACATTTTGTTTTCTTGCTTAAAAATTAAGCAATTCATTTTACCCTCTTAGGAGCAAGAAGCAGAAGGAAAGCAGAAGTGCAAAAGGCCCAGGCTGACATATAAATATGCTTAGATATGCTGCAATTGTCTGTAATTATGCACCCACACTTACAATTTAATATAATTAAAGGAAGACAGCTATCTCCACATGTCTCATGGGGCTAGTTGACTAAAACTCAGCTGGACATAAACAAAATACTAATCACCCTAAAGGAATTTATTTTTAGGTAGACAGACACCTCCACCAAAGCCTCTTTTAAATGATAAAGTTAAGTCCTCTATTTAGAGGGCTATACACATAAATCTCATTTTAATATTTATAAAACTTTTTCAGACTAAAACATCATCTGACATTGCCTGAAAACCACTGTGAACTAATGCAATTCTACTGCTTTACCTGCAATTTTGTTGATCCATACTAGTCAAATGCTTGCTGAAATGGTTTTTTTGAAGCAGATAGCCATTTTTTCACTTGAGAAGCATGTTATTATGAGACATAGCAATATGAACAGCTCACACTCAGGCAGCAACACTGACTGGAAATGCTGCTGTCAATCACCCTCAATGCACAATAGGTTCAGAAGCTGGGAGCATTCATGAACACTGAATTGATTTTTGTTTTGGCGAAGTAATAAAGACTTACACGCACAATCTTCATTCAGTGGCAGTTTCAGAAAAGCAGGTGCTCTTTTCAGAAAGGACACAGTTAGGGTCACTTCTTCCCCCGCGTTACGAAGGACCTGAACCTACAAGAGAAATACAAACAGGACCCCTTGAAATATATGACCAAAATGCATCAGAAACGTAAGCAACTCCACACAACTTTCACATACCAGAACACAACTGCTCAGTAATGACTTGTTTGGGTTGTTTTTTTAAGAAAGCAAGCCAGATGCAAAGCTTGCTATATGCTTGTCTGTCATTTTTGCTAGGTACATGTCAATTGGAGGAGTGGGGGGTACTGACATGCCTATAGTAGCACTGACTTTGCATTGTGCGATTGCACAGTGTGCTCCCTGACACTTCAGCTGTGCACCTCTTTCTTTCAGACCTGGCATCGTTCACACCAGCATTTGTGCATATAAAAAAAAAAATCCCCCAGCTGCCTCAAGTCTCCAAGCAAAACAATCTGTAGTTTCCACAGATGTGCCATAATCCTATGAGCAAGTCTTTCCAACAGCCAGCCAAAGCACTCCACCATGGATGAGAGACCTAATCTTCCTCTCAGCCACAGAGGAAAAGTACCTATTTTAAACTTTAAATCTTAGATAAGCACAAGCTTGAGCTTTGCCAAAGGGCAGCTTGCATTTTGGACACAGGAATGCGTAAATCACCTCTCCCTCTGCGAATACTTTTAGCCTTCCTGCACTCTCCCACAAGTTCTACTACAGCTCTTGTTAATGCCTTTAGCTTCTGTGTGGTACAGCTGACAAACACCTCAAGGCACACAGTAGAGAAAGGGAAGCCCAGGCACTTTCCCCGGGTTGGATAAAGGAGGCACAAAAGCAACCGAGCAAAATGCTATATCTAACAGTGGAGGAATAACATCTGAACCTGTTTAAAACATGAGATCCAAGAACACCAGGTCATGCTACCATTTCAGAGAACAGCCACTTCCCATGCTCCTGGCTCCTTATCTTCAAAATTCTTCAAGGGTTAATTTAACATGCGTTTACAAAGACAGAAGAGTGCACTATGCCTCTGTCACTCAGACAGTGCAGAGAGCTTGCTCACTGAGAACAGTGTTTGGAGAGCTGCTACACAGTGACATATTAAACGTTTTAAAAGAACACGGACCAGCTACGTTTCTGCTGTGTTTTCGTGGTAGCTGGGTAACACACACAACGCTCCTTGTCATGCTGATGTTTGCATGAAAGCCTTGTAAACAATTTATGGAGGATTGCTATTCTTTAATCTATGCCTATTAGCAGCCTATCCTACAGATTTAGTTACATACATGTATCTAAATATATGCAGGGATGTTTTCATGTGGAATCACATGACATTCAATTAACTTAAAGCAATTTTTCAAGAAAACTTATCTAT